>CM060918.1:513670927-514350927 GCA_030737875.1 Allium sativum
CATGTATAAGCATCACTGGAAACATTTTACCAAAGATCTTCTTGCCTAAAATTGATACTGCAATTTCTGGAATTAAATGAATTTAGAGCATGCCTTCATTTCTGCAACCATTTCATTTCCATATACAAATTTGTACTGCATCATGAAAGCATTTGAAAACTGGGAATGTTTGAAATGGTTTTTAATTCTGGAAAGTCGAGAATTCAACATTTGTCACAAACTTGATTTTTCAATTCATGAAACTATGAGTTAATGTTGGAAATAAAAAATTCTTTAATTGCTCTCATTTCTGGAATCTATTTAAAACTGACCAAATACTGAACCATGAATTTCTTGAGCATTTCTTTAAGCATATTTGCAATTTTCCTTTTTTGTCCATATATGAGTTAATAGCTGAGATTCAGGAGTTTCTGATTTTGATCACTGGAAATCAATAACTGGTTTTTCATACATGAATTGCTATTCTTGCCTATTCTTTGATGTTCATTCTGTTTGTTTCATAGTTGTTGCACCATTGAACCAAAATGTTGTAGCTCCATTCATCCAAGCTGCACACATTTGTGTTGTCCACTTGAGCATGCCGCATTGATGTGTTTTGATCACCTCTGAAAAATTTGTGCACATGCATTATCTTTTTGCACCATTAGCTGTACATGTCACCCATGTGTTTCACTACCTCCTGCATGTTCATTAGGCTATTTTTTTATACTTGTGCACGACCTATTGGTATTTCTGCACTCTTGAACCTGCTTGTACATTAGCCTCGACTTCATATGTTTGCCATGTGTATTTGTGTGATTCGAATATGCTAGCTGAAATCTGTTTTGTGAGAGTTCGACCATGCTTGCTGTTCATACATGCTTTGGTTCACTGACACCATTTTGTGTCATGATTACTTGCACCATGTAGTTCCCCTGTTGCTGTGCATATCATATGTTGAATCATGTTGAGTTGAGTTGCACCGCCATTTAGTTGCTTGTATTTTCATGCACTTGCTCTTTAATTGTACTGCTACCATGCTCCAGATTTTTGTATTTTCACATGCTCATCCACTTGTATTTGAGCTGAAAGAATTCTTATAAGCTGCTAAATCACCATGCTTGCTTGATCTTGTATATTTGATGTCCATTGAGCGGTCTTTTGTATGCAGTATCACTTGAGTTTGTGCTCGACCTAGTTATGTTTTGATGCATGACTCGACAATTTGTTGTTCATGTATTTGCTGTACATGTTTACATATGTCTTCGGCCCATTTATGTTGGGCTGTCTCGACCACTTTGTCTTGTTCACACCTGTTTTGAATACCATGCTGAAATGTATATACATGCACTAAGTCGAGTTGGTCATCACGGCTGCTCCTCAGTTGCTCGCCACATTCTGATCGGCAAGGCAGTGCACACGTGTATATTTATACATGTGTGTATATGCAGCCATCAGATAAAATTTCCTATCCCTGTACATATACACACTGTCTGCCTAGACACAGATGAATCAGATCAAGTCATGAAAAATGATGAGAAACACACTAGAAAACTGAGGCAAATAAAATTTTAAAAATAAAATTTATATTTGCATAAATTTTGAAAATTATTTCTGTTCCATGTACTATGTGTGTTTCTGTATATGATAGGTATGAAGATGATGACTGGACTGAGCTGTGAAGACAGAAAACCGAAGACACAAGACAGAAGATGAAGCAAAGAATGTATATATGAAAATGTACGATTAAGTGACTGTATGAGTGTTGAGTGTTGTAGTGTGGACTTGATATTAACTTAAATGTATTGAAATGAAAATTATCAGTGAAGTGTACAAATAGTGGAGTATAAAAATTGTACTGTTTGATATTGAAATAAAATATTATATTTAAATAAAATACTGTGTTAATATTTGAATTTTTGTACAGTTGTATTTTATTTTAATATAAATATTATATTCCTGTCTGCTGTGTGGTATAAATGAAACAGTACAGTACTAACACATTTATAATTATATATATTTGGTTGTCAACATCAAACAAAAATCATATAATTGCGTATACAACACCATTATATACAACAATCTCCCCTTTTTGATGATGACAAACAAATATTAAGATTTTGAATATAATGTAAATGTGTTTTCCGGTGAACAACAGAAACTCCCATTATTTGAATGCTCCCCCTACAACAGAAACTCCCCCTATAACTGTGAATGAGTAAAAAAAAAAGTCGAATAAAATTTCAAAAATAAAAATATTTATAAAATATTCACTCATAAATCAAAATCTCAATCCATTCTCCCCTTTTGTTATCATCAAAAGGATACAGAGTTTAAAACACAGATGAAAAATGACTAAAGATACAATTTCAGTTTAAGAAGAAGAACTGTCATCATAAATCACAATCAGTTAAACAAAAATCATAATATTCTGAGAACATGTGGCATATTTTACATTGTAGAGAATGACGGGTTTACTATGAATTTTATATAAAATGGGGAGAGTTAAAAAATGAGTTTCAATTATTTTCCAAAGAATTTTTATAAAAATGAGATTCAAAAACAGTGATGGATTTTGGACTAAAATTAATAATTCAATTTAAGTGACAAAATCGTATAATCTCAAATCCTAATATCTATCAATCAACAAATCATAATACGTCATAAAATTTCAACATATTTCACAGAATAGAATATGGATTGATAGGCTGGTTTTAATACACCAAGGAGAATTTCATATAAAAGTTTATTTAGCATTTTCTTTTTCTTTTTATTTAAGAGCACACTGACCACACATAACCAGAGTTTGGATTTTTAAATGAGGTCAGTTGCAGCTTAAATCATAAGTTGTCTCTTAACCATGCATGACCAGAGCTTGGATTTTTAAATGAGGTTAGAGACACACTTATATATTAATTATATTTATTATTTTTAGCATTTAAAGGAAAAAACTCCTCGGTATATTAAACCAATATATGGATGTTAGAAAATGGGGTAGATACAGAAATGGACTGTGAAATAAATTTCTAAATTAATTATATTATGAAATATGCTCGACTGTACCGAGATCATTGAAAATTTTCAATTATCACTAATTCTGAATAATAACATAGTCCAATTTCTATCACAAATATTTTCACTGTTTATTCGAAAAGATTTTTTTTTAAAAAATAATATTAACTCTCCATATTTATATAAAATCATAATGGATGGTAGAAGGATGATAGATAATGAAGATGGTCGTGAAATAATTGGCAGTTCAAAGATATTATAATAAATATTCAACCATCATGCAAATCCAGATAAAATCTCCTCTTGTTGTGAAATATACTTCAGTCACAATTCATCACAATTTTAAAATCTGATTATAATTTTGATGAATTATAAATACAACACAATTTGGATATTGATTTGAATTTCTGAATGAATAAGAGATAAATAACTTTAAAATTGAACAACAATTACAAGAGGAATATGAAGAGCTATACATGTTAAGAGGAAAAAAGATACATAAAGATTCAGCACTTCTGATACGCAATGTGGTGTCTCTAAGGATGATAACGTTACACAAGTGACAAACTAAGGTATCACATATATAAGAATTTTAAACCCAAAGCCCAAGCAGAAAAGATTAGCACATGAAGCATATCAGAATCAGTAATCAGAGCAGCAACCAGTTATTTATCAAAAGAAGCAGTTATTTGAGAACATTTTTCAAGGACTGTATTAGAGCAGCACAGAAACCAATATCAAATCGACCTTGTCAAGGTGATTGTCTCATAAGATGATTCATGATCCAAGATAAGAAAAATACCGTTTATTTTAAATCATTTGATGGAATATGAAAATATCAGAATTTAATGAATCAATCACACCCGATTATTAGTTTCACTTTCAAGATATGTGTGTGATTCAGTAAATCAATAATTTCAAATGATTTTAAACAAACATATATTCAAATTAAATAATCATGAAATAACAGTGAGTTTCAAGATCGGATTTTCAAAGAGTTTTTCAAATTATTTCTGACAAGCCCAAAGAAAATTCAGATCATCTACATCAAGTTTGAGAGGTATCCATGATACAAAAATAATAATTTATTTGAAATCACTTGAATCAAAGTCAAGTTTGAGATATAATGAATCAGCCACATAAAATTGATAAGTTTAAATTTAAGAGATGTGTAAGATTCATAATACCAAGAATTTAGAATGATTTCAAACATACAGATTTCAAAATAAAATGATCATGAATAAATATAAATTTCACGATGCATCACTGAGATTCAAGATAAATCAAAATATCCAAGCCAATCTGAAAAATAATGAAATTATCACAACCGATAAATATTGGTCTGCTGTAATGAGTATATTATTTCAAGCCTTTCTAAAACGAATTAGAAGAAACCCAAAATAGCAGAGGTGTGTGGAATTTCATTAAATATTCAGATCTTCAAAAGAAAATTTAGAATTCAAAATTAATAGTGTTCAAGACATAAAAAGAATACGTCAACACTGTAAGGAATTCAGAGAACAAAAAATGAACTTCAAAACTATTGCAGATATATACAAGTTTAGATTCAAGATATGGAAATTATTAAAACATCACAGTTCTATTCAAACAAATCGAATTTCCAGAAGATCATGAGTACTACAATAGGAAGTTAAGAAAATACAAGAAAAATTACAATGATATGACAATGACAAATTAAATTAAAAAAACAAGAAAAAATAAACAGAAGGAAAAGAGGGAGAAATAAAACAAAGAAAAATAAAAACAGAGAATATTTACAGAAGTGAGTTTTAGAGATCATACCAGAATCAGTGTAAATCAAATCACTAACTCAGCAGATCTTGACTAGGGAACTGTAAAGGATACAGAAATATAGAACAATTTGAATTCAAACTCTTTTCAGCACAGCAGTTCCTCAGCCTTCTTTGGTACCTAACAGTTGAGAGCATCGAGTGGTCTAACAAAATTTGCAAAACCACTCACAGTTGTATTTTTTCGTTTTGGTACCCAAATCTGTTTGTATAACAATCCATCAGAATTTACCTTTGTACCCTTTGGAACCCAAATCTATTTGAATTTAACGGAGTTTGTCTTATTTCTTTCAAGAATCCAGGATTGTTTAGATGGATTATTATAAAACGAATTCACATCACGTTTATGATTCAAAAATCCTTTGCGATTATCAGAGTTTGAATTTTCATATTGATTCTTTCCAAAGCAGTTTAAAGGATTTTCAAAATCATTTGAGTTCTGATTTTCAAAAACATTATTTTTCTCAAATCCGAGACCACATTTATTTCTAGCAGAAAATTGGTTTTTCAACAACAAATTTAAAGATTTTTCTCCATCAGAAAATTTAACCAAAGTTGACTCTAGTTGTTGAATTTTGAATTTAAGATCACCGTTCTCTTTTATTAAATCTGAACAGTGGTTATTAGTGATTTTCCTTTCAGCATCATATTGTTTCAAAACCAAAATTTCAGATTCAAGTAATTTAATTCTGACTTGGGACTTAGAAATTTCAGATTCAAATCGTTTTTGTTTTTCAAACTCAAATTTCTTGGATTTTTCAATCTCATTTTCAAGTTCTTTCAAAATCAACTCAAATTTCAACACATTTTCCTTTTTAGCAATTTCAAATTTGGAATATATATCGGTCTTAAAAATTTCAAATTCCTTTTGTAGAAAATTGTTCAAACTTGACAACTCAATCTTGTTTTCTTTTAAGATCAGAATTTCCTTTTCAAACATTTGAATATTTTTATTGAGATGAGCAAGATTGGTTTCCAATTTCAAACAATTATTGCAATCTGAATTTGAAGAATTTTTAAAATATTCAAGTTGTGATTCCAAATCAACAAATTTTCTGGTCAACTCAGAATTCTTAGATTTCAAAAATTCGTTTTTAGGTTTGAGTTTATCAACGGACTTAGTTAGATCAGCACAAAAATAAACCAGATCTTCATAAGAGAAATTTTCTACTTCATTATCAGTTGAGTCTCCATCAGTTGATCCATCTGAATTATCATATGTAAGACATGTTAAGCATAAATTTGAATCCGGGTTGATCTTTGTAGGTTTTGGGCAGTTGTCAACTTTTTGTCCATACAACACATTGAGAGTTTTCCAGATTTCCTGTGCAGATAAACAATGAGAGATAAGCTTAAATTGATCAATACTGAGACAAGAATAAATAATGTCCATAGCATGAGTATTGATTACAATATTCCTTTTATCTGACAAATCTACTCCATTAATAATAATATTCCAATATTTAATATAAATAGATTTTATATAAATTTTCATCTTTATTCTCCAATTTAAAAAATCCGTACCATTAAAAATAGATGGAATATGAGTGGACTGACACCTAGGGATCACCATTACTCTAGAGTTAAACAGAATACCTGCCCTGATACCACTGTTGGATCTACATTAACCCTAGGGGGGGGGGGAGGGGGGGGGGGGTGAATAAGTTTTATCACAATTTTTAACTGAATTAAAAATCTAACGAGATTTATAATAATAAACATATCACATAATATAGCAGAAAGAGAAATACAAAAAATAAATCACACACAGATATACCCAGCTTCGGCAAAACCCTGCCTACTGTTGCATTTCTAAGGTTTCTACTAGGTGATAGAACAGATCCCGCATAGAAGACCATGTACACTCGCAAACACTGCTCCTATTCTAACCCTACGCTCAAAGCCCTAGACTGACCGATATCCTCTCGATCAAATTTTCCCTGATTACGACCCCGTAACCAGTAACCTAGATTTTATAGACTCTAGCAACTGTCAGTCAACACCCTGATTGTATCTCCCTAGATTTTAGAGACTCTAGAACTGATGGTTGGATTACAGATGGAAAAAGCAAAAGGAAACAAAACAATACAAAATAAAATAAACAAAGAAAAACCGTTAGGAATTTAAATAAAAAGAGTCATCCCCTTTTCAATTTTGGCTTAGTCCATGAATACTTGGCCGGCCCATTCTCTATTTGTTAAGCCCGATCCTTTGCTTTCTCTCATGAAAAAATTGCGGCTTGAATGAAACTGGAACTAGGGTTTTCTGAAAACTTCCCAAATCGATTCGATGCTTGATTAAATGAAGTTGCGATTTCTATGATTGTTCCACTGCTTCGAGTTGCTCTCGTCTTCGTGGTTCTCTGTTGCTTCGAATTGGAATTATTACCTCTTGTGATCAAAAATTTCGGTGAGTGAATTCTGAATCGATTTTGCTCTTGAATTTTTATTGTTGGTTTTCGTGGGTTCGATCAGCTTGCCAGTGATGTAAATGGTGATATTATAAAGGGTAATTCAGACCCCTAATGCTCTACATTGATTCTCTGATTTCAATAATGTGACTTGATCTGATTTCTTTTACTTTCCTTTTTTGACTGCCCTCGATTTAAAATGAATTTATGAAATGAGGAAATCTGGATATTAGAAAACAATCCCTTACGTGATTCTCTGCTCGATTGTTTTTCTTGACTTGTTTCCTGCTTTGTTGCTTGATATAAAAAACTGAATTGATTTGATGCTTATAACTGGAAACATAAATTTGTGGCTACTTGAATTTCATGCGTGATTGTAATTGTGAAATCTCTGCTTTGATTTATGCATTCCCATGTATGAGCATCACTGGAAACATTTTACCAAAGATCTTCTTGCATAAAATTGATACTGCAATTTCTGGAATTAAATGAATTTATAACATGCGTTCATTTCTGCAACCATTTCATTTCCATATACTGATTTGTACTGCATCATGAAAGCATTTGAAAACTGGTAATGTTTGAAATAGTTTTTAATTCTGGAAAGTCGAGAATTCAACATTTGCCACAAACTTGATTTTCAATTCATGAAACTCTGAGTTAATGTTGGAAATAAAAAATTCTTTGATTGCTCTCATTTCTGGAATCTGTTTAAAAACTGATCAAATGCTGAACCATGAATTTCTTGAGCATTTCTTTAAGCAGATTTGCATTTTTCCTTTTTGTCCATATATGAGTTGATAGTTGAGATTCAGGAGTTACTGATTTTGATCACTGGATATCAATAACTGGTTTTTCATACATGAATTGCTATTCTTGCCTATTCTTTGATGTTTATTCTGTTTATTGCACTGTTGTTGCACCGTTGAACCAAAATGCTGTAGCTCCATTCATACAAGCTGCACGCATTTGTGTTGTCCACTTGAGCGTGCTGCATTGAAGTGTTTTGATCACCTCTAAAAAATTTGTGCACATGCATTATCTTGTTGCACCATTAGTTGTACATGTCACCTATGTGTTTCACTGCCTCCTGCATGTTCATTAGGCTATGTTTATATACTTGTGAATACCCTATTGGTATTTCTTCACTCTTGAACCTACTTGTACATTAGCCTCGACTTCATATGTTTGCCATGTATATTTGTGTGATTCACATATGCTAGCTGAAATCTGTTTTGTGAGAGTTCGACCATGCTTGCTGTTCATACATGCTTTGGTTCACTAACACCATTTTGTGTCATGATTACTTGCACCATGTAGTTCCCCTGTTGATGTGCATATCCTATGCTGAATCATGTTGAGCAGAGTTGCACCACCCTTTAGTTGCTTGTATTTTCACGCACTTGCTCTTTAATTGTACTACTGCCATGCTCCAGATTTTTGTATTTTCACATGCTCATCCACTTGTATTTGAGCTGAAAGAATTCTTATAAGCGGCTGAATCACCATGCTTCATTGATCTTGCATATTTGTTGTCCATTGAGCGGTCTTTTGTATGCTGTATCACTTGAGTTTGTGCTCGACCTAGTTGTGTTTTGATGCATGACTCGACACTTTGTTGTTCATGTATTTGTTGTACATGTTTGCATATGTCTTCGGCCCATTTATGTCATGCTGTCTCGACCACTTTGTCTTGTTCACATCTATTTCGAATACCATGCCGAAATGTATATACATGCACTGAGTCGAGTTGGTCGTCATAGCTGCTCCTCAGTTGCTTGCTACATTCTGATTGGCGATGCAGTGCACACGTGTATATTTATACACATGTGTATATGCAGCCATCAGATAAAATTTCCTGTCCCTGTACATATACACACTGTCTGCCTAGACATAGATGAATCAGATTAAGTCATGAAAAATGATGAGAAACACACCAGAAAACAGAGGCAAATAAAGTTTTAAAAATAAAATTTATGTTTGCATAAATTTTGAAAATTATTTATGTTCCATGTACTGTGTGCGTGTTTCTGTATATGAAAGGTATGAAGATGATGACTGGACTGAGCTGTGAAGACAGAAAACCGAAAACACAAGACAGAAGATGAAGCAAAGAATGTATATATGAAAATGTACGATTAAGTGACTGTATGAGTGTTGTAGTGTGGACTTGATATGAACTGAAATGTATTGAAATGAAAATTATCAGTGAAGTGTACAAATAGTGGAGTATAAAAATTGTACTGTTTGTTATTGAAATAAAATATTATATTTAAATAAAATACTGTGTTAATATTTGAATTTTCGTATAGTCGTGTTTTATTTTAATATAAATATTATATTCCTGTCTGCTGTGTGGTATAAATGAAACAGTACAGTACAAACACATTTATAATTATATATATATATATTTGGTTGTCATCATCAAACAAAAATCATATAATTGTGCATACAACACCGTTATATACAACAGAGAAATGGTCTAAATTGTCCAATAGAGGAACAATTCTACAATATTGTACATGAATTTAATAAATTTGCTAAATTCAATAATGGAAATGACGTAGATATTTGATTTTATTGTACGCTTGTAGTTAATGCGAACATCTAAAGCACTGCAAACCAGATATAATTATAGACATTTGCTACATGCTGGTTCTATGCCAAATTATCACTTGTGAGATCACCATGGAGAATTTTTTATATCTAATCTCACAGTACTAGAGGATAAAGAGAATAACGATTATGTCATGTGAATCTAATAGAAAATATGGTGAAAGTTGCACCATGATTAATTTTCACTACTAATAAACTAGATGATGAAGATTAAATGTCAAAGAAGAAGTGACCATAGGAGGTAAAAGAAATGGTGATTTACTAAATGTTGCTAATTGGTCGTTATGGGATGGTTATAAAAACAAAACCGAATTATCAGTAATTGCCAAATATATTACTATGATATCAACATTTAATTTGATAGAAGCTACATTTACAACAGTTGTATAAGTTGTAAAACGACATATATCACCGAATAGTTTAATGTGTAATAGTCGTTATGAAGTGAAAAAAATATAGCTTTAGGTCGGTTGTATTAAAAGATAGATGCACCTATAGAAGATTGCATATCGCGTTGGTAAGATGATATCAATATTAGAAAATGCAAAATATACGATGAGAAAAGATACAAACCAAGAAAAAGGAGGAATTTCCACATAAGAGAATGCATTATTTACTAATCACCTCTAGAATTCAATGATTATATGCATCTTCTATTACATGTCATATGGATGCCACATAGTGAGAATACATAAAGAAAGAAATCTGTCACATCCCTCCGATGGAGAAGCAAGAAAATATTTTCATGAGACTTATTTCATATTTGCTACAGAGAGCCATCATGTCAGAATTGATTTATATATAGATAGATTTCAACCATTCAATCGATTTGGAAGCAAGTACTCATCTTGACATATTATTATTACGCCTTATGATTTATATCTATAAAAGTGTGTAAACCTTATATATGTTTCCTACTCTTGTTGATTCAGGTCCTGATGGTCTAATATAAGGAATTAATTGTAACACCCCGTAGTTCTGTAACACTAAGATTTACAAATCAAGGCAGAATTAAAAGTTAAAATCAAAATCAAGGGAAATGGGCTGTGCCTTTGCGTTCGTCTCGGAAAAATACGCGAAACAGAGTGCGAATTTTCGAAATCGGAGTCCGTATGACCAAGATATGGCCTGTCAAAGTTTTCTGAAAATTCCAAGTTCAAAACAGTTTAAACTAGAGCCAAATTCGAATTCAAACACACAGGGGGCATGGCGGGAAAATTCCCGCCCAGGTCAAGTCGATAGGGGTGTCGACTGCACAGTCGACACCCCCCCCATGTCGACTGCCCAGTCGACATGGGTGTCGACCTCCCCCTTTTTTCCAGCTTCCTGCACCTGGTTCGTTCTGATGTATTTGGTCACGTTTTCTGACCAGGTTCGTCCGCCTAACACTATATAAACAGCCCTGGTCTTCTTCTCTATTAACAATTCTTTTCTATCCTTATGCTGCCTCTGAGAAAATATAAAAATAAGAAGATAATACGAAAATCCAAGACAAGGTTATGCTGCTCAAGTTGTCTAGAAGAGATTCAAAGCTTCAAGATAAGGATTGAAGGCTAAACGTCGCACGAATCATAGCAACGCCTCCTTCCTATTCTAATCTAATCTCTGTAAGTCAGTTATTTCTAGATTTGAACGTTTTTCTCTGTTCGTGACATGAAATTAAAGGAATAAAAGAATATGCCAAATCTCTCTCTCTCTCTATTCGAATCAGTGCCTATACTCTTGAACCTAATTAAGAACTGTTATGATTCGAGGACAAATAAGACCATGACTATGGAACTATGGACCTTAAAACCATATGCCCAGACTATGAACATTTGCCTATGACTATGAACATTGCCTATGACTATGGACATTGCCTATGACTATGAACATTGCCTATGACTGTGACTGTGACTATGAGGATTATTTCCTTGACTAAGCCTATGCCTTTGATTAGGAAATATAAACTATTGCCTATGACATAACAAGGACATCTGTGATGAAACACCTATAATTCATGACTAGGAAAGTGTCGCTTAAGTTTTGTGACTATGAAATTGGGTCTAAACCCGACCATCTATTCTGTCTATTCTTGGTTATCTTTGGTTTTAGACCTTGGGAATTTACCTATTAAGTTAGGTCTACCCATGTTCTTGAACCTACGTCTCTATTATGTCTATTCTTGGTTTTCTTTGGTTTTAGACCGTGGGAATTTATCTATTAAGTTAGGTCTACTCATGTTCTTGAACCGACGTCGTTATTCAACCTTTTTTATGCCAGTTAGTATGTCTATCTTTTGCATAGCATCTTTGGTTCATTCCCTATTTTCTACGAACCTAGCTTTATTTATAATCTAGACTGAATCACGATTATACGAACGGTGGGAATGCGGTTTGGGAAAAATATGAAATTTACTAAAAACGTAGTTTAACTTGGAAATTGGCATAAATTGGGAACATGTATTATGGCATGTTCATAGAAATGCAAATTGGATAGATTTGACATGAATTATAAGATGTGTAATTTGAATCTTGTATTGACGTGTAAATCTAGCATTTACATGAATAGTGAACTAGAGTAATAAGTCTAGAATTAGAATGTTGAATAGGAATTGGATTAGCTAATTTGGCACGGTAAGTATATTGGCATAAATGTGAAATTGGCCATAATTGGGAGTAATTGGCATGTTTAGCAAAAATCATGGTTAGTGACATTTAATTTGGTATAGTTCACATACCAAAAAGCATAAATATGATTTAGAAGGGGAAATGGGCCATAAGAATGAATGTAGACAATCTACATTAAAAGAGTAATTAGGAAATAAGTAAATTAGAAATAATTTACTTATAGAATTTGGCCTGAATGAGGAAATATAAATTCAGACAAATTAAAGGTTTATTAACGACATCTCTTTTAATGACACACCAGAAAGTTCTAGGGTGACAGAGAGGATAGTGTCTAGGCTTGGGTTTGGAAAATACAAGTTTCCTGCTCTCCCTGGCTTTCCCTAACTGATCCGACGAACGAGATGGTTACTTTCAAAACTTGATTTGAAAATAAACTGAAACACTTTGAACTTAAAAAACACGAATATGCCTAACCCGAGGTTAGACTGAGTTGCGATGTAAACCTGCCCGGAACCAACCGGCACATCCAGTAGTCGCAACAATACATGTCTAATGTGAGTGGTAGCGGCTTTAATTTATTTAGTTAAAGCTAGAACAAGAATGGTAGGGTTAAGTTAACTAAGACACTTAACCAGTTCAACATGATAACTAGACTGATGGGTGGGGTTAGGTTCAGACTGACACTTAACATAGTTAAGCTAGAATGGGAGGGTTACGTCCATAGGAATACTTAACCAACTTAACACAGTTAAGCTAGAATGGGAGGGTTAAGTCCATAGGAACACTTAACCAACATAACACAGTTAAGCTAGAATGGGAGGGCTAAGTCCATAGAGACACTTAACCAAACTCAAGGTAGCAAAACGAGACTTGTAGGGGTTAAGTAAAGTTAATACACTTAGCCAAATTAATATGTCAACTAGACTAGAGGTTGGGGTTAAGTAAAATCTAATACACTTAGCTAATTTTGATATGTTAGCTGGGCTAGACCGTAGGGTTAAGTAAACCTGATCACTTAACCATCAGGTTGTGATAAAGGAATGAGGTTAAGTCTAAAACATGAAGGGATAATACTTAACCATTAATAACATGTTAGTTAGAACAGACGGGCAAGGTTAAGTTAAAAAGGAACACTTAACCAATACAGGATGAAGGGGTAGGGTTAAGTAATAAGAAATATTTAACCAGTATAACTTGGTTTGTGGTAGGGTTAAGTCAACGTGAATTGCTGATGACACTTAACCAGCTTAACAGGATAAATGAAGGGGGTTAAGTTAGCTTGAACTGACTAATGACACTTAACCAATCCAAATTGACGGGAAAGAGAACTAAGTAGTAAACCTTAGTTAAAAGGAGCTAAGTAGTAAACCTTAGTTAAGAAAACAACGATTCTGGAAACTAAGTGGTAAACCTTAGTTGACAAAACTAAGTAGTAACTCTTAGTATAACACGAGGAGGAGCGAACGTCCGTCTGATTAAAAAGAAGGCTCCAACGAATTGGGTTACGATGCCCGAGGCTTCGAGGGGACGTGAGGGTACTCTTGGTATCCCTCTGTGAGGCTGCAGATGATCCGCCTGGGCCCAAAGAGGTTAAGGTCTGCGTAGAAGAACCAGGGATAGGCCTTGGTTGCAATATATGGCAACCTAAAGACTAGGATGGACCGGCGTGATTCGGCGAGCAAACGGTAGCCCTGTGATAGCGACTCGTCGTCTACCATCCATCTTGAGTCAATCGAGATACGTGAAGCGGAAAGGCGGAGAACTCCAAAAGACCATATACTTGCTATCTAGTTATGGGTGAGGATGGCCATAGGATAGTGGGGCACCGGGGGCCGGCGTATAGTTCTCATTTTACAAGGTGTGCCTTTCATTAGTTGAGGGAGGGGTCAAGTGGGACCATAGCCACTGGAATAAAAACAGACCTTAGAATCTGCATCTGCAGATATCTGAAAGCTCCCGACCGAGTTCTGTATTCCTTGATTTGCCCTGTCGCAGGACTCAGACCGCACATTACAGTACATGTGCATCTAGACAAGCGATGACGATTCGTGATACTTGCGTGGGGAAGTATAGGAACATATACCACTCTAGGTAGTGTGTCCTAGACTTGGGGGCATCGTTCGACAGGTAGCGTAATCCCTAGTTGGACTAGGTGGCATAAACCCTGAACTCGAGAAGCGTTCAGCAGATAGCGTAAACTCTAGTTAAATCTAGAAAGCACTTGATAGAAAAACCTAAATTAGATCTAGGTAATAAATAATAAATGTATGCCTAAAGGCAATGGAAACTACAGGGGTTGGGGTCACGTTATCATTACTAGTTGGAACACTAGTTAGGTGGTGTAGAGATATAGAAACCAGTATAACAAGGAAATAGCGAAGCGGCGAAAGTATTAGAGCATATCCAGTTTATCTTAGCTTAGCATATCTTGTGTTAATCTTGTCTAATCTTGCCAACCCTATCATCATGGTGTTATCTTGTATTTAGTTAATTCATGTCGTTTTGTTTTTCCATGTTCACATGCTAGAAGTTACTGAACTTACTCAGGCTTTATGTCTGACTCTGTTTTTCTTTCGTCTTCTTTTCTTCCGTCCCCCCAAGTAGTAGAGGAGGGAATAGTATAGCTCAGGTTAAGTTGAATGTCACTCTTTCCCAGCTTGAAGATTTGTCGAAGTTTGCTTGGATTCTCTTTTCAGATGCTATGGCTGGCTCTTGCTAAACTTGGGGAATATAAATGTATTTTCATGCTTCTTTATTTTGTAAGACAGATGATACTCTGATATTGTAAAGAAATCATTGTACAAACTATTTTATCAATAAAGCAAAGTTTTATTTTTCGCTGTTTAATTTCTGTCTGTCTTGTAATTTATCTGCATTTTTTACCCTAAATGCTCCACAGAACTTAGTGCATTCCCTTTGTGAGTGACACTAACGGACGTGGGGTGTTACACATGGTATCAGAGCTGAAGGTTACCAGATCAGATAAAGGATTTGGAAAATTATTTTCAAAACGGTTTTAAAAGAAGCATTTTCAAAAAAGAAAAGATTTGTTTTAAAGGCATATTCCCCAAAGCCATACACACTATCTTCTCTTCCTCTGTTTGAATTCTTGTCTCCTTCTTTCTAGAGTCTCTGGGGCTCCTGGCTTTCTGGGAGGTAACCTCATCGATGGGTGAAGTAGTACCCGACTTCCATCTATAACCGTAGTAGTTTCACCTATGGCTGGTTTTCTTTCAAGCTTAGTGGGGTTTTCTGTATGATGTAAACATCTTTTGAGAGACTTGTCAACATGACTACACGGAAGGGGATGAGGAGTTTGGCTAGGAAGCACAACCCTAGGATGAGGAATTCATGGATGTAGATTTAACTCACGAAGGAGGAAGGAATTATAAAACCTAAGACAAGAGGAAGTATCTTTACTAGGGTATGATAGGGCACAAAAGTAAGGACAAGGGCAAGAACGAGGGACAAGATTTTCAGAAAGGCAAGTACCTACTTTCGCCACCAAGCGTACCTAGGAGAGAGGTAGTAGAGTTCTGTTGGAAGAGTCTAGTTTTGCTGTTCGTACTATTTCCTTTGGTTTTAGCGCTTCGCATTTGTTCATATCCAGTTCCATAATTGAGTCTCTTCACCATAGTACTTGTATAGTAGAAAGATCCCACTAGAGTCTCAAATCCAGTTGGTGGTCCGACCAGTTTATTTTTGGTTAGTAGGGATTTGAGGATAGCTATCGAGTTTGCTTATATCATCTCACGAGGATCGTCTAAATTCGGAGGAGATATTCCTTGGGTGTTTGTCTGATATTGGTTTAGGCCTTTGGGGCTTGTACTTGAGGAATGTCGAGTTTGACTAGGATGGTTTGCGTGAGAGATGAATAGTTGTGGAAGGTACTCTAAAGAGCACGTAGTAACCTTTCGACCTTTATAGTTATGGCATGGCGGATAAGAGGGGGACCTCTAATCATCTTAGTACATATACTTGGTGCCGTAATTGACATCTGTTTATTTTGGAAATGGAGATCAGAAACTTCACAATCGTGAAGTTAAATTAGTTAAGATACAGTGGAGTAAAGCTCAAGAAGGCTAGATACTAGCATCATACCCTTTTCCTTAAAGGTGCATCCTTGATTTCTTTGTTTAGGAGCTTTACGCATAATTGTTTCTCTCTTTCCAAAGTATATCCTCTAGGTCGTATCTTCGATCCTTTAGGTAGAAGCCAATGGATGTAAACATGTGTTTGAAACATGTTATGGTTGGTGGTTGCAAGTGGTTGCTAATGGTTGCTCGAGGATGCATATGCATACGTATTAGGCACTAGATCAGTTCGGACGCTTTCATATTGCATTTACAGATATGTATTTTTTTGCAAATTGAACTTGATATGTTATCATATGGATGCTGCATATGGATGAATGGCTATGCACACATGTAGTATTTACATAACTAGGGATGCTTGCATACATGATTGGACGCATGGCACTGACATGATTTGCATTAAGGAGGTCAACTGAATCAGTAGACCGCCTGATTTTGCATTAGATTAAGACATGTACACACACTATGCATATGAACATGAAAGCATTAGAAATCTTTTAAGGACAATGAATGCCTGTGAGTGAATGGTTGAGTAGATGGGTGATTGGATGGTAGGACACATTCTTCCTAACTTGAAGATTTCGGGGACGAAATCCTTTTAAGTGGGGGAGAATGTAACACCCCGTAGTTCTGTAACACTAAGATTTACAAATCAAGGCAGAATTAAAAGTTAAAATCAAAATCAAGGGAAACGGGTTGTGCCTTTGCATTCGTCTCGGAAAAATACGCGAAATAGAGTCCGAATTTTCGAAAATCGGAGTCCGCATGACCAAGATATGGCCCGTCAAAGTTTTCAGAAAATTCCAAGTTCAAAACAGTTTAAACTAGAGCCAAATTCGAATTCAAACACACAGGGGGCAGGGCGGGAAAATTCCCGCCCAGGTCAAGTCGACAGGAGTGTCGACTGCACAGTCGACACCACCCCCCCATGTCGACTGCCCAGTCTACATGGGTGTCGACCTCCCCTTTTTTTCCAGCTTCCTGCACCTGGTTCGTTCTGATGTATTTGGTCACGTTTTCTGACCAGGTTCGTCCGCCTAACACTATATAAACAGCCCTGGTCTTCTTCTCTATTCACAATTCTTTTCTATCCTTATGCTGCCTCTGAGAAAATATAAAAATAAGAAGATAATACGAAAATCCAAGACAAGGTTATGCTGCTCAAGTTGTCTAGAAGAGATTCAAAGCTTCAGGATAAGGATTAAAGGCTAAACGTCGCACGAATCATAGCAACACCTCCTTTCTATTCTAATCTAATCTATGTAAGTCAGTTATTTCTAGATTTGAATGTTTTTCTCTGTTCGTGACATGAAATTAAAGGAATAAAAGAATAGGCCAAATCTCTCTCTCTCTATTCGAATCAGTGCCTATACTCTTGAACCTAATTAAGAACTGTTATGATTCGAGGACAAATAAGACCATGACTATGGAACTATGGACCTTAAAACCATATGCCTATGACTATGAACATTTGCCTATGACTATGAACATTGCCTATGACTATCGACATTGCCTATGACTATGAACATTGCCTATGACTGTGACTGTGACTATGAGGATTATTTCCTTGACTAAGCCTATGCCTTTGATTAGGAAATATAAACTATTTCCTATGACATAACAAGGACATCTGTGATGAAACACCTGTAATTCATGACTAGGAAAGTGTTGCTTAAGTTTTGTGACTATGAAATTGGGTCTAAACCCGATCATCTATTCTGTCTATTCTTGGTTATCTTTGGTTTTAGACCTTGGGAATTTACATATTAAGTTAGGTCTACCCATGTTCTTGAACCTACGTCTCTGTTATGTCTATTCTTGGTTTTCTTTGGTTTTAGACCGTGGAATTTACCTATTAAGTTAGGTCTACCCATGTTCTTGAACCGACGTCGTTATTCAACCCTTTTTATGCCAGTTAGTATGTCTATCTTTTGCATAGCATCTTTGGTTCATTCCCTATTTTCTACGAACCTAGCTTTATTTATAATCTAGACTGAATCACGATTATACGAACGGTGGGAATGCGGTTTGGGCAAAATATGAAATTTACTAAAAACGTAGTTTAACTTGGAAATTGGCATAAATTGGGAACATGTATTATGGCATGTTCATAGAAATGCAAATTGGATAGATTTGACATGAATTATAAGATGTGTAATTTGAATCTAGTATTGACGTGTAAATCTAGCATTTACATGAATAGTGAACTAGAGTAATAAGTCTAGAATTAGAATGTTGAATAGGAATTGGATTAGCTAATTTGGCACGGTAAGTATATTGGCATAAATGTGAAATTGGCCATAATTGG
The DNA here is from genome assembly GCA_030737875.1 of Allium sativum. Lineage (NCBI taxonomy): Eukaryota > Viridiplantae > Streptophyta > Magnoliopsida > Asparagales > Amaryllidaceae > Allium > Allium sativum. Next base: position 513,689,767 of record CM060918.1, read on the forward strand.
GAGTAATTGGCAGGTTTAGCAAAAATTATGGTTAGTGACACTTAATTTGGTATAGTCCACATACCAAAAAGCATAAATATGATTTAGAAGGGGAAATGGGCCATAAGAATGAATGTAGACAATCTACATTAAAAGAGTAATTAGGAAATAAGTAAATTAGAAATAATCTACTTATAGAATTTGGCCTGAATGAGGAAATATAAATTTAGATAAATTAAAGGTTTATTAACGACATCTCTTTTAATGACACACCAGAAAGTTCTAGGGTGACAGAAAGGATAGTGTCTAGGCTTGGGTTTGGAAAATACAAGTTTCCTGCTCTCCCTGGCTATCCCTAATTGATCCGACGAACGGGATGCTTACTTTCAAAACTTGATTTGAAAATAAATTGAAACCCTTTGAACTTAGAAAACACGAATATGCCTAGCTCGAGGTTAGACTGAGTTGCGATGTAAACCTGCCCGGAACCAACCGGCACATCCAGTAGTCGCAACAACACCTGTCTAATGTGAGTGGTAGCGGCTTTAATTTATTTAGTTAAAGCTAGAACAAGAATGGTAGGGTTAACTTAACTAAGACACTTAACCGGTTCAACATGATAACTAGACTGATGGGTGGGGTTAGGTTCAAACTGACACTTAACACAGTTAAGCTAGAATGGGAGGGTTAAGTCCATAGGAACACTTAACCAACTTAACACAATTAAGCTAGAATGGGAGGGTTAAGTCCATAGGAACACTTAACCAACTTAACACAGTTAAGCTGGAATGGGAGGTCTAAGTCCATAGAGACACTTAACCAAACTCAAGGTAGCCAAACGAGACTTGAAGTGGTTAAGTAAAGTTAATACACTTAGCCAAATTAATATGTCAACTAGACTAGAGGTTGGGGTTAAGTAAAATCTAATACACTTAGCCAATTTTGATATGTTAGCTGGGCTAGACCATAGGCTTAAGTAAACCTGAACACTTAACCATCAGGTTGTGATAAAGGAATGAGGTTAAGTCTAAAACATGAAGGGATAATACTTAACCATTAATAACATGTTAGTTAGAACAGACGGGCAAGGTTAAGTTGAAAAGGAACACTTAACCAATACAGGATGAAGGGGTAGGGTTAAGTAATAAGAAATATTTAACCAATATAACTTGGTTTGTGGTAGGGTTAAGTCAACGTGAATTGCTGATGACACTTAACCAGCTTAACAGGATAAATGAAGGGGGTTAAGTTAGCTTGAATTGACTAATGACACTTAACCAATCCAAATTGACGGGAAAGAGGACTAAGTAGTAAACCTTAGTTGAAAGGAGCTAAGTAGTAAACCTTAGTTAAGAAAACAATGATTCTGGAAACTAAGTGGTAAACCTTAGTTGACAAAACTAAGTAGTAATTCTTAGTATAACACGAGGAGGTGCGAACGTCCGTCTGATTAAAAAGAAGGCTCCAACGAATTGGGTTATGAAGCCCAAGGCTTCGAGGGGATGTGAGGGTACTCTTGGTATCCCTCTATGAGGCTGCAGATGATCCGCCTGGGCCCACAGAGGTTAAGGTCTGCGTAGAAGAACCAGGGGTATGCCTTGGTTGCAATATATGGCAACCTAAAGACTAGGATGGACCGGCGTGATTCGGCGAGCAAACGGTAGCCCTGTGATAGCGACTCGTCGTCTACCATCCATCTTGAGTCAATCGAGATACGTGAAGCGGAAAGGCGGAGAACTACAAAAGACCATATACTTGTATCTAGTTATGCGTGAGGATGGCCATAGGATAGTGGGGCACCGGGGGCCGGCGTATAGTTCTCATTTTACAAGGTGTGCCTTTCATTAGTTGAGGGAGGGGTCAAGTGGGACCATAGCCACTGGAATAAAAGCAGACCTTAGCATCTGCATCGGCAGATATCTGAAAGCTCCCGACCGAGTTCTGTATTCCTTGATTTGCCCTGTCGCAGGACTCGGACCGCACATTACAGGACATGTGCATCTAGACAAGCGATGACGATTCGCGATACATGCGTGGGGAAGTATAGGAACATATACCACTCTAGGTAGTGTGTCCTAGACTTGGGGGCATCGTTCGACAGGTAGTATCCCTAGTTGGACTAGGTGGCATAAACCCTGAACTCGAGAAGGGTTCAGCAGATAGCGTAAACTCTAGTTAAATCTAGAAAGCACTTGATAGAAAACCCTAAATTAGATCTAGGTAATAAATAATAAATGTATGCCTGAAGGCAATGGAAACTACAGGGGTTGGGATCACGTTATCATTACTAGTTGGAACACTAGTTAGGTGGTGCAGAGATATAGAAACCAGTATAACAAGGAAATAGCGAAGCGGCGAAAGTATTAGAGCATATCCAGTTTATCTTAGCTTAGCATATCTTGTGTTAATCTTGTCTAATCTTGCCAACCCTATCATCATGGTGTTATCTTGTATTCAGTTAATTCATGTCGTTTTGTTTTTCCATGTTCACATGCTAGAAGTTACTGAACTTACTCAGGCTTTATGTCTGACTCTGTTTTTCTTTCGTCTTCTTTTCTTCCGTTCCCCCCAGGTAGTAGAGGAGGGAATAGTATAGCTCAGGTTAAGTTGAATGTCACTCTTTCCCAGCTTGAAGATTTGTCGAAGTTTGCTTGGATTCTCTTTTCAGATGCTATGGCTGGCTCTTGCTAAACTTGGGGAATATAAATGTATTTTCATGCTTCTTTATTTTGTAAGACAGATGATACTCTGATATTGTAAAGAAATCATTGTACAAACTATTTTATCATTAAAGAAAAGTTTTATTTTCCGCTGTTTAATTTCTGTCTGTCTTGTAATTTATCTGCATCTTTTACCCTAAATGCTCCACAGAACTTAGTGCATTCCCTTTGTGAGTGACACTAACGGACGTGGGGTGTTACATTAATGTTTGTTTGCAATCATTGATTGAAGAGTTGACAACACTATCACATGAAGGGACATATTTATTATGGATTTTCATTTTTTTTTTGCTTTTGCAGAGTTTTTCAGGTTGGAACATGGTCGGTTGTCTAGTTTGCCTTTATTGCATGGAAGAAACACTATAATTTTTATTACCGAATGGAAGGAGAATTACTTAATTTGATTTTCACTAGTGTTTTTTTCATCATAGTTATATTTTTAGAAGAGATAAAAAATTTAGCTAATAAAGCAAAGAGTAGAAACCATAAATGATTTGGTCAAGTGTAGATTTATTTGATATTGTAAAGGAATATCCATAGATATATGAAATTGATGTATAGACTGAATTTTAGAAAATTCAACAACTCATAATTAGTACAAACAAAGCATGATTTTGGAGTTATCTTATTGGCAAGATCTCTTATTTTACGTAATATTAATGTGATACATAATAAGAAAACCATTTAGAAAATGTGTTTGATAAAATTTTGAACGTTAAGTGAAAACTATGGACAATATGAATTCGAGACGTGATATCGCGGAGTTACATAAATATCACAAACTTATTATGATGCCTAACAGCAAGAAAAAAAAACTTAAAGCATGTTATGGGCTACACAATAAGAAATTTAAAGTCATGTTAAAGAGGGCGGAAGGACTAAGATTTCCAGACGTGACGTAGTGACCCTCCTTTTCGGTCGATCCAAATCGATCGTTAAACCGACTTAAATCGAACCGAAAAGGCGGATACGCTAACTTTAGGCGCATAAAATGTCAGAACAAACAACAAAATAATTTTATAAACATCATAATAATGTTACATCAGAGTACATAATATCAGATTATCGAAAATAATATATAGCAGAGAATAAATTTACAACAAATGTAATATAATGCAACGGAAACAAATAAACTAACAAAGCGGAAGACTATCAATGCTCTGGACACGGCTTTAAGCTTCGATCCAGAATCCAGCTAAATGAAATAATCTACAAAACCAAAACTACTGACTGCTCATGTGGAAAATATGGGCACCCAGAGTTTAGGTAGAAACAATAAACTCCAAGTCAGTCATGGGACTAGTGTGAGAACTCAAAACAATTATTAAACTATACTTTAAAATAAGGTAAATCACGGGACCACGCCGTATGGATCTATAGTGCATCACACAACATGCAATTTTCTAATCTACCCGTTTAGGCTTAAACCCCAAATTTAGATTTTTCGAAATCCAATTCACTTTACAAAAATTATTCCTTTGGACTTGATTCCCGAATTCTTATTTCAAATCATTTGAAATACATATTTAGCTTTTATATTAAAGTAGATTTCACTTCGGGATCTCAAACTAATTTTTTTGGAAATATGAATTCCAAAATATCACAATGCATACAAACAAGTACGCAACCAAATATTGGGCACGACCCTCAGACAAGGCCGTACGCTCCTCTCCAACTCGATATATATATATATATATATATATATATATATATATATATATGCACCTCACACTATGGAGCAGGCTGCACTGACGATGCATCTCCCACGCCCTCGGATAAAATCCACCGCCCTCACACTTTTAGTCATCCAGGGTTACCCGAATCTTTAGCCGCATACCAAATCATTTCATATCCCGAAGTAAGGAAAATCATTTCACAACATAATAATCAAAAGTACTTTCAAACTATAGTACTTTACATTAGCAATTCACACATATGATCAGTCACTATTAATCACATTACCTTTGAGCTCGTACGTCTCAAAGAAGGGTGTTAAGAAAGAGAATAAATTCTCCGCCACCAAACAAATACATCATTAATAGCAACTAATCGAATATGTGATGAACTACAATGTCAAACAAATAATACGTTTCGAAATCATTTCGACAACATCGGGTTTACCCTCGAAATCCTTTCTGTTTTATAAAGCAATTTATAAAACATTCCTTGTCCAAAATCGGGAAAACATTTCTTTTCACTTAAGAAAATATCGTTTCAAAATCATTCAATAAATTTTGAAATAAATAACAACATCGCTAACCATCTCATAGTCAAATCATGAAGTGTTTCACAAGATGTCAGCATACCAATATTTCTACCCAACCCAGTGCTAAATGTAAAAGCATATCTTGCTCATAAACTGGTTAAGCACAATCCAAACAATCAATCAATCACAATCAATATCAACAACCAAGCATTTTTGATTTATAACACATCTCAAGTTTTGGTAAATTTAATCACCACACATTCACTCAAATCTAATTAAAGATTTATTAAAACTCTAGTTCAGTTTTAATTTCAAAAATCATTACTTAATGATTATTCAACTTTCTTGAAATTAATGCTGCTTTAACTGGGTTAAAGAACCATTGTCCTTTAAAACAAAGTTCACGATAAACCCAAAATCATTTTCCATCAAAATGGAACCTTCACGGAAATCATAACAGTATATAATCGATATAAATTCCCATATCAAACTAATACTATAAGTGGAATAGCGGCAAAACCTTTTAAATTCCATAAATAATAACGGTCTTCCTTTGCAGAAACTCATCTCGATTATTACCAAATCAAATTCCATTCAATTCCAATTTAATATTTGAAATTGGAAAACTTTACTTTGGAAAATTCCATTAATCTTATTTAAACGATTATAAATTCCAAATCATATCTTCACTGTTAATTGGGTTAAAGAACGACTATTATTTAAAACGTTGTTCGCTATAAACCCAAAATCCAATTTGACATTAAATATAAGGCTCTGATAGAAATAATATCGACTTATATTCAACATCAAATTCTGAAACTAACGGGTATCATATTGGGAATAACGATATCTTATCTTCCTAATTCCTCAACAATATCCGTATAATCATGGAATTTAATATCGAAATATTCTGAAGATTATTTCCACTCAAATACATTCCAATTTTATTATTGGAAAATTATGGTTATTTTAAAACCCCTTTTTCAATCCAATTTATTTATTTAAAAACGTTGGATTATTATTCTAGTTGATAACTAGTTCATCCTGATATAAATGTATTTTTATCTTTCCAAACTTGGATTTTTTCATCCAACATCTTTCCAAATCATTTATTATGATTTTACATAATTTTTCCATATTTTTAATAATTTTATTAAGGCCTATACATTCGGTTTTCAATAATGGCCACCGAATTGCGTCCATAACGACCTTTTCTGAAATTTATTTGGACATAATTTGAAATACAATCGTCTCTTATATTCATTGGAAAGATCTTTTCGATACGAACCCAAGATTCTGGTTTTAGGGGAATCCGACGGTTGGATCTCCCGTTACATCAATTTCAAGTTAATGGTCGAAATTCGTGAACGATCGCTGCACGGTGCGTTCTATTCAAACCATTTAAATATATATATATATATATATATATATAATATACATATATCGTTGATTTCCATTTTTAAACGTATTTTATAAATCATTTGTAAATTCATTTCAAAACGATTCCAACTTCCATTTCAATTTTAAATCAAAATTGAATATTCCATTACATGACAATTTTATATATCTCATATATAAGCTAATTTTTTTTAGCAATCCAATAATTATTCCATTTCATGACCATTTTATATATCTCATATATAATTTATATAACGCATATATATAATTTATACAATGCATATATATGATTTATACAACGCATATATATTTTATACAACGCATATGTATTTTATTCACATCTCATATACATATATATTTTTCATTCTCATCGCATATATATATATATATATTTTATTCACATCTCATGTATATATTTTATTCACATCTCGTATATATTTTTTATTCACATTCCATATATATATATATTTTATTCATATCGCATATATATATATATTTTATTCACTTCGCACATATATATTTTATTCACATCTCATATATATATTCTATTCACATCTCCTATATATATTTTATTCACATCGCATATATATATTTTATTCACATCACATATATATATATTATTCGTATCTCATATATATATATTTTATTCACTTCTCATATATGTAAATATATATATTTTACGTTTCAACATCACAAATAAAACACAATACAATCAATTAAATCGTCCATGGTCTGTGGACGAGGAAGGTGAGCTAACATGCACCATATACAATTTACAATGATTAAAACTGATAAAAATCAATACTGGCAATCGATATTTTTTATATACATGAATACAATAACACGATAAAATATAATTTAGTGGAAAGGAGTTCTCACATTAAGTTCCACTCCGTCTGTCTTTATTTTTGATTTCTGTATGGTTTGTTTTTAAAATTGTCTCAAATTCTGATTTGCTCTGTTTCCGTTTTGGTCAGTTCCATTGCATAGATATCTTCGACACGAGTCCAACGCAAGTTGTTTCACTGAATTCTGATCTCATATGAACAAGCTACATGTGTTTAAACATTAATTACATTAATACGATAATTAACTATTTAATTTTCAATTAATTTCCCCAAATTACCCCTATCACCAACGAGTCGTCTTCTTCGTTGAAAAACCTGTATCCCTTAACCCACTTTTCATCCTCTCTCTCACCTCACGCGCTCCACCATGCGTTGATCAGAACCACATCTGACGTGCCCACGACGGAGGGCTTGACCTCGCTACCCCATACCAAGAACGATGGAGAACACGATCAAGCCATCAGCCACGAAATCTCATTTGAAAACATTGCCTTTAAGCCCAAAAATCAAGCAATTTGCTCAATGAAAAATAATCACACTCGTATGAAATCAAAGAGCTGGAGATGCTCTCAAATTTTTGTTTTAGAACTACGATTTAATTCAAAACAATTAAGGAGAGATTAAGGGAATAATTTAGAATGATTTTGATCGTTCATGAAGAGGATGGCGGCTGATATTGTGAATGGATGTTAGGGTTTAGCTTTGAAAGGGTATACATATAGTAATTTAATTATTATCTAATTTAATTAATTTATTTATTGTGAAATTTTTGTCTTACCTCCAAATCAAACCCAAGGACTGTCACTCTAACCAAATACCCCCATCCTGGACATAATGGAATATGTTTCCTAAGCCAATTCGACTGTTTCGATCAGTTTTTCTTTAAATTAAAATAAAATCAATATATTAAATTTCAAACGTATATTTTAATTTATTGGGGCCACATACTGACTCCAAAAATTACAAAAAAAAAAATCTAGCCCTGTTTTCATGATACGGTCCTAACAAAACTAATTTCATCGAATTTGGAGACCATCTAAAAAATGGTCATTTTCCAGTCGATTAAATTTAAGTGAATATCAGGCTCACATCCCTATTTACAAACTTAATACACCTCACATCCCTCTAATGTTTTATATACAATCCCGCCCCCTCTTTTTGCTTGCGCCTCCATGTTTTCAGGGACTTCCGCCTCTTCCTTTTATACATCACGCCTGCTACGTATTTCTGCCAAAAAAAAGCGCCTTCAAGTAAAAAAAAAATTCTAAAATCTGGAAATAATCCCAGAAGTCCACGAAAATATAAAAAATAGTTGCATATATGTATGCAACTATTGTCAATAGTTGCACACATATATGCAACTATTTGAATACACATGAACATATGTATGCACGCCTGTTGAATAAATGCATACATATATGCAGTTTAACTGTATAACTGCATACATGTGTGCAAATATGTGAAAATATATGCAAAATTGAAAAAGTTGCATGTACGTACACTGCTTTCAAATAAATGCATGGGAAGATGCATGTATCTACTATATGTGCATACACGCATGCATTTGTACTACTGTTTTGACACATATTCTAAATAAATGCATACAAGTATGCAATTAATTGAATTATATGCATCTTTTGATGCATTTTACTGCATTTCGTTGTTTTTGTGTATTTTTTGATTTTGACGTTGTTTTTGATGTTTTTTTTATCTGATTTTTTTCATGATTAATTATTTTAATTAATTACGAATTTACGTGTTTTTTTTATTTTAATTTTTTACTGAGTTTTCAAAAAATAGGGACTAAATTTACAATAAGTTTATGACCGGATGTGAGCCTAATTTAAAACGTTAACAGGGACCTGTAAAAAACGCACCCTAAATTTAAACTGAATATACAAAACACGTTTAAATTTACCACGCTCACATATTAATTTCAAAAATTATGAAATTTGAAACATGACTATAATTTAACATTCTGGATCGAACAAAAGTTGTTTCATCGAAAACGGAGGTCGTTTGCAAAATGGCTATTTTAAGGGCTATATATAATTAAAAATATATGTAAATTCCATAGCGACTATTCTAAATTTTAAACTGGACATAAGTTTCAATTTATATTATGAAATCTTAGTTTCTTACATTCGTCAAAAAGATATAGTTAAATAGATTCTAACGTTTCTTGTTTCATCCAATTCTGACTTATTTTGAATTCTGTATATTCAATTGAAGCTTAAAACAAAATTTTCGAACTACCGTGCCATTTCGAGTTAGCCCCACAAGAGGTTTGTGAACAAGTGATTGTCTTATAATGAGTAAGGAATATCCGTATTTTTGCTAAACAGAATCTATTGAACCCATAATTCAGTAGATACTTTTTCTGAATGTCAACTAAGTATCGTAAGTAAATTAATCCCGGTTGTTCAATCATTTGATAACCCGAGTCATTGTTCGATAAAGGATCACTATGAGTCAGACTCAGTAGAATTTGATCAATCCTTTTTTCTGTCATTAAGGTGGAGAAATGAACCAAGAATTTTCTTTCTTCATCATCAATCGAATCACTATTCGTGACCCAGGATTCCATTTTATCATCAATCCAATTTTATAACTAATATAAATTTATACATTCTAACTTCGATTTAAATAAATTTTTAGTCGTTATTATTCAAAATAAATCAATTTAAATATTCAAAACCCATTAAAATAGCTAAAATAAATTTTTTAGATTGGTTTAGAAATTTCGGGTTGATACATGTGATTTATTCTAATATACATAGATTTATTAACCTTAAAGCCAATAAACTTAGTGGGATGAAAAATTATGGTGCAATGCCATGGTGGAAAATTTAGAGCTCGTGGTGTAACGACTCGCAAATTTGAACAATCATAATTAGTATTATTATTTGAATTTAAGTTAATCCTTAAAATTTAAATAATTAAGTTGTAATATATGTTTGAGTAGGTTTAACAAAATAATTTTTTTCTTCTAAAAACTTGATTCTTCGTCAAACTTGATCAAAGTCGAATTCAATTTGAAAATTTAAAAACTTTGAAATTTGGAAAAAAAAGTCATGTTTGAATTCTAAGTTGTCCAGCATTTTTCGTTACGTTAAAATCCACTTTTATTTGTTCCAAGTGATAAACTTTGCGGACATGTAAAAGTGAATAATTTTTTTTCCATTATTTGGGCATATATAAAAAAAGGTGCCATTTCATTTCGTATAGTATTTTCATACCTATCTTTTTTTAAATATCTCAATAGGCGGTTCCATCGTTTATAATCGAAAAGAAAAGTTACAGTAGGTTTTTCAAACCAAAAGGACGTTTTCGCTTCATTAAGTTTTCTCAATTCCCAATTATCTTGATGGATATCTAGAAAAAAATCTTCGTAAACCGGGCTATCTTTTTTCTTCTTTAGTGGATCCCTCTTATTCTTGTTTCGCCTTCTTCATTTCATAAGTCATTTCTACATCACTTTGTTCCGCTTTTGAGGTTTCTTTCAGTTTCTTAGTACCAATAAGTGATGACATTCTACATAAATAGTAGACACACTTGATAAACCGGAGAGTAATAAAGATTCTAGCCATAGAATTTCTCAATTCTAACACCTAATATTTATAATATGTAAAATGCGGAAACGAACAATGTTTGTGTGTTCATACTTGCATTCCCTCTCTTTTCTTTACTATGTTTTTCTCTCTAGCTTCTTGGAAAGCCTTGCCAGCTCATATTTCATTATAATTTCACGTTTGAATTTTAAGGGACTCTGACTTCTCATTCTCTTTGCACTGAAAGATTTTCTCTATTTCTTCTCCAAATTATTTCTTTGTAAAATTCTAATGGTAATTTCATGGCTCCTCTCTCCATCTACATTCTTAAATCAAATCTAATTTCTAACATCTATTCTTTTTCTCTAATAATTCACATATCAAAACATAGAAATCTAAATCGTCCACTTCTCTACAAATCTGAATCACCTTCCTCCATGAATCAAATCAATTGGTAATTGATATTTTAATCTGTTGTCCTCTAATCTTTTTTTCTTAATTTCTGTTTTGAATTTGCAAATTCAAATCTTGACCTAATAACCATTACAAACATAGATCCCATTTTTTCCTTTTTGCATAAAACCCTAAGTTCCCTTCCTAACAACCAAATCCGACCACCAAACACCTCCTCTGGCCAAGACCCACCATCAAAACCACCTGACATCTACGCCAACTCTGACCCGACCAGAAATAGCATAGGGTCAAACCCAAAGACCAAGGATGAACCCTTTTGCCATGTTATTTTTTATTTTATTTTTGCTTTTTCCAGAAATTTGGCTTGCCTTCCTGTGACCATAACTTCCACATAGAAAAGCCGAATCTACCTTTTATTTTCTATATATTGGATGGAATTGAATATCTACAACTTTTATATTAATAACTTTTCAAATTTGCTATTTTTCTATGTCAAATTTGTGAATCTTTCAGACCAATTTTCTGACTTACATTTCTTATCCGGAAAAGGTTTGTTATTGTTTTATCCTTATTCCCTTAAATTTTAACAAAATCTAGTTTTTTTTTAAAATTAAATAGAAACTAATTTTCTAAAACTTTTGCTATTGACCACTTTTCAAATTCAGTGTTTAGCATATCCAAAATCGTACTAAAAATATCTAAAATTTCATTCTGTTTTTGCAAATTTTGTGAAAATAAAAAGCCATCTTCCCTAGACAAAACTCATCTACTCTCTTATTCTAAATTTCTTAGGGCAATGTTGTGTGTTATGTAATTGGCATAGCTATCTTCTCATTGCCATAGCAGTCATCTCCTTGCTACGAAAGTTGAGAACCATTTACTCACGACTGAAACTATTTTGTTAAGTAAATTGATTTACATGAAATGTTGGCTACAAATTTTGATTTGTTATTATTGACACATGAAACAATATTTTGCGATGTTAGGATATAAATGTTCACTTGAATCATATAAATTATGATTGACACATGATCCTTGAATTTTATGTTATGTTATATGTTATGCGACATGTGCCGATTGTATGTTGCCACCTGATGTGTTATGCTATATATATATATTATTCTCACACTGCAAGTTCCCTAAAACAATTGATATAATTATATGATTGGTTTATTTATTTAAATTGTTCGATTTAATTTGCCATCATCCCTGTTATCACACTGCAAATTCCCTATACCACATATAGTATATGAAACTATTATGAGATTGAAACGGATACAGGTTGAAATGGATCAAAATTGATAATTTAAATTAATTTAATGTGAATAATTAATTGAAAACATTAAACTGAATTGATTTAATATGTAAACGGTTTACCATTGGAATTTGACTATACGTTTTAAATTCGAACCATTTAAACTTTAAGTTAATTTGAAATTTGAAATTTAAAACCTGAATTAATGTTAAGTTGAAGTTTAGAAATGTGGATCTTTGATTTGGATTATAAACCAATTCAAATTAACACTATCTTAAATTAGATTATTTTTTTGAACTAATTTCTCTTATTATTTTTCTCATAATTAAAGGATATTTTGCAACTATTTTAATAAAGTATTCTATAATTAAATTTAACTATAATATACATTTTATAACTATTTTAATAAAAATATTTTATAAATTTAATTACTATACATATTTTTATAACTATTTCTAAATTTCATATTAAATTTAACTATTTTAAAATAAAAACATATTTCTAATTTGAGTAATCGAATTAATTGAATATTAAGATTTCATGTACTAGTGGTATTTGTGATATAGAAATCTAAAATCGATGTTAGGTTTAGGTTATGAACTATCTAAAATACGGGAATTTTAATGTGAAATTGAATCCAATATTTGAAGTTGAATTTGGTTTTCTATTTGAATTTGCATATTGAATTGATTTGAGAAACATTAATGAATATTGGTATTTGAACTGAACCGAATTATGACATGAGATGATGCTTAATTAGACTTAATATGACACCGATTGGATTACTTGTATATTTGCTTGAACATTTCACTTGGGTTAATTTAACTATATGAGAATGTTAGTCCCGACTTGAGTGTTTTGTTTTACCATACGCTCGGGTCATACCTAGTATTTCAACATTTTTCAAGATTTTTATTCTTGAAGAAGAAGATGGAGTTCAAAGACTGTGACGATACTACTATTTATTCTCGTTGCATTATTGTTATGTAAAACACTGATATTGTAAACTGAAATCAAGTGAATATTATTATGAACTGTTTATATTATTATTATATTTTATCATTCAGCTGTGAGACTATGTGCATTGTTTAGTTCCATATCATTTTATTTTCTTTCTTGTATTAAAACCCCAATAATAATCCGTCATTTTGGAAAGGTCTAAAATCGGACATGGGTTGTTTTTTTGTCAACTTGAAACATCCCAAAATGAATAGTTGCTACAGTTGATATCATAACTTTGGTTGACCGAATACTAAGCCTGCTCAGGTTATACTCAGTAGTGATAGGGTTAGTAGTACCCTAGAATGAATTGAGAGTATTAAGAGAGTGTATTTGTATTTTTATTAGTATATTTTAAGATTTTAAATGATTACCGCAATCTAAAAAAACTTGAATAGAAGTAAATTAATTATAAAGTAAATTGAACATTCAATAAACCTAGATTGTATGATTTAAGATTATATGAATTTGTTGACAAGCTAAACCTGTTAAAAATATAAGTTGAAAGTTATCTATTTAGAAAATATTTAATTTGTTTTGTTTTCACTGATAATGTTCTTAAAGTTAATAAATCGAGATGTTAACTAATGAAGTGTATCATTAGATGAATCAATAATTAGTTATGTTAAACTGTTGAAATAGAAATAATGTATTCACAGTAAAATGTATGAGAATATTACATATTGATTTAGCTATAATTAAAGAGATTATTTGACTAAAACTTGAGAATTTAATTCCGGATATGAAACTGATTTCTAATCATTCTTAAAAATGTTGCTAGTAATATATAACAATAAAGTATTTTTTAAACAGAAATGTTTCAAAATGATTTTTTCGAAATGTTTTTGAAAGAAATAAACGATAGAGAATCCACTTCCATCACTGGAAAATAATTTCGATAGTAATAGCCACATCATCGAAATTCATTTTCGAGTCTTAAAGGGGGGGAGACCAGTAAAGATGCTTTGCTACTTGTTTGTTTGATGAAATGACTTTGATTTTCGAAGTATTATTTGATACATACAAATATATATATTTCGAATAATTGAAATAAAATTTGGAGTTTGTTCTTATGTTTTGGTTGAATGTTATATATTTCGTATTATAAATATATTTGAAAATTTTGAAAGCTTGGCACTTGAATGATATTTGAATGAAATGATTGTTGAAACCAAATATGAATTCAAAACAGAACTGAAATTGGAATGGAATTTTTGAGAACCTTTTATTATATAAATATATTTAAAATGAAAGTTTTAAATATATATATATATATACATATAAGATTTGTATAAGTATAAAGTTAATTCGAAAACTATTTATTTAATAGGAACTGAACATGAAAATTATAATCTTATATATTACGAAATTTATATAAGAATGATATTTGCGAAATATCGCAAATATCACTTATGTATAATATAATATACATTTTGAAATTAAGGTAAGGGAAATACATTCCTTCATAAATAGCAAAGGCATTGGAGCTACACTTGACTAGAGTGTCCACTGGAAATCGTTGAACGTGGATATTTCCTATGGAGCCCAGATGTAACCATTGTGTTGCTGTGATTTATGGTCCATTTAGGTGTAATTGACATAGGAGAAGATTCCATATGTGTACAGTGGTTCCGGAAGGATCCAGACGTAACCGCTGTGTATCTGCAATCCATATGGCATAATTCGAAAGGCAGCGATTGCCTAGATTCTATTGGTTATAGAGACATAACTACCAGTGTTACTAGAGGTGGAATACGATCTATGCATGTGTTTTTAGGTGTTATGGAAAAATGAGTAAGGAAGTGATTGCCTAGCCCCCTATGGCTACGATGCTTTGTCCTTTCGACATGTTGGCAGGGGGATCTTAGGTGATGTGTTCCATGATGATCTTAGGTTATTCTATTCTATTGATTCATTTCATTAATGCGTTCATGACGTATTTCGTAGAGAAGAGATTTACCACGGGTACAGATGTTTCCCGGGGGACCCATGCGTAACCATCGTATAACTACAATTTATGTATAGTTTAATCGATCGTTTTGTCGGATGGTGTTTCTCTTATCTGTTTTAATGTTTTTCAAGCATTCACACTAAATATTGAAACAAATCTACTTAGCACTTCAAAATTTCTAGCTTGCGTCTGATCAACATATTAATGAAATTCTTTAAGATCAAGGATAAATTTGTTGAATCATCAAGTTATCAAAATTATTTTCAACATAAAAGAAACTTTTCTAAACAAAATTTACAAATCATCTAAAATTGAACATAAAATAAAACATTTGAGTAAATACATTGGTACAATTAAGAAATCAATGGAAATACAGTACATAGAATGTATGCAAATCAATTTTTTTGCATGACAATTTTGATTTAGTTTCGAATATACAATTTTGATTTCAAGTAGAGTTGTTCGTTCGATACTAGATGATGAACACTGATATGGATTTTTGATTCAAAATTGAAGTCCTCTACTATAGTTTGTTGCTATGCAAGAAGAATGGAAGTTTCTAATCAGGAAGTCAATTCAATGCTCACACTAGAAAGATTGGGTTACCAATATTAGTTGGAAACAAAATTTTGTATTCGAACAAATGATTAAATTCGATATGCATACGGATGATATTTGATTTAAATGGTTATTCCCTTACATTGTTCCTTTTCGAGACCGTAAAAACCGGAAAATTTTATGATAATATACAAGCTATAATATAATACAAGTTGTTAAGTTAAAAATTTGTTACAAATAAAATTATTTGTAATAAAAAAGAAATGAGGTTTTAAATTCAATATAAACATAAGAAAGATAAACAAAGTGTTTCACTAATAAATTTGGTATTAAATGAATAATATAAATTATAAATTGAAATTAACTTAAATGAATTACATGTAAACTATATCTGAGCTGAAAAAAGAATGAATTTAAGATGTAAAATGAATATAAATAATTGAATGTAAGAAAATTTATTTCATTGAATGTAGATCCATCGAATAATTAATAAAATGAATGTTGAAAATTGAATGAAAATAAATCAAAAGTATGTGAAAATTATTTGTAAATCCATTTAATATAAGCAATTTAATGTGAATACCTTCAATTTAAATAAATTAAAAGTAATGAAATAAATGTAATTAAAATAAGTTGAATTTGTATATAAATTGAATGTTTAGATTGAATGATTGTATTACTTATGCTTTTGCTATATTTGTTCATGGATGTGAGTTGTTTATGCAATGTATGTTCTTTTTTCCTGCGTACTTTCTCTCACTTTTTACTAAGCATTTAGTTGGCAGAAATGGCGTATGCTTCAGTTTTGGGGCTCGCTCTTCTGTGGTAGCGCTAAAATATGCTTTCTTATAATGCTATCAGGGTATCACATATCAAATTACATATAGTACTTGGGTATTATATTTTGTTTTCCAATGTTTTGGGATGCCTCGTCGCTAAGAAGAGATATATATTATTATATATACGTATTGTAAAAAAAAAAATTGATCGAGCCGCACAGAGGAGATTTTACCCAAATTTTTCGTAATTTTAGGTGTTAGAAAAATTTTATGACTTTAAAAATCCTAAAACTCATTTTTTTTCTTCTTCTATAAATTGAGAACTAGGTAAAAGTTTATAAGCTGCATATGATTCTCTACCCAATTCCTTTTCAAGGACTTAGAGTGAGGAGCGTATAACGACTCACAAATTTGAAAAAAACTTAATTAGTATTACTGTTTGAATTTAGTTTAATCCTTAGATTTTAAATTTCAATAATAAACTTATAATATTGAGTAATATGTTCGACCAGTTTAACAGAATAACTATTTTCCTAAAAAATTATTTTTTGGTCAAATTTGAATTCAATTTGAAAATTTAAAAAGTTCAAAATTTGAATTTCTTTTAATGGTTCTACTATGAATTCCAAGTTATCCATCAATTTTCGTTTCGTTTGTTCAAAACCTAATATTTACAGTATGTGAAATGCGTAAATGGATGGCGTTTGTGCATTCATACTTGCATTCCCTCTCTTGTTCTTTACTGTCTTATTCTCCTAGATTCGTAGGAAAGTTTACCACCTCACGCCTCGTTATTATTTCATTTTTGAATTTTAAGAGACTCCGATTAGTTAAAATACATGTTTCTTTCTCAGGGCATCTCATTTTCTTTTCGTCAAAAGATTTCTCTACCTCCTCTCTTCTACCCCAATTTATTTCTCTGTAAATTCTAATGAGAATTTCATGGCTTCCCTCTCCATACAAATTATTAGATCAAATCTATTCTCTAAGCTCTATTTTTATCCCTAATAATTAATATATCAAAACCTAGAAATCTAAAGCATCCTCTTCTCTACAAATTTGAATCTCCTTCATGAATCAAATCTCTTGGTAATCGATATTTTAATTTGTTATTCTTTGTTATATTTTTTCTAACTACTACTTTGAATTTGCAAATACAAATCTAGACCCAATAACCGTTATGAATCTAGATCCCTATTTTTTCCTCTTTGCACAAAACTCTAAGTTTCCTTCTTAGCAACCAAACCCAACCACTGACCACCTCTCCTAGCCAAGACGCTCCATTATATTTTCCTGACACCACTCCCTGACACCTGCACTAACTATGACCCAACCTAAAACAGCCGAGGGCCAAGCCTAAAGACCAAGGTTGAACCCCTTTGCTATGTTTTTTTCTTCTAATTTTTTGATTTTCCCAAAAAAAACTGCCGTCCCATTCCATAACTTCCACATAGACAAACAAGTCAACTTTTCCTTTTTTCAGGATGGATGAAATTGAATTAGCTACAACTTTAATGTTGAAAACATTTTCATATTTTATATTTTTCTTTATCAAAATTGCGGATCTTTCAGACTAATTTTCAGACTAAAATTTCTGATCCGAAAATGGTATGTTACTGTTTTAGCCTTATCTTCCTCGCATTTTATAAAAATTCAGCTCTTGTTTTTTTATTTAAATTGAAGAGATTTTTTTTTTCTAATACTCTGTTATTGACCATGTTTTCAAATTTAGTGGTCAGCATATCAATAAACTGTTTTAAAATGTCCATTTTTTTTTCTATTTTTTTGTAAATCTTGCAAAAATCAGAATCCATTTTCCCTACTCAATGCCCTTCTACTCTTTTCCTTTAAATTTCTTAGGGTGATGTTTTGTATTCTGTAATTGGTATAGCTATCTTCACATTGAAACGAAAGGTGAGAACCACTCACTCATAACTGGCATTTTCTTGTAAAGTGAATTAATTTACGTGAAATGAAATTGAAATGCTTGCTATATATTTAGATTTTTTACTATTGACACATGACACAATATTTTGCAAGGTTAAGATGTAAATGTTCACTTGTATCTTATATACTATGATTGACATACGACCCTTGAATTATAGGTTATGTTTTATGTTATGTGATGTGTTGATTGTATGTTGTTACCTGATATGTTATGCTATTTTTATATATTGTTCTCACAATGCAAGTTCCAAAAAGTTAACTATTATGATTGTATGACTGTTGATATGATTAGTTGTATATTTAAATTATTCGATGAATTTTGATATCACCCTTATTATCATACTGCAAGTTCCTGATACCATATATGAACTATTATAAAATTGAAATGGATATGGATTGAAATGGATAAAACTTAATAATTTAATTAAGTTGTTATTTTGAATTAATTAATATGAATAAAATTTAAACCATTAAAATATATTGATTTATGAAAAATATTCAAAATTCGAATCTGAGTGTTTATTTTAGATTTGAACTTTTAAACTTTAAGTTGATTTAAAATCGAAATTTGGAACTTGAATTAATGTTAAGTCAAATTTTAGAAATGTGGATCTTTAGTTCGGAATGTTTGACACCCCACACCCCTTAACTTTATCCTAGAGTAGAACCCCATTAAGAAATTTGGAGTGTTGTAGGTATACAGATAATAACATCATAGAGACTAATATCTCACAAGACATAAGCTAATAAATTCACAGCGGAAGAAGAAGACAATTTACATTAAAATAACAAAACCATCATTATTATTTCAACCAAACCAGGTTGTTTTTAAAACACCATGTCTCGAATCTCAACAACAGCAGCAATGTCATTATATAAAAATATAGTACCCCCAAATAACCAAAAAGTACGAGCATCCCATGGAAAGACATAAGAAAAATGGTACATCTTTGCAAGAGTCTTCCAAGATAAAATAAAATAAGAAATCTAAGCTACACACTTCCTGCATGAGAGCACGGGGAAAGAAAAGGAAAGAAGAAAAGGAGAAATAGGTCAGACAAAAAGTCTGGTAAGATATAGTGATCACTAGTAAGACTGATATGCTAAAGAAAAATAGATAAAACAATAGTCTAGTGTCATAAAAATGGTAAGTGTCTATGCACACCTAAATGTGAACAAATAGAATAGGGATATCATGAAGGACATAAAAAGATCAAAGTGTTCTCATTCGCAAGATTTGATGATGGTAAATATTTTTCGCTTCTACAAAATAGAAATGAAATTAGGAAGAGATTCCCTAATACTAGCCAATTGATCGGCTGTGGCGAATCATGGATAACCTATGTCCAATATAGGTTTGAGTTTATCAGGCCCTAGCCCATCAGCAAAAAGACATAACCATATCCATAGGTCTCAAAGTGGCTTAAATACCCAAATCGAACCAGTGCACGCACACTGGCTCACCGGAACGCACTCACACCCTATAATTGGACTGACTTACATCCGTAATGTAACATGGTGCTTGCCCTTGCCTCATATTGAGACTGAAAATGATAAAACGATATGCTATATGGAATGTATCCCAACAATAAATAACTTGGCCAAGATCCCCAACCCTTGATTTGGCCCCCAAAACAAATTCTATATATATTAGGTCCCTAGTTTACCCAAACACTATAAATTAATATGTTCATATTAAAGCCTGACAATGAAAAGTACTAGGCTCATAATTTACCCACACACTATAAATAAATATGTACATATAAGACCTCACCATGAAAGTCTAGTTTAAGCTTATGATTTACCCACACACTATAAGTTAATTAGGGGTGGCAATTAGACCCGACCCGATGGACCCGGACCCGATCGACGGGTCTCGGTTCTAAGCGGGTCGGGTTTTGTCGGGTTTAAACTATACAGTTCAAAAATCTGGACCCGACCCGACCCAAGCTTCGGTTCGGGTCGGATTGAAGCTCGAGTCGGGTCGGGTCGGTTCGGGTGCAACTGAATAATAACACTAAAAATACATATATTTCAATGTTTTTTGGTTGGGTCTTTCGGGGCGGGTCTATGCGGGTCGGGTTTGATCGGGTCTTGATAGTATTTTTCACCACTTAGACCTGACCCGAGACCCATTAGGTACGGTTCCGGTTCGGGTCGGTTCAGATTTTTAGTTCTCGATTCTAATTTCCAGCCCTAAAATTAATATGTTCATATAAAAGTCTGACAACGAAAAGTACTATGCTCATAATTTACCCACACACTATAAATCAATATGCACATAATAAGCCTATTTGTCCCTTTCATATATTTCAAATCATATTTAAAATTGTAAAAAAACTATTTGCATTTATTATGATATCAAGTAATCATATTTAAGGAATTTTTATGATTACAATCCACTTTTACCAAAATCTGTCAAATATGCATTTATGTAGTCCTTTTTGTCTTAATCCAGTTACTTTTTTCATAATTGTAGTTATCAACACATTCAAATTAAGCCTCAATTTTGAATATTATTATTTAGTTAATTTTATTCCCCAATTCAAGCGTAAAAAAATATCCCTCATAAGTTATTAGACTTATAGGTTCATGCCAATTTTAATCGTATTCATATGCCCTTTTTAGGCATATATTTGGCACCGCTGAAAAATCTAGAAATAGAGAAAGGAAAAAAGATCCAAAATAACAACTTACAAAAATATGAATAGAATAGACAGAAGGAAAATACAAAAGACTAAATCTGAAATCAAAAATGTAATAATAAGGGTTTAAGATATGCGAATAATCTAGATTAAAAACAACTACTATTTTATAGATTTATCTTTTAACTTATAAGAAATCTAGAAATCACAGAAATCTCACATGAGAATTGCTTATCCAATTGACCCCGGTAGGTATCCCCCATTTCTATGCATAAACAATTCTTCAATTTATGCATGAACAACTTTATTTTTATTTTGATAAAGAAAGGTGTGATGGAGGCATACAAAATGAAGAATGAGAATCGTGGGTAATGGGAGATGCATACAGGTTTATTTATAGATGATGTAGGGGATTCTAAGCCGTTAGATACTAGATCAAAACCCCCAAACGTCGAATAAAAGAAATCTCCTGAAACTTCCAACACTCTTTGTTTCATGCCAGGCACGAAAATGTGCTTGGAAAAAATACATTGGTCGACCTGCCTCCTAGGTGGGTCGACACAGGGGTCAACCTACATAGGGTCCGGGTCGACCCAGTTAGGACTGGCTCGTCCCAGTTATTACGCTAATTAAGCGCAATTAATTATGTTAACAATTATGTTTCATTTAAAATTCTTATTTTAATTTCAAACTTCAGCTAGTTATAACTTATTCTTTTTAAGTCCATTTTACGGAAACCAAAAGTATAACTAAATCAGTCCGTAACATACCTAATGGCACAAACCATGTTGCCCTATTTCCAGTATTTCTCCACTTATTCTTCAATTGATAAATTTTTTAATTACTTATTATTTGCTAAAATTCAGGTTGGTACATCCTCCACTCATTAAAGGATTTCGTCCTTGAAATCTCTAAGGTAGAAATAATGCAAGTGTTTTCTACATCCATCTACTCATCCATCATCTACTGGCAACCAATGACATCCACTATCCTTAATTTATCTAACTTGTTTTATGTACCTATGTAATAATGTAGTGTACATGATTCTAACTGATGCAAAAGATTAGGCGGCCTACTGATATAGTCAACCTCTTTTCTATGCAATTATGTTTGTGCCATGCATCCAAATGTATGTAAAACTTCTAATGATAACAAATAATTCTACATGCATGCATCAAGATTCATCTGTATGCAATAACCATATGACGACATCCATATATTACAACCATACAAATAAATAAAATGCACACACATCCATATGCATATGTAAGTGTCATATTCAACCGATCATGGTACCTATTGTGTGTATATGCGTCCACCGCGCCCACTTGCAAACACTTTTACTGATTTGCAAACATCAAATGTAACACGTTTCAACCATATCCTATCATCTATAGGTTTCTCCTAAGATCAAGTTCAAAATAATTCGAAACTAGACCTAAGAACTAGAGATGGAAAAAAGATCGGAATGTAGCATCAAACGGATAGGATAAGAAATAAGCATCTTTTCCTTGGGTTCCCAAATGGCCTCACCATCATCGTCCTACCACCACACCATGACCAACCTTTCTTCCTTGTTCTTGAAATTTCTGGTCTCAAAATCTAGGACCCGCCAAGATGCTCATCGAATGGATGCCTCCCGCTCAATCTCCACATCCTCTAATGCATTAGGCTCTACTACTACCGTTGAATCATATTAGCACTTTTGCAAGTGTTATACATGGAACATGTCATGAACACTTGATATCTCTTTGGTAGTTGACTCTATAAGCCATCTTCCCTACCCTCTCTATGTCTGGGAATGGTCTGACAAAGCTTGGGTCCAACTTGCCTGCTTAGCCAAAACTTACCATGTTCTTTAGCGGTGAAATTTTGAGGAAGATCAAATCTTTAATGGCAGACTCTAAGTCGATTTTTCTTTTGCCGGCGTATGATTTATGCCTATCATGTGCTACCTTCATCCTCTTTCTAATCAACTCAATTTTATCAGAGGTTTCCTTAATCATTTCCGTCCTAAGAAGTAATCGGTCTGTCGAATCACATCAACATGCCAGAGATTTACAAGGCCACCTATACAAGGCCTCAAAGGGTGTCATGACAATGCTAGAGCAGAAGCTATTTTAGTACATAAATTCCACGAGAGGTAAGCAAGCTTCCAAATTCCATCCAAAGTCCAAAATACATATCCTCAGTGGTTCCTCCAATACCCTATTCACCCTCTCAGTCTGTCCATCCGTCTGAGGGTGATAAGCAGTAATCAACTTGAGTTGTTACCCCAAAGCTTCTTGCAGACTCCTCCAAAATTCACTAGTGAAAATAGGGTCTTTGTCGCTTATGATGCTCGAAGGATTACCAAGGAGTCTAACTATCCCACAAATATACAAAGTAGACAACCGTGCATCCTTCTTCTTTCTCTTAACAGGGATAAATTGGGCGATCTTAGTCAATCTGTCCGCTATGACCCAAATGTTGTTGTTGCCCTTTCTTCACCTAGGCAACCTATCTACAAAATCCATAGAACACTTTCCTGTTTCCACAATAGTGTTTCCAAAGGCTGAAGTAGTCCATGGGGTTCTTTTGGTCTACCTCAACTCTTTGGCAAGTCAACATCTAACTACACAGTCAGCCATGCTCTTCTTCATGCCGATCCATTAAAAGTCTTGTCTCATATCATGATACGTCTTTTCACCACCCGGACGGATAGTCATCTAAGAGTGATGAGCCTCACCTAATAACATACTCATCAAATCATCCGTGTGGAGTACACATAACCTACCATTCCGTCGAAGCCACCCTTACAACCCACAATATACCTAAGGAGGTGTCTAGAATGCTCTCTTCTTCTGTCCAAAAAATCCGAATGCTTGGAATCCTCTCTTTGCCTTGCCCCAGTCTGCTCTATCAAGGTAGGTCTCACTTCTAAAGATGCCAATAGTCGTAGAGTGTAATCTATATGTAGTCGAAAATCAAATGCGGCTATATACTCCTAACTCCGCCACTCGATAAATTAAGGGATAAATGCCGCTCCCTGTCTGATCAAAGAATCTACCACTACGTTTCACTTGCCAAGAGTATAAGAAATCTTGAAATCGTATGATGCTAAGAACTCCATCCACCTTTGCTGGCTCAAATTGAGATCCTTCTTAGAGAACAAATACTGGAGTGAATTGTGGTATGTAAAGAGCTCAAACCTCTCGCCAAGTAGGTATTATCTCCAAGGCTTAAGTGCAAATACTATAGCATCTAACCCCAAATTATTTGTAGGCTAACTCCTCTCACGAACCCTTAGCTCATTAGTACCATAGCACACTGCTCTACCCTCTTGCATCAATACCGCACTTAGACCAGTCCCACATGCATTGGTATAAACTGTAAACATCTTAGATCCACCGAGTAATGTCATTGGTGCACTTATGAGGGCATTCCTCAGTCTCTGAAAGGCACCCTCACTGTCCATATGCCAAGAGAAAGCCAATTCTTATTAATAATTAAGGTTAATGGGGTCGTGATCCATGCGAAGTCTTAAGAAAACTCCTCACCTCATTCGCATTCTTGGGGTCCTTCAATCCTGTACCACCACTATCTTAGCGGGATCAACTATTAACCTATCCTTAGAGACTATATGCCTCAAGAAACACACCATTTTCCTTCCAAAAATGACACTCGGGAGAATTTCGCCTTCATTTGATGAACTCGGAGAGTATGAAGAACCTCTCCCAAATGTTGAGTGTGATCGTCCTCGTTTCTTGAGAAGACAAGGATGTCATCCACAAAAACCATCACAAACTTATTTAGAATGTCTCTAATACCTATTCATCAAGTCCATGAAATACGCTGGTGCATTGGCCAGCCCAAAAGGCATAACTGATGGAAACCAGTAGTAAAATCAAACTAAGAGAAAACATATGTGCCTACCAACTGGTCAAATAAATCATCCATCCAAGGAAGTGGGTAAGGATTCTTCTTTGTGTGCTTGTTCAATTCTTGGTAATCCATGCATAAAAGAAGGGAACTATAAGCCTTAGTAGCGAAGACGACTGGTTTTCCCCACTCAGAAATACCCCGTCTAATAAGATCCTTTTCCGAAATTTCGCCCACTTGCTTTCTCAGCTATTTCCATTCCTTTGAAGCCATATGCCGAACATGTAACACTACAAGCTTCATTCTCACAAAGATAAATCCGAAAGTCGATCTCTCGCTTATGTGACAATCCTCTAACCTCCTCGAATACATACAGATACTCATAGACAATGGGTACTTAATAAATATCAACAGAAGAATCTAGGAAGTAGAGAAAAATCAACATGAATAACCCTCGCATGTTGTAAGAAATCTCTAGGGTCCTACCACTATATGTTATCAAACAAAAGACCCTCCTCTCACAATCAAGTACATCCCCATACATGGTTAAACAGCCCATCCCTAAGATCATCCCATACCCCGAAAATCCCGATGCATATGCATCACAATAAACTCAACGCCTAATAGAAATGTTCAAACCCTTACAAATCATAGATAAGTGCGCCGAACCACATATAGGTTTGAAACTACTATAGGATCGGTAACTAATGAGATTTCAATGTGAAAACACTCAACCAAATTACTAGGAATAAATGAATGAGAAGCTCCCGAATCGAAAATAGTGCAAAAAGAAAAATCTGAGATAAAGATCAAACCTTTAACAGAGACTTTTCTACCTCTCTCTAGGCCACTGCTAATCTTTGTTGCCTCCAATACATGCATCTGAGCTACTGATGTACAAGTACCCTACCCGTCCTCCATGGACATTCCTTACACAGATGTCCCGGCAGCCAATAATTATATCACTTTCCTCTGAGCTTCATGAAATCCCTAATGAGATGCCCTAGTGTTCCACACCCATGACATTTTATCTCAGTCTACATATGCCCTTTCTAAGGATTTCCAACTTGCTTCTTCTTGTTTTTCTTATTCCAAAACTTCTTCTTAAGAACAGAAAACTTAGGAACTCCACTCTTATCATCCTTGACTTCTTCCTTCTTATCCTCATGCATCAATGCCATCTCAATCAAAGCCTCATATGTCCCCTTATAAGAATGAGTCATCGCCAATCCCTGGAGAGGTTGATTCAACCCTCTAGCAAATCGAATAGCCATTTTGTTAGCAGTATTAACCAAATCCATGCCAAATCTCGATAACTCGTTGAACCAATTGATGTATTCCTTATTTGACAAATCTCCTTGCTTCATGTTCACAAACCTCTCTAACTGCATTCGTTCCTCAGCAGGTGACAAAAACTTATTCTCAAACCTATTTTTGAATCTGGCCTAATCCATATGTCTACTCTTAGCCTCTTCAGACTCCCATCAAAATGAAGCTTCATCCTTAAGTTGCCAAGCTGCAAGTTGAACTCTCATCCCATCCTCAAGTTATAACAACTCAAAATTCTTCTCGATCTCTCTAATCCAGGTGCGCACATCCACAAACATCTTGGTACCCGAGAAAGTCATGTCATCTAAGTTAGAGTTGCCCTTATAAATCTTAGAAAAATTCACGGTTGATGGTGGATTGGGAGGAACCAATACAACGGGTGCTTGAACTTGGACATGTTCTCATCCCTCAGCTGGCACCATAGCTTCTAAATATCAAGAGAATTAACCAGGAATCATCACGCGCTCACGAAGTTTAGGGGCTCACGACATGTTGCGCAAAAGAAAGGAAAGAAATTCAGAAAGAATTAAAGGAATGATGTATGATGACTAGAGGGGATATATTTTATTTTCAAAAATAACTTTTGGATTTTGAAAAATAATTTTTCTTTCAAATTTTTTATTTTCAAACAAAATCTTAGTGACCTTGTAACCTTAGGCTTCAGTACCAAATGTGATAGCCCATACCCTTTAACGTTATAGTAATGCAAAATCCTATTACGAAGTATGGAGTGTTGTAGGAACAAAGACAATAATATAATAAAAACTAATATTTCACAAGACATAAAGTAATAAATTCACAATGGAAGAAGACAATTTGCATAAATAACAAAACCATCATTATTATTTCAAGAAAACCAAATTTGTGGTGACTTTTCTATCCATTTTCATATATAAAATTTTCTATTGGAGTTCAAACGAAGATACTGTAACTTTTGAATATTTGAAGTTTGAAACTAATATATATGTAACTAATTATATAATTGTTAATTAATTAAAAACCATTGAAGTAATTATTACTTAACATTTAAGAATTGTAATTGAGGACAGAGTTAATAGTAATCATTTAATGAGGGGAAAAAAACAAAGATCAATCAGCTTTAGAGCTCATCCAAGTTCACTTTATATGAACCTACCTATGGGAGGCATAGGTTGACTATGAACGATAACATAGACTTAGTTATGGCTGACCTATGATTTATTTTTTGTAGTATAATATTTAGCCGTATGATCCGAATTTAAAGTAGTTCAATCTAATTGTTAGAATTAATTATAATCCTTATTAGTATTTTCCTTGGGTTTTGATTCCAACTCATAATTTTCTAACGAGTCCGGAGACTCTTTCACTTTCTCTTCTCTTCCAAAATTCTAAATTTATAAAAAAGATTGGATTTTCTTTGTACACCATTGTAATACCCCATCAATTTAACGTAGTTACCCAATTATTTTAGTTTGGCCCCAAAAGTTTTGCAAATAATTGAAGTTGATCATGAAACTTTCACCAATGCTTTTATGGTGAAATTTTAAGAAATTATTAAGTTTGAATTTTCATGAACCGAGCTCAAAAGAAGAAGATACAGACTATAATCAAATTCAAAATAAAAATATGTAAATAAAAAAGTTAATACATGTCTTTATTGAACTAAGGACCATATAAGTCAAGCCACTTAGGGCAGCTGACCCATAGAAATGGCATGATCCATCGCTTATTTCTTCAGGGGATCGAGTTTTCTTTGGTGCCAAAGGCCCAATTTATTCTATTTTTATCCAACGGCTATGATTACTTCAGGCAACTATAATTTAGACCTTCCCTTCTCTCCTCATATTTTCTTTAGAGAAGCAATGATGTTCCAACAACTCACATCCTAACAAGCTTGGAATTTTTGAAAAAAGCTAAAACCTAAGTCCACTGAAGCCTAAGCAGTGTGTTCGGTATTCTGCAAGTAGATAAAGATAAATATATCAAAGCTTAAGTAAATGACTCGTAGAAGAAGTAATTTAAATTATAATTTTAGGAAAATACTCACCAAGATGTTAATACTTTCAAACAATCATCTATAAGCTAAACAATCTTTGCTTTCTACTTAACCTACAGGTTGTTTTGAGGAGGGAGGTAGAACGAATGTTCTAGTAACTGCTAAAGTATATACTTTTAAGTACAACACTATATAAAATGTTTTATTACTGTCTTTGTATTAGGTTTATTAATTTGGTTTGGTTCTCATTATATTCATAAATCACACTCATCTACTTCCCAGTAGATTTAACCTAGTAAACGTAACACATCCCCCCCCACACACATATATATTTATGTATACGTTTTTGACTTCCTCAGTCCTAGATGCCACTCATAGTATCTTATGTATCCTCTTCGTTAGGGTTCCACCCTCTCCGTATGAAAGCGTTGAAACCACTTCTTTAATAAATCGTAGAAGATTTCCTACACTACATGTGTTTTACCGTCTGGTACGAAAATGTGTAAACTACATCCGTAATGGCATTCCTCTTTAAGCCCATATTGCGGATATCCACAATGGACTACCTTACCATGCCTACAATGTTAATATGCACATAGGAAGGACCTTGGCACCTATGCTATACAGACTTAATCGGGGATTTATTTTAAACTATAGTATGTCACTTTTATCACGGCTAGGCTTTGCGCAACCAACCTTTCTAGTAGGAAGGGATATATAATGGATTTATAGCCTTCCCCTAAATAAACAATCTGGATCAATCTTGCGGTACTACATAAACACATCCAAGTGTCCCAATAGTGAACGATCGTCTAGCCCATTGAGGTTATACCCATTTCCTACCCCATTTTCGCTACTAAGTAATGATGAAATGTACACGTATGACTACTACCCTTTCGGATTTCCCTGCTTTGTCAATTAGTCATTCAGTAGCCTTTAATCACCAAGTAGTCGGGGCAATAGCTACTTGATGAACACTTGCAAACCTTCCTTTTAGTGGACTACCCCTCTATGCCTACATCATAAGGCCATCCTGAGGTATCACTTCAACGTCTCTTTTGAAATGACTTATTTCCAATGTCAATATTTGTTTAATGACCCGATTAGGAAGAGCCACCCTATTACGGTCAATTATTTCCTACTTCGGTATTGTCTGCAAACCCGTTTGGATGGTCTCATAACCATCTATACATCTTGATGAAGTCATTTATATTCAGAGTCAGTATTTTCTAAACAATCATGTTAGGACGGGCCATCATGTTGTGGTATATTATTTACTGCTCGAGTATTGTCTATAAATCTTCTAGGATGGGTTTCCCACTATTTTCTGTTGGAAAATGGAGATTTGATGACAACAACCTTATCTTAATTATCATTATAAATTAAATATAAAATATATACTAACATCTCTATGTAGAATATATATATATGTAGGATTTGTATACAGGTCTTAAATACGGAAGACTGTACAGTTTTAGAGTTTCAAGAGATTCAGAATTAAGAAGAGATTCAAGACTCATGAGTTATTAATTTATCAAGAGTTCAAGACAAATATAGTAATAGAGTCTAGTTTATATGTAAGACTCTGAATAGTACTACAGGTTCAAGTTCTATTTTTCAAATTCTAATTTTCAATTTTCAAATTCTCTTTTTCAATTTTTAAATTCTAATGTCAAATTGTTTTCAAACTTTTATCTTACTTATGATTTCAAACATATAATTTTAGAGTTTTAATATATATAAGTTTATACATAAGTATATAGTTATATAGTTTTATTGTTTTAAACCTAATAATTTTGTAAATATGTTTATATAATATATAATTTTGATATCATATGATTTTATACTTTAGAATATTCATTTTAATTGTTAAGTTTTGATTCAATATGATTAAATACTTGAAAATATTTTTAAAAAATAAAAATTATGTACATATGTCGACATAAATATATAGCTATGTCAACGTACAACTGTCAGAAATTTAATTTTCAAAGGAAGTGTCTTTTCACCATTTGTAACGTTTCTAAGATGTTGCAACCTCTCACATACTATAAGTAGGTGTAGATTTCGATTTTTTTTATAATTCTTCTTCTGCATCTTCACCGCTCTTCATCCCCCGATTATTCTTTATCATTTTCTTGATTTCTACATTTATACTTTGCCGATTTCTACTTAAATTATATCAAACTTCTTCTCTTCCTATCTCTATCTACTACTCTCTGAATTGAAGTGTTATTAAACAGTGATAGGGCTGTTGTAATCAATTGGGAAGAGTTTGGGAAAGGATTTGTTCCTTGTAGCCCTGTAATCAGGGAAAGAGAGCGGTGTTAACCTTGTAGCCGTGAAATCAAGGGTGTTTAGAGCGGTGTTAACCTTGTAGCCGTGAAATCAAGGGGTTGTACTTAGATATTGATAGTAATAAAACTTTGTGCAATCCAGCGTTGCATAGGACTGGACGTAGGAGTAATCCGATCCAGTATAAAATCCGGTATGTTCTTTCCTTTTCTGCATTTTATATTTTTCTATTTCTGTTTTTTTATTCTATGTTTGTGATTATCTCTATTGTGTGTGATTCATATAGTAAATCATTTAAGTTTAATATTTTCGTAAATCCCTTATAAACACTATTCACCCCTCTAGTATTAATCTTGCCTTAAGATCTGCATTCCCTAACAATTGGTATCGGAGCAAAGGTTTTCAAAAAGTTCATATTCTAATTTTTGGAAATATTGAATGGTAAATTTTGAAATGAATTATAACACTAATTTCAATTCATGCATTTCATCAATGTTGGAAGAGTCTACATTCAATTATGTTGAAAACTCCAGTGATCTACTGAATTGTTGTCTAATGCAAGAAAAGATGTGTTACATGGCTAATCGAAATTCAAGTTCTGAAAAGATGGGTTACGTGGCAGTTGAAAATTCAAATCCCGAAGTGTTGTGTTACATGGCTGGTAAGAATTTAAATTTTGATGAACAAATGGGGGAAATCAAAAACAACAAATGGATATTGGATAGTGGCTGCTCGGGACATATGACCGGAAATCCGGAATTACTGAACAACCTAGTATATGAAGATGGTGGAATGGTCAACTTCGGTGATAACTCTAAAGGATATGTAGTTGGCATCAGCTATGTCAGTAATTCTGAAACTCCTACTATTTCTGATGTTTTATTAGTAAGGAATCTAAAACACAATTTACTTAGTATAAGTCAACTTTGCGATAGAGGCTGTAAAATAAACTTTGAAAAGAATAGATGCTTTATAGAAGATAGGAATTCAAAAATAATATTCGAAGGAGATAGTATGAAAAATATTTATATACTAAGTATGAAAATCACCAACGATGATCTATATCTTATGGTAAATATAAGTGACCCCTGGGTCTCGCATAAGAGATTTGGTCATATAAATTTTAAACACATTTCTAGGATTTTAAAGTTAGATTCAATTAGGGGATTACCAAAAATGAAATTTAAAGTAAACAATTTATGCCATGCTTGTCAATTCAGAAAATTAAGAAGAAGTTCGTTTAAATCAAAAGAGGGAACAAGAACCTCGAAACCATTAGAATTAATTCACATGGATCTATTCGGTCCATCCCAACTCAATCATTAAATCACAATAAATATGTTTATGTAATAGTCGACGATTTTTCTAAATATACTTGGATTTTATTTCTAAAAAATAAAAGTGATGCTTTTGATCAATTTAAACCTTTGCTAAAAGAATTCAAAATTTATTATCTTTAAAAATAAAAACAATACGTAAGGATCATGGTGGAGAATCCAAAATGAAAATTTTGAAAAATTTTGTAATAAAAAGGGAACAACCCATAATTTTTCTTTCCCTAGAACCCTCAACAAAACGGAGTAGTTGAACACAAAAATAGGTCGGTACAAGAGTGTGCGCGAACTATGCTATCTGATAGTAATTTACCAAGGAATTTTGGGCCTAAGGAAGTTGCAACCAACTCTTTTTTAAGACGAAAAATTACCAAATCATGTATATAAATTACAGAAAGCGTTATATGGATTAAAAAAATCTCCTAGAGCTTGGTATGGTAGTGTAACCCGGTATTTTTAAGATAATAAAATAAGAATAATTTAATTAAATATTCAGAATTAAGTAAAACAGACTGCGCCATTGCGTCCATCTCGAAATTCTAGCCAAGATTAACAACTAGTTTGCGTAAAACGGCCACCGCATGAAGAAGTAACAGGCATTAGAAGTTTGTATACGTATAAGGAGCATACATGTATATATATATATTAAATAAATATATCCAGAAAATTCAAAAATTAGTTCAAAATTCAAGATCGCGAGCGGGAAAGTTCGGAGGGAAAATGGACCGTTGGGGGTCGACTTAGGGGTCGAACCACCAATAGGGGGGTCGACCTAGGGGTCAACCCACCCACGAATCTGGAACATTCTTTTGTGACGTGGAGGATTCTGGTGTTTTAGATTTTGATCTGAAGGTCCTGATTCCTCCGCTACTCCTATAAATAAGACCCTAGGCCTAACCCTAAATCTCATACTTTGGTGGCTACGCAGGAGCTTCGCTATTGCTCCCTCTCTCTCTCTCTCCTTATACATATTCAGAAATTTAGATTTGTAAACTAGAAAATCTTAAATTAATATCTGGTGGAAAGAGATTGGTGTTTTTATTAAAATGCATTCAGAATTATTGAATCATGTAAGCAAGGTTAACTTCTTGATCCAATCTATTCAGTTCTTCCTATTTCTTTCCCTTCTCTTTTAATGAAAATAGTCAATCCATGTTATTAGGTTTCAAATCAAATTAAAGGGAAAAAGGGAAACCATGGATGATAGAACAAATCGGATCCAAATTTTGGGGAAAGCATGAAAGGTGAGTGGGTTTAAAATGCACTTTTTGAATAGTAGTACCTCTGTCGTTTGGCATTCCCCGTAGTGAACATATTGGAAGGTTTAATTTGATGAAATGCATTACTATGATAAAATGGATAATATGTTCAATTAGTTAATATGTTGAGATGAACATTTACATGAATGCTTAAGAAAAATGAATACCGTTGTATAGATCCATTTTATGAACCTATGAATTGGGTAGATGATACACTATTAGAGAACTACATGTTATTTTAAATAAAGTTAATTACATGTAGAAAGACACGCGGCAAATATTGTGATTTGGGGCATAATTTGAAATGAGATTTTGGAACATAACATATATTATGTTTTGAGACTTTAATTTGAAGGCGCAATCTGATATGAACATGAATGGTTGAAAGTTCATACATAAGATTAGTTGAAATGTTGGAAATATGTTATAGACTTGTTAAAAATATAGGCAGTAACTGCCACTATTCATATCACATATTGATTTGTTCCATTTATATACCCGAGCCCTTACCTGTGTGAATTAGAATGATTGTATAATTATATACATAGAAGAGAATAAATGAGGATGAGTATGCCTAGGATTACAATTAGAAATTGTAACTACACTTAAGGCACGAGGTTAGGTTGCATTAGTGGTGGAAGTCTGCCCGGATCCAACCGGCATATCCAACAGCCACTAATGTTGAACCTAATGTGAGTGGCCTAAGTGAAAAATTAAAAACATGTAATGGTGCTAAGACACGAGGTTAAGCCAACTTGTGGTAGAAGTCTGCCCGGACCCACCCAGCAAATTCAGCATCCACAAGTGTAGGCTTAATGTGAGAGGTCTGGTGCTTATATATAATTATGTGTATGTAACAAGATATGAATAAATGGCAATGGCGGTAATTAAATTTCTAATTCAGAAAATAAGAAAGGAAGGGATGAAATGAACTAAGTTAGTATGATAAGAAGGAAAAGTGATGTATTTCCCTAAATGACTTATTTCTAAAAACGTTGTTGCAAGTAAGCCACGGTAAATAAAGAAAAGTAAAGAAATTACTTGCTACCACGGATTTAGATGGGAATACTTTATGAAAATAAATCATTGATTCCTTCTATCAAACTGAAAAGGTGCATGAAGTGTTTTCCTTAATATAATAAGGAATATATATTGTAGTGAACGAAGAATAATGGTTTACAATGGTAAATGGTTTAAAAGGGGAATGATAATAACCTATTATAAATAAATAACATGTTGCATAATAAGTAGTATTGTCCTATGGACAAGTGAATATTATAACGTAGGTTATAATAAACTAGTAAGCGAATGGGATGAGTTGAGGGATAATTATAAATTAAGTAATCAGTAAAAGAGAAAAACTTGAAACCAGTTAAGAAAAGAGGGGGAATATATTGTACTTAATTATAAATTAAGTAATCTGTAAGCTTGGGAGCCTGAAACCCATTGATAAGAGTGTTTAGGCTTGTCCTAGAGACAAGAGGAAATTATAACATAGGTTATAATAAACGGGTAGAGAAACTTACTAATGGGCCTTAGTTAATAGAACTAAGTTAATAAGTAAACAACGATAAGTTGTATTGACAATGTAAAATGGAATTATGATTAAATGAGAAAGAATGAGGAAAACTTTTGAAATCAAATAAGCTATATTTAATCATAAACGGTAAGTGACATGTTAATTAGAAAACACGTGAATTGAATATACTTAATTACATATTAAGTAAAACATGTTATTGTAATGATGAAATTAACAAGAAGATAAAACGGGGTTGTGGATTACAGACCTTGGGCCACAATCTAGAGAATAACATGTTGTGGGCTTATTAATAAACTTAAATGGATTAAGTTGTATGAGTGAAATTAATAAGCAAAAGAAACTTGATAATTTGAATAAGAATTCAATGTGAATGAGATTAACCAAGTTAAAAGGAAACCTGATGAGGTAAGGCAAGCATGTAAAAGAATGTTTAGACATAGGGTCTAATAACATATTAAAGTGAGGCGCTTGAACAAGTCTGCACGTTTGAGGGTGAATAACCCAACAGGGTAGATTATCGTGGTATTATAAGGTATGAGGGCGAGCGCACATTCATCTGATTGTTCTGACGGCTCTGAAGGACTGGAAGGGGGAGCACGTGGCTTCCTGAGGTATGTAAGGTGCTCCTAGTAGTCCTATGTGCGGCAACATATGTCTTAGGCTGTGTCCGCAGAGGTTGAGTCTGCGCGCAACTACTCTGAGGGTGGGCCTTGACTACAGATGTAGCTATGCAGTCAGAATGCTGTAACGAAGTGACACCAGGGTTGTTCGGCGGTTGCCTCACGAGGAGGCAGAGGGTCACGACCAACAAGGATAGTAGACTATCGGACACCCGTCATCGGCAGCCTGTGGGATGCGCAAAGACTCGAGCTAAACCCAAGATACCATTTACCCTTCACTATCAAGGTAAGGGGTTGAGGGGAGAAGCCACATGGTTGTTTAGATTGTTTGCGTAGGGGCAGTCTCTTAGCTTTGGTAGTCTTTATTAGTTGAGGGAGGGGCCGAGGTGGGGCCACAGCCACCATGAAAATAGACCCTAGGAATATCTGTATTTGGAGGCTCTTGAAGGCAGGCCTGTATAGGTATGGAAAGCTCCCGACCGAGTTCTGTGTTTCTTGTATCGCCCTACCATGGAACTTGGTGCACATTAGAGGACGTGCGATTGAGGCATCGAGCTACAATTGAAGATACGTATGGTGGACAATCTAGATACATGCATGTCGGCTCTGGGTGGTGTATCGTAGACTTGATGGCATTACTCCGGTATGGAGTCTGATCTGAACAAAGGTGGCAGTCAGTATGTTTATAATGATAGATATATGCGGAACGTAATATTGTTATACGTACATCACTACGACATAGGATGAGGGACTGCGTATATTCCGATGATGTTATGTTGGAGACCGTGCGAGTGGGGTACCATGGGGTGTAACTCAATATTGGGGTAGCTACATATATATGGTATTAGGTTAATCAACTGGGAAGTAAATGGGTGCGATGTATGTGTAAGCCTTGAGTGCTATTAACCCAAATAACCTAACAAATAATAAAATTTGATTGAACGGTATATGTAGGATTATCCAAAGTGTATAGTTTAAATCCAGTCACCAGAACTTGTGTACAGACCCCCTCCTTATAACATACTCGCAGGTTAGATTTGTGGCAGAGATATGATAGCTTCGGATACTGGTTAGGCATTATTAATAATACGGTAAGGCTATGTTAAGATTATACTATATTTTATCCATTCCGTTGTCAGATATTTTCTGAGCTCTGACATGTTTTATGTCTCTGTCTTTTCTGCAGGATACCAGAGCAAACCAATTCGAGTTTCTATAGATTGTAATTTTGAAAAAAAAAGTGGTCTGTCGAAATTTGGTTGTCACATCTAGTATCAGAGCTTAGGTTTAGGAATCCTATATAAATGGTGAATGAATGTATTTGTATTTTTTTAAAAAATATATATATATTATATACCTAGACCCATAGCGAAACCCACTAAATAGAAAGAGTATAACATGGTGAGAAATGGAATGTTTGTTTGTTACACTAAAGGAATGAATGAGGAAATCTGAGAACCTTAGGTAATTTGGGTAGAGAGTGTACAATGTACTTTATATGGAAGGAAAGTGAACCCCATATGATTTGTATTTTGGGTTAGTGGGCTTGAAAACCTTATAAATTGGAAAAGGTTAAGAAGAGAAAAATGGATTAGGAATATATATAGTTGAGAGAAATGACCTTGGGGAGTGTCTAGGAAAGCCTAGAAAATTGGGAACCCGCTTTGAGTCTAACCCCATTGTTAGCTTTTAAGAACTTGAAATTATAAAAGTTTTGGGAAAATGGTTTATGGTGTTTTCAAGTTTTAATCTTAAAAGTTATAATTTTAAATATGTAAAGTATACATATTGGTTCTTGAAGTAAAATGGGGCATATTTTGCAAATAGTGATTTCTTTCGAAAATTTTGTTTAAAGTAAAATTCTCTCCATAAAAGGTACATAATATAGAGCATGTATAGCTTGCTAGTTTTCTTATTATATTTCAAACAAGAATCTTCAATAAAGAAAGATTTTAAACCTCTATTCTTATGACAACCCTTTTTGATAAATTGTTTTAAGATAATTTTGTTAGGTGGACAAAATAAGTGCAGAAATTAAGAATAGAGTGGATGTTTGTACCTTGTAGTAAGAGACTGAACCGACCTTATAGGTAAGAACAAGTCATAAACCTGATTGAGAAATACTTGTTCGTACCTACTGCAGTTTTGTGATTTGAAAAAAATGATTTACATCTTTTTTAAGATGACATATTTTTATGGTTTGGCAAAAGAAAGTTTCCATAAGGAAAATAAAGCTGTGACACTTTTAATTTTTGGAAGAAAAAGGGCCAAACCATGTTTAAAAAAAAGGTATGGAGTAGGTAAGGATTAGTGCCTAGGAAAGACGGGAAAAGTTTTGAGGCTATAAAATAAATAGCGAGAATTATCTTGGAATAATAGCGAGTTCCCGTAGAATGCGTAAGCATTGAAAGCCTAGGGTGTTGCTTAGAACAATTGTTGGTACACAGCTAGAGTTAGTAGTGACTACTAGATAGTAAAGGGAAAGTAAGTGTTTAGATCATGTTGCTAATTTCCATGTTAAGGGTAAAACCCGTTACTACATTTCTGTGGGGATCATTCCATTATTTTGTTGGGTAGTTAGGGTAACACCTGAACCTGTCGTGAATCCTATAGTTTGGACTTTTCCATATGAGGGGGACATAGTCCCGAGATTCTTGGCACTTAGTAGCAGCTGTGTAGGGTGTCTGTTCTCCTATTTTAGTTGGAAGACTAGAGGCTTATTTAAATTAAAACTAAGATCAGATAATTAAATAAACTAAGAAAAGAGAAAAGGTACAACTGAAAAGGAAATAGAAAATTCAATGAAGCAACAAAAATGGAAAATTATGATAAAAGATGGATAAAGATAAAAATTTCCAAGATAAAATGAAAAAGAAAATCAATAACAAAGAAATTTACTTATGTGGACTGTGTTTGGATAGGAAAATAGGGAATATTTATATGTAGTTACATAAAAAATCCAACTACGATTAGAAAAAGGTTAAAATAGAAAAGTAGGAGATGTAGAGTTTTCCGTTTTCCACCTTTTTGTAACATAAGAAATCGAATTTAGAAAATTAGATTTTTCTAAAATTTGGAAAATAAAGTTGGATGGTAGGATTATGGATGCAACAATTGGATGAACTATGATCTTACTCAGTAAGAGTGTGGGAAAATTTGGGTGGAAAAGCTTTTTGATTTTCAAAAATATTGCATTCATGTAAAACTGCCAGTGTATTTAGGATGTGAGCATCATATTTTAAAAGGATTTTTTGAAAAACTTGCATACACATAGGAGGTACGGCTTAGGCATGCATGCATTATTATTTTGCACTTCACTTTGCATAAGTGCATAATGTTTGCAAAAATAGGATGCACACATGATGGATGAATATTATGCGAGGGGTTAATTTATTTTACCCTTATTAAATTTCGGGGACAAAATTTCCTAAGGGTGGGAGAATGTAACACCCCGTATTTTTAAGATAATAAAATAAGAATAACATAATTAAATATTCAGAATTAAGTAAAACGGACTGAGCAATTGTGTCCGTCGCGAAATTCTGGTCAAGATAGACACCTGATTTGCGTAAAACAGACACTGTATGAAGAAGTTATGAGCATTAGAAGTTTGTATACATATAAGGAGCTTATATGTATATATCTCTACTAATAAAGAAAATCTTTTAGAATGGTGAAGCTTTTATTCATTTCCAAAAAAATCCATTGACCCCTTTATAATTTTATACGGTAGGAAAATAGGCCGGAGGGCAAACACGTCTTTCCTACACCGCATTTTCCATTTTCCACTACCGCCGTTGTAGTTGGCCAAAACATATCTGCATTTTCTTCTTTTCTCTCATTCACTTCTACACGTTTTCCCCCTTTTACTCATGTTTTATTTCCCCATTCTCAACCCTATACTACATCTTCTATCTGATTATACCTTCACCATCCGTGAACCCTATTTCCTTATCTCATCGCCTCTGAATTGAATTTCTTGCTTCAGATATGACAGTGTGATTCAACCTCTTAATTCGAACTTTAAACCCGCTTTTTCTTCAGATCTACCAGCGGGTGAACCCGTCTTCTGCCTCGATGTCGACTTCCACGGTAAAATAGTTATCTAATTCCATCGTTGCTACTAATTATTATAATTTATTCTTTTTAATTTTTGTAGATTACGCTTTACTTCAAGATCTGGCATTCAGACAAACACGGTTGTCAGGTTAGCATTCACTTCTTATTTTTTGTAACCATCGGTTGATGCTCTTCAACCAACAATTACATATAATAAGCAATTAATTCGGCTTGTTTAGAAACTCAGGAGACTACAGTAATTAAAATTGGTGAGATGCTTATTTTTTACTAGCAAAGTTTTACATTTTAGTTCCACCACTTATCATATTTATTTATTTACTTTATAATTTTGCGAATTTTTGTGTTGGGGAATTCAGTTGGCTATGTTTGTTTCTTTGAGTTTTGATTGTAATTAATATTTAATCTTAGTACTGAATAATTCAAGGAAAATTATTACAATTAAGAGCATACAGTATAATTGTTACATTCAATCCTAGATGGTTTGTTGCATTAATTTCTGTTAATGTATCATTAAAGTTGTTTGTACAACCTTTGATATTTAAATGGAGCCCAAAATTATTACAATTAAGTTCTTTTGCTCTTTTTCTAATTCTGTTTCCAATGATTTCATTGATATTGAACTGCAGGCCAAAACCTATTTGATCCAGATCCCAAAACTTGCTTATTTTTACTGAAGATTCCCATCGAGGTGTTCTGTTGTTATGTATGTACTTTGTTTTTGTATTTTTCATTTTCATTTGTTTTTTGTTGTTTTTGTTTGTTTATTTAGACGTTAATGGTGGAATTTATATTGTGTTATTTATACCAAAAACTACTTCTTAGAGACGTATACATTCATGTTCTCATCCTAACACATGTTGCTCTCTCTCCTTGATCATAATACTTGCTAGGTGACATCAGTGGCTGTTAATATTGGGATAACTACAATAATGCTCTACTGGAAATTCTCTAATTTACATTAGTAATTTTACTGGTAAGTCTTTATTTTCTTTATATTGGGATTGAAATTTATTTTTTGATTTAGAAAATTTCATGCAACTTTTATACTGCATTTTATGTTCCATTACTAGATTTTCATTAACCCCTTTATTCTGTTAGTTAATTTTCATTTCAGCCTGCTTATTGTGTTGAATACATACTGCCTAATCTTAAAAGAACATGCCACCCAACTAGATCAACATTCGTTGTGATGTTTTTGCTAGAAAAATAATCCATAATTTTAGATTAGTGAATGTTGTAAATTGAAAATTTATTAGCTTAAGCGACTATGAACGCATGATAGTGTTAGTTAATCGCATGAATCGTTCCTTATATCAAACATGTATTCACTTAAATATAATTTCATATATGTATTTGAACTTCATGGTGCTTAATGCTTCCGCATTAATAGATTTGAAATCATTTGCAAGAATGCACTTTGTTTTAAAAGCAATAAATGATTAAGAATGTTCAATTCACTTAATAATATGCAGTAAAGTACTACTAAATGTGGTTCCTAATTTTTTGAAAACCTAATATTATAACTTGAGTTACTGAATTCTAAGAATTTTGCAAGCATCACTATTTCTTTGAAGGATTCAACAACTCAATAGATTGCAGTAATTAAAATTGGTGAGATGATTATTTTTAGTAGCAAAGTTACGCATTTTAGTTCGAATATGAAACTGGCATTCAACAACTACATGTTTTTTTTTACAATAATTCGAATCCAAGGAATTCATTCCGTCTGCTAAAACAGTGAATCCAAATGCTCCTCTTTTTGCTTCTTAGATGGATTTCAGGTAACATATTTCTAGAGAATCATCATTAGGTAAATTCATTTTTTTTTTTGGAATTTTAATTGGATTTTTGCTTCCTTTAAAACTACATTATTTGGAAATTTGATTGGATTTTTGCTTCCTCTTAAACTGCATTATTTCTGTGTCTTTCACTTTGGATCTTAAGTGTGTAATGTGATAACATGGTGCTTCATTCTCTAAATGAAATTTTCCAAGTTTGGTGATAATGTGCTTATGAATATTGTGTAGCAAATGGATCACACACTATTAATTTCTTGGTTGACATGAATTGTATGTTGCTCCATCTTATAGTGATGTTTTATTGAATAAAATTGTACGTGTTTATGGAATTTTTATTTGGATGTTATATTCACGGACATAGGTCACAACAACACCTAATCATCTGAGTTACATCTTTCACCTCCTATGTAGTAACTCCTTCTGTTGTCTAATTTCTTAACCAAAACTACTTGCTTCTAACTTTGTTCTTTTTTTGGCGATGTTGTCTCCATTTCAAACTTACGCACATGGGACAAAAGATTCGTTGCTTCAGTAAATTAAAGTTTATATATGGTCTTATACGTGTTCAAAATATAGAACCATATGGCATATTACATATATACCACAGTGCTGTTTCTTTGTTTTTAAAATGATAGCACTGCTATTAAGCATAATTTACTTTTCTAGGCAATATATTTAGTTTTCCACTAGTTTGATTCATTTAATAATTCAGTTTAGTACTGCTTTATATTATGCTCTAAAAAAATTTCTACAAGTATGTGACATACTCTTGACTATATTTACTATCGGTGGTATGAAACAAAGTTATATATATTAAACATTGGTTTACGATATGTGTCATACCTGTGTGGAATGTGAATCCAGTAAAGCTAACTACAAAATTAGTTCTTTGAATATTTAAATGGATGTTATACCAAAAATGGGTTTTGAAGTAGAGCATTTGGGTTCAATGGTTTTATGTTTTTGTATTTATCTGATGAAGTAGTAGTGGATTACTTAGATTTTAAATAGGATTTGTGTCAGGATAATGGTCAATGATAAGCATTCCATGTTTCTGTATATACTAAAATGTGTATATTATTACAGGATTTCTAAATGAATATATAAAAGGGAAGATGCAAGTGAGACCATGGAGGCTGCGGTACCGTTTCTTCTTTTGTGTCGGGTTGAAATGATATTCAATGTGACTGCATGGAAATATTATTTTGCTTAGTTCAGAAATGTGTCAAATACATGTTACATTTTTGTTTCATTTTATTGTAATACAAGGGTGAGGTAATCCCATTTCGCTTCATATACTTTTCGTTGTTTCATGCTGATCATAGATATCAGGCAAATGTAAGATTTTTTTAAAAACAAAAACAAAAATGTATATTACATACCTCATGTACAGTTTGGTGTCTGATAAAAAAGAGTTAAAGAGTTGTTTGTTGTTCCCACATTCGTTACATAGTTCGTTGTATATCTCTAAGGTATGTGTTTAATCTGTGTTTAATGTGTTGCATGATGAACTTTACAATCACATTTTCTTATGCGGCAGTAAGGTTGGACATATTCCTAATTTAGCACATTTCCATCTTTGGTCACATTTATCTACTCACACGTCCATCGGACGTGACTCTGTACTGGCATACTAAATAAATATTTCCAGAAAATTCAAAAAAATAGTTCAAAAATAAAAATCACGGGCGGGAAAGTTCGGAGGGAAAATGGACCGTTGGGGGGTCGACCTAGGGGTCGACCCACCCGCGAATCTGGAACCTTCTTTTCCGACGTGGATGAT
Source organism: Allium sativum (assembly GCA_030737875.1). Classification (NCBI taxonomy): domain Eukaryota; kingdom Viridiplantae; phylum Streptophyta; class Magnoliopsida; order Asparagales; family Amaryllidaceae; genus Allium; species Allium sativum. The sequence goes on from CM060918.1 coordinate 513,732,892, forward strand.
TCTGGTGTTTTAGATTTTGATCTGAGGGTTCTCGTTCCCCCGCCACTCCTATAAATAAGATCCTAGGCCTAACCCTAAATCTCATAATTCGGCAGCTACGTTGGAGCTCTGCCATTGCTCCCTCTCTCTCTAATCAAACATATTCATAAATTTTGATTTGTAAATTAGAAAATCTTAAATTAAGATCTGGAGTAAAGAGATTGGTGTTTTTATTAAAAGGCGTTCAGAATTATTGAATCATGAAAGCAAGGTAAAATTCTTGATCCAATCTATTCAATTCTTCCTATTTTTTTCCCATCTCTTTTAATGAAAATAGTCGATCCACGTTATTAGGTTTCAAATCAAATTAAAGGGAAAAAGGGAAACCATGGATGATAGAATGGATCGGATCCAAAATTTGGGGAAAGCATGAAAGGTGAGTGGGTTTAAAATATACTTTTTGAATAATAGTACCTTTATCGTTTGGCATTCCCCATAATGAACATATTGGAAGTTTTAATTTGATGAAATGCATTACTGTGATAAAATGGATAATATGTTCAATTAGTTAATATGTCGAGATGAACATTTGCTTGAATGTTTAAGAAAAATGAATATCGTTGTATAGATCCATTTTATGGACCTATGAATTAGGTAAATGATACATTATTGGAGAACTACATGTTATTTTAAATAAAGTTAACTACATCTAGAAAGACACACGACATATATTGGGATTTGGGGCATAATTTGAAATGGGATTTTGGAACATAACATATATTATGTTTTGAGACTTTAATTTGGAGGCACAATCTGATATGAACATTAATGGTTGAAAATTCATTCATAAGATTAGTTGAAATGTTGGAAATATGTTACAGACTTGTTAAAAATATTGGCATTAACTACCACTGTTCATATCACACATTGATTTGTTCCATTTATATACCAGAGCCCTTACCTGTGTGAATTAGAATGATTGTATAATTATATACATATAATTGAATAAATGAAGATGAATATGCCTAGGATTACAATTAGAAATTGAAACTACACAAATGGCACAAGGTTAGGTTGCATTAGTGGTGGAAGTCTGCCCGGACCCGACCTGCATATCCAGCAGCCACTAATGTTGAACCTAATGTGAGAGGCCTAAGTGAAAAATTAAAAACATGTAATGGTGCTAAGACACGAGGTTAAGTCAACTTATGGTAGAGGTCTGCCCAGACCCGCCTGGCAAACCCAGCATCCACAAGTGCAGGCTTAATGTGAGAGGTTTGGTGCTTATATATATATAGATAGATAGATAAATATATGTATATAAGAAGATATTAATAAATGGCAATGGTGGTAACTAAATTTCTAATTCAGAAAATAAGAAAGGAAGGGATGAAATGAACTGAGTTAGTATGATAAGAAGGAAAAGTGATGTATTTCCCTAAATGACTTATTTCTGAAAACGTTGTTGCAAGTAAGCCACAGTAAATAAATAAAAGTAAAGAAATTACTTGCTACCACGGATTTTGATGGGAATACGTTATAAAAACAAATCATTGATTCCTTCCATCAAACTGACAAGGTGCATGAAGTGTTTTCCTTAATATAATAAGGACTATATATTACAGTGAATGAAAAATAATGGTTTACAATGGTAAATGGTTTAAGAGGGGAATGATAATAACCTATTATAAATAAATAACATGTTGTATAATAGGTAGTATTGTCCTAGGGACAAGTGAATACTATGACATGTTATAATAAACTAGTAAGGGAATGGGATAACTGGTGAATTGAGTTAAGGGACACTTAATTATAAATTAATTAATTAGTAAAAGGGGAAAACATGAAACCAGTTAAGAAAAGGGGGAAATATATTGTACTTAATTATAAATTAAGTAATTTGTAAGCTTGGGAGTCTGAAACCCGTTGATAAGAATGTTTAGGCTTGTCCTTGGGACATGAGGAAATTATTAAACAGGTAGAGAAACTTATTATGGGCCTTAGTTAATAGAACTAAGTTAATAAGTAAACAACGATAAGTTGTATTGACAATGTAAAATGGAATTATGATTAAATGAGAAAGAATGAGGAAAACATTTGAAATGAAATAAGTTATATTTAATCACAAATGGTAAGCGACTTGTTAATTAGAAACTTGTGAATCAGATATACTTAATTACATATTAAGTAAAACATGTTATTGTAATGATGAAATCAACAAGGAGATAAAAAGGGTTGTGGATTACAGACCTTAGGCCACAGTCAAGAGAATAACATAATTGTGGGCTTATTAATAAACTTAAATGGATTAAGTTGTATGACTGAAATTAATAAGCAAGAGAAACTTGGTAATTTGAATAAAAATTTAATGTGAACGAGAATAACCAAGTTAAAATGAAACCTAATGAGGTAAGACAAGCACATAAAAGAATGTTTAGACATAGGACCTAATAACATATTAAAGTGAGGTGCATGAACTAGTCCGCACGTTTGAGGGTGAATAACCCTACGGGGTAGATTATCGTCGTCTTATAGGGCACGAGGGGGAGCGCTCATTCATTTGATTGTTCTAACGGCTTCGAAGGACTGGAAGGGGAAGCACGCGGCTTCCTGATGTACGTAAGGTGCTCCTAGTAGTCCTCTGTTGTAACAACCCGGAGAATCAAAACCAATTTAAAATTTTTAATTTGGCTATTTTGGCAGATTTTGAATATTTAAAGTAAATTATTTTAAATAATAACGGCCGAAGTCTATTTGAATCGATGTTGGAAAATAAATATATTTATTTTAATTAAAAAACAAGGCCTGAAATGGCGCGGCAGTTTGAAAATTCGAATTCGAACTTTGACTGACTGTACATGATGCAAAATAAAACAAATTTTGGAGAAACCAAAAATAGTTAAATCTGTTTGTGAATATCTTTCTAACGAATCTAAAAAATCGAGATATCATAGCGGGCACCAAAAGTTATGGCCAAATGAACTTTCAGAAAGGTCACTATGGAATTAATATAGCCCGTGAAAATAGACATTTTGTAAACGACCTCCGTTTTTGACGAAACTACTTTTTTTGGATCCGGAATGTCATATTATTGCTAGATTACAAATTCCATAATTTTTGGAGTTAATATGTGAGCGTGGAAAAAGAAAATGTGTTTGGTTAATTTCAGTCAATTTGGATCGACAAGAAAATGGCCATTTCTCAAACGGTCTCCAAATTCGACGAAGTCAGTTTTGTTGGGACTGTATTGTCAAAACATAGATAGATTTATTTTTCTGGAATTTTTAGAATCAGTATGTGGCCCCGGAAAATTAAAATGTACTATCAAATCAGAATTTGAATGTTTTATATTTTTATTTGAAGAATAACTGATTGTAACAGTCGAATGGGCTTACGAAACATATTCCATTATGTCCAAAATGGGGGTATTTAACTGGGGACGACAGTCGTTGGGTTTGGATTGGAGTTCGTATTAGAAAATGTCATTGTAGAATTTAATTTAAATCCTGACCAATTAGAATTTTTATATTCATTATTTTTAATTTTAAAAATCGCGATAACCCCCCTCCCCCCGTAACAGCGACGAATGAAGGAAAGCTTCCAACCCCTTCTCTCCTCAAATCCAGCGAATCCGCTAAAAATTAGACCTCCATCCTATTGGGAATTTTGTAGCCCTCTCCAAGATCTTCACATCCATACCCATTGCACCCCAAACCACTGCACCATCGTCGAGATCGAGACCCTCAAAGTTCGGGACTTTCGTTCGCCACCGCCCCTTCCTTATTGCATCGATCTGCACCCCTCCACCATGCGCAGGAGCGCGACTCCACCCCCTTCGACGCTGTACAAGCCGATCCTCCTATTGTGCTACAGATTGTGCGCAAAATCAAAACCTAGTTTTGAACGGTTCGCTGAAAGGTATGGCTGTTTAAATTATAAAGGAAATAGCACTTTAAAAGTGCTACGAATTATGATTTTACAATAAAAATCATGTCTTTTTGCTACGTTGTCGAAATCCAGTGAAACAATAGACATTGGACTCATGGCGAGTCTTCTACGTTCTTGAAGAGACCGGTTATTTTTCTGAGCCTTCTACAATTTTTGGAGGAGTGGAACCCAATGTGAGATTTCCGAATTATAAACGAGATGGAATGACGATGTATAAATTATACGATCAATGTATGAGTTATATAAGCATTGTACAGCTCATGTATAAGCGTTGTATAAGTTGTATATGTGATGTATAAGTTATATATGCGTTGTAAAAATCATATGTGCGTTGAATGGAACTGAAATGAATTGAAATCGAAATATATTTATATACATATATCTATATGTAAACTCCCCTCGTCCACAGACCATGGACGATTTATATTGGTTGTGCTTGTTTGGATTTGGTTGATGTGAAATCTGGTTGATAAATGTGAATGGTTGATATGATTGATTGTGGTTGAAATCCCAATAGGATTAGTTTATGGAAAAATTCGTCTGCGTACGAACTAGATATTGAAATCCCCATTGTCAAAAGCTGCGAGGCTTTAAGGTAGAGCGAGGAGCCGTACTCGGGACGGTGTCGGTTTTAACTACCCTGCCGTTATGCTGCCGAAATTTCTGAAATATTCCTGTGTTTGATTTACATTCATGTATTGAAATATATTCATGTGTTGGAAAAAATATATCCATTTTTGAAATGAAATAGAATTGCTGAGCGATAAAAATAACCATTTTGTCTAATGTATGAGATAAAATTGTTTGAACGACAAAAATAACTGTTTGATCCAAAATTGGCTCTAACACCCAAACTAATTAAGATTCTAATGAAATGAAAGCTAAAACGAAGAAAACACATGATTTATAGCGGTTCGGCATTAAAAAGCCTATGTTCACATTCTTCTTTTTTGATTGATGTCTTGAATGCGAGTACAATAATGATTTTCACTCAATTCTCACTCATCTCATACAATGATTCACTCAATTTCCTTCACAGTATGATTTGAAAGATGATCCTAAGATGAATAATTTGATGAAATTCGAGTTGCAAAGGAGTTTCAATTCTGAAAGTGCCCCAAAAGATCCTTCCAAATGCCTATTGATGAGGTATTTATAGGTGGAAAATTCCCCTGGAGTGGGATCGGTTCGGATCGATGTGTCATCAATCCCCCCACAATCGGGTTCGGATGGAATTTGATGATGACAACACACCAGGTAAGTGGCAAACATGGGTAGATCGTGGGTATAACCGCTCCGAGTATTAAGAAATCGTGGGTTGAAACCATTGCTGCAAGCGATCGGATCGGCTGTTCTATAGAGAATGGGATCGGATCAACCTATCAGAACCGATACGATCTTTGGAGAAGCTCTTCCTTCTTCCGCTTCCCTCTAATTTGTTTTAGCAATAAGGATTCGATCCGATCCGGTCTTTAGAGAAGCTCTTCCTTCCTGCTTTGTGTTGATCTGTTTTTTCTTGAGGAAACTCGATCCGATCCGATTATCTGGCAAGGTACTCTTCATTATTTTGACTCTTTAACTTTGTGTAGCCTAGTTCACAAAGTAGGCTAACATTTTGCCCCCTCAAGGGATGCTTCTATCGAAGATGGAGAGTGCCTTGACATCGTCTATTCATTGGTCTCTAAATTTGAATCGTTAAATAGTCATCCCCGTTCATTTGTAGAGATGTGCCCCTTCATAAGGTTGTGCCTCTTGCAGCCTATAAATACGCCAAAAAGATTCACAGATTCCCTCCTTTGTTTTTGACAAGCTTTAGGAATTCTGATTGATGTCCAGTGATTCTTCCAGGTAGGCTTCTTCTTTATTTTTCTTTAAATTCAACTTATACACCACTTCAATGTGTATGATTTCATTCGGGTTCGGACTCCGACCCGAATGGCTTTCTTTCTCGTCTTACTTAACATTGGGTTAATAGGCCAGAACGTTTTTGTGGGCTTGCACTCCGGTCCGAACGGAGTAAAAAGGCTGGGAATACGAGGGGACACAAATAAGCCTATATAAACCCACCGCCTATCTCCTTCTTCCTCCCTTTCTCCAATTGCTCTCGTCTAACAGATTTTGCATTGAAACCCTAACTTTCAAAAACTCCAAAATCCTCTCGTTAATCTTCAAATTAAACACTCTGGCAGGTTTAAAACTTTGTTTTTTCTTGTAATAATCGAGTTTAGTTAGAATTTGTGGTCAATTTGAATGATTTGGTCATGGCTTTTGTTCGGCTTCGACGCCGTGGCCTCCTCCTCCCTCGCCATCGTCATTGGTGACTCCGTCATCACCTCGAGGCGCTAGGAGATTGGATTTGACATGATAAGGGGTAAATTGGTCAATGGTAATTTTGCTGTGACATGCTTCTCAAAAATGGATGAGTTTTTTAAGAAGGAGATGGGTTCGGTTTTGATGAGGAAGGGGAAGAAGAAGAAGAGGATAATGAATGGGATCGGTTCGGGTGAGGTAGCATAGGAGTGGAGATGGGAATGGAATTTACCTGACCGGATCGGGTCGGATTAAAAAGCAAAGATGAGGAGCAAAGCTCACTTGACCGGGTCGGGTCGTAATGAGAAACAAGGAGGAAGAGAGGTATGGACACTCAAGTCTATTCGGACCGCTCCGAGTGCCTACTTCCGAACCGATCCGGTTTTGCTCGCTGGTTGTGAACGTTTACTTCATACCAAAACATAGCTCCCTCCCCAGATCTGATCCCAACACTTACATCCGAACCGAAGCAGTCCCGTTCAATGCGCAAGAATTTTTTCAACTGACCAAATCAATACTTGACATAACCTTTAACTTAAAGAACAGTTAGGATAGTGCCTTACGAACATAAACGAGCATCAAGAACTATTACGAACATTAATGCTTTATCGAACCTTTGCACTACACTTGTAACACCCCGTGTATTCTATAACCGTGAAAGTCATAAATTAAAGTATAATTAATTTGAAATCAAAGAACTAAGGGAAACAGGATACGCCATTTCGTTCGTCTCGGAAAAATACGCGAAATAGAGTCCGAGTTTTCGTAAAACGGAGTCCGTATGAAGAAGATATAGCCTCCGGAAGTTTCTGAATCAAGTTTAAAATTAAAAATCGGGCCCAATTGGCCAGGGCGGGAAAAGTCCCGCCTAAGACACCCAGGTCGACTGGGCTGTCGACCTGGTCTAGCCAGGTCGACAGGGCTGTCGACAGGGCTGTCGACCTGGTCCAGACCCAGGTCGAACCCAGTCCACCCTGGCTGGCCTAGTCTATGTTGGTCGATTTCCAGAAGCATGCTTTGTCATTAGGGCTAGGTGGCAGGCTCTAATTGGTCTCTCTTTCGAATGAATGGCTACGATCAATCCAAGCAACATCGATGGTCCTAATCAGTTCATAAACTCTATAAAATGACCCTAGACTCTACCTAGGTTTCTTACACAATTCTCTAGCCTCCATTGCTCTCTTCTTCTAATTAAAAATAAAAATGGCGTCTCTGCTCTGCTGGAATTAAAACTAGAAGATAATCAACATCAGCCTAAGCAACTCAATTCAAACTAGAGATTAAAGTTTCTGCAAAGATTCTACAACAAGTTAAAGTTCTTTCTTTAATCCAATCAAGGCAAGTACAGTTATTCTCCGCTATAAACGTTAATCATAATTTTGATATGCATTTAAATCTGAGTTTGAGGTTGTATTCTCTTCTGTTAGATCTGTTTTCTGTGACTGTTCTATATTCCTTTCTTCTTTTCTGTTTCTATAGCCAGGCTACCACGAGCCTGTGCCTAATCTCATAAGAGATGAACGTATGAACGCAAAATTTTGGGATAAATAATGAATGATGCGAAATTTGACAAGACTAAATTGAATGTATGACTTTAGGTCTGAGGCATAAAACATATTGGACATATGCATAAATTTGACTATGAACATGTAATTTATGCATGTTGTATGCATAGTTATGTTGTGATTTAGAACTGTAATTAATGAGCATATATTATAAACTAGTTTTAGACCTATGCATATTCTGTGATAAAAGAAGAAGAGGAACCACTGTAAGATTACATATGATTTGAGACTTTGGACAAAATGCATATAAAAGTCAAGATTTGATTTTTAGAAGATATGATTTAAAGATTTAGATTGTTGGGTATAGTTTGCATAATGATTCATGACTTAAAAAGGAGAAGATATGGAAGCTTAGGTGTAAAAGATTTGCATTAATTAGGATATCTATTATTGTGATTACACCTAAATAGGGATTTTTGGATATATGGCATGCATTGAAATTAATGGTTATATTTGGTATAATTTATATGTGAATCTGCTGTAAGATGCTAGTTTAACAAAAATTGGAACATATGTTATATGGCAAATTATGTCCATATTCTGCGCTTATGCAAACATGGAGTATATGTTGTGAATCATGACAATTATGTAGGCATATGAATTTAGGCTAATTTATGACTAGGCAAGGCATGTAAATAGAACCTTTGGAAATATTAAATTTGCTAAATCTGCTAATTTGCCAAGTTGCCTAAACTGCCAGTTTTGTTATATTGCCTAGACTGCTAATTAGATTGAAATGCCTAATCTGTTAAATTTGTCGGTTGAAATGCCTAACCTGTTATATGCCAAATTCTGCTAAGTTGCTAAAACTGTAAAATCCGTTAATTCATATAAAATCTGTTATCTGCTATGTTGATATAATCATCCTGTTATTGATATAATCTGGATTGGCATATATATATTGGGCGTGCGCATAAACGGTAAATTATTAATTAATTGGCCGCAAAGATAAACATGGCTAACTCGAGGTTAGAATGAGTTTGCGGCGTAAATCTGTCCGGAACCGCCCGGCACATCCAGTGGCCGCAAACAATAGGTTCTAATGTGAGAAGTTAGTCATAACATGCGTAAGACACGAGGTTAGGTCTGGCTTGTGGCAGAAGTCTGCCCGGAACCGCCCGGCATATCCAGCGGCCACAAGCTACCGACCTAATGTGAGAGGTCTGTGCATTAATAATTAATTAATGCAAAATCTAAGATAAGAATGACGTCTAAAACGTATTGGGGAAAATAGGGTTAAACCAAAGGGATTAATAGATGTAGTAAAACCCGTCCATGAATCTGTAGGCCCAATACAAAGTTAGACAAATCTGAAAAATCTGTACATCTGACCTGTTAGTCTGAAAACTTGTTAACTTAATTTGTGAATTAGTAAATCTGAATTCTGTATGTCTGAACTAGTAAACAAGTTAATCTGAAATCTGTTAGTCTGGGGACACAAGGTTAGGAGGGGAATAACTTGTGTCATCTGTTGTTTGGGACCCATATTAGTCAGTAACCCTTTCTGGTATCAAAACTTTGACCCAACAGTAGGTAGGGTCCGGGCATGCTTACTGAACTAATTATAAGTGGTTCATTCTGATAATGGCGAGGGGTGTTGATGGTGCGTTCCAACCGGGTCATGTGCGTGCATGGACCCCGGTCTGCCTCTGAGGATGTAAGACGCCGTGACATCTGTAAATAGGTCTGTGCCAATTGGTTGTCATTTTAGGGAGTGATACACCCTACTGTGGGGCCGACACAGGATATTTATGTATTAGGGAGCCGATCGCTTGGGGTAGGGTTTTAGGGTACGCTTAGTTCTGTCTGTTTCTGTTGGTACCGTCTGTTTCTGTTGGGTGGTAACACCTGTCTGTTTCTGTGTGGTACCGTCTGTTCGGGTGGTAAAGGCCCATTACTAGTGTACACCTAATTCCACATTCTGTTTCCATAGGGATAAATCTGTTTCTTCTTCTGTCTGTTTCCGATCGGGTAGTAAAGGCCCATTATTAGCATTCTGTTTCTGTTAAAGTATTCTGTACCCGTTCCTGCTTCAATTTAGACATTAGGGTGACACCTAATTCTACTATACTAGTATTAGTGCAGAGAAGTGTAAACAATAGTTTATATCATTCTGTTTTTCTGTTATACCTGCTACACCTGTTATAGTTATCTCACATCCAGTTTTATGTTCATATCATATTATTATTATCTGTTCATATGCTGAAAGTCACTGGACTTGCCAGACTTTTTGTCTGACCCTTGTTGTTTCGCCTCCTTTCTTCCGTTTCCCCCCCAGGTTATCCAAGGAGGGAAATACTTTAGCTTGATCCGGATTTCTCTTTGCTTGAAGTGCTTGGCTCTGTATAGCTTCCATTCCATGGGGATTATGATTTTAAACTATGCATTTTGAAGGCTTTTGTACAAGACTGATATTTTGTACTTGAATTCTGAAATTGAAAGGATGTAACCATATTAATTTCTGTTTCCGCTGTAATAAAGTTAAAATTTTTCAAGTACTGTTTTATCTGTCTTGTAAGTTTCTGTTCTGTTTACTAAAATGCTCCACCAAAGTTAAGGCATTCCCTTTGTGAGTGACCTTAACGGAGGTGGGGTGTTACACTTGGTATCAGAGCTGAAGGTTACCAGATTGGGTAAAGTTTTTGAAAACTATTTTCAAAAAGGTTTTGGAAGGAAGTATTTTCAAAAATAAAGCTTATTTTGAAAAACATGATCCCCAAGAGCCATATATCTTTCTTTCAGTCCTTTTTGTGTTGAACCTTTCCTTTTTCGTTCCAGCATGTCTGAAGCATCTGAGATACCAGAGGGTGTTCATGTACCCGGTTGGTTTCGTCAATATCTTGAGGCTAGGACCGCCGCTGCAGGTCCAGCAAATGATCCCCCTCCTCCACCCCCTCCTCGTGCAATTGCTTTCTCAAAGATCTGTAGAGATTTTAGGGCCATGGGTGGGAAGGATTTCAATGGAACTGAACCATTCGTAGAAGCAAGGAATTGGCTCAAAGAAACTGAGGATCTATTCGTTATCTTCGAGGTGGACGATAGGCAGAAGGTACAGTTGGCAGTATGGCTGCTCAAAGACGAAGCTTCCTACTGGTGGGAAGTCACTAACGCCGAGAGGCCGGTTGAGACATGGATGGATTTCAGAACAAGGTTTGAGACAAAATTCCTCTCGCAAGCTGAACGAAGTTTACAATTGGAAAAGTTCTTATCTCTTAAGCAAGGAAGTATGACGGTCAAGGAATACGTCAACCAGTTCAACCAACTAGCTAGGTTCGGATTGGATTTAGTCAACACTCAGCATAAAAAGTCTCTCCGCTTTGTTAAAGGATTGAATGAGCCACTGCACAGCTTAGCCATGACCCACGTACCTATGGGAGCGACTTACGAGAAATTGGTGGACATGGCACTACTGCACGAGGAAGACAAGGACCCGAAAGAGACAAAGAAGGAAGAACCACAGAATAAGAAAGCGGGGCCCAAAAAGGAAACACAAAAGAAGGATGAGAAGTCTGAAGATAAGAAGGGGAAAAAGTGCTTTACTTGTGGGAGCTCAACTCATCTGAACAAGGATTGCAGAAAAAGGAAGGGCGCTTGCTTCAACTGTGGGGAGATGGGACACTTCACTAGGGACTGCCCGAAGAGACGAGGACAAGGAAGGCAGGCGAACACTCTTGAGGCTAGTGGCTAGGATAGAAATAGGAAAATTTCTATAGTAGGTTTAATTTCTTTATCTGATTATGGAATTAAGACCTTTTCTGATTCTGGTATTTTGATTTTGTAATCGATACTCTGCACTTTAATGCTAGTATTGTTTCTGAATTCCGCTATAGACTCAGACCCATAAGGGTTATGGATCATCTGTTTGAGATTGGGGTTTGAGCGATATCTGTGTTAGGCGTCAAGTATGACGCATACATTCTGAGTTTTCGTAGGGTATGATTTTATCATGCTTAGCTTCCTAAGGATCATTAGGGAACCTGATCTGTATCAGTAGTCTGTAAATATCTGAATAATTCTGATTTCCAGTTTTGACATTGTCTAAAGAAGGTAATCCTCTGAGTGTCAATCTGATATTGATTTCGGTCTTTGGGGTTGATACTTAGGGGAATTATTTTCTCAACCAATGTCTAATGGGAACCAAGTCTTCGTTCTATCTGTACTCGCTTCCATCATTCGACTGTATCCTATCGATCGAATATTTGAACTTTAGGTAGAAACTAATGGGTGTAAACATGTGTTTGAGACATGTTATGTTTGATGGTTGCAAGTGGATGCAAGTGGTTGCTAGTGGTTGCCCGTGGATGCATATACACACACTAGGCACTAGATCGGCTCGAAAACACTCTCATACTGCATATGGATGGGTGAGCATTTTTCAATTCTTGTGGATGCAAATTGGTTGATTCAGCACATGGATGTTGCATTTGAGTGAATGGTTGTGCACTCATATAGAAATAATATATATCATCAGAATTCTATTGCATACATGTTGGACTCATGGCACTGACATAATTCGCATTAAGGAGGTCAACTGAATCAGTAGACCGCCTGATCTTTGCATTAGATAAGAAACATATACACACACTTTTGCATATGTTCATACAACATTAGAAGTTTTCTAAGGACAATGGATGCTTGTGGATGATGGTTGAGTAGATGGATGATTGGATGGTAGGACACATTCTTCTTAACTTGTAGATTTCGGGGACGAAATCCTTTTAAGTGGGGGAGAATGTAACACCCCGTGTATTCTATAACCGTGAAAGTCATAAATTAAAGTATAATTAATTTGAAATCAAAGAACTAAGGGAAACAGGATACGCCATTTCGTTCGTCTCGGAAAAATACGCGAAATAGAGTCTGAGTTTTCGAAAAACGGAGTCCGTATGAAGAAGATATAGCCTCCGGAAGTTTCTGAATCAAGTTTAAAATTAAAAATCGGGCCCAATTGGCCAGGGCGGGAAAAGTCCCGCCTAAGACACCCAGGTCGACTGGGCTGTCGACCTGGTCTAGCCAGGTCGACAGGGCTGTCGACAGGGCTGTCGACCTGGTCCAGACCCAGGTCGAACCCAGTCCACCCTGGCTGGCCTAGTCTATGTTGGTCGATTTCCAGAAGCATGCTTTGTCATTAGGGCTAGGTGGCAGGCTCTAATTGGTCTCTCTTTCGAATGAATGGCTACGATCAATCCAAGCAACATCGATGGTCCTAATCAGTTCATAAACTCTATAAAATGACCCTAGACTCTACCTAGGTTTCTTACACAATTCTCTAGCCTCCATTGCTCTCTTCTTCTAATTAAAAATAAAAATGGCGTCTCTGCTCTGCTGGAATTAAAACTAGAAGATAATCAACATCAGCCTAAGCAACTCAATTCAAACTAGAGATTAAAGTTTCTGCAAAGATTCTACAACAAGTTAAAGTTCTTTCTTTAATCCAATCAAGGCAAGTACAGTTATTCTCCGCTATAAACGTTAATCATAATTTTGATATGCATTTAAATCTGAGTTTGAGGTTGTATTCTCTTCTGTTAGATCTGTTTTCTGTGACTGTTCTATATTCCTTTCTTCTTTTCTGTTTCTATAGCCAGGCTACCACGAGCCTGTGCCTAATCTCATAAGAGATGAACGTATGAACGCAAAATTTTGGGATAAATAATGAATGATGCGAAATTTGACAAGACTAAATTGAATGTATGACTTTAGGTCTGAGGCATAAAACATATTGGACATATGCATAAATTTGACTATGAACATGTAATTTATGCATGTTGTATGCATAGTTATGTTGTGATTTAGAACTGTAATTAATGAGCATATATTATAAACTAGTTTTAGACCTATGCATATTCTGTGATAAAAGAAGAAGAGGAACCACTGTAAGATTACATATGATTTGAGACTTTGGACAAAATGCATATAAAAGTCAAGATTTGATTTTTAGAAGATATGATTTAAAGATTTAGATTGTTGGGTATAGTTTGCATAATGATTCATGACTTAAAAAGGAGAAGATATGGAAGCTTAGGTGTAAAAGATTTGCATTAATTAGGATATCTATTATTGTGATTACACCTAAATAGGGATTTTTGGATATATGGCATGCATTGAAATTAATGGTTATATTTGGTATAATTTATATGTGAATCTGCTGTAAGATGCTAGTTTAACAAAAATTGGAACATATGTTATATGGCAAATTATGTCCATATTCTGCGCTTATGCAAACATGGAGTATATGTTGTGAATCATGACAATTATGTAGGCATATGAATTTAGGCTAATTTATGACTAGGCAAGGCATGTAAATAGAACCTTTGGAAATATTAAATTTGCTAAATCTGCTAATTTGCCAAGTTGCCTAAACTGCCAGTTTTGTTATATTGCCTAGACTGCTAATTAGATTGAAATGCCTAATCTGTTAAATTTGTCGGTTGAAATGCCTAACCTGTTATATGCCAAATTCTGCTAAGTTGCTAAAACTGTAAAATCCGTTAATTCATATAAAATCTGTTATCTGCTATGTTGATATAATCATCCTGTTATTGATATAATCTGGATTGGCATATATATATTGGGCGTGCGCATAAACGGTAAATTATTAATTAATTGGCCGCAAAGATAAACATGGCTAACTCGAGGTTAGAATGAGTTTGCGGCGTAAATCTGCCCGGAACCGCCCGGCACATCCAGTGGCCGCAAACAATAGGTTCTAATGTGAGAAGTTAGTCATAACATGCGTAAGACACGAGGTTAGGTCTGGCTTGTGGCAGAAGTCTGCCCGGAACCGCCCGGCATATCCAGCGGCCACAAGCTACCGACCTAATGTGAGAGGTCTGTGCATTAATAATTAATTAATGCAAAATCTAAGATAAGAATGACGTCTAAAACGTATTGGGGAAAATAGGGTTAAACCAAAGGGATTAATAGATGTAGTAAAACCCGTCCATGAATCTGTAGGCCCAATACAAAGTTAGACAAATCTGAAAAATCTGTACATCTGACCTGTTAGTCTGAAAACTTGTTAACTTAATTTGTGAATTAGTAAATCTGAATTCTGTATGTCTGAACTAGTAAACAAGTTAATCTGAAATCTGTTAGTCTGGGGACACAAGGTTAGGAGGGGAATAACTTGTGTCATCTGTTGTTTGGGACCCATATTAGTCAGTAACCCTTTCTGGTATCAAAACTTTGACCCAACAGTAGGTAGGGTCCGGGCACGCTTACTGAACTAATTATAAGTGGTTCATTCTGATAATGGCGAGGGGTGTTGATGGTGCGTTCCAACCGGGTCATGTGCGTGCATGGACCCCGGTCTGCCTCTGAGGATGTAAGACGCCGTGACATCTGTAAATAGGTCTGTGCCAATTGGTTGTCATTTTAGGGAGTGATACACCCTACTGTGGGGCCGACACAGGATATTTATGTATTAGGGAGCCGATCGCTTGGGGTAGGGTTTTAGGGTACGCTTAGTTCTGTCTGTTTCTGTTGGTACCGTCTGTTTCTGTTGGGTGGTAACACCTGTCTGTTTCTGTGTGGTACCGTCTGTTCGGGTGGTAAAGGCCCATTACTAGTGTACACCTAATTCCACATTCTGTTTCCATAGGGATAAATCTGTTTCTTCTTCTGTCTGTTTCCGATCGGGTAGTAAAGGCCCATTATTAGCATTCTGTTTCTGTTAAAGTATTCTGTACCCGTTCCTGCTTCAATTTAGACATTAGGGTGACACCTAATTCTACTATACTAGTATTAGTGCAGAGAAGTGTAAACAATAGTTTATATCATTCTGTTTTTCTGTTATACCTGCTACACCTGTTATAGTTATCTCACATCCAGTTTTATGTTCATATCATATTATTATTATCTGTTCATATGCTGAAAGTCACTGGACTTGCCAGACTTTTTGTCTGACCCTTGTTGTTTCGCCTCCTTTCTTCCGTTTCCCCCCAGGTTATCCAAGGAGGGAAATACTTTAGCTTGATCCGGATTTCTCTTTGCTTGAAGTGCTTGGCTCTGTATAGCTTCCATTCCATGGGGATTATGATTTTAAACTATGCATTTTGAAGGCTTTTGTACAAGACTGATATTTTGTACTTGAATTCTGAAATTGAAAGGATGTAACCATATTAATTTCTGTTTCCGCTGTAATAAAGTTAAAATTTTTCAAGTACTGTTTTATCTGTCTTGTAAGTTTCTGTTCTGTTTACTAAAATGCTCCACCAAAGTTAAGGCATTCCCTTTGTGAGTGACCTTAACGGAGGTGGGGTGTTACAACACTCTTATGTGTTTACTTGACATCCTTTGCACACATAGCACACACTTTATTTCACACACATACACGGGGGGATACGGGCTATCTTACTCTAACTTATGTTATTGCTTCTTCAGTAATTTAGTGATCATGGCAGAGAGGCATTCATCTAGGTTAGCAGAGAAGATAGAAGTTGCAGAAACTTCCGAGAAATTTACTCTTGATGACATATCCTCTCCCTTAGACCCTGAATGGGAAGATGAGGGCCCAGATTATGAAGTAGAAGCACACAATAGTGAAATACCTTCTGATAGTGAACTTTCCCTTGGCAATGAAGAGGAAGGATGGATAGGAGATAATCGAGCTCCTGATGAGTTTGAGTCTTCCATTATATTGGAGTTACGCAAAGATTCTGTTGAATCGACGATTGATGACGGTAGACTTGTTCGAATATGTCTAAAGCATGGAATACTGAAAAGAGATACCCTGGTGCCATCGAAAGCAGATCGCCCCCACAATCCTTCGGAAGGATTTATGGAAGTTACCCGATTGATGTGTATGGTTGGGGCTATTCCACCGTTTCCGCCTTTTGTTGTCGACTTTCTAAGATAGATGCGGATTGCCCCCATGCAATTACATCCCAACTCTTATGCTTATTTATACACCTTATATATAGCATACAAAGAGATTTTAGGTATAGAGCCTACCTTCGATGACGTCCACTTTTTTTATAATTTCAAGCATCGGACTCAATAGACTCCTTCCTTCTCATATTTTGAATCAGTCCCAAAAAGGAAATTATTACAGCTCCGTTTAGCAGCAAGGCTGGCGATTCTAAGCTCGAATGGTTTCATATCAGGCAGCAGCCGGGGTGCGCCAGGAGATGGACAAAATCAAGTAAAGCACCGATTTTCTAGATCTCAATTTTAAATGCTCATGCCAACACATTAACTTGCTTCCTTTTTTATTCGCAGTTAATAACCCAAAGCAAATATCGGATCAATTGTATTTTGATCATTTGCATCGGCTTCTCAATAGCAATCAAAAGTTTCTAACCATCGACGAAGTTCTTAAGGATGAGTATCTCCATCATCACGGGTTACTATCCATTACCCGTAGCATAGGTCATGGGACGGGTCCATATGTATACATACCCCCGGTAGACATTATTCATGAGACGGGCGAGGGCTCGAAAGGTCCAACAATACCTCTTCGAACTTCACCTTCTCCATCTTCAACTCAGGACGACGAGTTAGCCAACATAACTGAAAAGCATAGAGAAGGGTATACCGTCCCTGATGACGCTATTTCTCCTGAGAAGTCAGCATCTCCTAAAGAGCTGCCAATAGATGCTTCTCAAGGAGATGCTCCTACTACCGACGATTCCACATTTAAGGGTTTAGGAAACCTTCCCCTTCCTGAAACCATCTATACTTCAGAGGACTTTGGCACGAACCCTTTAACTTTCACCTCTTCAGAGGAGACTACTTCCGTGAAGACCAAAGACCTGCTCGTGCTAGTCTGGCTTCAGACTCGGGTTTGTTGCGGGGAACACCACTTAGGATGCACTCAACACATCAGCACCACACGTCACAGCACTCACGTTTTATGTGAACACTGATTCTGAATTCCACTTATATTGTTGCGCAGGTACAATGTCTCGCCCTTACTATGATGTCATAAAAATGCGCCGTAGCATGTCTAGGCCTCTTCCGATATCGAGCATGATCACCGTGAGAGCCGGGGCAGAGATGATAAAGGCTGCATGATTCTCATCGACCACACACCTTTCCCTCTCGTTCCCCCGTCCGGTCGGATCCAGACAGATATAAGAGCTACCAGAGTAGTCGAGGAGAAGACACGTCGCAGTCCAAAGACCGAACTTCTCCTCAAGACAAACACAGTCGGGAAAAAAGTCCACTGAAACATACTGATTCACGAGACAAACACAAAGTTTCTGAGAAGCGATATGGAAAGGGTGATACAACCATCATCCCGACTAAGTGAAAACACGTTGAACTAACATACTGCAAGCCTCCACCACTGGATGCTGATTCCAAAGTTAAGCTGGCATATATGGAGAAGCAGTTCCCAGATCATCACTTTGAGAATCTAACTTTTTACCTGGACTTTAGCCTATTTCCTCAAAGTGGGCAGATGAGGCTAAAGCAAAGATTGACGCAATTGAGAAGTAATACTCGGAGATGTTCAAGTATTCATGCAATCTCTCCAGAATTATTCAGACTTTAATTACAGACATTGATTCGATGAAAAAGGCTGCGGATTCCGATGAGAATGCCTTGAAAATTTTGGAGAAGGACCTAGAATACACACAGGCTCAACTCGTCATTGCTCAACGAGACGCCAACAACTTCAAACAACAATTTAAGGAGTTACAGAAGCGTTATCATAACTTGCTAGAATATTTTAGTCAAGAGCGTTTGGAGTTGAAGAAACAAGTGGAAGACGCTAAGTCGGACAGTTTTAAAATGCAACTGGCTTATAATACTCTCGAGTAAGAAAAAGCCGAGTTAGCAAGAAAAACTGCTGAACTGGAGAAACGAAAT
Source organism: Allium sativum (assembly GCA_030737875.1). Taxonomy (NCBI): domain Eukaryota; kingdom Viridiplantae; phylum Streptophyta; class Magnoliopsida; order Asparagales; family Amaryllidaceae; genus Allium; species Allium sativum. Next base: position 513,751,509 of record CM060918.1, read on the forward strand.
GCTGACTTGGAGTCCAAGTTAATGGAAGCTGAGAATAGGGCTGCCCTAGCTGAGGGGAATGTGGAGAACGTCATTAAGTCTGCTGAAGAGACCCGTAGACAGCTATCAGAGGCTCAGGAAGAAGTTCACGGTTTTGGCGAATTACTGATTGAATTCTTTGCGCACATAATTTGTCGCCTAAACATCTCTTGGATTGAAGACTATCCAACTATCTTAGTTCACGTATGGAGTCAAATCATCGAATGTGAGAAAGAGGAACTTAAGGTAGACCTTGTTGATGAAGAAAAACTTATGGATAAGTATCTGGTAGATGATGAACTGGTACACCTGGCCGAGGGGCGTCGCCTCATTGCCGCTGCTATGGAGGAGGAGAAGCGCCTGGCCAAACAAAAGAATATCCCTGAGGCCGGTTCTTCTTCCGCTACCGCTGAAACTACTGAAGTCGAGGAATATGATCCCGAGAAACCGGGAATTCCTAAGGCGTCTCTTTTATATCCTATACCCGAGTCAGCGTCAGAGATGGTAGTCACCCCAATTGAGAAACCATCGGAAGGTATTTCTACCTTTTCACCTCAATTTGTCAAGTTCGTCTCCACCTTTCATCACATAATTGGGCAATCAATGGAGGATCCTTTATTTTCTCCTAAGTTGATAACTTTTGCTTCTCATTTTGCAGGTGCTAGACCAGCCAAGAAGATTGATGAGCCTGAAGGATCCTCTATTAGAGAGGAATCCGTGAAAAAGGCTCAGGGAGGACAGGATAAGGCTACCACCGCCGAATCCGGAGGGAGCACTGAACTGTCTAAGGTCGACACTTATCATAATGACGAGATGATAGATGCCTTAAAAGAGACGGTGGTAATGAGGGGCATGAAAAAGATCCTGATGTGGCTATAATTGGGGATTCAAAAAGTGCCGACGACATTACTTTGGCTGAAATGAAAGCCGAACAAGACAAACGCATGCAGCTAAAAGCTGAAGACTTGAACCCCGAAAGCCTTAAGCCCCTTGCAGTGGTGGATCCTGGATCAAGGTTAGTCGTTAAGCTTTCAACTAGGTCTATTACAAAAGAGCTTGCTAAAAAATCTTCTCTTGATTCCAGTGTTCCGACTCCTGGGAAGAAATCCACCGATTCTGGTACTTCAACTACAGAGAAGAAGAGGCCAAAGCGTCTTATGACTGATGCTGAAAAAGAGGCTAGAGCTACTCATAAGGCCGCCAAAAAAACCCAAGTCTGCTCCAAAGCCCAAATGATGATGTGCTTTGTTTTATTTTGAAATTTAATTGGTCCGCAATTGTTTCTGCAAGTGCGGCCCTCGCATATTTTACTTGATTTCCCGGTACAAAATCACGTGTTTGTAAATAAAATAGTTTATTTCCAGCAATGTTTGATAGTTGTTGGTTTAGTACTTAAGTAAAAATGCAAATAGACAGCATGTCATATCACAGTTATATAATAAAGTCATTGTCGAGGGGAACATGCGTACACATATATGCCCCCAATCAATCTTGGATAACTGAGCAAGAATTATTCAAGATTGATTAAATTCAAAATCCAATTGCCCCCGATTCTCCGACGGGGCCATATTCCTTTCGTCATTGATGCCTATTCATTCTAGCATCTTTATACTCTCCTGTCTCATAACCATGTTAGAGTATGGTTGAGGCGGTCTCTCATCTGGGTGCGCCTTCACGCCCCAAGGGACGTCGTCTTCCCGTCCTTTATACTCTCTCTCGATTCATGAGAGTTAGAGTTAAGAATGTCATCTTCCCATTCTTTTGCATTCTATCATGCAAGCAGGATTTTGTTCACTCCTGCAAATAGGTTATCTCTAATTTTCCAGATTTAACTTAATACTTCGTATTTCATGGTCATGATAGAATGATTGTCAAATATATAAATAATGCAGGTTAGTAAATGACACACGATATTTTTATAGTGGTTCAGCTAAGTTGTAGCCTACACCCACTTCATAATCCTTTGTTCATATAAACAGACTTTTTAAAGCAAGTCGTGCCTTTTTACACAGCTTATAAAAACAAAATGGAAGACATTTCATATTTAGCTCAGATATCGTCGTAAGTGCTGAGCGTTCCAAGCTCTGGGAATCTCTTCACCGTCCACGGTCGTTAGCTCGAATGCTCCTGTATCAAGCTTCCGTTGGATGGTATATGGCCCTTCCCATTTTAGACCCAATTGGGTCGAAGGTGGGAAGACTCGTTTCAGTACTAGATCTCCTGGTTCAAATGTTTTGAAGTGAACTTTCCGGTCATAATAATGTGCTACTTGATGTCGATGTCTCGAGGCACGTAAGTCTGCTTCGTCTCTTTTTACTTCAATCATATCAAGAGACTCTAGGAGGAGTGTCCTATTTGTCATTGGGTCATAATACGCGACTCGATGAGAAGGGACTTCCAATTCTACAGGAATCACTGCTTCCAATTCTACTCGATGAGCTAGTGGCAACTCGTCTACCCATTTGGCTTTGTCCCGCTCCAACCGCTTCTTCAGAATAGATTTAATGACCTTGTTTACTGCTTCGACTTGGCCATTTAACTGCGGGTGAGCTACCGCAGTGTATCATTTATCAATCTTGTACTTCTGGCAGAAGTTTCTGAATTTGATGCTATCAAACTGTGTCCCATTATCAATTATGATGGTCTCCGGTATCCCAAATCGACAAGTAATGTTTCTGACCATAAAACTGATCACCTTTCTCGCCGTGATGGTTGTTAAAGGTTCAGCTTCCACCCGTTTTGTGAAATATTCCATGGCGATGATCGCGTACTTAGCTCCTCCTCCTCTGGAAATAGGTAACACTCCAATAATGTCAATTCCCCACATGGCAAATGGCCATGGGCTTACCATCGACTTGAGCTGAGTCGGAGGCGCTCTGGGAACTTTGGCAAATCTTTGACATTTGTTGCAGCGTCGTGAATAATCATCCGCGTCTTTATTCACGGTAGGCTAGAAATATCCATACCGTAATACTTTCTTTGCTAGTGTTTGGCCCCCAGTGTGGTCTCCACACTCACCTTTATGTACTTCTTGCAGTACACGTTTAATGTCGTCGTGTGCGATATCCGTAATAGGGGCATTGAAAACTCTTGGCGATAAAGGACTTCGTCCTGTAAAACATATCTTGCAGCCTTGCGTCTTACAGCTCATCTTTCGCTCTTTTTCAACGGGAGGGTTCCATTCTTGAGAAAATTATTGATCGATGTCATCCAGGATTCTCTCTGGGTCGACTTCCAAGGCTAGTTTCGCTTCCATTAGGTCGAAACTCGTTGATTTCAAAACCTCTATTGGAACCATTTCAGTTTCGTTAGGATTATCAAAACTTGCTAGCTTCGCCAGTCGATCTGCTTTCTGATTTTCCGTTCTTGGAATGTGCATTATGCTGTAATGCTCCAAACTTCCCAATAACTCCTTTACCTTTTTGAGATAATTAACAAGTCGAGGTTCTTTAGCAGTAAATTCTTCCCGAACCTAGCATACAACTATCTTGGAATTGCAATATATATCCAATGTCTTCAATCCCAATTCTTTGGCAAGTTTCAGCCCGACAATCAGGGCTTCATACTCGGAATCGTTATTAGTAGCAGCAAACTCTAATCGTAATGCATAGTAAATAGATCGTTCTTCAGGAGTTATTAAAACAACTCTGGCGCTGGACTTTCAATAATTTTTGGCTTCGTCCGTATATATCTTCCATGGACTAAGCTCTAACTCTTGGTCCAAAGTAACTACCTTGTCACCCACCGTTTCCTCTTCGGGAATTGTAAATTAAGCTATAAAGTTAGCCAATGTCTGCCCCCTTATCGATCTTCGTGGCTGAAAATTCAAATCAAATTGACTCAGCTCGATGTTCCATCTAAGTAACCGCCCTGATGCTTCAGGTTTTTGCAACACTTGTCTCAAAGGTTGATCGGTATATACAACTATTGGGTGAGCCTGAAAATAATGGCGAAGTTTGCGGGAAGCAATCAGGAGGCTATAAGCAAGCTTTTCTATCTTCAGATAATTACATTCCGCAGCAGCTAGCTTCTTGCTCACGTAGTATACCGACTTCTGGACTTTATCCTCGTCATGTACTAATGCCGTACTGACGGCGTGAGATGATACCGCTTAGTAGACAAACAAATCCTCATGTTCCACAGGTTTTGATAATATTGGAGGCTTTTCTAATAAGTCTAATAGATTCTGGAATGCCCCCACACAATCGAAGGTCCACTCAAAATTTTGCTTTCCTCGTTTTATGAGATCGAAGAAAGGTACACACCTGTCTATAGCTTTGGAGATAAACCTGCTCTATGCAGCAACTTTTCCGGCCAAGCTTTGAACATCTTTGATCTTTCGTGGTTCTTCAATATCCCTTATTGCTGCTATTTGGCTAGGATTTATCTCAATTCCTTGAGAACTCACAATAAACCCAAGGAATTTTCCAGATGCGACCCCAAATGAGTATTTTAGGGAGTTTAACTCCATTCCATACCTTCGAAGAATAACAAACATTTCAGCTAAGTCCCTTGTATGGTCGGAAGATTGTTTAGACTTCACAAGCATGTCATCCACGTAAACCTCCATGGTTTTCCCGATTTGATTATAAAACATGCGGTTGACCAGGCGCTGATACGTGGCTCCTGCATTTTTTAACCCAGATGGCATTACCACATAACAATATAACCCCAAGTCTGTGATGAAACTTGTATGCCCTTGATCAGGTATGTGCATGGGAATTTGATTGTACCTAGAATAAGCATCCATAAAGGATAAAAGCTCGTGCCCGGCCGTCGAATCTACTAGCTGGTCAATTCTGGGGAGAGGAAAGCTATCCTTCGGGAATACCTTGTTCAAATCAGAAAAGTCGATACATGTATGCCACTTCCCGTTTGACTTTTTGACCAGGACAGGATTCAATATCCAGTCGGGATATTTCGAATCCTTAATGAATCCATTATCTTTTAACTTTTCTACCTCTTCTTTCAAAGCTGCTGACCGCTCTGGGCCTAACATCCGTCTCTTCTGTTTGACTGGTGGGTGCTTTGGATTAATACTAAAAGAGTGGCTCATGATGGCAGGCAAAATCCCACACATGTCAGCGTGAGTCCAGGAAAACACATCCAGATTTGCCTTTAGAAAATCAGCCAACTCTTTCGCTCGAACTGGATCTAGTTGCGAGCCGATCTTTAGTACTTTTGTTGCATCTGTATCATCAATAATTATATCTACTGTTATTTCGTTGGGAGTCGCCTTCCTATCGTGGGGTTCTCTATCCTCTCTGGGATCTATATCCTTGAGCACATCTGAGGGCGACTCTCTTGGGGCAGGACCCCTTAATTGTTATGCTGAGTTCTCTTTCGGAGGGGCAGAATCGTCCTTAGTTTCTATATTCAACCCCTTCATTAGCATCTTCAACTCCGTCATGTAACAAGCTCGTCCCGTAGCTTGGTCGCCCCTCATCACCACAATTCATGCGTCAGTCAGGAATTTAAGCAGTAAGCACCAAGGTGCAATACATGCCCTAAAATCGGCAAGGGCCGGTCGGCCTAGGAAGGCATTGTAGGGCGACTCCACATCCAAAACTACAAATGGTAGGATCCTCATTCTCTGGCGATCTCCCTGTCCTAATGTCACTGGTAATTCTACGTATCCCATCAGAGCCATCGACGCTCCGTTGAAGCCACGTATCCATCCTTCGCATGGCTTTAGATCTTTTGCTTCAAGTCTCATTTGTTCGAAAGCTTTCTTGAAGAGGATATTGACCAAGCTCCCGTTGTCCACTAACACTTTATGGACTAAAGCAGGGCCAATTGTCGTGGTAATTACTAGTGGATCGTCAGTTGGGGATTGAACTCCGGAATCATCTCTACTACGGAATACGACGTCGTCTGACATCGCCTTTTGTTGTTTACTGGAGTAATGTCTTCGAGGCTACTGCATTCTCCGATCTCAAAATGCTTGGCGGCATTGACGTACTGATCCATCGCTTTGAAACTATGACCAACTAGGTGGGGTCAACCTATAATGGTATTAATAACGATCCCCTTACCTTTCAGCTGCGTTGTGGGTTTTGAAGTAAGCTGGTTTTGGTCCGGGGCTTGTCCCCCATGCCGCTTGTCCCTTGGGGAAACTTTGTACTCGTCTAACTTCCCTTCCCGCAGAAATCTTTCGACTATATCTCTCAAATGACGACATTCGTTGGTGGAATGACCGTGGGTTCCATGGAAAAAACAAAACTTTCCCGTTGCGATCTCTTTCTCAGTGGAGTCTCTAGGGGTGGTTTTTTGTACTGCAATATGCTATATGTATCCAAGTAAATATTCTCCAATGTATCAATTAACGGCATATAGTTTTCAAAAGTCTGGAATCTGGGTCTTTTACCAGAGCTATTCCCTCGGTTTCTGTTCCTTCTATTGCCGTTCCCATTCCTGTTGCTATTACTCCCGCTTTGGTTGAAAACATTTACTTCAACCTTTCCTGAACTGTTACCAGATTGTTTCACAGCAACATTACTCTGGACACCTTCCCTAGAGGCCCCTTCAGACTTTCCCTTCCTATTTGCAAGAGCTTCTTCTCGCCTTAAGCAGATATTAGCTTTTTCATAGAACAATTCTCTAGTAGGAGGCGGTTTCCAAGACAAGTAATCCCCGAATTCTGTGTCAGGGTCTACCCCTTCTATCAAGGCCATCAGATAGTGGGCTCATGAGGATCACTAACTTCGGTGACGGCCAAGTTGAAGCGGTCTAAATATGACTTCAAAGATTCTCCTAGGGCCTGTTTAATCCGTGACAACTCTCTGACACTCTTGGACTTTCGAGCATGAAGTCGAAACTGATTCATGAAGCGCTCACTCAATTCTATGAAATTTGATATCGACCGAGGAGGGAGTCGGGTGAACCACATTAACGCCACATCTTCAAGATAAATTGGAAAGGCTTTGCATTTTACAGCATCTGGAGCTGCTGCAGCATTCATGAACCATGCATACCTCATCATATGTTGCCCTGGGTCCGTTCTTCCTGAATATCGATCCATCTGAGGCAAGTTGAATCGCCGAGGTAACTGGAAATCCAATATATCATCTGTGAAGGGGGTATGACTTCGCTCAATGCCCCAATCTTCATTAGTGTACTATCGGCTCTCGGACATAATCTGACGCACCATTGCCCATACATTGGAATTTGTTAACATCTGCACAGGTTCTCTAGGTCTGATGTTCAGATTACCCCTAGGTTCCTGATTAGGGGATAACCTCCTGTTTCAAGCGGTGGCTTCTCTACACTGCTCTATGCGCTCCCGGTCGATCTTAGGAGGTAGAGGTTGGATAAGCTGCTGTTGCGTAGGGTTGGTAATATTAGGATCCCTGGGTAGGACGTGGGATCCACGCATGGGTAGCAACATAGGCTGTTGCAGGCTTAGGTCATCAGGCCCTAACACACGAGTGGCATCTTCTCGGGATCCTAAAGATCCAAAAGTTAACTGATCAAGGTTCTGAGGTCGTTCAAGCGGCCTTCTCTCACGAGGGCGTCCCTCTCTGAAGAAGACGAATCATCTGCAGCAAGGCGGCGTGTTGGGGAAGGTGTCTTTTGCCTTCGTAGCTCTTGGAGTTCTCTACCCATAATGATCATGTTTTCCTGCATGCGAAGGCTGTCATGCCTTTGGGCTTCCAATGCCTCCTTAGTACTCTGGAGCATGTCAGGAAAGCATGAAAAATCTCCCTGTGTGACGGGTGCAGATGGATCAGGCTGAACATTAGTCGTCATGGCTAAAATCGGAGCATTGGTGGGAGTTCAAGTAGAAGTTCCAACTTCATTCTGGTTCGGATCGGATCGGAGTGCAGTAGCTTGGCCGGAGCGGTTCGGATGGGGAGAATGAGTGACCTCAACCTCATTGGACCGGCTCGGATTGGGGTCTTCCATCCGGTTTAGACCTTCCTGACCGGAGCGTCCTGCTCCGGAGTCTTGAGCACGTGACCTCGTTAGCACGATGGCTTGTTGATTTTCTCTAGCATCGTTTCCCCTAGCGCCTTGCACTTCTTTTCCTTTTGTCTTGGCCATAATATTTGAATCTTCAACAGTTAGTCAACAAGTACTTAAATATGTCAGAAACAGAGGATTAACTTCTTTGAACTTGAGGGTCCAAATAGTAGAATGATAATCCCAAAAAGCTGAGAATTCAAAGGTCTCTCAGTGAAAGCACCAAAATGTTAGATCCAAAATTGGCTCTAACACCCAAACCAGTAAATATTCTAATGAAATGAAAGCTAAAACGAAGAAAACACACGATTTATAGTGGTTCGGCGTTAAATAGCCTACGTCCACTTTCTTCTTTTTTGATTGATGTCTTGAATGCGAGTACAATAATGATTTTCACTCAATTCTCACTCATCTCATACATTGATTCACTCAATTTCATTCACAATATGATTTGAAAGATAATTGTAAGATGAATAAGTTGATGAAACTCGAGTTGCAAAGGAGTTTCAATTCTGAAAGTGCCATAAAAGATCCTTCAAATGCCTCTTGATGTGGTATTTATAGGTGGAAAATTACCCTGGAGTGGGATCGGTTTGGATCCACGTGTCATCAATCCCGCCACATTCGGGTTCGGATTGAATTTGATGATGATAGCACACCAGGTTAGTGGCAAACATGGGTAGATCATGGGTATAACCGCTCCGAGTATTAAGAAATCGTGGGGTGAAACCGTCGCTGCAAGGGATCAGATCGGCTGTTCTATAGAGAATGGGATCAGATCAACCTATCTGAACCGATACGGTCTTTGGAGAAGTCTTCCTTCTTCCGCTTCCCTCTAATTTGTTTTGGCAATAAGGATCCGTTCCGATCCGGTCTTTGGGAAAGCTTTTCCTTCCTACTTTGTGCTGATCTGTTTTTGCTCGAGGAAACCCGATCCGATCCGATTATCTGGCAGGTTACTCTTCATTATTTTGACTCTTTAATTTTGTGTAGCCTAGTTCACAAAGTAGGATAACAATAACATTTTTATTGAATGTATGAAATAAAATTGTTTGAACGATAAAAATAACATTTTTATTGAATGTATGAAATAAAATGGTTTAAACGATAAAAATAACATTTATTGTATGTACGAAGTATATAAAATATTCATGTTCGAAATAAATTGTTTTAATAATAAAAATCACATTTTTATAATATATATGAATTGCTAAAAATCTACATTTTCAAATAAATTGTTTTAATAATAAAAATCACATTTTTATCATCTATATGAAGTATGTAAAATAATCGTGTTTGAAGTAAATTGTTTTGATAATAAAAATCACATTTTGATTGCATATATGAAGTGTTAAAAATAGTCATCTGTCGAAATAGATATTTGTTGGATAAAAATATTATTTTTATAACATATATGAAATGAAATGGTTTAGAAATCAATGAACAGATTATATAGATATATATAATTAAAATAAATCGGATAATGAAGCTGCAGTTCGTATTTTGAAACCGTGATTTCAAACGATTATTGCGGAAGATCCGACCATCGGATTTTCTCGAAACCGAAACTGTTGGGTTCGCTTTGGAAATATCTTTCCAACGACACCAAGTTTGTAAAGATCCAACGGTTAGATTGTCTGGAATGTTTAATTCAAATCTGAATAAGAACAGCGCCAGAACGAATTATATTTTTATTTATATATATAAATATAATTAAAGTAAATCGAATAATGATGCTGTAGTTCGTATTTTGAAATCGTAACTTCAAACGATTGTACCAGGAGATCCGACCATCGGATTTTTCCAAAGCCGGAACCGTTGGATTCGTTTTGAAAAGATATTTCTAATGATATAAAATTTGTAATGATCCAATGGATAGATTTTGAAATATGTGTAAATCAAATCTGGAGAAAACAGCGCCGTGGCCGCGTTATGGCCTGAAGCGTCGTTTTGAATAAATTGGCTATATTTAAATAAATAAAAATAGCGATAAATCGTTATAAGATATTATAAACGATATGGAATGGAAATAAACCAAATTTACCTGGTTTATTGGTTATTTGATTGTTGAACGTGTTTGATGTGAAAACTACATTAATGTACTAAATTATAGATGTCAAATAATTTAACCAAGAAATGAATTGATTTGAATTCTAAATATACGTGAATTATTTGAAAAGGCCAAGTTAATTCTCATTTCAAATAATTGGTCGACGGTTAGAAGTCGAAGAAATGATGACGGTGCAAGACCGATGATCTTCACATCGAATGGATGGCTACTGATGCCTTTGATGGGAGTTGCTGCCTTGGCGGGGTTCCAGTGGTGGTCGTCCGGACGTACTTGTTGATCGTTCGGATGTACGAGGGCCTCTCTCCTGTATTGGACATATGAGAGAGGAATAAGGTGCCTCTGGTTTCGTTCAGACCCAGAACGGACTTGTAAACGGATGTGTGTTTGACGTTATATATTGACAATGTCGCATGCAGAGATGCTATGATCAAAGCTTTAGTTGAAAAGCAGAGCTTTGTGGTTGATGATCAAAGCAGGGCTTTAAATAGCTAGCTTTGTATTTAGCATTGATTCGCGGGCCTCACACCCCGGTATGACCCAGAAATGGGAGAAGACGTCAGGGAGGACATGCGTTTCCTTCTAGCTAGGAGTGTTGTTTTGGGTTTTACATGCCCGGGCATTTTACTTATGTGGATGATGGATAGTGAGGCGCCTCGGTTATATCGGTCGCTCCAGGGCCGATCGTTTGGTCGGTATATGACTAGTTGATGCCCCATAGGGCGGGGAAACGCAGTGTTCAGGCATTTTAGTCCACTCCATTTGGACCGGCCCTGATGATCCAAGGGTCGATTCGTTCTGATCCTGAGGGGCGGGCTAGAGTGTCTCGAAGCGGTAAGGACGATCCCTTGCCTTGGTTCATGATGGAAATCCAATTTCCAAATACAACATCGTGCGGTTTAATTGTATACCTATATATGGCGACATGGTATATGGTACCCATGCCGTTTATGATTGATACTTATGACTGAAATTGTTTTTGAAACGTATAAACACTAGTAATAATATCAAATGCTTTTGTTTTATTCGTATCAAACATATTTTGGCCATTATAAGGTAAAACTCTATCCTCCGGTTTGCGTTGTGTTGTGTGATGGGAACTGAGTCTTATAATGGCTTCATTTTTGTAAAATGCATTGCGATGTTTAAATGATTTACTTGTTTTAAAGCACTGACAATCCAATGGAGTAAACTCGTTACACGTTAGTGGCGTGGTCCTGTGATTGGCCTTATTATAAAACAAGTTAAGTAGTATATTTCTCATACCAGTCCCACGACTGACTCGTAGTTTGCTTCACTTGCAAACTCGGGTGCCGTATTTTCTACACGGGCAGCCTTGTATTCAGGTTTTAGCAGGCTCTTTCTGGATTGCTATGGAGCTGAAGATGGATTCTATCATTTCTTTCTTTTTATGCTGTTCAGCTCCTGTTGTGCATATTATGTTTTTGATTCCGTTGTAGACATTTATGTAAAGCTGAAACTGTATTTTGTTCTAAGTATGATTCTGTATACTGTGTAACTCTGATGTTTATATTTATCTAGTGTATTATGTTATCAATTATCTAGTGTATTTATATATTTCTGTTCTGTTGTTGTCTGTTTATGTGTTATATTCCAAAGATTATCCTTGCCACCATGGAACGGGGGTTTGGGGTCGTCACACGTGGTATCAGAGCTTTGGTTAAGCTTAGTTCTGGAATATAACATATTAACGAACTCGTTAGAATTAGAATCAGTAGTGTTCAAAGATGAATAACTCATTTCGGATAGGATTAGTAATATCTTAGAATGAGTGTCAGAATGAAATACACCCCGATAGACACATTTACATTCAAGTATATGTCTCTATGCTTTAAAATACCTTTTCTGTTGACCTAAGACTTTGTCTGCTATTTGCAGACATAGAAAATGAGAGGCAGAAGCAAAAGAAATGATCTTATGGTTCCACAACCTAATGAGTCATTTGTGCTTCCACAGCAAGGATCAGATATAGAAGCTCTATTAAAGATATATCGAAATCTGTGTGGAGTACCGTTCTTGGGCTATGAATCCATTGTTCATACTCAAGCTCGGATGCGTTTTGCTGAAAGAATATTTGAAGGTTTCAAACTGAGAGATCATCAGAAAAGGTTACTGGCATCTTGGGCACTCAAAGACAAAGCTTTAATCTGGTGGGAAACCGTTTTCAAAGATAATCCATAAGGTAATATTACCTAGGATAGATTTAATAAAAGGTTCAATGAAAGAATTATTCCTCCAGAAGTAACTGAGCGGTTAAGTGATGAATTCTACAATCTGATTCAAGGAGATATGACGATTCCGGAATATTATCAGAAATTCAATGAAGTTTCTTGTTTCGCCCCGCATCTAATTGAAAATCCGAAGATGAAGAATCTGAGATTTATTAACCGGCTTCAAAGAAAGTACCAAAGTAGTGTAACTGCACATGTGCAACAACCTTTTTCTGAAATGATATACATGGCTTATCAGTATGAAGATCTGGATAAGCGAGGTCTTTTGGGCGAGGAAGAGAAGTGTAGTTCTAGCAACAAAGGGAAATTTGAAACTAAGAGCACGGAGACAAGTACACAGCCAGAGGCAAGTACGACGTCTGGGGTCAGAAAGGAGCCTAAAGTTAATAGGAAAAAGGTCAAGTCTGAGGAAGAACCAATAACGACTGCCACATGCTCGAGCTGCAATATGCAAGGATATTTGGCTATAAATTGCAAATCTTGGAACAAACGAAAGAAGGATAAATCTAAATCCAAGAAACGGTTTCAATAGGATAGAAAAGTCAATCTTACCATCAGGCTGGCCATCTTTCAAAGGTTTGCCAACTCTTGTAATACCCTGTATTTTAATAACATATTAAAATCATAAATCAAGGTAGAATCAAATTTTTAAGTAAGAATCAGGGAAAACGGGATGAGCCATTGCGTTCGTATCGAAATTCTGCTTGGGATAGAGTCTAAGTTTTCTAAAAACGGAGTCCGTATGACCAAGTTAATTTATGACCCTCCGAAGTTTCAGAGATTTTCAGAATCGAAAACAGCTCGAAATTTGAATTCGAAAATTCAAATCCAAACCCGAGAGCGGGCTGGGCGGGAAAATTCCCACCCAGGACTAGGTTGACCAGGGGGTCTACACTATGGTCGACCTACTAGGGACCAGGTCGACCATAGTGTCGACCTGGGGGTTGTCCTGGTGTCGAATTCCAGATTTCAAGTCTGGTGCGTTGCGATGTATCTAGACCTATTTTCTGTCTATGTTCGTAATCCTAAACCTATATAAATAGCTCCTTAACCCCATTCTCTTTACACCATTTTATTCTCTCCTTATGCTGCCTCTGAAATAATTGAAATAAGTAAATTAAAATAAAACACGAAGACTATTTCTTGGAGACTACGGCTAGGAATTGCATATTGGGGTTGTTCGACTAGAGCTTCGATTCTGCTTTCTAAATTCTCGATCCGCGCACTGTAAGTTCTAGTTACTTTGAGATTTAACTTGTTAATTGTAATTTGGACATGAGATAAAGTGAAATTGGACTTAGGTATGATAATTGATTCACATCTATTTTAGTTTCCGTCTTTGATCTTGACATTTGGGAATATTGCTATGAAACCAGTTTAGACCTATATTCATGTTGCAAATCAAACTCCTTCATGTCCATAGTATTATCATTCCTGTGATGTTGAATCAATTTACTTTTCATAAGCTTGGATTATCACCTTTATCATGACTATCACCTTATTATGCTAGATCTGTAATCCTAATGTTTTGGGACTATTATTCTAAATGCCAGTGATGTTATAACCAATTATCTCAAGCTATATCATGCTAGATTTATCACCTTGTGCTCGTTCTTTTGCCTATCATAGTTTTGATGTTATTCCCTTTTATTTTGAATTTCGATTTACTTGTATTCTAGATCGATTCACGTTTACGTGCGATGGGAATACGATTTGGGTAGATTAGAAAAACATGGATTGGTTATGAACATGAATCATGAAACTTGACATGAAACTTGACACGAACTTGACATGAAACTTGAACATGGACATGACACTAGAATGAACTTGAAAATGGCCAACTCGAGGTTGGGTTGGGTTTGCAGTGTAATTCTGCCCGGAACCGCCCGGCAAATCCAGTGACTGCAAACAATGGGATCCAATGTGGGTAGTTGGTCATATCGCGCTTGAAACCCGAGGTAAGGCTGAGTTGTAGTGTAAATCTGCCCGGAACCGTCCGGCATATCCAATGACCACAACAACAGGTCTGGTGTGAGAGGTTGGGGTGCATTAATGAATTAATGCCACATGATAGGGTTAAATAATGAACATGATGGACAACACTTAACCAACTTGATACATGATTAGTGGGGTTAAGTCATGAAATTGAAAGACAACACTTAACCAACTTGACATGCTAGACTGATAAGGGTTAAGTCACGAATTTAAATGACAACATTTAACTTGTTGGACGGAAACCCTAGTTACGCGGTCCATTTCAGCAGTAACCCACTTAGATGTATCATGGTACCCTAGAACTAGGTAGGGTGGGGCATGATTACTGGGCTGATTGTAAGCGACCAGAATGATGGCTGAGTTGGTGCGCCAGTGTATGTTCAGGCAGACTATGGTCGTGCACGTAGTCCGAGTTGAAAAAGAAGGCATTGGGCATCAACAGGTTTACACTGTGCGTGCTTGATTCGTGTCGGTGGTTGGCACCCTAGGGCTTGATACACCCTATGGTGGGCCTAGCACAGGTGACTACATTCATGATAGGGTCGTATGACATAGACACACGACGAGCTAGAACTTGTAGGGAGCCGATCGATTAATGGATCATTCCATAGGACCCCGAAATGGGTCATTTCATGATATTGCGCCAAGGGATCATTTCATGGTTAATATATGACATGGGTTTGGGATACTAGTGCAGTTGGTGCAGCGAATCTTGAACATGCGATGCTATACTTGATTTATCATGTTATCTTAGTCTATCTTGCCCATCTTGACTGCATCTTAATGTTTACTTTCAGTTTATACATGTCATGTTACCTTTACCTGTTTTTATGCTGAAAGTCACTAGGACTTACCAGTCTTTATGACTGACCCGTTTTCTTTCGCCTCTTTTTCTTTCGTTCCCCACCCACGTTCTCAGGGTGGAAACTCTAGCACTTAGCTTGGGTTTCTCTTGCTTTCGGTTCAGCTCATTTACGGTTTGATCTTGAGCTCTGCTATGGCTGCATTTCTGCTATCTTGAGGAATTATGCTATTTTTGCTATTTTAAGCTTTTATGCTTCTTTATTTATGCAAGACAGAATTTGTTGTAATGGAAAATGATGACTTTGGGTATTTGGTATTTTGGATGAAAAAGGCTTTGACTATTTTGAAAGTAATGAAATTTATCTTCTTCCGCTATTTTCTTTATGTCTGTCTTGCAATATTTCTGTGATTGTTTACCTCGATAACGCTCCTCTAAAACTAGTGCATTCCCTTTGTGAGTGACCCTAGCGGAGGTGGGGTGTTACACTTGGTATCAGAGAAGAAGTTTACCAGACTGGGCAAAAGTTTTTAAAACCTTCTAAAACTATTTTAAAACCGTTTACAAAGAAGCATTTTTCAAGAAAAGTTTTGTTTTATTTAAAGGCTATTACCCAAAAGCCATTAGCACTATCCTTTGTTTCCTCCTTTGAATCTTTTTCTTTTTCATTTCAGCATGTTTGGGAACCTTAACCTTCCAGAGGGTGTGCCAATACCTGGCTGGTTCAGGAGGTACTTAGAGGCTAGGGCCAACGATGCAGGCCCAGTAGATATTCCTCCTCCAGCTGCAGCGGTTCCTCCTCCTCCTCGTGCAAATGCTTTCTCAAAGATCTGTAGAGATTTTAGGTCCATGGGTGGAAAGGATTTCAAGGGAACTGAATCATTCGTAGAAGCGAGGCACTGGCTCAAAGAAACCGAGGATTTGTTTGTTATCTTCGAGTTGGACGATAGGCAGAAGGTACAGTTGGCAGTATGGTTGCTCAAAGACGAAGCTTCCTATTGGTGGGAAGTCACTAACACTGAAAGACCTGTTGACACATGGATGGATTTCAGGATAAGGTTTGAGATGAAATTCCACTCACAAGCTGAACGAAGTATACAGCTAGAAAAGTACGTATCTCTTAAGCAAGGAAGTATGACGGTCAAGGAGTTCGTCAATCAATTCAATCAGCTGGCCTGGTTTGGACTGGATTTAGTGAATACTCCTCATAAGAAGGCTCTCCGTTTTGTCAAGGGATTGAATGAGCCACTTCACAGCTTGGCTATGACCCACATACCTATGGGGGCTACTTACGAAAGGTTAGTAGACATGGCACTCTTAAATGAGGAAGACAAGGGCAAGAATGAGGCAAAAGCAGAAGTGCCTTAAGATAAGAAGGGGGAAGGGTCACAGAACAAGAAGGCTGATCCAAAGAAAGGCGGGAAGAACAACAAACCCCATGAAAAGAGAAAGTGTAATTTCTGTGGCATTCCTGGACATTTGATCAAAGACTGCAGGAAGAAGAAAAGGAAGATGGGTGGCTGTTTCCACTGTGGTGAGACATGACACATGGATAAGGCCTGCCCAAGGAAGCAAGGGGAGAGAGCTGGACCTTCTTCTGGAGGGCAAGTCCACGCTCTCACAGTACCTCCGCAAGAACGAGGTAGAAATATTTCTGTCGAAAGTTTAGTCTATCTTTTTGATCATCCTGTTCGAACCTTGTTTGATTCTGGCACATCGCATACTTTTATTTCTTCTGATATTGTTGAAACTCTGCACCTAAGTACTAGTCTAGTTGAGGATCCCGTTATTGTTTCAAATCCAATTGGTGGCTCCGCTCATTTATCCATGATTTGTGTGGATTTGAGGATTTCTATCTTAAGCGTAGAATTCACGTGTAATGCTTATGTTCTCGGATTTATGGGATACGGTTTGATTCTAGGCATGGATTGGTTGTCCAACAATGGAGCTATTCTCGATTGTGAACGAAGGGTAGTTAGACTCGTGACTCGTCTTGGTAATACCCTTGAAATTTCTTGTTACCCTATGGGTCCTGTCATGTTATGTTATCTAGAATCTCTTAACTCGTCTATCGATGATTTGCAATCAGTAAGGGTAGTCCGAGAATATCCTGATGTCTTTGATGAGGTTAAGGGGTTACCCCCTAAACGCGAGATAGATTTCCGTATATATCTTGTTGATAATGCTAAGTTAGTTGCATTGCCCGTTAGACACATGTCCCCGCGAGAGAGAAAAGAGCTTAATAAGGAAGTTAAGGAGTTTCTTGAGAAAAATTTCATTAGGCAAAGCATTTCTGAATGGGGTGCTCCGATGGTACTCGCTACTAAGGCGGATGGTTCGCTTCGTCTATGTGTAGATTATCGTGAGTTAAACAAGCTGACTAAGAAGAATAGGCACCCACTGCTGAGAATCAATGAATTGTTCGACCAGCTTGTAGGAGCGTCTGTTTTCTCTCAATTCGATCTAGTTACTGGATTCCATCAACTTATAGTGGCTGAGGATAGCATTGACAAGACTGCGTCTAAGACTCCAGATGGTTTCTTCGAATGGCTCGTCATGCCATTTGGTTTGACGAATGCACCCGCGTACTTCGTAGACTTGATGAGTAGGGTGTTTAGGGAGTTCCTTAACAAGTTTGTGGTGGTCTTCGTGGACGATATTTTGATCTTCTCAAAGGATGAGGAAGAACATGCTAGACATCTCAAGGAAGTCATGGATACGCTTAGAGCACACGAGTTAAAGGCAAAGTTCTCCAAGTGTCATTTTTGGAGAAAAGAAGTTCGGTTTCTTGGACATGTAGTTTCTAAGCAAGGTATAGCCGTGGACCCTGCAAAGGTAGTTGCGGTGCAAGACTGGAAAGCTCCTAAGAACGCAACGGAAGTGAGAAGCTTTCTCGGTTTGGCGGGCTATTATAGGAAGTTCATTAAGGACTTCGCTAAGATTTCAGCCCCTCTTACTAGGTTAACGAAGAAGAAACTAGCTTTTGCATGGGACATAGAGTGTGACATTGCTTTTCAAAGGCTTAAGAGAGCCCTTACCACAGCTCCAGTTTTGGCATTACCCGACGGAGGTAAGATGTTTACGGTGTACACAGACGCGTGCGGCATGGGATTAGGCGATGTCCTAATGCAAGAAGGGAAAGTGATATCCTACGGGGGTAGACAACTTAATGTTCATGAGAAAAACTATCCCACACATGACTTGGAATTGGCCGCAATTGTTTTTGCGCTTAAGTCTTGGCGCCACTATCTTCTAGGTGAGAAGTTCGAGTTGTATACCAATCAGAAATCTATTAATACCTCTTTTCGCAAAAAGATTTGAATCTAAGGGAACAGAGGTGGATGGAATTCTTGGCATCGTATGACTTTGATATATCTTATACCCCTGGCAAGGGTAACGTGGTGGTGGATGGGCTAAGTAGGAAAAGGTTGACTTTGAGTCCTTTGTTTGTTGAAAGGAAAAGTCTAGAGTTTATAGCAACCTTTGATTTCACACCTGTTGTTGAGTCGTTAGCTAGCACGTTAGCATCTCTTGAGTTAAGGCCTACGCTTCTAGACCAAGTAGGGACTTCACAGAAGGAAGACCCACAGATTATCGAGATCATGGACAAGTTGATAAGAGGTGAGATGTCAAGTCACCTCAGTAGGTATGCCATAGATGACAAGGGATGGCTAAGGCGTGATGGTAGACTATGTGTCCCACAAGTGGGAGACATAGTAAAGAGAGTTCTCGAAGAGGCGCATCACTCGAAGATGACTATACATCCCAGAGGGGATAAAATGTACAAGGATATGAAGCACATTTTATTTTGGAATGGGATGAAAAAGGACGTGGCAGAATTCATTTCTAAGTGCATGGTGTGCCAACAAGAAAAGGCCGAGTCGAAAAAGCCCGGTGGGCTATTGCATCCTTTAGAGGTTCCGCAGTGGAAATGGGAGAGTGTCTTGATGGATTTCGTGGATGGATTTCCTAGGTCAAGGAAGGGTAATACTAGCATATGGGTTATAATAGATAGACTCACGAAGAGCGCTCACTTCATTCCTGTGAAGAGCAAGAGGACAGCATCATGGCTAGCGTCTATATACCTTCGATAAATAGTACGGTTGCACGGAGTTCCTTCTAGTATAGTTAGCGACCGTGACCGGATTTTCACTAGCGAATTTTGGAATAGTTTACAAGAAGAAATGGGTAAACGACTAAGTTTAAGCACGGCCTATCACCCATAGACGGATGGACAAACCGAAAGGGTAAATAGGGTACTAGAGGATCTTTTGAGACTATGCATTCTTGACTTTGGTGGTACTTGGGAAGATCACCTACCTTTCGTTGAGTTTGCGTATAATAATAGGTACCAAGCTAGCATAGGAATGGCACCATTCGAAGCTTTATACGGAAGACCGTGCAAGTCACCAACTTGTTGGTGGGAGTCGACAGACAAGCTCATACTTGGACCCGACATGATAAGGGACACTTCCGAGAAGGTTGAGTTGATACGAAGACAGATGAAAACAGCCCAAGATAGACGGAAATCCTTTGCGGACAAGAGAAGGACAGACCTAAAGTTCGAAGTCGGAGATATGGTGTTTATAAAAGTTTCTCCTTTATGCAATGAGGTTCGCTTTGGAGCAGTTGGAAAGTTAGCACCGAGGTTCGTAGGACCATTCCCTATCATCGAGAGGATTGGACAGATGGCCTATAAGGTAGAGTTACCCGAGAAGTTGGCCGAAGTACACAATGTCTTTCATGTTTCGCATCTCCGAAAGTGCTTACATGAGTCTGCCGAAGTGGTTGAGCCAAGCATCCTTGAAGGCGTAGAAGTGGAAAGAGAAGTAACATTGAGGAGAGTTCTGATTCGTATCTTAGGAATAGAGATCAAGAAGCTAAGGAATCGAGAAGTCAAGCTAGTTAAAGTACAGTGGAGTGAAGCCCAAGAAGACGCAACTTGGGAAACCGAAGAGAAGATACGTGCGCTATACCCAATTCTTTTTTAGGGTACATTCTCGATCTCGTTTTCCTATAAGTTTACATACCTTCGTATCATGTACATGCTTTTGCTATCCATGTTTGTCTTGTTATCTTCTCGATCCTATCTTGAGAACCTTAGGTAGAACCCTTTTGGATGTAAACATGTGATTGAAACATGTTATGGTTGATGATTGCAAGTGGTTGCTCGTGGTTGCATAACACACATTAGGCACTAGATCGGCTCAGTCACATTTTCCATGTTGCATTTGCATGAGTGCTTATACTTGTGCATAGATGGAAACTTGATATGCTATCATTTGGATGTTGCATATGAGTGAATGTTTGTGCACTCATGTAGAGATTATAAAGTATGTTAGGAATTTGCATACATGTTGGACTCATTACACTAACATATTTTGCATTAAGGAGGTATACTAAATCAGTAACCACCTGATCTTTTGCATTAGATAAGTACATATACACACACTTTTTGCATATGTACATACAACGCTAGAAATCTTTTAAGGACAACGACTTCTTGTGGATGATGTTTTGAGTAGATGGATGTTGGATGGTAGGACACATTCTTCTTAACTTGGAGATTCCGGGGACGAAATCCTTTAAGGAGGGGAGAATGTAATACACTGTATTTTAATAACATATTAAAATCATAAATCAAGGCAGAATTAAATTTTAAAATAATAATCAGGGAAAACGGGTTGCGCCATTGCGTTCATCTCGAAATTCTGCTTGGAATAGAGTCCAAGATTTCGAAAAACGGAGTTCGTATGATCAAGTTATGACCCTCCGAAGTTTCAGAGATTTTCAGAATCGAAAACAGCTCGAAATTCGAATTCGAAAATTCGAATTCAAACCCCAGAGCGGGCTGGGCGGGAAAATTCCCGCCCAGGACCAGGTCGACCTGAGGGTCGACACTATGGTCGACCTCCTAGGGACCAGGTCGACCATAGTGTCGACCTGGGGGTCAACCTGGTGTCGAATTCCAGATTTCAAGTCTGGTGCATTGCGATGTATCCAGACCTATTTTCTGTCTATGTTCGTAATCCTAAACCTATATAAACAGCCCCCTAACCCCATTCTCTTTACACCGTTTTATTCTCTCCTTATGTTGCCTCTGAAATAATTGAAATAAGTAAATTAAAAAAAAACACGAAGACTATTTCTTGAAGACAACGGCTAGGAATTGCATATTGGGGTTGTTCGATTAGAGCTTCGATTCTGCTTTCTAAATTCTCTATTTGCGCACTGTAAGTTCTAGTTACTTTGAGATTTAAACTTGTTAATTGTAATTTGGACATGAGATAAAGTGAAATTGGACTTAAGTACAACAATCGATTCACATCTATTCTAGTTTCCATCTTGGATCTTGACATTTGGGAATATTGTTATGAAATCAGTTTGGACCTATTCATGTTGTAAATCAAACTCCTTCATGTCCATAGTATTATCATTCCTGTGATGTTGAATCAATCTACTTTTCACAAGTTTGGATTATCACCTTTATCATGACTATCACCCTATTATGCTAGATCTGTAATCCTAATGTTTTGGGACTATTATTCTATATGTCAGTGATGTTATAACCAATTATCTCAAGCTATATCATGCTAGATTTATCACCTTGTGCTCGTTCTTTTGCCTATCATAGTTTTGATGGTATTACCTTTTATTTTGGATTTGGATTCACTTGTAATCTAGATCGATTCACGTTTACGTGCGATGGGAATACGATTTTGGTAGATTAGGCAAAACATGGATTGGTTATGAACATGAATCATGAAACTTGACATGAAACTTGACACGAACTTGGCATAAAACTTGAACATGGACATGACACTAGAATGAACTTGAAAATGGCCAAATCGAGGTTGGGTTGAGTTTGCAGTGTAATTCTGCTCAGAACTGCCCCGCAAATCTAGTGACTGCAAGCAATAGGATCCAATGTGGGTAGTTGGTCATATCGCGCTCGAAATCCGAGGTCAGACTGAGTTATGGTGTAAATCTGCCCGGAACAGCCCGACATATCCAATGACCACAATAGCACAGGTCTGATGTGAGAGGTTGGGGTGCATTAATGAATTAATGCCACATGATAGGGTTAAGTCATGAACATGAAGGACAACACTTAACCAACTTGATACATGATTAGTGGGATTAAGTCATGAAATCGAAAGAGAACACTTAACCAACTTGACATGCTAGACTGGTAAGGGTTAAGTCACGAATTTAAATGACAACACTTAACCTGTTGGACGGAAACCCCAGTTACGCGGTCCATTTCAGCAGTAACCCACTTAGATGTATCATTGTACCCTGGAACTAGGCAGGGTGGGGCACGATTACTGGGCTGATTGTAAGCGACCAGAACGACGGCTGAGTTGGTGCGCCAGTGTAGGTCCAGGAGGACTATGGTCATGCACGTAGTCCGGAGTTGAAAAAGCAGGCATTGGGCATCAGTAGGTTTACAATGTGCGTGCTTGATTCGTGTCGGTGGTTGGCACCCTAAGGCTTGATACACCCTATGGTGGACCTAGCACAGGTGACTACATTCGTGATAGGGCCGTATGACATAGACACATGACAAGCTAGAACTTGTAGGGAGCCGCTCGATTAATGGATCATTCCGTAGGACCCCGAAATGGGTCATTTCATGATATTGGGCCAAGGGATCATTTCGTGGTTAATATATGACATGGGTTTGGGATACTAGTACAGTTGGTGCAGCGAATCTTGAACATGCGATGCTATACTTGATTTATCATGTTATCTCAGTCTATCTTGCTCATCTTGACAGCATCCTTATGTTTACTTTCAGTTTATACATGTCATGTTACCTTTACCTATTTTTATGCTGAAAGTCACTAGGACCTACCAGTCTTTATGGCTGACTCGTTTTCTTTCGCCTCTTTTTCTTTCGTTTCCCCCCCAGGTTCTCAGGGAGGAAACTCTAGCACTTAGCTTGGATTTCTCTTGCTTTCGGTTCAGCTCATGTACGGTTTGATCTTGAGCTCTACTATGGCTGCATTTTTGCTCTTGGGGAATTATGCTATTTTTGTTGTTTTAAGCTTTTAAGCTTATTTATTTATGCAAGACAGAATTTGTTGTAATGGAAAATTATGACTTTGGCTATCTGGTACTTTGGATGAAAAAGGCTTTGACTATTTTGAAAGTAATGAAATTTATCTTCTTCCGCTATTTTCTTTATGTCTGTCTTGTAATATTTCTGTGATTGTTTACCTCGATAATGCTCCTCCAAAAATAGTGGATTCCCTTTGTGAGTGACCCTAGCTGAGGTGGGGTGTTACAACTCTTAAGAAGTCTAAAATTGTACAAGTGAATGAAATGGAAGAAGTTCCATCACCCTCAGTCAGTAAAGCGAGACCAGATGTTTTAGAAGGCACACTTGCTGTCAAAGATATTCCAGTTAAAGTACTATTTGATACAGGTGCATCGCGAAGCTTTATTGCAAGTAATGCGGTTAAGAAACTGGATTTGAATTTGAAAAAGCTCAAAGCACCCACGACTGTCCATAATCCGGTTAGGAGTTCCCTCGATCTTAGTTGGATTTGTGGGGTGCCTGTCTCTTTTTCCCGTTACCGGTTCCCTACCATCGCGATAGTCATGAATTTTACTGAATTTGATCTTATTTTGGGACTAGATTGGTTAAGCAAATATGAAATTGAGGTTAAATGCGCCGACAGGGTTGTTAAGGCGAAGATTAAATCAGGAGACTATATTACCATTCCATGTGAAGGTCCGAATTCTGATAGAAAAGACTTTTGGTCAGCTTTGGATGTTTCTCATGCTCAAAAAGAAAATATTCCTGTCATTAGAGAGAATACTTCAGTCGATGTGGAAAATATTTCTATCGTCAAGAACTATGCGGATTTGTTCGAAGAAGTTGTTAGCTTACCTCCGCGTAGAGAAATAGATTTTAAGATTGCTTTAATTTCGAATGCAAGGCCAGTAGTTCACGCTATTCGATGAATGACCTTGAAGGAAAAGGAAGAATTAGACAATTAGTCTCGATAGCTTGTATGGAAGGGTTTTATCAGGCCTAGTTTCTTTGATTTGGGAGCAGCAGTGGTGTTTGTCCCAAAGTCAGACGGTACTCTTAGACTACGTGTGGATTATCATGACTTGAATAAGCAGACATAAAAGAACAAATATCCATTGCCGTGGATTGATAATGGATCGATTGAATGGCGCACAAGTATTTTTACAAATGGACCTAGCCATAGGTTTCCATCAACTTCGTATTGCCGAAGAATGTGTTCCTTTGATAGCATTCAGAGGTCCAGACTTATTCTACGAGTGGTTAGTAATGCCGTTCGGCTTATGTAACGCTCCAGCTTATTTTGTCGATCTAATGAATAGGGTATTCAGAGAGGTATTGAATAAATTCGTACTGGTCTTTATTGATGATATTCCGATCTTCTCTAAGTCAGAAAGCGAGCATGAAAAACACTTGGAACAAGTGCTAGGAATTTTCAAAAAGAATGTTTTAAAATCCAAATTTTCCAAATGTATATTCTGGCAAGAAGAAGTCATATTCCTTGGTCATGTCGTGTCAAAGGAGGGAATTTCTGTAGATCCCAGCAAAATTACTGCTACTCAGAATTGGAAGCAGCCAACTACGCCTACAGAAATCCGAAGCTTTCTTGGATTCGCTAGTTATTATCAGAAGTTCATTAAAGATTTTTCGAAGATATCTAGTTCCTTAACGAAGCTTAATAAGAAACATTCAAGGTTCAATTGGACTCTAGAATGTGAGTCGACTTTCCAAAAGCTGAAGTTAAGGCTGACAACTGGTCTAGTGTTAACAATTATTGATGGAAATCAAGACTTGATAGTCTAGACAAATGCTTCTAAAGACAGTCTAGGCGTAGTATTAGTGCAAAGAGGCCAAGTAGTCGCTTATGCTAGCCGTCAATTGAAGCCACATGAGAAGAATTATGCGGCTCACAATCTTGAATTGTTAGCTATCGTGTTTGCTATGAAGATCTGGAGGCATTATCTATTGGGTGAGAAGTTCGAATTATATACCGATCATCAATTATTGAAGTAATTATTCACCTAGAAAGATCTGAATATGAGGCAGCAGCGTTGGTTAGAATTTCTCGTGGTATATGATCTTGACATTTTGTATACTCTAGGGAAAGCCAATGTTGTGGCTGATGTGCTCAGCAGAAAGAATGTGATCATCGCCAATCTTATCATTACACCATCATTGATTGATAAAATATCTATTCTTCAGAAAGACGATAGTTTTGTTAAAGAGATGATCAAAAAAATTCAAAGTGGTGAAGTTTCCAGTTTCCAAGTGGATAGCACAAGAGTTCTGAGATTGAAAGGAAGAATTTGTGTTCCCGACAGCCTTGAGCTCAAAAGTGAAGTAATGGATGAGTGTCACAAGTCCAAGCTGAGTATCCACCCAAGGGTTAGTAACATGTATAATGACCTTAAGCGAATATTCTGGTGGAAGGCGATGAAAAGAGATATCTCTATATATGTTAGCCGGTGTTCCACCTGTCAACAAGTCAAAAGCGATCAACAGAAACTCGCCGGATTGTTGCAACCGTTGGAAATTCCAGGTTGGAAGTGGGAACAGATTTCTATGGATTTCATAGATGATTTGCCCAGAAACAGGAAAGGAAATGACAGTATTTGGGTGATCGTAGATCGTTTCACAAAGACCGCCCATTTCATACCTGTCAGATCAAATAGGACCGCTCAAACTCTGGCGCAGATTTATTTCAAGGAAATTGTTAAACAGCATCGAGTTTCCATGAATATCGTTAGCGATCGTGACCCGATTTTTGCTAGTAAATTTTGGGAAGCATTACAAGAAGAATTGGGAACAAAATTGAACTTGAGCACCGCTTATCATCCTCAAATAGATGGTCAAACTGACAGGGTGAATCGTATTCTAGAAGATTTATTGCAGGCTTGTGCTATTGATTTTGGCGGATCATAGGAATACCATTTGCATTTGGCTGAGTTCTTATACAACAACTACCAAGCGAGCCTGAAGATGTCACCATTCGAAGCATTGTATGGTCGACCATGCAGATCTCTCTATTGTTGGGTAGAACCTGGTAATAGACTTGTATTGGGACCAGATATGATTCGCGAAGCTGCATATAAAGTCGATTTCATTAAGAAACGACTACTAGCCGCTCAAAGCCAACAGAAGAGCTATGCAGATGCGAGAAGAAGAGATTTGTCTTTCTCCATTGGTGACTATGTATATTTGAGGGTTTCTTCAATGAGAGGAGTAGTCCGATTTGGCAAAACAGGGAAGTTGGCGCCCAGATTTATTGGTCCATTTCCTGTGATTGAACGGATTGGGACTCTCGCTTATATAGTTCAATTGCCTGACTGGTTTCCTGGAGTACATGATTTTTCCATGTATCTCAACTTCGAAAGCATGTGCGTGATCTAGACTTGGTCGTGGAAGAAGCCTCGCAACAAGATTTGGAAATTACTCCAGAATTGGCAGTGAGGAGATAGCCGATAAAGATTATTGGCAAAGAAACTAAAGAGCTGAGGAACAAGAAGGTTCACTTAGTCAAAGTGCAATGGAGTGGAGATCCGCGAGACTGTACTTGGGAATCTGAGGAGAGCATTAAGAAAGCCTATCCCAATTGCAGGGTGGATATTTCAGATTAACTCTGGTGCAAGGTACATTTACCATATTTTGCATTTCCGTATTGTTTCCTACTTGTTTGTTGTTTCCTTTTCATGGATGTTGAATTTTTAATCATATAGTTTCAATGATTTTAAAAGGGTATATGAATTAATAACTATATATTTGAAAAGGTTAAAAATAAATTGATTTTTGTTTGTGTGGAGTGATTGTTAGTTTAAACAAAATCACATTGGAACAATAAAATAAATAAGAGCATGAAGGGTAAATTTACGCAATTGAATCAAATATTGAACTAGTTTAAAAATAGACAGAAATACATGCATGTACATTATATATGTTTGAACAGGTAACTGGATTTGCTGTTGAGTAAAGAATTTATTTGCGTGCCCGACAAATAGGTAAACCTTAATTAGTTGGATGCGCAATTTTACTATTATATCAACTCCTGTGAACGCCATTGGATGCGGAGTAATGTTTTTTCTGTTTGTAATAATAAATGTCGCCATAGGATAGTAACAATTAATTTTGAACTACACTACATGGCATACTTCTAGAAGATAGCATACTTTATCATATACCACATAAGCATTTGGAGCTTGTGTGACGAGGTTGAAGGTTTACCATACGAGCGAGACGCTTGTATGGCGATGACTATATATCACAGGTTTAACAGAAGACTGACATGGACTATATAAAACATAAAGGTAAATTGCCTGATTAATAAAAACCCCACACGGGTCTGGAGATGACAATAAACATGTCTCTCTGGTCATTAAGGCACAAAAACCATTTATAGGGTGACGAGAATTTTTTCTCTGGGGTTATGATCTATACACATTCCTCTATGGACACCGGAATATATCACTATAAAATATGTGTATGCTTATTAGGATTTATTGGGTACCTAATACGGCCCAATTAATTTCCAAACCCTTCCCCGTACAAAGGAGGTTATCGCAAAAGAATTCGAAAATTTAATGTGTTAGCCAAATTTTTGAAGAATTAGGAAATTCTTAGAAACAGAAAAGTTGAAGAATGAAAGCCAGAGTGAAAGTTGAGATGGATAATTAAACAACTTTCAGCTTCGTTCCTTTTCGGGGACGAAAAGATTTTAAGTGGGGGAGATTGTAACAACCCGGAAAATCAAAACCAATTTAAATTTTTTAATTTGGCTATTTTGGCAGATTTTGAATATTTAAAGTAAATAATTTTAAATAATAACAGCCAAAAGTCTATTTGAATCGATGTTGGAAAATAAATATATTTATTTTAATTATAAAACAAGGCCTGAAATGGTGTAGCAGTTTGAAAATTCGAATTCGAACTTTGACTAACTGTACAGGATGCAAAATAAAACGGATTTTGGCAAAACCAAAAATATTTAAATCTTTTTGTGAATATCTTTCTAATGAATCTGGAAAATCGAAATATCATAGTCGGCATCAAAATTTATGGCCAAATGAACTTTCAGAAAGGTCGCTATGGAATTAATATAGCCCGTGAGAATAGACAATTTGCAAACGACCTCCGTTTTCGACGAAATCACTTTTATTGTATCCGAAATGTCAAATTATTGCTAGATTTCAAATTCCATAATTTTTGGAGTTAATATGTGAGCATGGGAAAAGAAAATGTGTTTGGTTAATTTGAGTCAATTTGGATCGACCAGAAAATGGCCATTTTTCAAACGGTCTCCAAATTCGACGAAATCAGTTTTATTGAGACCGTATCGACAAAACATAGCTAGATTTATTTTTCTGGAATTTTTAGAATTAGGATGTGGCCCCAGCAAATTAAAATGTACGATCAAATCAGAATTTGAATGTTTTATATTTTAATTTGAAGAATAACTGACTGTAACAGTCGAATGGGCTTACGAAACATATTACATTATGTCCAAAATGGGGGTATTTAGCCAGAGGTGACAGTCATTGGGTTTGGATTGGAGTTCGTATTAGAAAACATCATTTTAGAATTTAATTTAAATTCCGACCATTAAGAATTTTTATATTCATTATTTTTAATTTTAAAAATCACGATAAAAAACCCCTCCCGTAATTGCGACGAACGACGGAAAGCTTCCAACCCCTTCTATCCTCAAATCCGGCGAAGCAGCTCAAAATTAGACCTCCATCCTATTGGGAATTTTGTAGCCCTCTCCAAGATCTTCACATCCATACCCATTGCACCCCAAACCACTGCGCCATCGTCGAGATCGAGACCCTCGAAGTTCGGGGCTTCCGTTCGCCATCGCCCCAACCCTGGTGCATCGATCTACACCCCTCCACCATGCGTAGGAGCGCGACTCCACCCCCTTCGACGCTGTACAAGCCGATCCTTTATCGTGCTACGAATTGTGCGCAAAGTCTAAACCTAGTTTTGAATGGTTCACTGAAAGGTATGGTTGTTTAAATTATAAAGGAAATAGCAGTTTAAAAGCGCTACGAATTATGATTGTACAATAAAAATCATATCTTTTTGCTATGTTGTCGAAATCCAGTGAAACAAGAGACATTGGACTCGTGGCAACGTCTTCTACATTCTAGAAGAGACCGGATATTTTTCTGAGCAATCTACAATTTTTGGAGGAGTGGAACCCAATGTGAGATTTCTGAATTATAAACGATATGGAATGATGATGTATAAATTATATGATTGATGTATGAGTTATATAAGCGTTGTATACCTCATGTATAAGCGTTGTATACGTTGTTTGTGCGATGTATAAGTTATATATGCATTGTAAAAATCATATGTGCGTTGAATGGAATTGAAATGAATTGAAATGAAATCGAAATATATTTAAGTACGTATATCTATATATATACACACACTCCCCTCGTCCACAGACCATGGACGATATATATTAGTTGTTATTGTTTGGATTTGGTTGATGCGAAATTTGGTTGATAAATGCGAATGGTTGATATGATTGATTGTGGTTGAAATCTCAATAGGATTAGTTTATGGGAAAATTCGTCTGCGTACGAACTAGATATTGAAATCCCCATTGTCAAAAGCTGCGAGGCTTCAAGGTAGAGCAAGGAGCCGTAATCGGGACGGTGCCGGTTTTAACTACCCTGCCGTTATGCTGCTGAAATTTTCTGAAATATTCCTGTGTTTGATTTACATTCATGTATTGAAATATATTCATGTGTTGGAAAAAAATATTCATTTTTGAAATGAAATAGAATTGCTGAACAATAAAAATAACGTTTTTATCGAATGTATGAGATAGAATTGTTTGAACGATAAAATAACATTTTTATCGAATGTATGAAGTAAAATTGTTTGAACGATAAAAATAATATTTTTATTGAATGTATGAAATAAAATGGTTTGAACGATAAAATTAACATTTTTATTGTATGTACAAAGTATATAAAATATTCATGTTTGAAATAAATTGTTTTAACAATAAATATTACATTTTTATAATATATATGAATTGCTAAAAATCTTCATTTTTGAAATAAATTGTTTTAACAATAAAAATAACATTTTTATCATCTATATGAAGTATATAAAATAATCGTGTTTGAAGTAAATTGTTTTGACAATAAAAATCACATTTTGATTGTATATATGAGGTGTTAAAAGTAGTCATGTGTCGAAATAGATATTTGTTGGATAAAAATATTATTTTTATCACATATATGAAATGAAATGGTTTAGAAATCGAAGAACGGGTTATATTTATATATATATATAATTAAAATAAATCAGATAACGAAGTTGTAGTTCATATTTTGAAACCGTGATTTCAAACGATCATTGCGGGAGATCCGACCATCGGATTTTCCCGAAACCGAAACCGTTGGGTTCGCTTTGGAAATATCTTTCCAACGACACCAAATTTGTAAAGATCCAACGGTTAGATTGTCTGGAATGTTTAAATCAAATCTAAATAAGAACAGCACCAGAACGAATTATATATATATATATATATATAATTAAAATAAATCGAATAACGATGCTGCAGTTCATATTTTGAAATCGTATCTTCAAATGATTGTACCGAGAGATCTGAGCATCGGATTTTCCCAAAGCTGGAACCGTTGGATTTGTTTTGAAAAGATCTTTCTAATAATATAAAATTTGTACTGATCCAACGGTTAGATTTTCAGATATGTGTAAATCAAATCTGTAGTAAATTAGCGCCATGGCCGCGTTATGGCCTGAAGCATCGTTTTGAATAAATTGGCTATATTTAAATAAATAAAAATTGCGATAAATCATTATAAGATATTATAAATGATATGGAATGGAAATAAACCAAATTTACCTGGTTTATTGGATATTTGATGATTGAATGTGTTTGATGCGAAAATTACATTAATGAACTGAATTATATATGTCAAATAATTTAACCAAGAAATGAATTGATATGAATTCTAAATATACGTGAATTATTTGAAAAGGCCGAGTTAATTCTCATTTCAAATAATTGGTCGACCATTAGAAGTCGAAGATATGAGGACGGTGCAAGACCGATGATCTACGCATCGAATGGATGGCTACTGATGCCTTTGATGGGAGTTACTGCCCTGACGGAATTATAGTGGTGGTCGTCCGGACGTACTTGTTGATCGTTCGGATGTGCGAGGGCCTCTCTCCTGTATTGGACATACGGGCGAGGAATAAGGTGCCTCCGGTTTCGTTCAGACCCAAAACGAAATTGTAAATGGATGTGTGTCTGACGTTGTATATTGACAACATGACATGCAGAAATGCTGTGATCAAAGCTTTTGTTGAAAAGTAGAGCTTTGTGGTTGATGATCAAAGCAGGGCTTTAAAAAGCTAACTTTGTGTTTAGCGTTGATTCGCGGGCCTCACACCCCAGTATGAGAAGCGGGAGAGGACTTCAGGGAGGACATGCGTTTCCTTCTAGCTAGGAGTGGTGTTTTGGGTTTTACACGCCTGGGCATTTTACTTATGTGGATGATGGATAGCGAGGTGCCTCGGTTATATCGGTCGCTTCGGGGCCGATGGTTTGGTCGGTATATGACCAGTTGACGCCCCATAGGGCGGGGAAACGCAGTGTTCAGGCATTTTAATCCACTCCGTGTGGACCGGCCCTGACGATCCAAGGGTCGATGCGTTTTGATCCTGAGGGGCGGGCTAAAGCGTCTCGAAGCTGTTAGGACGATCCCTTGCCTTGGTTCATGACGGAAATCCAATTTCCAAATATGACATCGTGCGGTTTTGACTGTATACCCATATGTGGCGACATGATATATGGTACCCATGTCATCTATGATTGATACTTATGATTGAAATTGTTTTTGAAACATATAAACACTAGTAATAATATCAAATGCTTTTGTTCTATTCGTATCAAGCATATTTTGGCCATTATAATGTTAAACTCTATCCTCCGGTTTGCGTTGCATTGTGTGATGGGAACTGAGTCTAATAATGGCTTCATTTTTGTAAAAAAACATTACGATGTTTAAATGATTTACTTGTTTTAAAGCACTGGCAATCCAATGGAGTAAATCCGCGTTAGCAGCGTGGTCCTGTGATTGGCCTTATTATAAAACAAGTTAACTAGTAGATTTCTCATACTAGTCCCATTACTGACTCGTAGTTTGTTTCACTTGCAAACTTGGGTGCCCTATTTTCTATACCGGCAACCGTGTATTCAGGTTTTAGCAGGCTCGTTCTGGATAGCTATGGAGCTGAAGATGGTTCTATCATTTCTTTCTTTTTATGCTGTTCAGCTCCTGTTGTACATATTATGTAACGACCCGCCTTTTTGCTCAGTTTTCGCCGGTAATTAAACCAACTTAAACCGTTCACAAAGACGAATTGTTATGGGTACTTACACATATTGAACAAATTAACAGAACTTTACATTGCTTAGTACAATATTATCAGAGTTACACAGAATATCAGAGTTACAACTTATACAGCGGAAGAAAAGTAAATATACTCTCAGCGGAAGAAAAATCGCATAGTACGGCAGAAGCTCCAATCCTAGCTTGAATTCAAATCTCAGAAAGCGCTCCAAGTCCAGCTCTAACGATCAAAACTGCAAACTAAACTCTAACTGCCCATATAAAATTATTGGGCACCCAGAGTTTAGGAAGGAACAATAAACTCCAGGTCAGTCGGGGGACTGGTGTGAGAACATAAAACATTTGGTTACAGGATTTATTTAAAGTTGGGAAATTTACCGGACCACGCCGCTAATGCGGACGGGTGTACTCCAAGTAACTTCCCGTGCATATCAATTCGCAATGTCTTTGAGAAAAATGAAGCTGTCATAAGCTCGTCCCACATCACACAATGCAAGCGCACACCAGATGGGCGAGTTTTATCTTATGACAACCAAATATGCTTTCGTACGTAAAATCCTCTTATATACTATAATATATAAAGTGTGGAAAAACATTTCGCAAATAAATGTATTAATCCTAGGCAGCATAATACCCCATAATATATGTTGCCATATATATATATACAATCAAAATCGTATGGCTCGTATTGGAAATTTGGGTTTCCAACTTGATGATTCCTGGCACGAAAGATCAATCAGGGATACGAAACGAAGTGTCTCAACGGCTTTTTCGACCATACGCGGACACCGACTACACATCGTCAGGGCAGATCAACGATTTTCGACCAGACGCGGCCCCCCGAACATACCCAACTTCCCCAGGTTCGTAAGTGGTTTCCCACTGCTGCACAGCTCCATCATCAATTCATATATAAGTATACAACCTAACCGCCAGTTTCTCATCAATCCGGGGTGCGAGGTTTGTCGATGTCACGTTATACACAAAGCGATGCTCCGATAAGCCCTTCTTTGATCATCACTAACTCGCGTCATCACTTGGGTATGCCACATTGACAATTCACGACATCTCACTGATTCCAAATCAATGTATACCCTCTAAGTTTATATAACTTAGAGACAAGGATAATATATTGCCACAACATGATATACATTAACAGAAATCAGTGTTATGCAGTCAAATTTCAATGTCAGACACACCATCCATCAAGTCCATTCTGGGTCTGAATGGGCATTAACCCGAAGATTTCCAAATGCACTCAGACCTTATGCCACTAATAGACTCGTATTGAGTGATCGGCCCAAACGAGACATCGGCGACCATCAATCCAAGCAAATTCGGGATCATCGGTCTTCACTCGTCGTTGACCCAGTTACGAACAACGTCGTATTATTACTTAGAATGGTTTTTCGAACCTATATGTTCGATCCCGGTCTTCCCAAGTAATAAGCGTGTTTAAACAGTAATAATGAATCACGCAGAAATTTCAACTCAAGTCTCTTCCCAATCGTTATCGATTTATTTACAAGTCAAGGTTATATCTATTTCGGATTTGTAAATTCCGTTACCCCTCTTAATCCTTCTTTAAAGCATAATCCCTTGATTTTGAGATTTCAAAATGTACTGTTCGTACTCTTTACTTATCGAGTCTTAATTTGGATTAAGATTCCATTTGCGATACCCCAACCAAATTTGATAGTTAAATATGAAATTTCAATAGAGTTTAGTCGACTTATATTAGATATCAATTCATACAACCATTTCTTTTGAGTTCAAATAGCCAATATCTTAAGATAAGTAAGAATTCCATATATATATATAAAATCACTTGACCCTCCAAGCTATTTCACAACTTTTATTTGTTTGAACTTCTAGTTCATGCCTTATCACTTAAATCACATTATACATAAAAAATGAGGTCATAACATTTGATGCGTCCCTAGCCCTTTTAAATCAAATAGACTTAAAAGAGATCTTGGAATTCAAAAATTTCAAAACGAATCAATTTAAAGTAATAAAATAAGATTTATGTTATCGAATATTATATATATATATGTATTTGATTTTATAAACCCGTTTTCCTGACTTTCCTTTATAGTCATAGAAATTTCGCGTATGGCGATCCTTACATAACTTGAATATCGTATGGTAGAATTTAAGAATTCTTTTTCTACTCAGAAGCTATTATTATTAAAATCCAATGTTCCCGTCGTTGGTTCGATTCAACGGTTCAAGTTATAATCTATTCAACGATTCAATGGTTTAAACAATATAACAAACTGTCACTACGTGACATATTTAACTCGATCCATGTAACACTTAACTAAGCGATTCATTAAAAATTACAAAAATGAACTCAAATCTTTTAAACCATTTTTCCCACAAGAAGGAATGTTAAATTGATTTTCCGTAAAAATTCACAACTATGGCATGTGCATTCCATGCAGTCCAATTTACTCAAAATCAATTCATCACATAACGGATAAGTATCATTTATTTGGAGCACAATCACTAAACAAACAATAAATGAATTTCACGTCGGTGTTATGTTCAATAATGCTCAAAGTAATTTCACTACATGTCATCCGTTCAACGCATACAACGACAAAATTCATAAATACGCGTTAAGTCACTAACGCACTTTGACATGGAATTTTTTTTCAATCATGACCATATTATCTACAAATTTTACGCTATCATTTCGCTTGCAAACAACTAACTACGTAGCCGATTTCAAATATCAGTATACGCAGCATGTCATGAAATCATAAAAATTAAATTTTTAAATGTTCTCACCTTCGTCGCTTTCCTTTTTGTTCTCATAGCCTTGTACCAGTGACGGACCACACTAGCTTTCCGCGTGCAATATCAACTCGTATAAACCGTGAACCCAACCCTAAGCGGATCAAGAGTATGCTGCAACGCATGCAACTCCTCTTTATTAACCATGCATATAAAATTTACGTATGTACTTAAACATATATATTACTACCTTATCTTCTCAACAAAATAAATCTAGGTTGTCACGGCTAGGTGGAAAGCGTTTGAGTGAACTGGACTGCCTTGCAATATATTTCTTTTTTTTTTTCTCTTCTTTTTTTTTTTTAAAAAAAAAACCCCGTCAGTTCTTGCAAGCAAAAAGGAAAGACACGCACAACAAAAGAGAAGCTGCCGCGGATGCGGATGATGGAGGAGGTGAACTGAGGAGAATGGAAAAAGGAATGGTGGCCGATGGGGTCCTGGGAGGTCTGAACGGATTTATAGGAGAGGGGCTGAGGGTTTTCTAGTCAAGGACTGGCGGAGCTGCTTGGTGCTGAGCGGAGGAACGGTGGGCGGATTGAGCGGAGGGCGGAGTTGAAGGCCAGAATGGTGAATGTGTTGGAGTTAGTGCGTGGGTTGAGGCAATGCGTGCGTCGGAGTTAGAAGCAGGTGGAGGTGTGCGGACTGGAGGCTGGCTACGGAGGGAGATGGGCGGACTGGTAGATAAGGAGGAGGAGGCTGACGTTGCAAGGTGGAGGAAGGGAGCTATAGTTGAGGTGGAGAGGAGGACTGATGCTAAGGTGAAAGAAGAAGGGTGCGAATGAGGACAGCTGGTGGTGGTGCGGAATGGTGAGGGGTTGACGAAGAAGTGGCAACAGGAAATGGCGAGGAGTCGAGCTATTTAAAGGGAGAGGTGCTGGAGGGTATAGAAGAGGAGGAAGTGGACGCTGGAGTTGAAAGAAGAAGGAGGAGAAGAACGGAATGATGGTGTGAAGATGAGCAAAGAAGGAAAGAGCGGAGGACGAGAAAGAAAATGGTCAGATAATGAATACGGTGGAAGGGAGGATGTTTAAATAGGAGACAACAGTGTAGTTTACGTGTTGCAGACCAAAACGCATTTTCTTCAAGGAACGACATTATCACACTCCAAAAGGCTGTCGTATCCCTTCATAATTGATTTAAATTCTCCCCCAATTTTCCTCTAACAAGGCCACTTGGCACCCCACCTCCATGCATGGAGACAAAAATGCATCTATTTGTTTTATTTAAAATGCCCACCAATGTATGCTCAACAAAAATTTAACTAATTTATTTATTTAAAAAAATTTGGAATTTAATGGTTTTTATGTAATATATATATGTAACCAATTTAACCATTTACATATAGATTTCAAACATTTTATACACAAAATGTTACACTTATAAGTTCCAATCATTTACAATATATATATATATTGTTTCAAAAATTAACAAAAATATTATTTAGTTTAATTTTGCTTATCAAATGAAAGAAATATAAAAAAAAAATCATCATATGGCGTCAAAATGTAGCTCTACTTAAGCGTATATTATTTCAACCTTATATAAATCCAGCGCTTAACAAATAGAATTTCTATATAATCATTATATGTTATAAAAGTTATAATTCACCAAATTTCCATTAGTAAATCAATACCATTCTCTATATATATAGCTTAACCAATAAAATTTTAAATAAAAATTTCGAATATATGTTTAGCAAAATATTATGGTCAATATAACTTAAGATAAATTTCTTATTCAAACCATATTCTATATAAATGCTACTATATGATATAGCTTAGACAATAACAAGATGCCATAAATCAAATACAAATTATTTATATGAACAAGGTGTTTACTACCAATACATACAATTACGACGCTATAAATTTGTTTATATAACTCTTTTTTTTTTTTTAATATCAGGAAGTCTAAATTATAAGACAGAAAAATCTCAATTAAATTTTTTTAAAAATCTTGGGTTGTTACATTCACCCCCCCTTAAGGCTTTTTTCGTCCTCGAAAAAGAAAGTCGTTAGTTTTTCAACTTCTTACTAATCCTAAATCGATCCTTTTATATAATTCGGAAAACAAATCCCAAAATATTAAAATAGATTCAGATTCTTACAAACATACATATCATGGTCGTTCTAAAGATTATATCATAAAGTCATACAAGTCAGCATACAAAAGGTATCCCTACCCTAGTACGTACTACGTACTTAAGGTAGTCCAAAATATGCCGTCACAGAAAAGTATACCTATCAAGGTACTAGTCCCTCAAAAACCGTACTAGCCCAAAATATCCTAGTGCGTCTAAGCACTTAAGATAACACATACCCTATATACAAGAATCTACAAGCTAACTAATCCTCGGACGTATCTGATCCATCATCCGATGGACCTGACAAGCTAATCACCTCTGGCCCATCATCAACAAAAGGTTCCACATCTTCGAACTCTTCTTCGTCATCGGCCATAAAACCGTCATCCTCAAACTCTTCCTCTTCATCTGCTACTAAGCCATCATCTCCAACCATAATACCTCCTTCAGCCCCGTCCAAAGGCTGCTCTAAAGCCTCGTCAATCACAAACTCATCATCACTCGCTACCTCATCCTCGTCTGCTATAATATCGTTCTCAGCTACAACATCCTCCTCATCGTCTATAATATCATTCTCATTTTCCACCACATTCTCGTCTTCGGCAGCAACCTCATCTAACTGTACAGGCTGCTCCATCTGCTCCATAGCCTCATCATTACCATCAGCTCCTGCCTCCTGTATTGGCTCGCCCTCAACTATCAGCCCTGGCTGTTCGGCATATAGCATTTCTTCGAATATCTCAACTAATGCTGGGTCCAGCACTAAATCAGCGTGATCCGGTACCGCCTCGTGACCTGCCCGATGCTGGTCTCTTATGTCAAGGACTTGCTGCCAGACTGCCTCCACTGTAGCCTCATCGATACCTGGCGGCGCGTTAACACCAAAGTAGTCTACTGCATCTATGCCTCTCATCTGGTCCACAATGAACGGTCCTGGCATACCTGCAAATCTCTTCAATTGCTCTCTCTGCTGCGGATTTAATTCGAGGCCATTCGAGCTACTGGTACTGTCGGAGTCAGACCCTGAGCTGCTGATATAGTAACTACTAGACTGGGGTGGCTTCTAAACAAAAGAAAAATCTAAGCTTAAAAACATAAAATAAAACTATGCATGTTTCATACACCCTTCTTATTTGAAATAATCCAGCTAGCATAAGGTATTGTGCTAATAAGGTAAGTTCCTATCTACCGTATTTTATATCCATGAAATAATTAGGGTACTAAAAATTTAAACCGTTCTATTTTTGATCTCCAATCGAGGGATCATTACTTGTATCAATGGTTCTTGGTTCAGATCTAAATCCTACAC
The DNA here is from genome assembly GCA_030737875.1 of Allium sativum. Taxonomy (NCBI): domain Eukaryota; kingdom Viridiplantae; phylum Streptophyta; class Magnoliopsida; order Asparagales; family Amaryllidaceae; genus Allium; species Allium sativum. Next base: position 513,790,239 of record CM060918.1, read on the forward strand.
CCAGATATTCCAAGTATTTAAAACACGCTAATGATTTCTATTTATCATTGTCCCAAAAATCATCACCCTTTCTAATGTCCTTTACTCGAGTTCAAATACAAATTCTACAATTCCAAGTTATCCTATTTACCACATGTTTACTCATGTTCATCCACACATTACCATTTTAAGAATTATAAAATTTTCAAATCAAGACTTTGAACCATTCAACCCTTATAAGTTAATCAAAACTTCCTTGGAAGCAAATTTAGTTCGTATGCTAGCTCTATACTTTATGCCATTCAAAATTTTTAAATTTTTTTTTTTTTTTTTTAAGGTTCCATAGAATCGCTTTTTATTTCAAAGTTCTCTTAACGAATAAAAATCAAACTTCGATTAAGGTTGTCATAATATTTCAAACTTTAATTCATGTTTCGCATTACCCAAGAAAATTTTATCGACTACCCTTTAAATCTATTTGAAAATCAGACACATTAAATTTTAGCGGAAATAATTTAACAACCGAGATTCCAAATTAATACAAGTAGTCATACATTCATTCGTTCCATATTCTTGGTTTTAGTACATTTACTTCTTAGCCTTGTACTTTTCTTAGAACTAACCCTATGGTTTGGATAAATTACTTCCTTGCACTGCAGCCTGCGACTATGCTACTACTCCCTTCTCTACTGGACAATCCCGTACCATGTGTCCCACCGTCCTGCATCTATGGCACTTCTTCTCCGTTGCAGATTCCTTGGTTTCTTTCTTTTTCATTGGACACTTATTCTTAAAATGTCCAATTCTCTTGCACTTAAAACAACGTACATTCTTCCGAATGACTTTCTCCTTCTTCTTGGACTTATTCGGGCAGTTGACCGCAAAGTGACCATCTCTAAAGCACTTATAACACTGGACATTCTTAAGCTTTCTCAGTGTTTCTATCTCTTCTTCTTCCCTTCGAGCCAAAGCCCTCTCTGCTTGCTTTTGCGTCATCCAGAATTCCACTGTGCTTCTAGGGTTAACCTATGATTTCAAAAAAAATTTATACTATTTCTTGTTTACTCAACTAGTTTATAATTGCATATTTATTCACTAGATAATCATAACCATTTACATTCCTTATTACTTGCAAATATTTGCTGAAAATAGTATTTTCCGACGTCTCGGCTGGAATCATATAGTCATCCCACTTCCGCCACTCGGAATAGATACTGATGATGCTGCAGACATTAACAGAATCATCCACGAGTGCTAGAGCATGATTTTATATCTATCTCTAGTACATATAAGATTTCATACATATGCCGGCCATGCATATATTTGAACTCTTCATATATACTAGTAGTCCAAACGCAACGTCGAATAACTATTATAAAATTTACCCTTTAAGGTTATTTCAAAATAGTTATCCTAAAGTCATTTATTTAGTTTAAAATAATCTATTTTCGCGATACGCTCTCTCAACGAAATATTCAAAAATCTCGTTCTAAGGCATTCCTAACCCTATCTCTAACGAGATATTATAACTCTGATGAGTTCTGCCTTTCAATCAAAATGTGTCGTACCCCATAGCTTTGTATAACCAAAGCTCTGATACCAACTGTAACGACCCGCCTTTTTGCTCAGTTTTCGCCGGTAATTAAACCAACTTAAACCGTTCACAAAGACGAATTGTTATGGGTACTTACACATATTGAACAAATTAACAGAACTTTACATTGCTTAGTACAATATTATCAGAGTTACACAGAATATCAGAGTTACAACTTATACAGCGGAAGAAAAGTAAATATACTCTCAGCGGAAGAAAAATCGCATAGTACGGCGGAAGCTCCAATCCTAGCTTGAATTCAAATCTCAGAAAGCGCTCCAAGTCCAGCTCTAACGATCAAAACTGCAAACTAAACTCTAACTGCCCATATAAAATTATTGGGCACCCAGAGTTTAGGAAGGAACAATAAACTCCAGGTCAGTCGGGGGACTGGTGTGAGAACATAAAACATTTGGTTACAGGATTTATTTAAAGTTGGGAAATTTACCGGACCACGCCGCTAATGCGGACGGGTGTACTCCAAGTAACTTCCCGTGCATATTAATTCGCAATGTCTTTGAGAAAAATGAAGCTGTCATAAGCTCGTCCCACATCACACAATGCAAGCGCACACCAGATGGGCGAGTTTTATCTTATGACAACCAAATATGCTTTCGTACGTAAAATCCTCTTATATACCATAATATATAAAGTGTGGAAAAACATTTCGCAAATAAATGTATTAATCCTAGGCAGCATAATACCCCATAATATATGTTGCCATATATATATATACAATCAAAATCGTATGGCTCGTATTGGAAATTTGGGTTTCCAACTTGATGATTCCTGGCACGAAAGATCAATCAGGGATACGAAACGAAGTGTCTCAACGGCTTTTTCGACCATACGCGGACACCGACTACACATCGTCAGGGCAGATCAACGGTTTTCGACCAGACGCGGCCCCCCGAACATACCCAACTTCCCCAGGTTCGTAAGTGGTTTCCCACTGCTGCACAGCTCCATCATCAATTCATATATAAGTATACAACCTAACCGCCAGTTTCTCATCAATCCGGGGTGCGAGGTTTGTCGATGTCACGTTATACACAAAGCGATGCTCCGATAAGCCCTTCTTTGATCATCACTAACTCGCGTCATCACTTGGGTATGCCACATTGACAATTCACGACATCTCACTGATTCCAAATCAATGTATACCCTCTAAGTTTATATAACTTAGAGACAAGGATAATATATTGCCACAACATGATATACATTAACAGAAATCAGTGTTATGCAGTCAAATTTCAATGTCAGACACACCATCCATCAAGTCCATTCTGGGTCTGAATGGGCATTAACCCGAAGATTTCCAAATGCACTCAGACCTTATGCCACTAATAGACTCGTATTGAGTGATCGGCCCAAACGAGACATCGGCGACCATCAATCCAAGCAAATTCGGGATCATCGGTCTTCACTCGTCGTTGACCCAGTTACGAACAACGTCGTATTATTACTTAGAATGGTTTTTCGAACCTATATGTTCGATCCCGGTCTTCCCAAGTAATAAGCGTGTTTAAACAGTAATAATGAATCACGCAGAAATTTCAACTCAAGTCTCTTCCCAATCGTTATCGATTTATTTACAAGTCAAGGTTATATCTATTTCGGATTTGTAAATTCCGTTACCCCTCTTAATCCTTCTTTAAAGCATAACCCTTGATTTTGAGATTTCAAAATGTACTGTTCGTACTCTTTACTTATCGAGTCTTAATTTGGATTAAGATTCCATTTGCGATACCCCAACCAAATTTGATAGTTAAATATGAAATTTCAATAGAGTTTAGTCGACTTATATTAGATATCAATTCATACAACCATTTCTTTTGAGTTCAAATAGCCAATATCTTAAGATAAGTAAGAATTCCATATATATATATAAAATCACTTGACCCTCCAAGCTATTTCACAACTTTTATTTGTTTGAACTTCTAGTTCATGCCTTATCACTTAAATCACATTATACATAAAAAATGAGGTCATAACATTTGATGCGTCCCTAGCCCTTTTAAATCAAATAGACTTAAAAGAGATCTTGGAATTCAAAATTTTCAAAACGAATCAATTTAAAGTAATAAAATAAGATTTATGTTATCGAATATTTTATATATATATATATATTTGATTTTATAAACCCGTTTTCCTGACTTTCCTTTATAGTCATAGAAATTTCGCGTATGGCGATCCTTACATTACTTGAATATCGTATGGTAGAATTTAAGAATTCTTTTTCTACTCAGAAGCTATTATTATTAAAATCCAATGTTCCCGTCGTTGGTTCGATTCAACGGTTCAAGTTATAATCTATTCAACGATTCAATGGTTTAAACAATATAACAAACTGTCACTACGTGACATATTTAACTCGATCCATGTAACACTTAACTAAGCGATTCATTAAAAATTACAAAAATGAACTCAAATCTTTTAAACCATTTTTCCCACAAGAAGGAATGTTAAATTGATTTTCCGTAAAAATTCACAACTATGGCATGTGCATTCCATGCAGTCCAATTTACTCAAAATCAATTCATCACATAACGGATAAGTATCATTTATTTGGAGCACAATCACTAAACAAACAATAAATGAATTTCACGTCGGTGTTATGTTCAATAATGCTCAAAGTAATTTCACTACATGTCATCCGTTCAACGCATACAACGACAAAATTCATAAATACGCGTTAAGTCACTAACGCACTTTGACATGGAATTTTTTTTCAATCATGACCATATTATCTACAAATTTTACGCTATCATTTCGCTTGCAAACAACTAACTACGTAGCCGATTTCAAATATCAGTATACGCAGCATGTCATGAAATCATAAAAATTAAATTTTTAAATGTTCTCACCTTCGTCGCTTTCCTTTTTGTTCTCATAGCCTTGTACCAGTGATGGACCACACTAGCTTTCCGCGTGCAATATCAACTCGTATAAACCGTGAACCCAACCCTAAGCGGATCAAGAGTATGCTGCAACGCATGCAACTCCTCTTTATTAACCATGCATATAAAATTTACGTATGTACTTAAACATATATATTACTACCTTATCTTCTCAACAAAATAAATCTAGGTTGTCACGGCTAGGTGGAAAGCGTTTGAGTGAACTGGACTGCCTTGCAATATATTTCTTTTTTTTTCTCTTCTTTTTTTTTTTAAAAAAAAAACCCCGTCAGTTCTTGCAAGCAAAAAGGAAAGACACGCACAACAAAAGAGAAGCTGCCGCGGATGCGGATGATGGAGGAGGTGAACTGAGGAGAATGGAAAAAGGAATGGTGGCCGATGGGGTCCTGGGAGGTCTGAACGGATTTATAGGAGAGGGGCTGAGGGTTTTCTAGTCAAGGACTGGCGGAGCTGCTTGGTGCTGAACGGAGGAACGGTGGGCGGATTGAGCGGAGGGCGGAGTTGAAGGCCAGAATGGTGAATGTGTTGGAGTTAGTGCGTGGGTTGAGGCAATGCGTGCGTCGGAGTTAGAAGCAGGTGGAGGTGTGCGGATTGGAGGCTGGCTACGGAGGGAGATGGGCGGACTGGTAGATAAGGAGGAGGAGGCTGACGTTGCAAGGTGGAGGAAGGGAGCTATAGTTGAGGTGGAGAGGAGGACTGATGCTAAGGTGAAAGAAGAAGGGTGCGAATGAGGACAGCTGGTGGTGGTGCGGAATGGTGAGGGGTTGACGAAGAAGTGGCAACAGGAAATGGCGAGGAGTTGAGCTATTTAAAGGGAGAGGTGCTGGCGGGTATAGAAGAGGAGGAAGTGGACGCTGGAGTTGAAAGAAGAAGGAGGAGAAGAACGGAATGATGGTGTGAAGATGAGCAAAGAAGGAAAGAGCGGAGGACGAGAAAGAAAATGGTCAGATAATGAATACGGTGGAAGGGAGGATGTTTAAATAGGAGACAACAGTGTAGTTTACGTGTTGCAGACCAAAACGCATTTTCTTCAAGGAACGACATTATCACACTCCAAAAGGCTGCCGTATCCCTTCATAGTTGATTTAAATTCTCCCCCAATTTTCCTCTAACAAGGCCACTTGGCACCCCACCTCCATGCATGGAGACAAAAATGCATCTATTTGTTTTATTTAAAATGCCCACCAATGTATGCTCAACAAAAATTTAACTAATTTATTTATTTAAAAAAATTTGGAATTTAATGGTTTTTATGTAATATATATATGTAACCAATTTAACCATTTACATATAGATTTCAAACATTTTATACACAAAATGTTACACTTATAAGTTCCAATCATTTACAATATATATATATATTGTTTCAAAAATTAACAAAAATATTATTTAGTTTAATTTTGCTTATCAAATGAAAGAAATAAAAAAAAATCATCATATGGCGTCAAAATGTAGCTCTACTTAAGCGTATATTATTTCAACCTTATATAAATCCAGCGCTTAACAAATAGAATTTCTATATAATCATTATATGTTATAAAAGTTATAATTCACCAAATTTCCATTAGTAAATCAATACCATTCTCTATATATATAGCTTAACCAATAAAATTTTAAATAAAAATTTCGAATATATGTTTAGCAAAATATTATGGTCAATATAATTTAAGATAAATTTCTTATTCAAACCATATTCTATATAAATGCTACTATATGATATAGCTTAGACAATAACAAGATGCCATAAATCAAATACAAATTATTTATATGAACAAGGTGTTTACTACCAATACATACAATTACGACGCTATAAATTTGTTTATATAACTCTTTTTTTTTTTTTAATATCAGGAAGTCTAAATTATAAGACAGAAAAATCTCAATTAATTTTTTTTAAAAATCTTGGGTTGTTACATATTATGTTTTTGATTTCGCTGTAGACATTTATGTAAAGCTGAAACTGTATTTTGTACTAAATATGATCCTGTATACTGTGTAACTCTGATGTTTATATTTATCCAGCGTATTCAGTTATCAATTATCTGGTGTATTTATATATTTCTATTCTGTTGTTATCTATTTATGTGTTATATTCCAAAGATTACCCTTGCCACCATGGAACGGGGGTTCGGGGTCATCACAACTGTGCAGCAGCAGATGTCTTAGGCAGTGTCCACTGAGGTTGGGTCTGCACGTAACTACTAGATGGGTGGGCCTTGACTGCAGATGTAGCTATGCATCAGAATGCTATGACGAGGTGACACCAGGGTGGTTCGCCGGTTGCCTTACGAGGAGGCAAAGGGACACGACCAACAAGGATGGTAGACCGTCGGACACCCGTCATTGGCAACCAGTGGGTGCAGAAAGACTTGAGATAAACCCAAGATACCATTTCACCCTTCACTATCGGGGTAAGGGGTTGAGGGGAGATGTGACGGCCCACCCCGTACCAGCCGACATTTCCAATGAAAGTGCGTTGTGCCAATGCCCGACTAGCACGGGATGGTCACCAAAGAATGGAAAAGAAAGGAATTTGAACTAAGAAGGAACCTGTAGAATGTCTCATAGCGCATGGGATACAATACAATAATAACATAACTTTGACATAAAACAGGCGAGACAGTGCATAAGCTGAAAACTAAACCATCATAGCAGCGGAAATAAAAAATACAGATTATCATCCAAACCAACATTATTACAACTTTGAAACACTGTCTCTAAAGCAAAAGAAAAAGGTGCACTAATAATGCCCAAAGTAGTGACTAGCAACAACACAGGGAGAATATATATATATATATATATATATATATATCATACGTGGAAGCCTCATGCTCGTCTCTGGTACAACTACTCATGCATAATCACCTGACCTGTCTCTAGTCTGCTTGTTTAAGAGCACCCAGAGTAATAAGAAGAGACATAAAACTCTGGGTCAGACAAAAGTCTGGTATGAGAGATAAGCAGCAAAACAGAACAAAAACAGGTATACATAACCATACCTGAACCTGGACCTACAACCAAAGAGTTAGCACAACAGGATGTACAATACTCTAAGGTAACACTTACACATGGTGTGAAAATAATGGGGAGGGGGTGTGCATGTCATTGTGATAGCAAACATCAAACATAGCAATCATCCTCACACCTCTCATCAGTGCGTAAAGCATAAGATATCTACCACTTTGATCACCCAATTCTTTGCTACGATCACTCTGCCCCATGGAGTAACAGTGGCTCCACTGCACTGATCCATAACAACTAATTCTTTTCTATGTCCACTCTGCCCCCATGGAGTTATAAACTGCACTGGCTCATAGCCTTGCTACGATCACTTTGCCCCATGGAGTTATGACAACTCCACTGCAATGATCCATTGCCAATATCCGTCTCTCAGTGGTGAGTCAAAGCTATAGACATCGATAACCCCTTTGCACACGTCCCGTAGCAAATTCCAACTCATGAAGTTAACTAGTTGATCCTCATTTGGATTCCGAGTAGTAACCTCCCATTTGGACTCCCTTTGCATCTCGGGTTTTGATCGAATTGGAGTTGGTCTTCAAAAGAGTCGTCGTGTAGAAGTAAAAGTATACATCTCGTTCGGTTCGATACTCCATACCCGGTTCGGTTCAGTGCTCATAGCCCATACCTTGGTTAATATGCATAGTACTCCAGTCCTCATCGGTTCGGGTCTCTCATTTGGTTCGGTTTGGGTTCCATCCTCCATTCGTTTCGGTTCGGGTGCCATCCCCCCACTAGTCTCAGTTCGAATGCTTCAGCCCTGGTTTGGTTCGTGCTCACCATTTCTGATTCGATCCCCCCGCCCTCACTTCTCATTCGAACCAACTCCCACTCTATGCGAATGGCCTTCCTTCTTTCCAAGCTTCCTCTTGTGCTAGGTTCCAATCTAGTTCGGTTTCTCTGCTCAGTTTTCCGATCCGACCCGAGCCCCATAACCCGATCCTATCCAAAACACTGCACACTTTCTAGCGAGCATATATCGTCCATATTCGCCATACGACGACGTTTTCAACCATTCTAACTTTTATAATCAATCATAAAACATCACAAACAACAGTAAAAACATATGGTTTCAATTAAAAAGATCAAAACATCAAGCATATAGGTCATTTTAAATCAAACATACCCAAAAAGCATGATTTTCCCCTTAATAATGTTTAAGCATAACTTATGATAGGATTAGAAAAACATATCAAAATTAACCCAAATTTTTATCAAAGCCCTAAAATAATATTTAAGAATTTTAACATATTTTTCCAAATTTTAACATGCATAGTTTCGCTAATTAACACTAATTACCCCTAATTAGCTGTAATTAGTGAAAAACAATGCAAATCACTCACCTTATCCATAAAAAAAAACTTTAGATCTGAAGCTCTACTATTTTGGGGCGTTTTCCTATGCAACGTAGCAGCCCCAACTCTGATTTGGTGTAGATTTTCCTTGATTTGTTGTAGATCTTCTTAATTAGTGATTAGAAGGCGATTTGGGAGTGATTTAGAAGGTGGAGGCCATTGCTAAGGTTCAAAGGATGAAAGTGGCAGCTGTAGAAACTGAAATGAAATGTTTTTCCGAACCCTATCAGCCGTCCCATAACCCTAATTCCAAAATGGGTTATGGGCCTAGCTACTAATCACCTTAACCAGGCCCGGTTAAGCTGTTTTTCACCTTCCAAACCTTATTTCAGCCATATCTCCCAAACGATAAGTCCATTTGGCTAATGTGACCATCTATGGAAGGTAAACCATCATCCGAATTTAATGGAAATGGTTTCAGGTCAAAACTCCTTACCAATCAAAAGTTATAGGCGAAACAAGATTTGCTAGGGGCAAAATGGTCATTTAAAAATCGGCAAAAATTGGAAATGACCCCAATAGTCATTCCCCAAAGTTACACGACCATACAACTTTGTATGAAAATGAAATAAATATTCTACGACCCTTCGATACGTAGAATACAGGTCATTACATTCTCCCCCCTTAAGAAATTTCGCCCCCGAAATTCTCTAATTAAAGCATACAACGGGTCCCGCATGTCTAACAGCCATTTACAAACAATCAAAAATACATTACAAACACAAAAAGTGTAACGACCCAGGGAATTTACGACCTTGGTTATCGACACAAACTCAATGTCGACTACCCAAGCATCGGAAAACACTGGATAGTCCATGAAAGAAGTTAGAGGGTGAGAATAGATAAGATAGAAACTTAGAATAGAAGAAGAAGAAGAAGAAGAACATACAACATCAGAGTAAACACGAATCTCACAGCGGAAAGAATAATATATAATAGATACATAACTTTGAAATAAAACTAGTATATGTATACAGTAACATTATCAGAGTATAACACTTACAACACAGCGAAAAATAAATCATATCTATATATTCCTGAAGCCTCCTGATCCAAGCTCTCCAAGTATATCTGTAAAATCCTGACTACTTGACTGCTCGTACAAAATTGGGCACCCAAGAGTTTGGGGAAAACAAAACAAAATAAACTCTTGGTCAGTCATGGGACTGGCGTGAGTAAAATAATTTAAAACAGTTTAAACACTTAAATGATATCTCATAAGACCACGCTGTATAAACGGAACGGGTTTTTCCTTTATGAGAATCCAAAACACTTGATTTGACTTTCAAAATCTTTTTGAAAGAAACGATAATCTTTATACCAAAACTCTTTTGATATTATTGTAGTGTCTATCAATCACAACTAATTATCATCTAGCAGAACGCTTTCATCTCACGTTCCACATATATAATATATAATCAAAAACTGTGGGCGCTTATTGGGTAATGGATTCCAACTGGCAAGGTATGGGACCACCTTCCGACAGTGTATCTCTAGAGAGGAATACACCAGGTTCAACAAGAACATCTTGTAACCCAGGCTAAACATGACCGGTCACTCATTTCGCTTGAGTGTACCGAATGTATTATCACCAACGATTGGGATCAGCAACCGTTTCCCGAAAGGGACAACATCGAAAACAGATTATAGAAGTAAATGGAATTTCTCTAGATCAGGTGATAATACACCCTAATTGGCAGCTAACCACGTAGCCATGTGACCTACCCGATTTTATACCATTTCCTGGTTGTGAGGCTAGAGGTCATAACGTACAGACCACATCTTTATTTACTTTGAATGTCACATCGTCAAACCTGCTAAATCACAAATTGATTTCCCCAAACATATCATGGGTAAACAGCTAAGAGAAACGAATTCCTCCGCTACCAAAGGTAAATACGTTTGAAGAGACCAACTTACGCGATCTGTTAAATATACTCCGTCATACATTGTTCCATACAGGATATCCTGGGACTGGACAAACCGAAGGCACTATTCTGTAAACAGGACAGCCCTTGCATAACTCTGTCTTTAATTATCTTCATCATATTTGATCACAACGCTAATGCCTATACAGAGCGGTTTTCAGATAATGAATCTGATCCCGGTCTCTCCGTATTGACGACGGAAAAATGGTCAAGAACTTTGATAGTCGGTGATCTAACTATCAAAGAAAAACATGTGTGCAAACAATTATATTATTTCCAGATGGAAATTCTATCGATCAATCATCAATCGACATTTTCTTTATTTCCTCATTTCTTGTTTCCATATATTCATCAAATCCTTATTTTCTAATTTTATAAAATATGCGTTATTAACTTTGGAAAACGTTTCCATTTATGATTTATGCATCTCTATCTTTTCACATATATCAGTGTCTAACTCTAAACTGGTAAGAGAATAACTCCCTACGTATTAACACCGAAGGCCGAAACCAACATCAGATCAATACCCAGATAGCTGTTCAATTTAACTAATCTCCAATCAGTTTCTAATTCCTTTAACTCCATTCTAATTCCTCTTTCAAACCGTATTTCCTTTATAAATATTTTATTTGCAAATATTTACTTAAATCCTTTATTCACATTAAATGTAAATAATATTTCTTCTTTGAAACCAAAACAGTTTGATTTCGTATTTAAAACAATATCCAAAATCCAATTTCTATTTATACTTCTAATTATAGAATTATTTATACAAATCTTCTTTTTATTTCTAACACTTAAATCTCAGTTATAATTCCCTTTATATAATTCTATTTATTTTATATAAATCCCTTTTATATAATTCTATTTATTCTATATAAACATATTTCATTTTCAATATTCACTTTGAAAATTTCCTTTTATACATTCCAGTAATTCATATGGTATTTAAAATACCAAATAACATGACCAATGTCATCATAATCAATCACAGATTATATATCACATCATATACCACAATATATGAAAACAAACAGTATTATAAATATTGAGGAATCCAGTTGGATCCCTCCAACCTGTTTCACTGCATCCACAAATGTTAAACAATATAATTAACATCACTTTCATTTTGACATGAAATATTCTTATCAACAGAATCCATATTTGATACGTTTTATATATATATATATATATATATATCATAATCTATAATTTCAACCAATACATCAGCAATTCAACCCAACAATCAACATACAGCAATCAATCATCATTTATTGATACTAGATTATATTAAAAAAAATAACGGTACAATGTTAGTGAGATTTACTCACATTGGACGATCATCGTTAAATAACGATAATTGTCGCTTGATTCATACAGATAATTTAATTTTTCCATAATATGTACTGAGCTCTAATTCACTCAGCTTAGTTCCAATGTGTAGCTCTCGTCGGTACGATCCCGACGGATCTAACCATTCATAATTCTGATAACAGATATATAAGTTATGAATGTTTTTACTTAATACACTATTTGATGTAGAATTTAACTTATATTTAAATGAATAGTGGGCTTTACCAACACACTTCGGCCAACCCCATCATTTAAAAGCCAGCCCACCACTGTCTTTCTCTCCCGATCAACACTCCTACTCCTCCTTCTTATTTCTTTTTATTTTTTTATAATGGGCTTTGACTATCATATAACCGGCTCAAATGAATTCAACCTTAAACCATTAATACATACTCACTCTTCCATGATTAAAACAGAACCGCGAGCTCCACCCTTTATTATATATATTTTTTCCACCGTTTTTGAACCTTCCTGTAAAACATAGTATTGAAAATAGTTAACTTGTATTAATACTAAAATTAATTACATTTAAAAATAATATTCACGTTTATATTTTACCCCACTGATTCCCGTTAACTGTTCTTTTTTCTGCTGATAACCGGAACCCAAAACCCATCGCAAGTCCCTGAAGCTTGCCTCAACCATTCTCCAAACACTTCAGCTCTTGTTCGAGGCTATTCCCTCATGAAATCCAACATGAATACCACTATTGTACTTAGCAAGTCACTCTCTATTCCATCGTCACCAACAAAATCAACTCGAGCCCCCTTTCTGTATCGCCACCTGCGGCTCCACAGTAGAAAACCCGACATCGCTCTTCAACTCCGATGACCGGAGCACCCCCAACTGGCATCAACACGCGCGCCTCACCTTCTTATGAGCAGTGCTGCCTACAGCTTGGTCCACTAACCCCCACGCCGACGACAAACCGCAACCCTAGTTCCACTTTGTTAAACGTTGAACTCCAGAAGTAATGTCGAACCAAAAAAATGGTATAGGATGGAAGCTCAGGCCTAACCGATCTCAAATATATGCATATACTGATTTATTGGGTTTGATTCCATTTTGTATGGATTTTAAAAGAGGAGATTAGTTACGTTCTTGTTTTTGTGGCGGCTAGGATATCAGTTGACTGTGGAATGAAAAATGGCTTAGGGTTAGAAAATGGTAAAGGGTATATATAGGTTGGTTATATTTTTTTAATTCTATTTGTATATTAATTTCTATTGAAGAGTTAGTTCAGTTTATCATTTAAAAATTCATATAATACATACGAATCACATTTTCAGTGAAAATGGACACGTAGCTAGAGTTTGACATTACGGACCCAGCAAAACTAGTTTCGTCGACGTCCGACTTCGTTTGCTCACACAACGTATTTTTAAAGTCAAATTATTGACTATTTTTAGATTAAAATCCCATACGGCCATATACTAACTCTAAAAATCATGAAAATTGAAATCTAACAATAATTTGACATTACAGATCCAACAAATTAGTTTCGTCGAAAACAGAAGTTCGTTTGCAAAGACTGGCTATTTTTAAAGCTCTAAATAAACCCTTTTAAATATTTATATATTTAAAAATAACTAAATTAAATATAAATAAATTTATATTATCGTATATATTCACAATAGAATATCATACAGCTGCAATTAAATTTATAACTTGAAATTCAAATCCTGGTTGAATCGATATTCAATTTATATTGAAAAATCCATTTAATATATAAATAAATCGGTATGAATTATAAAGGAATTCCATAGTGACTATTTTAAAATTTGATTTGGACATAACTAAAAATCTACACAACGAAATCTCGATTTTTCTCTTCCATTAGAAATATATACTTCACCAGCTACGAACGTTTCTTGTTTCATAGAAATTCGATTTAAAACGAATTCTGTATATTCAATTAATGTTCGAATCGCCAAATTATGAACTGCAGCGCCATTTCGAGCTCGATTTTAATTATAATATAATTATACGTTCAACTATCGTTTATATAATATATTCGTTAATATAATTCAACTCTAAACTGAAATATATATTATATATGATCCAATTCACACAATATTTTGAATTCAGCTATTTTTTATTATTTCAGAAATTTAAATATATTATTCTATTATTTATATTAATTAAATATTCAATATTATTTAATTAAACAACCATATAAATCTCTAAACCATTATATAATTAATTAAATAAATTAATTATTTAACCGTAAAAATACGGGATGTTACATCAAGTCTATCCTAGCATGCGGAATAACTAAATCGCAATTTAATATCTTACCAGGCAAAGAGTTCTGGATAAAACTTCCTTATGCTCTCCTCTATTTCCCAAGTACAGTCATTTTCATTCTCACCTTACTGAACCTTGACCAGTTTCATCGCCTTCCTTCGAAGTTGCTTCGTATCATGCTCGACAATACGAATGGGCTTGCAGTTCCCAACCGCCTCGGGTTCTACTTTGATGTCATCCAACTGATCCGGTGAAATAATCATATCAGGGTTGTGCACGAACTTCCTTTACTGGAAAACATGAAATACGTTGTGAACTCCCGCCATCTTGTCAGGTAATTCAACTTTATATGCTAAATTCCCAACTTGTTCGAGAGCTGGGAATGGACCAACAAATCTTGGTGCTAACTTGCCTCTCCTTCCAAATCGAATCACGCTCTTTAACGGATAAATCTTGACAAACACCAAGTCTCCAATGGAGAATTTTAAATCTCTTCTCCTCTTATTAGTATAACTCTTCTGCCTATCTTGAGCAGCCTTCATTTGCTATTGGATAACCTTGATCTTGTCTGAAGTTTCTCTTATCACATCTAGCCCAAACACAAACTTCTCGCTGGTTTCTAACCAACATGATGGTGAGTTGCACGGTCTTCCATATAAAGCTTCAAATGGAGCCATACCAATACTGGATTGATAACTATTATTATATGCGAACTCCACTAGATGCAAATGGTCATCCCAAGACCCTCCGAAATCCAATATACAAGCTCTAAAGAGATCCTCCAATATACGATTCACCCTCTCTGTCTGACTGTCACTTTGAGGATGGTACGCGGTACTGAGATGTAATTCTGACACTAAAGCCTCTTATAAGCTCTTCCAAAACCCACTAGTAAACAACGGATCTCGGTCACTCACAATGCTTTTGGGTATTCCATGAAATCTTACTACCCACTTCATATACAGTTCTGCTAACTTATATGTCGTTTTGTTCGACTTGACCGATATGAACCATGCACTCTTGGTCAATCGATCTACAATCACTGAAATGCTATCATGACCCGATCTATTCCTTGGCAGACCATTAATGAAATCTGTGACGACCGCCCATAACCCCAGCACTAAACAAGAGGAATAATGCGCTGAAAGGCGTGCCAGGCTGCTATGGACGATCATCATAGTAAGTGAACACATCGAAACCTGTCGTAGGACTCACAGCGCAAGGATAAAATATAATAGAACATATACAACAGGTGATAGTAATGAGGTATCATATAGCAAACTTTTGAAACTCTTTCAACATCCAGAAAGATTATCCAAATGATATCCAAGTTTGTACATAAGGCCTCACTACAACTCTCAAGCAACTCAAACAGCGAAAACAGAAATACTAGATAGAATAAAACTGGTACGCCAGCCTCCTGCTCGTCATCGCTCAACTTCCTCGTATCACTAAGCTCCATTACCTATAACCTGCTACTTAGTCTGCTCATCCACAACCGGATGAACAGCCCAAGGTAATAAGAGGAGACAAAAAACCTTGAGTCAGACAATAGTCTTAGTGAGCGATAATACAGCTAACAAACTTCAACAAGAAAGCATATGAGAATGGGTAAATGAACAACTTATCTACCCACATCACCAGAGAAGAACTCAACCTTATCTTCCCCACATCGGACAGTGATAGCCTTTACCAAGCATTTTTTTCAGACCTTTTTGGTTCGTACCCGAGTCGTACCCGAAAAGGTACTTTTTCAGAAAACGACCATGCCAAAACCGACCAGAACCTTGCTCCAGAATGACCAGCCAAAAACCGACCAGCCTTTCTCCAGAACGACCCGCCTCCATGCAGCTTTGGACCGACCCCGTCAAAACCGACCAGGATATGCTTCTATCTGACCGACCAGGATTTGCATCCATCTGACCGACCAGCTCCTTCAGACCGACCAGGTGAAACCGACCAGCTCCACCAAATCGACCAGCTCCTCCAGATCGACCAGCTTCTCCAGGGCGACCAGCTTCTCCAGAGCGACCAGGCTAAAACCGACCAGCTGCTCCAGAACGACGAAGCTAAAACCAACCAGCTGCTCCAGAACGACCAAGCTAAAACCAACCAGCATTGCTCCAGGACGACAGTCAAAACCGACCCCGATGCCTCCATTCCAACCAACCAGCTCCCTGACTTGCTCCCCAAGCCATAACGTGACCGACCACCTCAGTCCAGACCCTTCTGGACCGACCAGAGCCATCAGACCGCCTCAACCGACCTGACTAGCTCCAAAACCGACCAGAAACCTGCACAGCTCCATTTCGACTTCGATTTCGACCTAAACTTCGCCAAACGACGAATCCGACGAAATCGGCTCATCCAATTCATCCAAACGCAACCACAAACATGTTATGCAACCAACAATATCACCAATCTAACAATTTCCATCAAAACACATAAATTTCCCAAAAACATGATAATTGAACATATGAACACAATATATAGATCTAACTTGCATAAACTCATGAAATAACATGAAACTTGCCATTTAAATTATCTAGATCAGATCCTAAAGTGATTCGCATGTAAAATAAACTTAGCATGGTATAGATCTAAGGAAAATAACATGGAAATGATGAAATTAACAACATAAGACCCATATACTTGCATGCATCCGAATGAGAGATGTAAATCACTCACCAATTCTTCAAATCGATGCAAAAACAATGAAATATGATTCCGATCAGCAAGCAACTTGCACAAAACCCTTAGATCCAATGAATTCGCCCTTGAAACGATGTTGATCTAGCCTTGAAGGGTATAGATCTTCGATTTCCCCCTTGGATTTGGAATTTTAATGGTGGAAAGGTGTTGGAGGAAGAAGGAGATCAAAGCCTCCCCCTAAGAGAATGGAAAATGCCAACCTTTCTCCATATCCCTTACCCCCTATTTATAGTCTCCACCTACCCTCTAATGGGCCTTCTCCAAATCAGCCCATTAGCCTTCCAAAACCTGAACAGCCAACTGAAAAACCATAAAACAGCGATTTCTCCCAAACCACTGAACCAAATCCTTAATGTAACCACTCTACGGAAAGGGAATCATCAATTCCTTTCCAATGGCACAGGTCTCACCCTCTGATTCGACCTGAGTCAAAAGTTATGCCCAGTACAAGACTGACAGGGGCAAAATGGTCACAAACAAAATCGGTAAAAATTACGGACATGTCACACATCCCCATAAGCAACATATTAAAAGATGAGAATGATCCAACCCTCAGGGAATAAAATAAAAATATTTTACGATCTTCCGATACGTAAAATGCGGGCTGTTACAAAATCCATTGAGACTGGTTCTCACTTCCATTCCGGAACTTCCAATGGTTGTAGCAAACCACTAGGCTTCTTTTGGTCGGCTTTATTTAGCTGGAAATTCATGCATTTGGATATAAACCTCCCAACGTCTCTTTTCATCCCTTCCCAGTAGTAAGTCTGCCTCATGTCTCGATACATTTTGTTACCACCGGGATGGATAGTCAGTTTTGAGTGATGACACTCTCTTAGCACTTCATCTCTCAATCCATTAACATTGGGCACAACTAGTCTCCAATTCTTTCTGAGCCATCCATCTCCATCAAGCCCATACTTGTTCATCTCCTCGTCGATACCTATTTCTATTGGAGATGATTTCCAATAGACTAGGATCGTCCCTCTGACTGAAACCAATTTACTCAATCAAAGTGGGTCTGATCGCCAAACTAGTTAACATCTCTAGATCCAATTTGCACTTTGGTCTGAAATCATACCCTGTGATATATCTAGTTGCTTCCATTCAAGAAATAAAGCCCCTAAACTAACATGTCTCCTACTCAATGCATCGGCTACCGCATTGCCCTTTCCTGGTGTATATGCGATATCAAAATCAGAGGAAGCCAAGAATTCTAATCATCTTTGCTATCGGAGATTTAGCTCCTTCTGAGAGAAGAGATAATTTAATGACTTATGATTCGTAAACAACTCGAATCTTTCTCCCAAGAAATAATGTATCCACATCTTCAACGCAAATACGATCACTACCAATTCCAAATCATGGGTAGGATATCTTTTCTCATGCTGTTTAAGTTGTCGAATAGCATAAGCTACAACCCTACCTCCTTGCATCAATACAGCACCTAGTCCGGTACCACACACATCCGTGTATACTGTCATTTCTTCATTCCCTTTTGGAATGACTAACACTGGCGCATGCGTCAACTTTTCCTTTAGACTCTTAAATGCATTTTCACTATTTTCATCCCAGACGAAAGCTTGATTCTTCTTGGTCAAATGAGTTAATGGTGTCGCTATCTTGGAGAAGTCTGGGATAAACTTACAATAATATCCAGCTAATCCCAAGACACTTCTTACGTCTGTTGCATTCTTGGGCATAGACCAATCTTGTACCGTAGTCACCTTCGCAGGGTCCACGGCAACACCATTCTCTGAAACAACATGACCCAAGAATCTCACTTCCCTCCTCCAGAAGTGACACTTAGAAATTTTTGCTTTTAATTGGCGTTTTCTCAACACCTTCATCCCTACTCTCAAATGTTCCTTGTGTTCTTCCTTAGTCCTCGAATAAACAAGTATATCGTCCACGGACACAAGAAAAAAACTTATTCATATGATCTCGTAACATTCTATTCATAAGATGCTGGTGCATCGGTCAACCCGAATGGCATGACCAACCACTCATAGAATCCAGACGGCGTCGAAAAGGCCATTTTAAGAATACTCTTGGTTGCTGCTTGGAGTTGATGAAATCCTGTCGCCAGATCCAATTGGGAGAACACTCATGCTTCCTCCAGTTGATTAAACAAATCATCTATCTGCGGAAGAGGATACTTATTCTTCCTAGTCACTTTATTCAACTCGCGATAGTCCACACATAAACGAAGGAAACCATCTTCCTTGGTAGCAAATACAACTGGTTCTCCCCACTCGGAGACACTTCTTCGGAAAAATCCCTTCTTCAAAATATCACTCACTTGCACCCTGAGCTCTCTCTGCTCCCTTGGTGCCACACGATGAAGTGGAATCACTATAGGTCTAGAACCTTTCACTAAATCAATACGGAACACAATCTCTTGGTGTGGTGGAAGTCCGATCACTTCCTCGAAGATATCCTGATACTGGCCAGCAATGGGAACCCCTGATAACTCGTCATGTGGGATGTCGAGGGAATTTAGAAAACTAGCCATCACCTCATCACTAGGTAGGCCACCAAACACTACCCTCCGCCCATCATCCGCCCTAATAGTCACCGAAAATCCCTCACAGTCTACCCCCCAGATCTTTAGAGCCAATCGACTCCCAAAATAATGCCAAACCCAGTAAAGCCCAAAACAAAGCAATCATAAGCAAAGAAACATCCATGACTCGATAAGACCAAATTTCGAAAAATCATGCTAAGGCTAGTCGAACCACCAATCGGGTTTGTCACAACTAAAGGTATTTCGACTATCTCGGGTTCCAATCCCAACCTATCTACCAGGCCACTAGATATGAAGGAACGGAAGCCCCGGTATCAAACAATACTCGAACAAGAACATCATAAACAGAAAGCATACCATGAATGACGATATTATTTCCTTTCTCCACCGCAGTTGGGGAATTCGACGAAGAAGGAACGACATTAATAGCATATGCTTTCACAATCTGCTTCTATTTGTGGAGTTGTGGACATTTATCCTTGTGATGTCCCACTTGGCCGCAGTTAAAGCACTTCTTGTCCACCGGCTTTGCTCGACATTCTTTGGCATCATGGCCCTTCTTGCCACAGCTAAAGCACTCAACATCTTTCTTATCTTTATTTTTCTGACCATCCTTGGTTTGACTCTACTTCCTTTTATTCTGAGAATTATTCTTGCCTACACCGCTTGCCTGCGACTTTGGCCCCTCTGCAGATGCAACAGCGACTTCAGCCTTGGGCTTAGGATAAAGGCTCTCTGATCTCAATGCTTTCCCAACAATCGACTCAAAATTCTCATCAATATAGTTTATAATCCTTTCCCCTAAGTACTGATCTAAGCCTGTTATGAACTTCTCATTCTTCTTCTCGGGAATGTCAATAAGGGATAATCCATACTTCGATAAAGTATCGAACTCAGTAATATACTCTGAGGTTGCCCTACCATTCTGCTTAAGCTCCAAGAACTTCCTAAACAATTCTGATTTCTAAGCAGCTGGGATAAACTTATCACTGAATCGTGCCTTGAACTGATCCCATGTAACTTGATCCTCAGGGGTAGCTGCCTTAATAGCGTTCCACCAATTTATAGCTCGTCCTTGAAGCTGATGGAATGCTAGCTTCCCCTTTATTTCATCTTCGATTCCTAAATTCTCAAAGTTGCGCTCACAACTATCAAGCCAATACTGAACTTCTGTAGCTGATTCCGTTCTGTGAAACGGCTTCCCACCAAGACTAGTGTAGTCCTTATAGAGCTTGGCGAAATCGGCCCTAGGCGCCTGTACCGCTGCACCGCCACCATTTGCGGCATTAGGAGCTACCCTATGAACATCCCTAAGCATATCTCTCATGAAGTCAGTGAACATCATCCTCATATCAGGAGCATTCCTATTATTGGCTCATAAACTGGTATTCCTCGTATATCGGCTCATCGTTCAATCTGTAAGGAGAAAACGATTAACCATCTCTTCAGTGGTGCCAGTGCAGTGCGACTCCGTCCTTAGATATACTAATAGTATTTGTATATATATCTTTTGAAAACAAAAATATCGCAAATACGTGCTCTCATATACGTACTATCTCTGCCTGGTGCCTTTCCCTATGTTAACTAAGCAACCTAGAGCTCTGATACCAAGTGTGACGACCTGCCTCGCACCAGCCGACATTTCCAATGGATTGCACAGTGCCAATGCCCGACTAGCACGGGATGGTCGCCAATGACAGGAAAAGATAGGAATTTGAACTAACAAGGAACCTGTAGAATGTCTCACAACACATGGGATAAATATAATAATAACATAACTTTGACATAAACAGGCGAGACAGTGCATAAGCTGAAAACTAAACTATCATAGTAGCGGAAATCAAAAATACAGCTTATCATCCAAACAAACATTATTACAAATTTGAAATACTTTCTCTAAAGCAAAGGAAAGAGGTACACTATTAATGCCCAAAGTAGTGACCAACAACAAAACAGGGAGAATATATATATATATATAATTTTTTTTTTTTGGAAATGGGTTTAAATTTTATTACTAGGCATTTCAGCCAAAGAGAAAACAAGGACTAGGCCCAAGGCCTTGGTACAATGTCCGAACAGATGGGTTAGTGTACACTAACCGACACACACTTACTTTTACTCTGAACATTCGAGAATAATAAATAAAGTAACTTAAAGTTCAAAAGCTCAGATCTAATTTACCAAAACCCTCGTCTTCCTCTTTCCAGAACTATGGCGGCTGGTACACAAAGTAACTCGTGCTTGTATCTCGGAGCGGATCCTGTGTCAGCAACTGATCCACGTCTGCTATTCCGTCTGCTACAGGTCCCCTTTGTGTGGTACGAACTCCTCACTTCCTTCTTAGCGCCAGATTAATGTCTTTAATTGCTAGTTTACTGACGAACTCTACTGATTTCTCCTTATTCTGGTGTACGCGGTTGTTCCTCTCCTTCCACGCACTCCATACAGCAACTGTAAGAGCGACACTATCCACTATGGCTATTTGACCTACGCTCTGCCTGATCACTTCAAGGTTTGCAATGATTTCATGAAGTTTATTTTCTGTTGTGTTGTACTTAACTGCTACACAACAGTTACTCCATAGCTTCTTCGTGAATTCGCATTCCAAAAACAAGTGTTTGTGGTTTTCTTCAGTAGTTTTACATAGCACACATGTAGATTCGTTGAGAATTCCCCATTTTCATAGTCTATCCTTTATTGGAAGCTGACCCAGAATAGCTTTGTAGGCATAGCATGCCATTTTGGGGACATTTCTCTTGCTCTATATGATTTTGCACCAGTTTTTGGTTGCCAATTTAGGTTTAATGTCTTTCCATGTTTGTTGTAGTTTAAATCTGCTTCCCATCCACGACCATATGTCATAATGTCTGTCCATGTGAATCTCCTTTTTTTCAATCAGCCCTCTTTGCTCGTTGTTACATGAGAAATTCACATTCCACTGGTTATTATTGATAATTGTGCTTACTGGTACATTTGGGCATACATAAGCTGAAAATGTGTCCCAGCCATGTGAGTCAATTAAAGATCTACCTTCGATCCAAGGGTCCATCCATAAGTTTGTATCTTCTCCATTCGCAATTTCTCTTCTACTGTATTTGGCTAAAATACTTCTAGCTCTTAGTATAGCCTTCCAGGTAGATAAAGCATTATTGTTCTCCTTCATGACCCAGAAATTCTCTCTGCAGTATCTTTTGTTCATCCATCTAGCCCAAAGACCAGTGTTGTTAATTATTTTCCATGCTTGCTTTAGTGTGAAGACCTCTCTCATAGTCTTTATGTTTCTAAGACCCACACCTCCTTCCTCCTTAGGCCTGCACAACTCTTCAAATCTGATCTTATGTAGTCCCCCTCTCCAAATGAAGTCTGCACATACCTTCTCAATCTTCTCAATTGATGCATCTAGGAGTTGAAAAGTTTGCATCCAAAAATTGAACTTAGCATTAACCACTGTGTGCACAAGCTCAATTCTTCCAACAAAGGACAGAAGCCTAGAGCTCCATCCATATAATTTGTCTCTGATGCTTGCGATTAAACTTGAGCATTCTCTATCAGTTATTTTGTTTGAAGACAAAGGCACCCCCAAATATTTCACTGGGAGTTCCCCTTCTTGCACTTTCAGCACACTAATCACTTGAGTTTTATTCCTGCATGTTTTGTTAAAATAACATTTAGTTTTAAAATCATTAACTTTCAAGCCACAAAGTACCTCCAATCTGTCGAATATATCTTTGATATGTCCAGCTGTACCACCATTTGCTTTGACACATATGAGTAAGTCATCTGCAAACAATAAATGAGAGATACTGGGTTCAATGTTATGTATAGTCTGCACCAATTTGTAGTGACATGCCAGCTCCATTTGGAGTGTGAAGTACTCCATAGCCACTGCAAAAAGGTAAGGTGACAGAGGGTCACCTTGCCTGATACCCCTATTACTGCTTAAAAAACCTTTAGGCACCACATTAATTAGGATGGAAAAAGTGGGGGTAGATATGCACTCTTTGATCAACTCCACTATTTTGCCTGGGAATTCCATGCAGTTAAGCATGTGGATAATAAAATGTCTGTTGATTTTGCCATAGGCTTTGTGCAAGTGCACTTTAAGGCACATACGATCAGCTCCCTTCTTATTAAAGTTTCTGATCAATTCATGAGCTAGAAGAGAGTTTTCTAATATGTTTCTACCTTTTATAAATGCACTTTGGCATTCTGCAATTAAATCTGGGAGAATCATTTGTAATCTATTGCATAGGACCTTACTTATGATCATATATATATTACATTACAACAAGCTATTGGTCTATAATCTGCCACACTAGTAGGCTTATCACATTTTGGGTTTAGGCATATAAAAGTGTGATTGATTTCTTTTAGAATTTTACCTGCCTCAAATGTTTCTTGAATTGCTAAATTCAGTTTTCCTTTCAGATTGTTCCAGTGAATTATGAAGAAATTAGAGCCCAACCCATCAGGCGCAGGAGAGGAGTCGATGTGAATCGATCCGACGACATCCCACACCTCACTCTCAGTAACTCTGGCCACCAGCAACCTTCTGCCACTTGAGTTCACCGGTCTCCGAGTTGCAATATGTGGTAAGTGTTCCTCTGTTTGCCCATTGTATAGATCTTGAAAGTAATGCAGAGCATCCTCTTCGAACTTGTTCATATCCATGCACATATTGCCGTCCTGGTCATACATTTGTAAATTATAATTGGTGTTTTTCGTGACAGCCATTTTAGTGTAGAAAAATTTGGTGCATTCATCTGCTTCTATCAGCCATTTTTCTTTTGCCTTTTGTTTCAGTTCTATTGCCTTAATATGCAAATGTTCTTTCAGTTTGGCCTGTGCATCGTAGTACTTGCTCTATGTGTCATTTGAGTTGTCTCGTCCATCAATTTTACTTAGTAATTCCTCATTAAGCATCTCTAGTTCTGCCATCTTGTCCTTTTCTTTCGGTCTGATTTTGTTCCACTGTTTGAGTCCTTCTTTAGCTATTTTGAGGAATTTCACAAAATGGTAAAGATGGCTGTCTTCGGCGTGTGTGAGTGCCTCAAGGTTAATTGTTGAGTGATAACCTTCTATTAAATGCCATTCATTAGAATATCTAAAAGGTTTACCTTTCTCCTCTTTCTTCATTTCTTTAAGTAATACATGCAATGGACAATGGTCACTTGTTGAATTAAGGAAAATGTTTGCCTTAATATCAGCAAATTTCCTCATGCACTACATGTTAATTAGCACTCTATCTAATTTGCAAGTTATATTCCTAACTTCCCCGCTTTTCCATGTGAATTTCAGCCCCCGATGGATTGGTTCTACCAGCCCAGCTGCGAGTAAACAGATATTGAATTCTGAAAGTTGTGTTGCTCTGAGGGTAAGTCCACCTTGCTTTTCTTCAGCTCTCAGCACAACATTGAAATCTCCCATTATTAACTAAGGTTCAGTGATTTGTTTTGATAGTTGTATGATTTTTCCGCATAGTGATACTCTTTGACTCGCTAAATTACAAGCATATACTGTGGTAATACATAGAACCAGACCCCCAGTGTTTTTAGCCAACACAGTAATATGTTGTTCATCTTTATCCTTAACAGTTATTTCCCAAACAATTTTTGACCAAGAAAATATAATTCTTCCTTTGACCCCAATATCATTATTATGTGATACTTGCCAGTCTCTACCCAATTGTTCCTCAAAGTAATTAATACTAGCATTATTCACTTTACTCTCGATTATACCCATGATAGAAGGATTAAGGCTCCTCCTAAGATTATAGAGGTCTAAAGAACGGGTATCATTATTTAGACCTCTGACATTCCAGCTTATGGTTGACATTTATTCTTGAGGGCATTGCTCCTCAAAATCTAAGGAGATATCACTTGTCCTACCAAGTTCTTGCTCTTCTTTCCTTCGCCCCTAAACTGTTCTTCATATTTGTCATTTGGTTTGGTGTATTTTCCAGCTGTGTTGTTTGTGTTGTCCTCTTCCTCGTTTACTGTAAGACTGACTGCTAATTTACTTAAATCTGCTATTGTTACTGGGTCCTGTTGATTGGTCTGATTGTCCTGGTTTTCTGCCTGATCAACCAGCTCCACCTCTTGCTCCAACTGGGCCTGTGACAGCTCCTGCACTGCCTCCTGTTCGTCGTTGATGTTGGTGTTTTGGTCTTCTGTATATAGTTTTGTATTAAGTAGACTAGTATCTGTGTTTAGTGATGGCATAGAAGTGCCTCCCTTTTTGCTGTACTGTTCAACGTCTGTAATATTGCCCCCTTTCTTTTTCATCTACCACACTTGCTGAGAAGTGGTGGCACATTGGCTATCAGTATGGCCGAAGCATTTGCAAGTATTGCAAATGGGTGGTAGGTTCTCGTACTCAACACTCTGATAATACGTGTTGCCTTGCTTGTCTTTTGCTCATACTTGCTTTGTAATTTTTCTATCTGCTCATATTTCCACCAGCACCCTTGCAAATTTGAGTCTGGTAACATGTTTAGTACAATCATCCATAGCCAAAGGGTTACCAATCAAACTTGCAAGCTTGCTAATACCTCTGGCATTCCACAATGTGAGATCTAGATTGTGGAACCGAACCTAAACTGGATGCGATTCAAGCATGTCTCGCTCCAATTTGAGATTTGGTTCCCATCGTTTGATGAAGATGAGTCTTTCATCCATAAACCATGGTCCAGTATGAAGTACTTTGTTACAATCTTCTTCATTGACGAATTTGATCAAATAGAAACCGTTTTCCTAGCGAAAACATTCCAGCTGCCTTGGGGTTTCCACTCTTTTCTTATACAGGCATTTAAGTGAGCATAATATGGGCGTTTTCCTATCAATAAATCGAATTCGTCCACATGTTGTTCGCTTCAGTAAAGATCTGCTCGTCAACCATTGCAAACTCCCCCTCTTCATCCTTTCCAGCTTCAATTTCTGAATTTCCCCTTAAATCTGCGTGTTCCCTGCTAAAACATCCTTTCAGTTGCGATTTCTAGCCTTGAACTGCAAGTTTTGAGTGACTTCATGTGCTTTCCGACCTTGTTCCAGTGGCCTCTTGCCTGCTACTACGTTCGCAAAACTTGCTTTCTTTTTCCTCACCTCTTTCCATCACTGATCTTGGTTTTGAATATTAGGGTTTGGGTCCCCATAGGTAGCGGCTGCCATTTTCATTTGTTTCCTTAGATCGAAATATTTAAATTTGTTTATATATATATCATACGTGGAAGCCTCCTGCTCGTCTCCGGTACAACTACTCGTGCATAATCACCTGACCTGTCTCTAGTCTGCTCATTTAAGAGCACCCAAAGTAATAAGAAGAGACATAAAACTTTGGGTCAGACAAAAGTCTGGTATGAGCGATAAGCAGCAAAACAAAATAATAACAGGTATACATAACCATACCTGAACCTGGACCTTCAACCAAAGAGTTAGCACAACAGGATATACAATACTCTAAGTTGGCACTTACACATGGTGTGAAAATAATGGAGAGGGGGCGTTCATGTCATGGTGATAGCAAACATCAAACATAGCAATCATCCTCACACCTCTCACTCGGTGCGTAAAGCATACGATATCTACCACTTTGATCACCTAATTCTTTGCTACAATCACTCTGCCCCATGGAGTCACAGTGACTCCACTGCACTGATCCATAGCCACTAATCCTTTGCTATGTCCACTCTGCCCCATGGAGTTATAATAACTCCACTGCACTGGCTCATAGCCTTGCAACGATCACTTTGCCCCATGGAGTTATGACAAGTCCACTGCATTGATCCATAGCCAATATCCGTCTCTTAGTGGTGAGTCAAAGCTATAGACATCGATAACCCCTTTGCACATGTCCCGCAGCAAAGTCCAACTCGTGAAGTTAACTCGTTGATTCCCATTTGGATCCTGGGTAATAACCTCCCATTTGGACTCCCTTTGCATCTCGGGTTTTGGTCGAATTGGAGTTGGTCTTCAAAAGATTCGTCGCGTAGAAGTAAAAGTATACATCTGGTTCGGTTCGGTACTCCATACCAGGTTCGGTGCTCATAGCCCACGCCTTGGTTACTATGCATAGTACTCCAGTCCTCATCGGTTCGGTTCGGGTGCCATCCTCTAACTCGTCTCAGTTCGATTGCTTCAGCCCCGGTTCGGTTCGTGCTCACCTTTTCCGATCCGATCCCCACGCCCTCGCTTCTGATCCAAACCAACTCCCACTCTATGTGAATGGACTTCCTTCTTGCCGAGCTTCCTCACGTGCTAGATTCTGATCCGGTTCGGTTTCTCTACTCAGTTCTCCGATCCGACCCGAGCCCCATAACCCGATCCGATCCGAAACCCTTCACACTTTCCAGCAAGCATATATCGTCCATATTCACCAAACGACAGCGTTTTCATCCATTCTAACTTTTCTAATCAATCATAAAACATCAGAAACAATAGTAACAACATATGGGTTCAATTAAAAAGATCAAAACATCAAACATATAGGTCATTTTAAATCAAACATACCCAAAAAACATGATTTTCCCCTTAATCATGTTTAACCATAACTAATGATAGGTTTAGCAAAACATATCCAAATTAATCCAAATTTATATCAGAGCCCTAAAATAATATTTACGAATTTTTACATATTTTTCCAGAATTTTAACATGCATAATTTCGCTAATTAACACTAATCACTCCTAATTAGCCGTAATTAGTAAAAAACAGTGCAAATCACTCACCTAGTCACAAATAAGACTTTAGATCTAAAACTCTACTATTTTGGGACGTTTTTCTATGCAACACAATAGCCCCAACTCTGATTTGGTGTTGATTTGCCTTGATTTGATATAGATCTTCTTAATTAGTGATTAGAAAATGATTTGGGAGTGATTTA
Organism: Allium sativum; assembly: GCA_030737875.1. Taxonomy (NCBI): domain Eukaryota; kingdom Viridiplantae; phylum Streptophyta; class Magnoliopsida; order Asparagales; family Amaryllidaceae; genus Allium; species Allium sativum. Next base: position 513,818,750 of record CM060918.1, read on the forward strand.
GAAGGTGGAGGCCATTCCTAGGGTTCAAAGGATGAAAGTGGCGATTGTAAAAACTGAAATGAAATGTTTTTCCTAACCCTATCAGCCCTCCCATAACCTAATCCCGAAATGAGTTATGGGCCTTGCTGTTAATCACCTTGATTAGGCCCGGTTAAGTTGTTTTTCACCTTCCAAACCTTATTTCAGCCATAGCTCCCGACCGAGTTCTATGTTTCTTTATCGCCCTGCCATGGAACTCCGTGCACATTAGAGGACGTGCGATTGAGGCATCGAACTACAATTGAAGATATGTATGGTGAACTGTCTAGATACATGCATGTCGGCTCTGGGTGGTGTATCGTAGACATGAGGGCATTACTCCGGTATAGAGTCTGATTCGAACAAAGGTGGCAGCCAGTACGTTTACGTAGCATAGTAATGATAGATATATGCAGAACATAATATTGTTATTTGTAAGTCACTACGACGTAGGATTAAGGACGGTGTATATTCCGATGGTGTTACATTGGAGACCGTGCGAGTGGGGTACCATGGGGTGTACCTCAATATTGGGGGTAGCTACATATATATTGTATTAGGTTAATCCACTAGGAAGTAAATGGGTGCGACGTATGTGTAGGCCTTGAGTGATGTTAACCCAAATACCCTAACAAATAAGAAAATATGATTGAATGGTATATGTAGGATTATCCAAAGTGTATAGTTTAAATCCAGTCACCAGAACTTGTGTTTAGACCCCCTCCTCATAACGTACTCGCGGGTTAGATGTGTGGCAGAGACATGATAGCTTTGGATACTGGTTAGGCAGTATTAATAATACGGTAAGGCTATGTTTTGGTTATACTATACTTTATCCATTACACCGTGAGATATTTTCTGAGCTCTTATATGTTTTATGTCTCTGTCTTTTTTGCAGGATACCAAAGCAAACCAATTCGAGTTTCTATAGATTGGAATTTTGAAAAAAAAATCGGTCTGTCGAAATTGGGGTTGTCACAGATAGATTAAGAAATTATTTATTACAATCTAACTTCAAAATAGGTAAAATAGATAATACACTTTTTATAACAAGAAATAATAACGATATACAATTAGTACAAATATATGTTGACGATGTAATCTTCAGATCAACGAATAATAAAATGAATAAAGAATTTTTAGGTATTATGACCCAAGAATTTTAGATGAATCATATGGGAGGACTAACATTCTTCTTTGGCTTACAAATTCATCAATTAAAGAATGGAATATTTATCAATCTAGAAAAATATGCAAAATATTTCATTAATAAATATAATTTAACGACAACCAATGAGAGACCAACACCAATGGCAACTAATATAGCCTTAAGTAAAGATGATACGTCAAAAGACGTCGATCAAAAATTATATAGAGGTATGATAGGAACATTATTATATATAATCGCTAGTAGACCAGATATAATGCATGATGTATGACTATGTGCAAGATATCAATCGCAACCTAAGGGAATACATTTAAAAGCCATAAAATGTATTTTAAGATATGTAAAACATACATTAGATTTTGGATTATTTTATATAAAGGATGATTCATTTGATTTAATTTCCAATTGTGACGCTGATTATGGAGGACATAAATCCGATCGTAAAAGCACTGGTAGAACATGTCATTTCTTAGGACATTCACTAGTTTCGTGGTATAGTAAAAAGAAAAATACAGTATCTTTGTCAACAACTGAAGCAAAATATATATTTCCTGCTTTGGCTTGTTCACAAGTAATATATACGCAACAAACTTTAAAAGATTTTGGATTAAATGTAAATAAATCATCAATATACTATGATAATACAAGCGCTATAAACATATCTAAAAATCTAACTCATCATTCAAGAATTAAATATATAGATACACGACATCATTTTCTAAGAAATAATGAAAGTAAAGAGATGACTTTACTCGAATTTATAGAATCAATAAAACAAATAGCCAGTATATTAGCAAAACCATTAAACAAAGCAACATTCACTAAATTTAGAAGAGAATTAGGTATTTTTTTAATTAAGTGAATTAGAGTAATTAAATATATTAATACACAGTAAAGTATAACAAAAATCAGAAAAATAAAATTTTTAATACCCTTCTGCTGACATACATTTTTTGATATGTCGACGTATAACAGCCAGATTTCAAAAATTAATTCCCACGATAAGTTAGTTATAACAACTATTTAAACTTTTTATTTCGAATTTTCTTCTTCAGTCTCTCATTTCATTTCTGGAAAAACACAAAACTAAATTAAACAATGGCTTCCACTAATTTTAATAATCAAATTAATCCATAATCATCCGCCAGACCATCCGAAGGTCCTTTTCAACGCTCTACTCTCCCTCGAATGATGAAATTGGAAGAGAATATGGAGAATGTACTCCAAATGTTCGCTGAAATCCAAGTTCTACAAATTCAGATGAATCAAGAGCATGTAAAAAAAGGAAAAATCATGCGAAATCTACAAAAATTTGTTATGGATAATCACACAAATTCGATTATCATCAAAGATGATAATCCAATAGTAGAAGCGAAGGAAGAAGAGGAAGAGGAAGAGATGATAGAAGAGAAGGAACCATAAGAGGCACAAAATGAAGGAATGGAAGAGGATGATCAAGTCATATGTGTTGGCGAAATTTGTTTCGATTGAGAAGGGAATATAATTGAATAAAATAGGGAATTTTGTCTCTATTACCCGAATTTCCCAATTCATAAGTCCCCAATTGTTAAGAATCATTAGATGTTTAGGATTCTCATTTACTCGTACAAGCGATGTAATACGTACATAGCATTTCGTGTTTTCGTAAAATGTTGTAATTTGCATTGGTTTGTATTGTTTGGCTTGTAAAACAATGATTAGATTGTTTTGTTCATACGGTGTTTGATTCTCATAAATTTTGAATTTGGATAGTTATATACAGAATAAAGGATATAATATAGGAATATATTTAGGGGGAGTCATATTTATAAGTACTTTAAAATATAATTAAATATATGGATAGATATAGATTATAGATATTTTTGATGTAAATTGAGGGGGAGTATATTTAGAATTTCTTTTTGTCGATGACAAAAAGGGTGAAATTATAAAGTAAGGATTAGTTAGACTTAGAAAGACGTAGGTTAAGGGGGAGTATGTAGGATTCACGGTGACATAGGGAGTATTCGAATGACCAGATCAAAAGGTATGAAAATGTATGAACTTTTTACAAATCAAGGTTGTCATCATCAAAAAGGGGAGATTGTTAGAGAATGTAGTTTTGATGACAACAACCTTATTTAAATTATCATTATTAATTGATAATAAAATAAATAATAACATCTCTATCAAGAATATATATATATATATATATATGCAGGTTTGTATACAGGACTTAAATACTGAAGACTGTACAGTTTTAGAGTTTCAAGAGATTCAGAATTCAAAAGAGATTCAAGACTCCTGAGTTATTATCAAGAGTTCAAGACAAATATAGTAATAGAGTCTAGTTTATATATAAGGCTCTGAATAACACTACAGGTTCAATTTCTGTTTTACAAATTCTAAATTTCAATTTTCAAATTCTCTTTTTCAATTTTCAAATTCTAATTTCAAATTGTTTTCAAACTTTTATCTTTCTTATGAATTTAAACATATAAGTTTAAAGTTTTAATATATATAATTTTATACATAATTATATAGTTATATAGTTTTAAACCTTATAACTTTATAAATATGTTTATATAATATATAATTATGATTTCATGTGATTTTACACATTAGAATATTTATTTATATTATTAAGTTTTGATTCAAGAATTTCCGGAAAAATATATATGATTAATACTTGAAAAATAGTTTTAAAAAATACAAATTATGTACATATGTCGACATACATATATAGCTATGTCAACATACAACTGTCAGAAATTCAATTTTCAAAGGATGTGTCTTTTCACCATTTGTAACGTTTCTAAGACGTTGCAACCTATCACATACTATAAATAGGTGTTGATTTCAATTTTTTTTATAATTCTTCTTCTCTATCTTCACCCCTCTTCATCCCACGATTATTCTTTATCATTTTCTTGATTTCTACACTTATACTTTGCCGATTTCTACTCAAATTATATTAAACTTCTTCTTTAATGAACTGGGATTTTCAACTCCGAAAATCGACACAAAACCCAGCGTCGACCATTCAGACATCGAAAATACCAGGTCATTAATAGAAAGAAATTAAAGGATGATATAGAAAAGATAGAACTAATAGAATAGAAGAAGAGGAAGAACACAGCTGAACATAATCAGAGTAAACACGAATCTCACAACGGAACGAATAAAATATATTATATAGCATAACTTTGAAATACAAATCTGTTTTGTATATACATACCATTATCAGAGTACAATACATCATATCACAGCGGAAATAATCTCTAAATACTAACGGTGAAACCTTCTGCTTTTAGCTCCTCCAAATGTATCTGTAAAAACTCCGTTCAATACAAGCCGCTATGGACAAGAATAAAAATATAGTCGTCTCCAACGAGGTACCATGATCCCAAAAATATAAAAATATCGGTAGGTTAACTCATATTTTAAAACTCCAAAATATTGATAGATGGTGCAAAATACTCCAAATAAAAAGTTGCTTATTTAATTAATTAAAAATTACAGTAAAATTCTAAAAATTAAATTATCACTACGCCTCAAAAGAACCTTGTCTAAATTCGAATCCAGTATGCCGTCATATCAAATAAACCGTTAAGGTCGATAAACGATTTTATAGCGACTTTCTGAATATTTGATTTGGATAAAATTCACAACCTATAACGTGAAATATTGATTTTTCACTTCTGTTAGAAAAATACTGTTCAACAGATTCCAACGCTTCTTGTTTCGAAGAAATCCGACTAATAACGGGTCATGTACACTCAGTTGAATTTCAGAATGTTAAATTACGAACTGCAGCATTGTTATGAGCTCGATTATATTTAATATATATTTTTATACGTTCAACTTCGTTTTAATTAATATATAAATCCACTTATATTACAAATTCAATATTTAAACTGATTTAAATAATCAAATACAAACCGATAAAAATGCGGGACGTTACATTCCTTCCCCCTTAAAATAATTTCGTCCTTGAAATTGCTAAGAAGTGAAGATGCTCTAATTCTAACTCCTCACAACCTGCTCGGTTGAAATTTTTTTACTCCACATCCTCATAACTCAATCCTTGGTTGATCTCTCATCGATCCATTCTCAAACCAATCTTTCGCTTTTACTGAGCCAAATTTCTATTTCAACTCCAACTCCATTTACTAATTTATTTCTCAAATCAGTTATTTTCATCTCCAAATTCAAATTCCTGGGATTTATTTCAAATCAGTTGGAAATAATATATATTTACATATAATAATAGAAATTCAAAACATTTGAATTTTTAACAACTCGTTTTCTCAAAACAATTCAAAGCCAAAATCTTTTGGTAGTAATCCGTCACTCCGAAACTCGAAAATGAACACTGATGATGCGGCCGTCATCATCAGAATTTATTTTCCAGTGATCAAAGTGAATTCAATACTATATTATTCTCAAAACTCATTCTCAAATACTTTCATTTTGAAATTATTTCAAAATATCTTTCACAGCAATTGGAAAACAATTTCAAATCTCCCAAGATTTTAAATTTCCTATATATTTAATCCAAATACTATTTCCAACTCTTTTCCAAGTTTAAGAGTTTTAATTTCAATTCTGGTTTTAAATTCAGATTTAGTTCATCTGATTTTGCGTATTATACTTATATAATATTTCGATTGGTTATTTATATAACCAAATCAATTATAAATCTTATTCGATTATACTAACAATTAACACATCCAACATATTATAATAATATCAAGATATATACTTCTTTTATATCAAAATATATTTTGGGTAAAATTATTTTATTCACCCAAGTTTAAAACAATACTATGTTGAATTACTCTGTACAAGAGTATATAAATCCCTATCGACCTCGTCAGCTGAACACGTCGATCTAGAATTCATATACCACTCAACAGATCAATCAACACAATATAAAACAGTTTTTATATCAATTTACACATACGTGCTCGTATATATACACTCAAACTCAATCTAGAGTATTACTAACCCCATCTCTATTGAGTCACGCCACAGAGCCAAGGTAATCACTTAACCTGGCTCTGATACCAACTATAACGAACTGGGATTTTCGACTCCGAAAATCGACACAAAACCCAGCGTCGACCATTCAGACATCGAAAATATCAGGTCATTAATAGAAAGAAATTAGAGGATGAGATAGAAAAGATAGAACTAATAGAATAGAAGAAGAGGAAGAACACAGCTGAACATAATCAGAGTAAACATGAATCTCATAGCGGAACGAATAAAATATATTATATAACATAACTTTGAAATACAAATCTGTTTTGTATATACATACCATTATCAGAGTACAATACATCATATCACAGCGGAAATAATCTCTAAATACTAACGGCGAAACCTTCTGCTTTTAGCTCCTCCAAGTGTATCTGTAAAAACTCCGTTCAATACAAGCCGCTATGGACAAGAATAAAAATATAGTCGTGTCCAACGAGGTACCATGATCCCAAAAATATAAAAATATCGGTAGGTTAACTCATATTTTGAAACTCCAAAATATTGATACAGGGTGCAAAATACTCCAAATAAAAAGTTGCTTATTTAATTAATTAAAAATTACAGTAAAATTCTAAAAATTAAATTATCACTACGCCTCAAAAGAACCTTGTCTAAATTCGAATCCAGTATGCCGTCATATCAAATAAACCGTTACGGTCGATAAACGATTTTATAGCGACTTTCTGAATATTTGATTTGGATAAAATTCACAACCTATAACGTGAAATCTTGATTTTTCACTTCTATTAGGAAAATATTGTTCAACAGATTCCAACGCTTCTTGTTCGAAGAAATCCGACTAATAACGGGTCATGTACACTCAGTTGAATTTCAGAATGTTAAATTACGAATTGCAGCATTGTTATGAGCTCGATTATATTTAATATATATTTTTATACGTTCAACTTCGTTTTAATTAATATATAAATCCACTTATATTACGAATTCAATATTTAAACTGATTTAAATAATCAAATACAAACCGATAAAAATGCGGGACGTTACATCTTCTCTTCCCTATCTCTATCTACTACTCTCTAAATTGAAGTGGTATTGAAGAGTAACAGGGCTGTTGTAATCAATTGGGAAGAGTTTAAGTAAGGGTTTGTTCCTTATATCCACGAAATCAAGGAAAGGGAGCGGTGCTAACCTTGTAACCGTAGAATCAATGGTGCTTGGAGTGGTGTTAACCTTGTAGCCGTGAAATCAAGGGGTTATATTTGGATATTGATGATAATAAAACTCTGCACAATCCAGCGTTGCATAGGACTGGAATTAGGAGTAATCCGAACCAATATAAAATCCAGTGTGTTCTTTCCTTTTTAGCAATTTATATTTACCTATTTATGTGTTTTTTTGATTCTATGCCTGTGATCATCTCTGTTTTGCGTGATTCATATAATAGGTTATTTAAATTTAAGATTTTCGTAAATTCCTTATAAACACTATTCATCCCTCTTTAATGTTAGTCTTTCCTTAAGATCCGCATTTGCTAACATTTTCCTAAGGAACTAGTGATGGTCTACACATGACTACCTACTTCCAGATCCGCATTCGCTAACATTTTCCTAACGAACTAGTGATGGCCTACACATGACTACCTACTTCTAGATTCCCTTAGGCTCTTAATTGCAACTTATTAGGTTACACTTATAATATCATTCTCTATTAGACATTATGTCTAGATCTTTTTCTTTTTGAGATTAATTTATCTTCCCGTTTCTCTTATTTACATTATAAATTTCTTTACACTTTATTGTCTTTTTCTTAGGCTCTTGTCTATTACACAGATAATCGTATCTGCTATTTGGCCCCTATCTATCATAAGGACAATCATTATCTACTCTATCATGGAAGTGTCTGTTTAAACTCTTACTTAACAGGATAATCTCTTTTCTTTTCTTTTCTTTTCTTGCATTAAAGATAGGTATTAATTTTTCTCTTTTCTTTACATACGTTTTTTTTATACCTTTTATTGTTTTTTCTTTTTCTCTTTTTGGTTAATTGCTACTATTTTTCTCTGCATTTTTATCTTGATTGTTGCACTTTTGATTTTTCTTTATGTTATCTTTTTAGGGCTAGTCATATTTTTGTAAGTTGGAAATTAGGATCTATTTCCATATTTACTATAAAAAATAAGCTTTTACTAAATGACCATAATTACAAGACATTTTTCTTCTATTTGGTAGGCAGTACAAAATACAGTAACCATCTCTACTTTGTACTTACTTTCTTTCTTTCTAGGTTTTATATTTATTCTTATAATTACATTCGTCACATTCTTCTGAAACTAAAGTATGAAAATTCGACATTTCTAAACAACTAAAATATTGCAAGTTTCCCAATTTGGTTATAAATATGCTTTTTTGGTTCATTTTACAAATCTAACATAATTGCAGTAAAGTCTCTTCTTTGTTTTTATTAAACCTTGCTTTTTTTCACTTAAGTCCAAATTTTTTTATGGATTCATTTAGCTTTACTTTTATATTTTTGCACTTAAGTACAAATAATCTTTAATTTGCAATTTTTTCCAAATAATTTCAAATGAACGATTTTCTATAAACAATTAATGCATAACAAATCTAATCAGATAAACAAAATGGAAATCTTATAATATCATATACCATTGCTATAATAACACAAATTTTAGCGAGCCCAAATCCTCGCAAAATTCTAAAATCCAATTCCATTGAAACCCGATTTGGTTTGTCTGATATCCTATAGAAAGGCAAAGATAAATATAGCAGAGCTCATAATAAAATATATCACAGTGGATCGAATAAAATATAATAGTAAGTAAATACATACCATAATAATGACAATGTCCAATAAGTGTTTCTAAGTTTTAAAATCTCTACCACTTGTCTAACCTAGGTGTTTATTATGAGAAGGGGGTCAGAACAAAGGTTCTGGTTAGTGAACAAATTATACTTTCTATAAATAACATTGTATTTATATTGTTCTATCACTAGTTTACCTTTATTAAATTATTTGGGTTTATTACACATTATACCTTTAGATTTATGCATAAATCGTACACATCTACTTCCAAGTACTCTCCTCGAATGGTCCCCACTGTCGTGTCGCAAAAGTGTACTAGATCTCCATCGCTATGGTACAATAGCATACTGGGCCTCCGTCACTATGCTACGAAAGCATACTTTCTATCATTTGAGTTCCACTTATGAAACTCAGTCGAGGATTTTTTATGTCTGTAAAGGACGGCTTCGTTAGGCTTACAATACAGATATACATAAATAGGTCTATCACTTTTCTCCGTGGTTATGGGCCTACTTGGCCCCCTAACTAATGAAAGACCATTCCAAGAGCTAAGTGAGTGTTACCCTAACAAACAATCTAAGCATCCAAATTGACGTTGTCTCTCATCCAATGTCTCGGTAGTGAAAGATCGTTGGCCTTTTGGTTTAGCTCCAGTCTTTCCCGTACTTAAGTATGACTAACAATGGAAGGTATCTGACAACCTACTATCCTTATTGGGTCATGATAACGAAGCCTGCTTTCGGAGCCGAGGCAGTCGTCAAACCCTAAAAATCATCCCAGCAGCCTTTTGGCTACCCTCAACATGAATGCACCTAAGCATGCTCTATGGATGGAACCGTATAGACATGCCTCTAGGGGTACAACTTTGTTAGGCCTAGCCAAGAGGGCCATATCAGAGTATCCCCATGTCCCGTAGAAGTCTCGTACTTCCTCTCATCCCACCGACTAATAAGTTGGGCGTGCTTCTAGGATGTCTCCATACACCTAGATGATTTTCCCCATTTGGCTCTTCATCCTTTCAGACTGGACGAAATACATATCGCTATTTTATTAGACCATATGTCTAATTTACCGTTATGCGTTTTACTTACTTTTCTTTTTGTTGATTTGCAATAACCTTTAATCCATTTAATTTGAATATTCATTATTTGTTAATCATCTTTATTAGTTTCCATAAAACCATTTAATAACCACATAATATCGCCTAATCACAAGATTGCCATTGAAAATTGCCTAATCATAAGGCTATCATAAAATATCACCTAATCACTAGGCCGCCATAAAATATATCCTAATCTCAAGGACACCATAGAATGGCCTAATCACAAGGCCACCATAGAAATTTGTTTATAAAATTTAATTCACACTTTAAATTTTATTCATAATAAGCTCTTTCTTATTTCAATTCACTTTTCAATTACAACTTTTAGGTTTGTCCTACCTTTACCATAGGACCATAGCTGTTAACGATATTTTTGTCAACACCAAAATGTTGGGTTATGGTTAAGGAACTAGGGTAATCTAGGAATTATTTAGTTCCTACAAGCTGGAGTTAGTTTACCGTGTCCTAGATATCAAGGTCTTGAACCCAATGATTAGTTACTCTTCCTTCAAGAGGTGAGTATCAGGCTTACGAGACTTAAGGACAAACATTACCTCCGGATAAGTGTTCCCCAAGCACAATGCAAGTTAGAAAGCTAAATGGTTTATAGAAGGGTATTTCGGTAATTTGGAAGCATAGTAAAATGCACTTAGAAACATAGTAGAATACAGTATAATGAGAGAAAATAATATGAACACAACAATTTATAGTGGTTCAGTTCTGATTGAACCTACGTCTACTTTAAGAACTTTGATGATTTTATTCGCGGTGGCGGTTACAAGGGAAATACCCGATTTGATTTACAAATTAGGGTTTGGCTCTCTAAAATGAGTATAGAATTTGAAAATGAGGAAAAAGATCCCCTAAAATGAGACCCTTAGGTTCTTGTTTATAGGCATATTGGGCCCCCTTTTGGTAGCAAACAACAAAAGCCCACTTTCATATTCAGCATAATGCTTGGTCTCGATGTCGGCTGCTCTATTTGGTTTCGGTTCCGGTTATTGCGTTTCGATTCCGGATATTAGGTTTCGGCCTCCTTTTCCTTCTAAGTGTTGTTATTAGCTTTATCTTGTTCATGAATGTTTCGGTCCACTTTTGCATTTCTTTATTTTGGTGCTGGAGCTTTGTAAGTGCTTTGATGTTGGTTTTATCATCTTCTGTTCTCGGCTTCCAGCTAACGCTTCCGGTGTCGACTCACCTTGGGGGCTTTCGGTATCGCTGCTAAGCCTGTTGGTAGTGATAGTACTGTCATTTGTACTCCTACTTTGTTGTTGGTCTTATGCTTTCATTAGATCTTGGTACAGTGCTTCCTTTTCTTCGCGGATGACACTGTTTGCTTTCGGTATTGTCTTAATGCTTTAATCTTGGTTCCTTATCTTTTGGTTTCGATGTCGAACCATATGTATTAATATATGTTTCTTTTGACCTACTACGTTTGTTTCTACCTTCTCTACCTTCCTCGGGTAAGTCTAGTCTTAGTTTCGAGTTCTCTCTTTATATCTTCGGTATCGATCTGCTCATCTGATACTTTGATTTCTTTGGTGTGCCTTGACCTTATTTCTCTTTCAGTGCCAATTTTATATGCTTGTCCTTCTATCTTGGTGTCAACACCAAACTAATTACCTATCATTTGTTGGTGTCGACACCATACTTTTATTGCCTTCTTAATACTTTTCTCAATACTGCTGTCGTGATTGCTCCCTTCTGGATTCTGTTTTGGTAGTACTAGTATTGTTGCCCTTCATCCTTTGTTGTATGTGCTTTCAAGTGTCCCTTTTTTACTTTCATTCCATAATTTGGTATCATTTCCTTTGACACTGGGTGCCGATACTTGGTTCTATCTGATCTCTACATTTCATTTTCCTGTCATTGTCTCCTTGCTCTAGTTTTGACACCAAGCTAATTTTCCATTGCATGTTGGTGTCAATGCCACGCTTTTGTTTTTCCTTTCCCTACTCTTTTGATATTACTATTTCTGTTCTTTATAACTCCCCTATTATCGGTGTCGCCTTGTCTTCTCCCAAGGCTCCTTCTGCTTAATTCTAGCTTCGTTGTCTGAAGCCCTTTATTCATCTGACATAGGAGCTTTTGCCTCTTTATATCTGGCTGATGCAAATTTTGGTGTTAACAGTTAGCCCGCCCCCTCTTAGTATAAAGAAGCTTTTGTTCTTTAGTACAAAAATCCAATGATTCATGCACTGCTTTTCTGTAACTCAAGGAGCACTACAGGAATTTTGTTAATAGTTCTAGAATAATCCAAAATAATGATATAGGAAAGAAAATTAGGTTCACTCAGGTGGTAGCATCGGAGTTTAAGTTTCAAATTGTGCATCTTTATAAGTCTATTTATATGATATGCGAATCCAATAATATATATCCACATGGGCCTTCGTAAAGTGAACTTTAAAGGTTTAGGACCTTTTCTTTAATAGAAAATAGGGAATCCAAACTTTAATTTGGGTGCTTAGCACCAAGAGTCTATTCTTACAAATGTGAGGTAGCAATCCAAGATCTAAACTTAGATGTTTGTGATATAAGTCTAGGAATACACTTTTAGTAATAAACAAAGGAATATAAACCCCTATTTGAATGCCTCAGGAATATGACTGGAGATCCACTTCTGGAGATACTAAAAATCCTAAAGCCTAGATTTAGGCATTTATAATAGGAGACCGAAATTCCATTTCATGACCTTATGCGAATTTCCTTTGCGTTTTTCTGTGTAAAATACAATAACTAATATTTCTTGAGTTAGTCCCTTGCGCAAAATAATATTTCTTCTACATTGTGTCAAGCATTGTTCTAACCAGGTTTGCGTAATAAATAATATAAGGGTATCATAAATGTTTAGCTCTTGTATTATCTATAAAGTGGTTTAGGGATAAATCTGCAAATTGTGTGGGTTCTTCATGGTGCATGATCTTTTCTTGTGTTTTGAATGTCCTTCCCTTGGGTTTTACTGCATTATTCTGTATAAAGTTTAACACATTAAAACTTTGCGTTAGTTTTGTTGGATGTGTATGAAAACTTTCACAACCCATGTGAGTCACTATCTGAATTATTACTAAGTAATGAAGAGCTTTTGCTGTAAGGTTTCAAATAGAAGGTTTGGATACCAACCCGAGTGCCAACTAAGAAATCACCATTTGGAAAAAATATAGTAGGCTTGACCCCTTACTTGGGCATGATTATAGGAATCCAGAAACCTTATTCTGGAAATAAGGATGGAAAGTTCAATAACCTTGATTCAAGTATTAGGATAAGGAAAATATAAGAAATCATTTTTAAAAGTACTATAAGTCCAAAATATCTATTTGACAATATGAGGAAAAGGTTCAAAATTCTGATTAAAGTTTATGCAATAGAATTCTAGCAACTCATCCCTTAGGAAATGGGTTTTATAGTCTTTAGACCCAGAGTATGGTATTTAGGTAGAAGTCCAAAAATCCTCCCCTAGAATTTCGTAAGTCAAAGCTTTGATACTTGTAATCAGGTATTTGCAATAGGAGAGCCGAAATTCATATCTATTGGTAACGGAAGTCCCGAACCGAAACCCAGATTTGTGTTTTTAGTAGAAGACCAAAAATCCACTTTTGGTAATAATAGTAGTCCCGAACCAGACCCAGATCCAGGTATTTAATAGAAGACCATAGATCCATTTCTGGCAATAATAAAAGCCTCGAACAAAACCCAGATTCAGGTATTTAATATAAGACCAGAAATCCGCTTTTGGTAATCAGAGAAGTCCCGAACCAAACCTAGATTTGGGTATTTAATATAAGACCAGAAATCCTCCTCTAGTAGTAATAGAAGTCCCGAACCAAACCTAGATTCAGGTATTTAATATAAGTCCAGAAATTTTCTTCTGGAAAATATAGAAGTCCCGAACCAAACCCAAATTTAGGTATTTGCTTGAGTTTTCCCTTTGGCTTTGTGAGCCAATGTCTGGGCTTTTGCTCTAATTTGCAAGCTACCTCCTTAAGCTTTGATCTGATTTAATGAGCCTCTTCCTTTGGCTTTGATTTTATTTGATTGGCTGCTTCCTTGGGCTTTGACTTGATTTGACAGTCCGCTTCATTGGGCTTTGATTTGATGGGCCGCTTCCTTAGGCTTTGGTTAATCGTTTCAGCCTTGTTCTTTAAGAGATGTTGTACATGCTTTGATTGCTCACTTTGAGCTTTTGTTCCCTTTTGTGGGTAAGATGCGAGCAGAGGATGTACATGCTCTGAGTGGTCCCTTTGAGCTTTTGTTCCCTTCTACGGGATAAAATGCAAGTTGAAATGGAACGTACTCATGTTTAGAGTAGAGGTAGGACATACTCTTTTTTTAGAGTAGAGGTAGGACGTACTCCTTTTTAGAGCAGAGGTTACCTGAGCACACATCTCAGGTGAGGAGCACATAGCTCATGCAGAGATGAGCACACAATTCGCGTAGTGGTGAGCATATAGCTCATGTAGTGATGAGCACATAGCTCGTGTAGTGGTGAGCGCACAGCTCGTGTAGCAATGAGCACACAACTCGTGTGGTTGTGATCATAGATACTTAAAGCGGAGCCGAAGCTCCACAAGTGGTCAAATCACTAATGATCACCAAAGATAAAAAGGGAAAGTGTGACTAGATTAAGTCAAAAGGTAGGAGAATTTAACCAAATGTCGAATTACTATTGATTTAACAAAGTTGGGGACGAAACAAAATCTATCGTGCCAGAATCTGTAACATCGAAGTGTTTAGGGAACCCTTCGACGTGACTATGTTTTTTGTTTCAATCAAAAGCAAAATAACACGACTATCATACAACACACATCGGTGAATATTTCATTCGCCCTAGGCTTACTGAGCTAACTACTCTACCGAATCAAATACTACTCTTAGTTATTTCTTAAAAGAAAAAACTTTGGGTTCCAAGTTCCCCTAGTCCAAGATCTTATACTAACCTTAGTACTACCGGACTACCAATTGAGCTTGCTATTTCTAGTAAGGTCGTTTAAATATGACCATACAAAGCATACATGAACAAGTAAAAGATGTTTGTTAAACTTAGCAATTAATAGAGTAGCAGTTACTCGAAAGTGTTGCTAGGGGCTAGTGTTGTTAGAGGCTTATACAATACCTAGCTACCTTCCGAAATGTGGGACACAAACGTGCTTCTTATCTTGGAGTCTAGAAAATGTGACAATTACTGGATTTAGAACATATACTAAAGTAACGGCCCCTTGAGCCGTAATTGTAGTAGTTTCCATGAGTAGAGTTAGCAGTTCTAGATCCGAAGGCTTACTACTTACCTCCAAGCTCAGTGCCATCATTATAAATGTTAGCAAACTTGGATTTTAGATAGGCGGGTACAAAATCGGTCCCCTATGTTAGGGCATTTGTCTTGAGGTCAAGCGGTCATTGGTTTGTTCCCTGTTTAACGTCGATGAACTCTTGTAGTTATCCTTCCCAAATGACCCCTTATATTATACCTTCGAGCACTTTGCATTTGTCATTCCTGCATCTGTTCGTCTTATGATGTTCGTAGTGTTTTCCTCCCTTGATTGGCTATGGTCGATTTTTAGCTCTGAACGAAACTGGGAAGTCAAATCTTTCTTTCATTACAACATACTTATAAGATGGGTTTTCTTAGGCCTATGAGATTAGTACTTGGTCCTGTCCACTCTATACTTTTCGGATCTTTATAAAACTCGGGCTTCCTATCTCGAGGTTCCGGGTCAGGGCGAGATCCACCATATTTTCCATACTGACAGAATTTTTTTGAATGATATAATTCTTCTATGTGAATGAATTTGCTTGCTCAGTAGTAAAAGTCTTGTAGGTATTTTCATCCGTGTATGTATAGCTCTCTCCAAAAAGGCGTATTCTCAATCAGCCCCGAATGGTTGACGACAAGCTTATCACGGTAGTTCATGTCCCCGCTTTCGAAATCTCAGCATTAATCGTTTAAGTAATCAGCTAAAGATTCTTCTTGTTCCTATTTTACATTTATAACGGTAGTGTATTCCACAATGGGATTCTTATAGCCGCAAAATTCGTAAGAAAACTATTCCCAAGAACGGATGGCTTTCCTTTGATATTAGTGGTACATTTAACGGCTCCTCCTCGTAATGTTACTGAAAACATTTGGCACCGAACATCTCCAGAAGCATTGTGGAAATCCATATAACTTTCAAAGGCAGGAAGGTGCTCTTCATTGTCTGTAGTCCTGTCATATATGAAACGTGGGACCTTTATACTAGATGTAGCTTCAGTCAATCTTTCCTTCCAATCTTCTAGTTGCGTTAAGCTTTAGTTCCCTTCTGAACTAGTTTCCTCTCTTTACACGTGATTGCTACTTTGTAAAGCTGGACTGCTTTGCAAATTTAGCAAGGGTTTAATTTGGCTATCGAACTCTTGAGGTGCCATTACTCTCGACTCTGCTTCATAGGGTACTATCTTTGAGGACGTTCGGGACAAGTCTGCTTCGATAAATCTTTTAGTAGTATCAATCTGTGTTTCCAAGCACAATATTTCCAATTCGTTGCTTGCTTTTCGTGTTAGGGTTGAAGGCTTAAATTAATCCCTTTGATTTGGTTTGGTGATTTCTGAAGACTTTTGTGATTGAGTATTCTCCTATAGGCTCTTCATTTCAAGTAATTGTTGCTTTAAGGCCTTGATCCTTTCGGCATTCACATGTATAGAACTCATGTTTAGAGGTTGTGTTAGAATTGGGGGTCCGCCTGTTCCTGTAGAATTTGGGTCGAATGATGGGGCTATATCCCCTTTTGCATTGGTAATCCCTTTTGATGTTTGATTGCTTCTTCGTGAAACTAAATTGATGTGTAAATTTGATGAGGATCTAGTTAGGTTATTAAATTTAGGGGTGTGCCTCCACGTCTAATTCCTTTTGATGGGATTCCATTTAAAAAGTTCTTTGGACTGAACTCTCTTCGATATACCTCCTAGTAGCGTCAACCTATAAAGTTAAGTATAATGCTTCCAATTCATCATCTTTTACTTTTTCTTAAATTGGAGGTCCTTCAACTTCCAAATTTGTTGAGTTTACATTCGATAGCATGCTTTTCTATATCAGATGATGTGTTGGAATCTTGCTCCTAGTACTCTTGCAGTCTAACCATCTCTAGTTGATTTAGAGAGTACTTCGTTATGATGGAATACATGGTAAGGACCTAATGGGAAATAGGGAAGAAAATATGAGTGGAAAGGTTAGAGGTATTAGGTTAAACATCCCTTTTATCAATGGCACTCTAAATAGAAAATCGAAGTTTAGAAGGTCCTTATCGAGACCCTTTTTCCTTGGTCTCGCTTCTTTCAAAGTTAGTCCAACCGGGACAGAACAACTAGGGATGTGGTAAGGTTATCCAAAGGAATGGAAGATCAGGCCCTGCTTCTATTGCCAAAATGTTCGCGTTATTTTTCGCCAACACCAAAATGTGGGGTCATGGTTGAGGAACTAGGGTAATCTAGGGACTATTTAGTTCTTACAGGCTTTAGTTAGTTTACCGTTTCCTAGATATCAAGGTCTTAAGCCCGAAGATTCGTTATTCTTCCTTCAAGAGGTGAATATCACTCTAACAAGACTCAAGGACCAACAGTTACCTTGGGACAATGGTTCCTTAGGCGTAATGTAAGTTAAAAAGCTAAACGGTTTGTAGAAGGGTATTTTGGTAATTTCAAAGCATAGTAAAATGCACTCAGAAACATGGTAAAAGATAGTATAATGTGCGAAAATAATAAGAACACAACAATTTATAGTGTTTCGTTTTTGATTGAACCTGCGTCCACTTTAAGGGCTTTGATGATTTTATTCATGGTGGCGAGTACAAGGGAAATCCAGAATTTGATTTAGAAATTAGGATTTGAGTTCTCTAAAATGAGTACAGAAGTTGAGAATGAGGAAAAAGTTCCCCTAAAATGAGACCCTTGGGTCTTATTTATAGGCATATCGGTCCCCCTTTTGGTAGCAAACAACAAAAGGCCACTTTTGGATTCGGCAATGATGCTTGGTCTTGGTGTCGACCGCTCCATTGGCTTTCTGCCTCCTTTTCCTTCTGAACGTTGTTATCAGCTTTACCTTGTTCATAAATGTTTCGGTCCGCTTTTGCATTTCTTGCTTTCAGTGCTAGTGCTCTAATAGTTTTATAATCTTCTTTTTTCGGCTTCCAATTAATGCTTCTGGTGTCGAACTACCTTGGAGGCTGTAGGTATCGCCACCAAGCCAGTTGGTACTGATAGTACTTCCGTTTTTTCTCCCACTTTGTTGTTGGTCTTATGATTCCAATGGATCTTGGTAAAGTGCTTCCTTTTCTTTGTGAACGATATTGTTTTCTTTCGGTATCGTCTTAATGCTTTAATCTTACTTCCTTATCTTTTGGTTTCGGTATTGAACCATATGTATTGACAGCTTTTTCTCTTGCTCTGTTATGCTTGTTTCTACCTTCTCTACCTTCCTTGATTAAGTTTGGTCTCGATTTCGGGTTCCCTCTATATATCTTTGGTATCGATCTGCTTATCTGATACTTTTATTGCTTTGGTGTGTCGACCTTCTTTATCTTTCCATGCCGATTTTATATGCTTGTCCTTCTATCTTGGTGTCAACACCAAACTAATTACCCATCATTTGTTGGTGTCGACACCGTACTTTCATTGCCTTCTTAATACTTTTATCAATACTACTGCCGTGATTTCTCCCTTCTGTATTTTGTGTCGCTAGCACTAGTATCGTAGCCCAATATCCTTTCTTTTATGTGCTTTCGGGAGTCCCTTGAAAGCCTTCATTCCATAACTTTGGTATCGTTTACTTCGACACTAGGTGTCGATACTTGGTTATGTCGGCTCTCTGCGTGCCATTTTCTTATTGTTGTCCCCTTGCTTTGGTGTTGACACCAAGCTTATTTTCCATTGCATGTTGGTGTGGACACCACGCTTTCGTTTTCTTCTTTACTTGCTCTTTTGATATTGTTGTTTCTATTCTTTATGACTTCTCTCTGTCGGTTTCGCCCTGGCTTCTCCCAGTGCTCCATCTGCTTAATTCTAGCCCCGTTGTCTAAAGCCTTTTGTCCTTCTGACTTAGGAGCTTCAGCCTCTTTATATTTGATAGAAGAAAATTTTGGTGCTAAAAATAGACATGGGATTATGCTTGTTAAAATTAATCTACACTTTTAAATTTATTCATAATAAGCCATCATTTCGCTTTTAATTATAACTTTTTTATAATCTTGCTTTCACCATAGAAACTTTGCCACAGAATAACACATTGCTATAAAAGTGCTCTTATTAAACTAAATTTACAATTGTAAGTTTATAATAAGCCTTTCTTATTTCTTTTCTCTTACGTAACATCTTTTATTTCTATTTCCCTTATTCCGTCCATCTTTGCAAATTTATTTCTTTAGAACATTAGGAAAGTTCCAACTTGATTGGTTATTAAAACTACATAAAATTTATTTTCATAGTTTAAAGTAATTGTTGCAATATGAATCCATAATTGGTAGAAAATTCTTTCTATTATTTTTAGCTATTGGGCAACATGCAATATGGCTCAATCCCTATTTCACACTGATCCACATCTTTATTTCTTCTTATGCTTGCAACTATGTTTCTCGTTTTTCTTTTAGACCAAATTATGTAAAAATATTCCCTTTTTCCTAACCAATCAACCTAGGGTAGCCTTTTATTACCATAAGTACATGTCAATTCCTATTTTCCAATTCATTTCCCCAAATTTGGCAAGTTTTCTATAAATCAAATATAAATAGGCTTAGGCCCAATTCTCCATCTGAATCTATTCAGATATTTACCTATTGAAGAATTAAACCATAGCCTTAACAAATAAAAAAAGAAATTCTCAGATTTACAATTCAAATTACAAGTTTTGCACATGACATCTTCTTAGGTTATTCTAACATGATTTAAAGTAAGAATTTAATCATAATACAATTGCACCCAAATTATGTAGGGAATAAATTACCAAAATTAAACAATCCTTAATTACCAAGATTTTGAAGGAATCAATTGATATCATATACCATTATATAAAAATATAATTTAAATCCACTCACCTGTAGTGCATTCTAAGGTCTTAATATGATTTGATCTAGACTTATTTTCTGTTTCCTTCTTAGTTTGAATCTACATATTGGGTAGGAAATCTGGATATCTAAATCTAGGATCTACCTTAACCACCTTCAAACCTTGCATCAAATAACCTAAATCTAATATATTCTCTATTTTTGAAGAATTGGAGGAGATAGGGAATAGCCGTGCTTCGGCGCCTTCTCATAAAAATATGAGTTTAGCGGCTAGCCCTGTAGGTTAATTTATAAATGTCCAAATAAACCACATCCACTGGATTTGAACTAAAATAAATTTCACCACCAGAACAAGCCCAAGCCTACAAGTGCCAAAAAAGAAAAAAAATGACATTAAATACTATGGGTCGACCCTAATCATGTTTGGGTCCACACATTGGTTGACCCAACCGTTACACGGTTCGACCAACCCCAAGTTTGGGTCGACCCAAACGTTTATTAACACGTTGTGTAACGACTTGGAAAATTCAACGATCAAATTTTGACACCCATACATTATTTGTATTCACTCGCAAAATATCAGGTATCAGAAACCCAGATAGTTATTAGAATAAAGGTGAGAATAAAAAAGAATTTTTAGAATAGAAGAAGAAGAATACCAAAATCACAGAATCATAGTAGATCTGAATCTCATAGCGGAATGAATAACGTATAATATATCAATACTCTTGCACAAAGAGGAAACTATATATACATGGTTATAAAATCAGAGTACACAACTAGATCAGCCTATACAATGCTGATAAATACAACACAAATAGCGAAAATAAATCAATACCATAAACTAAGGGAATATGTTTTGACTCCGGCTCCTCTACTGAAGCTCCAAGAAAACCCAATGCGACCTGAAAACTATGCTCGGTCTGACCTGAGCACATTTTGAGGAAATCAAAATCGCCTGGATCAGTCTATAATACTTGTAATGAGAAAACTCACATCACAAACAACTTGCCTAAATTTAGAAAATTATTTGAAAGAATGGAACTCTCGTAAGGCAGGAGCACACATAAACATGGCACGTGTTTTTCCCTTGCGATAACCAAAACAATTTTTTATTATAAATCCAATGATATTATAATAATGTCTATAATCCACAAATAAAATCGGAATACAGCTGAAAAGCTTGCATCTTACTTTTCAACATAATTGGTTTACATCTAAAACCATACGACTCGTATTGGCATTTGGATTTTCATACATGGCTAGGTAAGGAACTGCCTCCCGAACAGTGCTCCTCTAGAGATAAAAACACTGGGGTTCAACAAGAACATCTTGCAACCCGACCATATAGAACCAGCCACTCATTCAACTTGAGTGTACCAAATATATCATCTCCACAGTTATAGAACAACCAATCATACTCATTTCGTAGCATAAAAAAGGGTTAATTGATTTCTCTAGATCGGATGATGATATACCCTAATGGATATGACAAACATAACCTTTTTTCCTGCCTGATTACAGTGATTTCCCGGTTGATGAGGTTTGAGGCTATGATTACCTTTTTAGAACTGTCACATTTAACTTCGAATGACACATTGTCAAACTCTTCAAATCAAATATTTATTTGTACGAAGATACTTTGGGTGTTAAGCTAAAAGAAGTTGCCTTCACCGCCACCATACTTGGTATATTTGTAAAAATAAACATAAGTCTAAAAACTGCAATGTCATACATTCGTCCATACAAGTTGTCCAAGATTAGAACAAACCGAAGGTACTCTTTTACTACATCCTGTCGGGATAACACCTAGGATTAGTAATAAGAAGTCCTTGCATCATGCAGAGCCCAGAATGTAGTGATTACTACTAAAAATATAATCCTGGTAGTTAGCTAAAGACATCAGCGAGAACCTCTTTTTATTTAGATGATGTATACCTTCAAATCACCTTAACATTCATATGCATGCTTGCAAATTCAGTTTTCGAATGCAAAGTTAGTTCTAAGTGATTTTGGGTCCAGTTCCCATCGAGGTTTCCTCGAACTGGTACGTTATAAATTAAAAGGGAATATTCATTGATAATCAGTTCTAAAACTATCAACCCAAACATTACATTAAGTACATTAGCAGCACCAGCCCTTTTTAAATAAAAACCGTTCAATAAAATCATTTCATCGTGGCTTACAAAAAAACATTTCAATGATTCTTAAAAATCGATTCCATATACTTATCTCAATGGAATAAGTATATTCACAAATCACTTGTTTTCGTTACTTTGAAAACATACCCATACACTTATCTCTTCAGAATAAGCATATTCACAAAAACCCCTCTTTTTTCCTTTACTTTGGAAATATTGCTATATATACTTAACCAAATGGTATGGGTCTAATCGTCAAATCTTATATGGGATAAAACAATGTAATGCGACGCATTGTTTATTTTATAAACCCAAATGGTTTTATTTAACTTTAAAATTTTGCAGATTAAAGTTTTCAATAATGCTTATGGAAATAATAATTAAATTTCCACTTTCATTTTCATTCAAGTATATCCTCTCATTTACATTACTCCGAAAACCATTACTATTATCTTATTTATTGGAATAAGTGTATTTACAAAATCGTACTACTTTCACTACTTAGAAAATAGTGCTTTATGCATAACCGAATGGTATAAGTATAATCGCACTTCATACCCGGGCCAAACAATGTCAATTGATACTCGTCTACTATAAAACCCAGTAGTTTATTTAAATTTCTAAATCTATTATATTACAGTTGCAATATTTCTTATAGAAATAATAAACTATTTCGAACATCATTACCATTTCAAACTAGTACCATATCTCGGAAATTATGAAGTCGTTCAAGTTGGGGTATTTTATTTGCCTCTCATATTTTGACTCGATAACGTTCTTATCTTAAGAAAGATAAAAGTTTGTAGCTCAAAGGCTTGTATTAATTTAAAATATCACACCAATTTCATTTAAATATGGTTTTATAAAGCACTACTTAAATTTGGAAAATCTACTTCCAATTTCAACCCTTTTACTTAATTTGTTTATTAGGTAAATACTTATTAAAACTCAATCCTTAACTTTAACCCACTTTATTAAAATTTGTTTACAACTTGGATTTTAACAATAATCTATTTACCCACGTATTTACACAAATCCACCACGCGTCTCATTATAAAACTCAACTTGAATTTATTACAAAAATCAATTTTCCTAATTTTTTACAAAAATCCATTAAGCCTCCTTCCTTTGCATTTTTAAAAATCTCAGTTTAATTACAATCGGTTTTACTTAAATTCAAATATTAAGTAAACCATCACATTACATTTGAATTTATTTTATAGACCTTGTTTATAAAACTTTGGATTTAATATAAAACCACTGATAAAAACCTTTATAATATTCAATTAAAATCTCGTTACAACTTGATTACTTTCTAAAATGAGTTTCATTTAAAAAGTAATCACTTTAATTATTATTAATAATTAAAAATGATAATTAACGTCCTTGGTAACCAAAGTTGTAGTTAACTTCTTTATTAACTGAAAATAGTCAATTCATTTAAAACCTTATTAGAATAATTGCTAACTTCATTTATAGATCACAACTTGATTATTATCTTAATAAACAGTTAATTAGGTGATTAATCACTTTTAACAAATTTTATTAAGTTTAAATAACTATTTGTCAAAAAAATTTCTATTAAATTAAGTGAAAACAAATTAATTTAATAACCAATTCCAATTGGAACAACCGACTTAGTCAACTTGAAAACATAGTTACCCTTTTAACCGATTTCAATTAATCATTCCCCTTAAATTAATTAATAACTTAATTAATTTAATATAATCCCACATAATTGTTTCTTTAAAAAAATTATTTCAAATTAATAAGTAGTTAAAGCGCTAACGGTTATATAGCGGCGGAGGTGCAAAAATGTGTGGTGGGGATAAAGTAGGGAAATAGCTAGGATATAGCGGAGGTGCAAAATTTTTCATTAGATGTAAACCAAAATATTTGAAAACTAATTAATCGTCTTTCTCATATTATATGTGCGTAAGAAACTAATATTAAATAGTCTTATATAACAAAATCGCGAAATATCGTAGTTATGCATGTTAAATTTGATGAGTGTAATTGATTATTACTACATATTAGGCAATTATGCAGTATATTTAGTCATTCATGCTAAATTTATTGAATTTTTTTAAAAAAGAACTAGTCAAATCAAGCTCTATATATCAATATTGCTAAAGAGGACACTAAAAACCCTTGATTTAGCGGATGTAGCGGAAAATAGCGGGGCTAGAAGCGGATCTACTATTCATCAACGCTGAACTAAAATGGCATAGCAGTTGAAGAGCTATGGGCTATAGCAGGGATATTGCGGAGCTTTAGCGGGGCTTTAACTATGTAGTCAAATTATTAAGCCTTAGGTTAATTTCTGACTTACTTGCTTATAAAACTTAGTTAAACAGAGAAATTTGCTATATAGTATTTTATAACCACTTTATAAAGACCAATTATAAAATATTGTTTTTTTATAAAACTACAATTTTATACAATCTATTTGAAATGAAAATTTAAAAACTTGCTTCAGTTATAAAAATCAATTTTATAACTTTAACTTAATCACCCTGATGGCAGATTAGCACCTCGAAAAGATGGATTTTAGGCCATCTGTTGTCAATCACTTAATCAATACTGATATTGATCAATAACACATCAACATCACATTTTAATTCAATAATCAACATCCAAACAGATTTAACGTTACTTGGGTTAAACAGTTCATATATGAATAATATAAATTTGGTAAAGGTTCTAAGCTTTTTGATCACTTGAATGAGCAACTAAAGAACATTCAAGCTAGCATGCTTCTGGATACGGATAACTATGAGGACCGTCCCATACCTCTCGTACCGAACTAAGGAAAAGGCGCAACGTATGGCGTGCTAGGCCAAAATGGGACTATCATCAAGGAAGAATAACTCAAAATGAAACCTGTCATATAACTCACAATGCATTGATAATATATGATAATAAAATATACAATAGGATATAGTAGGAAGCATAACTGAACAAAAAATCAAGCCTCATAAAACCATAGAATCTCGAGTATAATACATCTCTATACATGAATCTCTAAATACAATATGCCTCACTACATCCCTTAAATTACCAATAAGCATCAATGTACAACGGAAATAGAAAATAATAATCTATATAGTAGGTAGTAATAGTACGCTAGCCTTTTGCTCATCATCGCACAACATAATTGGCACCAAAACCTTCTACATGATACTCAGTCTGCTCATCAGCAACATTGATGAACAACCTAAGGTAATAAAAGGAGAACATAAAACCTAGAGTCAGACAACAGTCTTAGTGAGTGATAAAATGACTTAAAATAGTTAACCGTTTGATATGTCCGACGACCATAAAGTTAATACATGAAAATCATCCATCACATGCTATATTCTTATAGGAAAGGACAACCCCAATCCTAGTTCTCTTCGGCAACCAATGGTGATAGCCCACCAAAAGAAAACAGAGATGAAAGCATACAATTAACCATATCGTCCATAACATCCAATATCCAAGGTATCATAAACTTCAGCCTTGAATCCGTCGACAACCGAAATTATTTTGAATGATCAAAAGGACTAATGGAAAAATCTGTTTCTAGCCAAACAACCATATGCCGTCGTGAATACGTATGTTTTCTTTAATCGACTAAGACAACTAGGACCATCATGAATGCCTAGGGTATGCGATCTATCCATTCTAATCATGATAAGGGTCCCCAAGATAACCTTGCTTTGAGTCTGCTACAACACTCCGATAATCGACAATTCCTTGGCGCTTCAAATTTGTTCAGCCTTTCTTCCAAACAATCACATCCTTAGTTCGG
This sequence comes from Allium sativum, assembly GCA_030737875.1. Classification (NCBI taxonomy): domain Eukaryota; kingdom Viridiplantae; phylum Streptophyta; class Magnoliopsida; order Asparagales; family Amaryllidaceae; genus Allium; species Allium sativum. The sequence goes on from CM060918.1 coordinate 513,844,803, forward strand.
GCTACTACTCAGACTGGTTCCATTATCATCCTCGATCAACTCTTAGCTGAGTCAATCCACCACTATACTGGACCATATATCATCCCACGGCCAGTATCACATCAATTCAGGTCCGACCACTCCGACTTGAGTTCACAATCAAAGCAATAACCATCGTTGAATTGCACATCATCCATACAAAGTCCATTGCTTACCAACTTATTCAAAAACCCCTCGGAGCTTCTACAACCAAGTCTCCAAAGTTTTGACTCCCCACTCGACATCTTAATGGATCGATACCGGTTCATCATGGATCGGTACTTATCTACATGCTTAGCAAAAATTCGCTATGTGTTTGGTTCTAGTCCATCCATGTCTCGAGGGCATCCTATTAGTCCATTCTCCAAACATTTCGACATTACTATAGAAACATGTGCTAGACCATCATTGTACTCGAATAATCAACCTTGGACCTATCCCAAAATAACTTTTGAATGACTTGAAAATTTGTAGGTAGCCACGATTTACCATCAAGATGCATTTCCTTAAGTTTTGTTGCCATCCATTACGTTGTGATGGACCGGTACCGATCCATATGGACCAGTACCAGTCTACACGGTTAGCTCATTTTTTTGCTCAAATTTGCTAAGCCTTTTCGTATCTTCTTTCAGAGCTCCTTTGCCAAGTTTCTTCTGAATCTGATAATGTGAACCTTCAATTTTCTTTGTTATTTAATCCTAAGATCTACGACAACCAGTTCTAACGGGCAATGTAATCAATTCAGACAACATTGATCAAACAAACACGAACATATCAAAATTATGGCACACACATATCATAAACATGTAATATAACATGATTTAGATCTAAACATATGTATAAACATAATTAATCAAACAGTTATCTAGTTAACATGATCAAATTAGGTTTCCTAAGACATCTAAATCTGAGTTAAACATATATGATTAGATCTATGGTGGATTTTGCATGTAACGTATGAATTTGATCCTAATTTACCAATACAATCTGTAGCTTCTGTGTGAGAGATATCTTTCACTCACCAATTTCTAGATCCAATGCAAACTTATTGAATTTAGATCTGGACAGCAATGAAATTCCCAAAATTGATGCAATTTGATGTGATCTAATCGTCCTTGATGATGATCTATTTCTAGGTGCAATCTACGATGAATTTGAATGAAAATAATGGAGAATTATAGTTTTAGGTTGAACCGGAGAATCACAGACGTCCAATCTAAAGTTTAGAATAAAGAGAGAAAACCCTTATTCTCTTCTCAAACACCCCTATTTATATCTGCAGGTCTTGGTCCAATGGGCTATAATAATCAGTACATTAATTACTAATCAGTCTGCCTAGCAGAATCCGAAAATTAAAGCAGCAATTCCTCCCAAACCGCTAAACCAAATCCTTCATATGACCATTCTACGAAATCATAAACCATCATTCTAGTCCAATGGATCGATCTCAACACCTGATTCGATCCCTATCAAAAGGTATAGCGCATATAGTAAAATAAAGGGCAAAATGGTCATAATTAGGTTTGGTAAAAATCATGGACATGTCTCACACCCTATGAATAACATATTAAAATATGAGAGTGATCTGACCATAAGGGAAAAAAATATAATTATTTTACTATGCTCCGATATGTAAAATACAGATCAATTCAATAACTCTCTACTTGCGAATGAAGAAAGAATCTACTCTCAGAAACTCAAGGAATCTCTCTACAAAGAATCTGTAATGAAGAAGCAGAAAGATAGAAGAAACGACAAGAAGAAGGGGATAAGAACTCTTTTTTTTCTTCCATTCTGCCCTTAAAGCTAAACACAACAGAGAGAATATCCTTTTCATCTTGGACAATGAAGGTAATACTCAAGAAAGAGTTCAACAAGTATTTATCAAGTACTTCTCTTCCCACTATGGAAATGAAACTAACTTTATCCCTCTTATCAATGAGATCAAGCCCTCTCTCTTTCCTAAGTTAAGTTAAGAACAATTTGACAAATTAAGATCCCTAGTTAGAGATGATGATGTAACACCCTGCATTTTTAGTTAAATAATTAAATAAAATTTTAAAAAGTTTTGAGAATTTGGTCACGGGATTAGCGTTATTGCATCCGTGACATTATTATGATCAATTTACAGCTATGTTTTGCGGAAAATAAATTTGAAAAGAAAAAGATATCTTTAAATGAAGTATTAGAACGAAAGTGAAACGAAGATATAGAAGGACACTAATAAGAAAAATAAATAACAATGTTTTTAGTTTTGTGAACAAAAGGCTAAGTAGGTGGGTTTGTAGAGGCATGTCTCTCCCTTATGAGTGGTGCAAGTCCGAGTCCCATTAGCGTCATATTTTTAATTTTAAAGGGACGGCTATAGAAATGCATGGTCTTAGAGATATATATACGGAAAATTATACATATAGATGAGTATATATATACACACATACACATGTATATGTGTATATATGTGATTGCATATATATATATACATACACACATACATATGAATTGAAAATCCAAAATTAACCTACAAACAGTAAAATAGGTAAGAAAATAAATGATAGCATAACTTCGTTTGAGTTTTGAAAAGAAATGATATAGTGCGTAGATATATACGCATAAATATAAAAGTTGAAATTTGTTGACCAAAATTTTGGAAAAAATCCGCTCCAACACAAAGTTGAAGCCTACCACGAGATAACGGCCCATTCCAGACCTTAAGAGATGATTGTTATCTTAGGACGACCAACAGCAGGTCAACCTGAAGCCACTTTACAGTAAATAAAGACAACATGCTCCCAAATAGGCCAAACTATTTGGCCTAGTCATCAACAGATCGACCGACCTATTCCTTAAAGATCGGATCAGGATGAAATATCATCGTAGAAGCATCTAAGTGAAATTATAACCTACAGTATTGGACCAAAGCGAGTTATAAGCTATCAAATGAAGTCTTATTCCCAAAGCATGCACAGCAGATAAGTTTGACCAAGTACTTCTTTTTACACACCATATATTCAATGCCACGCAGGCCGCCAATTTTGAGGAAGAACTATTCATGATAAATACTAGGTCCTACTACCTACAACTACTCAACCTGATCTAGCTCCACATGTTAAAGCCCCAGAAAAATATATGCCACGCTGCATGCAAATCTGGCCCTCCGGCTCGCTTATAAATACCACTACCTGAAGTAGAAAGACATTAGGAAATGTTCAAAAAAAACCTCTCGCTCGGCTTACTAGAAATAGCATGCCGTGTTCTCGAGATTCAACACAAGGATTGTGTGTATAATAGTTCTTTTCTCTATTTTCTTCCATTGAAAAATCATAGTAACCTGTAATCGATAGTATAAACAAAGATTACAAATGGACGTAGGCATCCGTATAATCCGAACCACTACAAAATATTGTGTCTCCCTTGTTCATTTATTTCTTATTGCATATATGTGATAGTTTTTCGTGTGTTTTCAGCATACATTGGTGGTTGACCGTACTAGACCAACTTCTGATGTCAATGCTTTGGCGTGCAAGGATGAGGAACGTAGATATACCCTATGGCCTCTGGAAACATTTAAGGAAGCAATGACATAGCAGAAGAAGGATGCAACACCTTCTTACTCTCCAACTCGACCTACTGACGCAACAGGAACAGCAACAACGGAGGTAAGCCGCGAGGCTTCCTTCCATGAAGACCCATCCCTATATCTAACTAGGGATGACATGGATAAAGTTTCGGCTGAGTTCAGAAATAATATGGCATCTGAGGATGTACTTCTAAAATATCAACAGGAAGTGATGAATAACCTCCTCGCTCGGATGGAAAAAGGGCCTCACATTCTAGTATCATTTCCTTCACTGGGCAAGGCTGGGGCGACAACTGATCTCCGGTCTGGGGAGAATCAAGCCCCAAACAGGTCCACACCTTTGCTTCCTCCTGGTTCAACTTTGCTTCTCGATCGGCCAACTCTAAGATCGTCACTTCTAGCATTAAAAAGAGTACTGGAAGCAGCAGATTCTCTGGTCGGCCATGACCATGTTCCGGATCGGTCGACCGTTTTGCCTCCGGTTTAGGGATCGACTCAACTCCCTGGAAAGATTACTCCTGATCCAGTGCAACCTTTGGGTCAACCAGAACCAAGAACGTTGGAACATCCGTCCAACCCAACGTCAGGTTGTAAACCCATCTTATGCAGCCTCGCCCAAAGCCTTCCCAGCTTGTCAATCCAAACCAAGATGCACAACACCAGAAAAGGCTTTTTATAACAGTTATTATTGTTACTAATTACCTTTGTAACAGTTATTACCGTTACTACAGCATACGTGACAAAATGTTGTAACAAATACTGTAACGGTCAAAATCGTTATAAAGTGTTTACATTGTAACAGTTATTACCATTATAAGATATGTCATTTGCAACACTTATAACCGTTATTACTGAAAATTTTATAACATTTATAACCGTTACAAACGTTATTTTTATAACAGTAATAATTGTTACAAATATGAAATATGTAACAGTTATTACTGTTAGTATATAAAACTGACTATTTCATACAATAATTTACTAACAATTATAACTGTTACAAACGTGAATATTATACCAGGACTGCAATAGGTAATTTCATACAGCATACACCAATAAGAATATACAACATATAATATAATAATATCTCAAAGCAAATATAACATATCACAATTTATATCCAAAAGAAAATTCCATTTCGACCAACATCACAATTTAACATACAATTATAATACCATTCATCATCCATAACAAATACCAAAATAACATCTAAGTATCATAATGTAATATACAACTATACACAAAACGCAAACGATTAACGGACCAAATTACAAATCCACCATCGACAAGATCAAATAGTGTATACATACCATTTTGTGGTGCATCATCGCTACCTTCTAATCTTAGAGCATCATCGTCACCTTCTACTCTTTGTCTTGCTTCCGCTGCTTCAACCAAAGCCTATGATGTTCAACAAATATAATGATATGAGTCTATGCCTGATTTAAAAACAAAGAAAGTTTAACTGAATATGCCTGATTAAAAAAAACAAAGAACAGTTAAACTGAGAGTTTATGGCTCAGTGTAAACTGCGCCTGTGGCTCAGTAAACCTGAGCCACTCGGCTCAGTGTAAACTGAGCCAGCCATAGGGACAGTTTACACTGAGCCAAGTGGATCAGGTTTACTAAGCCACAGGCTCAGTTTACACTGAGCCAGGCTTAGTAAACCTGAGCCGAGTGGCTCAGTTTACTGGGCCTAAAGGCTCAGTAAAATGAGCCACTTGGCTCAGTTTACACTGAGCCAGCCATAGGCTCAGTTTACACTGAGCCAGGCTCAGTAAACCTGACCCGAGTGGTTCGGTTTACTGAGCCTCGTAGGCTCAGTATAACTGAGCCACTCGGCTCAGGTTTACTGAGCCTGGCTTAGTGTAAACTGAGCTATGGCTCAGTAAACCTGAGCCGAGTGTCTCGGTTTGCTGAGCCTTATAGGCTTAGTGTAACTGAGCCAGTTGGCTCACGTTTACTGAGCCTGGCTCAGTTTACTGAGCCTTGTAGGCTCAGTTTGATAGAGCCTGGCTCAGTAAACTGAGCCACTCGGCTCATCAAGCATAGCATCCGACAACACCGGTCTAACAGAAAGATCTAAGGAAAAATAGATATAACAACTAAACTAAAAAATACAATGTTTTAAACAATGAAAAAACTAATTTAGCAATGAAGAAATTTTTGAAGGAAAAATGTATAATGCAAAAGTTTACTGATGTGCTTATCAAAATTCCCCCCTCTTATGTTTTAAATTACCAGCAAATGTTTGATTACTTGTTGAAGTATTAGCTCGGGAATGAGAACACCACCAATTTTTTTTCCTAAGCGAAATATACAATTTATATCTAAATTGTTATTCTGCACATCTAAACTAAAAAATAAATAGAAAAGATTAATAAGGAACACAGTTTTATATATTGAAATCTTAGATAAACCTTATTTCACATCTATCACACATACATGATCGATGCATACATAAAATATATATTTAATCTGCGACAATTATTTTAGATTCCCGCGTTAAACTTGACTTTGTAGGATCCTGACATAACTTATTCATAATTTGAAATCAAACAACACACCACTTGTTTTATTAGTAATGTGCAGTATTTGACATGAAGTCTACTACAAATGGAGAATAGATAAAGCCAAGACAATATAATCTAATTACGTATGATAAAATCAGTTTGCCGCTGAAAATAGAAAATCAAAAACATAGTCAGACACAACATTATCTTTCTATGTTTAACCATATTATTCATTCACGGATGACAATTAAATGTAGAATATAACTAGTTTGATGCACTAGCAGGTTAATTGTCACATTTTTGGCATCCTGCAAATTATTAATATTATGACTAGCCATGTGTTAGAGAGGCCAAACTTTACCTCCTTTCTATGTTTCACTCAACATATTAATCTCCGATGCAAATATAATCAGAAGAAAGAATTTTTGTGAGAACCCTTTTTCTAATATAGGTCTTGCTTTATCGGGATCCATATCAAACTCTTTCTGTAGAATAAAAAGAAAAAACAACTAATCTCTGATTAGAACAAGCAAAAAAAATAAGCAAATTGAGAAAAATCCGTGAATAAAAGTCACAGAAAGCTTACATTGTGAATTGAGAAAATTCAAGAAACAGACTACCTTTATTAACAAGGATGCAGGACGTACAAGACATAAATTATCACTGGTGGTACTTTAATGTGAAAGAAGCCATACACTTAATTTCCCTATGTAAGTATTTCACTAGAACCTAATATGAGTATACATGAAAATATAAATATCATTTGTTCATGAGCAAAAACAGCCATGCATATAACAGGGATATGGCTCTTCGCTTCCCGGTCGAAATAGCTACACGACAAAACCAAAATACCAAGCGACCTACTTCTAACCGTGCACATACACATGTCAAATTTTCACCCCTTAAAGTTGCCATCAGCTGAATACCGAACCAACCAACTCATTCAAAATGACCTACTATACTAACATAACACAACTGAAATTTAAATATCTTTTCCTGATCAAACCATCTTTTAGCTGCAGTACGTTAAATATATTTAAGACACTCTGTATAGAAAAATAAATTCAAAATGAGGTGAAAATATAGTTACATGAATGCATTTAAGTGAGTGAAAGGAATACATAATATTAGTTTGATAATATAACCCATAAACAAAGCTAAATCAAAGTTTAATAATAGCATTTTGTAACAAATCTAAACATCAAATTGTGCATGATTAAGAAATTCTGCTCACCAAAAACTTGGCAACATTCTTCATTTCTACATTGAGATTTCAAAACATGCATTTGCAAAACTATGTCGGAAATGGTACTAAAATACATATATTCTTTTTCTCATCAATAGAATCCAGTATTGGAAATTAAAAAATGATCATTAAAAGCACTAGTAGAATGTTGTTGTGCCATGGACGGGAATCTTCCTTGAAGGAAAATTTCGATACAACTATGTTGCAATCAATAATTGTTGTTTGCATAATACAAAGGTTCTATAAAAATGTGCACTAAAGATTTGAAGATCTGGGGAATTGCAAGAGATTTATTCCCCCACTTTTTAAGAAGTGGGGAGAAATGATGAAAATGCACTAATTTAATACTTTTTTCTCCATATCTCTTCAAAACAAATGAATCTTAATAAATGTACATTGTAGACATGGGAATGGTTTCAGTAATACAATATGCAAAATTCCATAAAGACGAAACTGTCCAAGAAAAAACTTATTTCAACTTTAGGCTCAGTTCAAAGCTAGTTATAAAAATAAGTCTATATTTGTGCAGCCTGTGTTTGCTCAAGTTTACTTAAAAAAGAATTATGTGCTTGCGCAAGTATGTATTGCGTAAGTTTCTTTTTTAAATAAAGTTCCATATTCGCACAAGTGCTTTTGGAAATCTGAAATGAGCAAGCATAGCTTAATGTTATATGTAAAAAGAGTGCAATTAATCTATAGTTTTCCATTTTATTTTTGTTTGTATGACAGTAATCCATAATCAGGGTGAAAAATTGATCAATACAGCTTTTGTAGAAGGTTCACCATTGCCATAGCTAGTTCAGGAGCAACTGTTGCTAGAATATCTACAATAAACACATCATTGCTAAGGACAAGATCTTGGTGAATCTTCACAGCAATGCTTTTGGTGTCGTTAGGGCCAATGCTATTTTTGTCACAATGTTTATGATCAGTGTATCTTCCTCGAATTTCAAATGCAATGAATGGTGTTTTTTTGTACCACGTTTTATTAGTGCTAAATCTAATATGTTCAAAACTACAAATCATATTTTCATGAAAATATTGTCTACATATTTATTTGTATTGCATTATATTTACAGTGCAAATATTTTTTAGTACATATATTGTGCAACAAAAGGAACTATTGTAGAAGACAGAGAAGATACAATAAAATTTATGCCCTTATACGTAGCTGCAATATTTTCATGTTTTATATTCTAAATTTAATGTATCATGGGAAAATGGTTCCTTACTTTATATGCAAAGATAAAATGCAACTGATTACATGACAAAAAGAAATTCATAAGCATCTTATGGGTCAAAATTGAAAAATATGTTGAGAAGCCAAAAAACTCACATCTTGCGTTACATTATTATTGGTATTATATTTCTACTTAAATAGATAAGTTGCCTAATTATCCGCAAGATTTTCACATATTAATTATTTTCTTTTCAGTGGTAGATCTGTGAAAAAACACACGTATTAAATATATGCAATTATTGGCAATAATCTATGTGTTATCTGCAATTTTCGAAATTTAGCAGCAACAAATAATTTATTATTCTAAAGATTTCATACAAATATACCTCAACTCTTTGCTTTATGATTTTCAAGTCAGTGAGTCACTGAAAAAATGCTAAATGTTGAATGGTCAGTATGTTAAATGTTGAATGGTCAGTATGCTTATATGTTCAAAATGAATAATAATATTGCAAATATTTGCAACAAAAATGCAAGGACTTGGATAATAAAAGCAAAAAAGACAATTAACTAGGAAACTAATCATCTTTAAATATGGTTTCCGGTATTATTATTGCATGTTCAGCTATTGTATTTGCAAGCATTCTTATATTCCGTAAATTCAATAGATTAGCGGCAGTGTTTTTACAACCTCAAAAATGCGTAACTTTCAAAATAAGGTTGCTTCACTTTTGTGCTTACTGACATCAGTTTTAAAGTGATTCAAGAATACCTCAAGGCTCAAGGCAAGAAGGCAATTCAGGTTGATACAGTAATTGAAGAGCGAATCGGCCATTATAAGAAAAGTAATAAAAAAATTACCTGAGAAGTTAACGCGAGACTTAGTGGAATTTAAACAGCAATATCGGGGTAGTGCAAGATAATAGCAAGGGGTAGAGAACCAAACCAACCTTGACTGGATGAAGTTATGCAAACTAATGCTTAAAAGCTAAACATAAACCACAATCTACAGGTGAAAGAGAAAAATTATTTTAAAAAAATAAATTGTATGTAAAGAACAATACATGACAACAGTATTGCTTATCAAACATTATTAAGTTCTTATAGTATACTTGGAATTTAGTGTTGCTTTCAAGTAATAAGCAAGCATAGGGAAAACTAGCAGAAAACATTATTTACATGTATATCATCAAGTTGTATAAGAGGTAATTTATTATCTATTGACATATTAACAACTATCTTTAATAGTAAAAGGAAGAGCTCAAAGAAGATATTATGACATTGATTTAAAATAAGATGAAAGACAATCGGGTTTTTAAGCATTAACCATTTTCAATGGAAACTTTATTGAAAAATAATAATTAGATAGCTCATGGATGAATAAAATCTATAGGACAGAAGTTACAACCCTAAACCTATTGCTAGTGCGCATCATACATAACGATAAATAGGAAAGATGCATAGGATTCTCCTAAGTTCGCAAACAATAAGAAACGAGCGATAATACTCCCATTGTACGCAAACAATTAGATTAAATTCTACTAGCAATCACTAAGTTAATCCATCAGCTAACTTGATGTCACTACTAATACTGATTAACAAAAAAATTAAGGGCAATTTTATTTACATCCACTTTATTTGTTAGTCCACCCTAATTTTTAGGAGTATTACCTATTTTATGATTTTTACAATTTTAAAAATTGATTAGTTAATCCACTTAAAACTTTTTTTTCATGGTTCTATTTTCGTGCTTCTCTTTACTCCTTTCTCAAATCATCCAAAATACATATAAATCGAAAAAGAAGAAGAAAAAGATTGCCACAACTAGTCTTTTTTTCCTTATTGTAATGCACTGTGAAGAGGTGTGAACATGACTAACTGCAAATCTGAAATCTAAAATAGAAAAGTAGAAGATTAAGTAGCTGGGTTACCAACATACGATTGTTTGCAGTTCATACTATATAAGACTCAGTAATGAAATGAAGCTAACAGAGAAATACAGCTGAAAATGCAGACAAATGCGTAAAATATATCACTTGCAATGATTTTTTTTCTTTTTCTTCATAATAGTACGTCCTTATTTCTAGTACTCAAATGCGCGCACACTCTAAAGACAAAGCAGTTTCTCCGGATATCAAGTACTGATATATACAACGTATTTCACTGCGTACAGAGCATTTTCTAAGACAAGAATAGTTTAAAAAAGAACCTATATTCTTTGCGAGGACATGTCCATATTTTCTTCTTCTTCTTGTTCTACTAAACAAGTCTAGTAACAGTGAAGGAAGAGAACGAAAGAGGGAAGCCAGCTTGATGTACAGCTTGCAGGCAAATATTGAACAAAATCAACATCACTATATCTAGTTAGTAGCTAAATATTATATTATGCTTTAACATAAATCATAATAAATAAAGATCTTCTCAACTTGTGTATGTATAATAGACAGTTCCTTTTTTCAAAAATAAAAATGGATCATCATTTATTTATATAGCCAAAATATCATGCAAAAGTTAAAGAAAAAGATTAGTAGTCAAGCCAAGCTCAAACAATTATCTAAATGGTAAAGGAAAGAGGAAGGTAGCAAGCACATCAAGAATTCTCTCTTGCAAGCTAAATCTAAGCACTCTGATAGCATATCAACATGCTATAGCTCTGAAACTCGTACAACGGCTCAAAGTTTATGTGAAGATTCTAACTCCGTTTCAGATCTGTCTAGTACTAGGTTTCGTGCTTGCGATCTTTCAATTTCCAATAGATCGATTTAGGCAAAGATCCTAACAAAACTATCTACAACTACTATTCTTCAGGCATGTGTAGCAAGTTAAACCATTGTTTATCGAACTGGAAAAGAGGACGGGATAGGGGAAAAATAATTTTGAGGAGATAGAAGTGGATTAAGTTAGAGAATAATTTACCATAGCAAAAACCCAAAACAAGATTGAAGAAGTAATAATACCAGAGGTTATCGGCATGGCAGAGGCGATCGGCGTGGGCGTGGCAGAGGAAACCAGTCAGAAGCGAAGGTGGAGTAACCCTAGGCAGGATGAAAATTTGGGGATTAGAAGTGTAATGGTAATAACGAAAAACAAAAGGTAGAGTTAGACACTTGGTTGAACGTAAAATTACCATGTTAACCCTTGCGTTCAAAGTTAGTGTATATTGTAATGGTTATTACTATTATAAAGGGATATAATGGTAATAAATGTTATAACTTAGTAACACATATAACCGTTACAAATAGGACCCGAAAAATGTTACAAAATGGCCTGTTTGGTGTAGTGATGGGGGCAACAACCCTCCGTGTCACCAAGACCACTTTACCATACCGGTCCCCAACATGGCGAAGGGAAACACTACTGAAGACCACTCTAACATTGCTCCGGGCGGGGTGAATACCGAACCCCGGATGGATGCCGCTCACCTAGGCCAATCACTTCCAATCGAAGTGGATATGGTTCGGTCCAACAATAACCAAACGACTTTAGCTATAAGGTTCGAAGTTGAGGGTCACCTTCATTCAAATCTCGGAGGACTAACCGAGCCAATCCGAAGAGCTCGGGGAATGTTTTCACCCTATGCTAGTACCGGGATTCTCACCTAAGTCCCCAATGCATAATTGTATTCGTGGCAACGACTCCTTGGAGATGGATGCCAGCTTGCAAGCATCATCAAATGCTTCACCAGAGGCACATCTTCTCAAGAGGATGTAGATGACATCCACCGTTGTCCATTCACATGGGAAATCTGAAACTCCCGTAATCCACCGATCTTCAATCTTCTGGTCCTGGAGCCCTACAACGACAGGACCGACCTGACCATTCACCTCATGCAATACATGCGTCGCATGGAGTACTTTTTGCATCGACCAATGTCATAGCCAAGTGCTTCCCACTCTTTCTTAGCGACATAGCTGGCATGTGGTTCCAGTAGTTAATAAATGAATCGATCAATAGTTGAAATATGTTGGGCACTCACTTCATCGAGTAGTTCAGAGTCCACATCTCTCGACTAAAGAGCGTTACGTTCCTTAACCTCCATCAAGTAGCGGTCTGGCGAGTCCCTATGCTCATTCTTGAAAAGATTCAACACGGCTGTTGCACCAGTCGACTGACTCCAGCCATCGATGGTGTTTATGGCTGCCATAGCTGGTGTACAGAACCGATCAGAATTCAGAATTTTTTTAACCAGAGATCCCCCAAGGACATTGAAGATTTCTTTGTCGAAGCTGATAGATTTCTCCAGCAAGAGGATGCTAGTATTGAGATGGAAAGCCTCAAGGTGTTTGCCACCAAGGACGGAGGTCCATCCAACACCAATGGTCGGAACAAAGGAAAGGGAAGACTCTATGAAAAGAATGATCGGAACATACAACTCCGGAGAGAGAACAAGTATGATCAATACACCAAGCTCATCTCATCCCTAGTAGACATTTACCTTGACGTACGAGGATATTTACCTTTCCCTAAGCATCCCCGAAGAGAGCCAAATCAACAAGAACTCGAATCAGGAAAGCACTGCATGTACCACAACATGGCAGGTCACAGCACCAATGAATGTCGACATCTACGCTATCTTATCGAGGAAAGGGTTAGACATGGAGAATTGCTAGAGTATGTTAAGAGATTTGTACCAGCCTCACCTCCATGACAACCTTCTTCCCAAGCTCCTTGGGTCGATCCTCAAATTCCTCGAAACAGAAATGATAAAGATATTTTTTGTCAACATCGGAGATAGGTCAATGGGGATGGATCTATGGGAGAGAAGTTGGTTATTTATCTTTCACATGCTTGAATTGGTTCTTCGTCCCTAGAATGTCAAGGTTTTAGAAAGAAGGGTTGATAATATGTTGCTCTTGACAAAGGACATTAATAGAGGATAGCGAGGGACTCCACACCAAGCTCGCTATGATATGTAAGCTTGTGGGGAGGGAAGAAGCTCATAGGAGGGGTTTAAATCTATAGGAAAGGGTGTTCCCTTGGACAGTAAGGAGGCCCGAACAAGAATCCAAGAATTTGCGGAAAATACACAATAATCTGCAACAATTAATGATTAAGAAAAAAATAGTATGACAAACTCACAGTAAGATGCTTTGGATATGAATAAACGCTTTACTAATCTTTGATTTGGAATACATGACTAGAATAGAAGAACTTCTTTAATTGGTCCCCGTCTGAGGGTTTTAAGAGAGGAAATACAAAGATTAGCCAAACAAAAAATGAGAGCCCTCCTTAAAATGTGACCTCGGGAGTCCTATTTATAGGAAACTTGGACTTCCTTCCACTACTGGGCCATTGGGCCTCCAGAGGCGTTTATCGGCCGCCTTTTGCCCTGGTCTCGGACGTTTTTGCTTCCGACCGCATTACGGTGCAAATTATGGCTTTCTCGATGAAGGTTTCGGCTAGTCGGGAGCCTCTTCGAGGGGAATATGTGCTTGCTATCATTGTAGCTCTTCGGAAGGTATTTTGAGCTCTTAGTTGCATGCTCTCAGTCACAAAGTTTCAGATATAGGCTTCCGATTTTCCCGTGAATACTTAGAGGAGCCTTCCCTCATTATGTATGTGGATAACTGCTACTTCAGAATCATTGTCGGTGTCTGTGCTGAATAGACTAGTGTGGATAGCTTGTATCCCTTTCAAGGTTCCGGTTTGCTTTTCGGTGGGATTTCCCAGTATAGCCTGATGCTTCAGAAGGTTGTTCTAGGTAATTCGTCTATTGTTTATCAAGACGTTCTCTCAGCATTTATGCGGTGGGCATTTCGGAAGTTGGTTCCAGATAATCCTTACGCTTTTCCAACTTGATGCTCTTGGTGTTTTAACCTCTTGTCGTATCGGTGTTAGGCGGGTTAGTATTAAGTGTCCTTTCGGCCTTCCGGGTTCCCATAGGCGTAGCTTCTTTCTCCAACTTTCATGGTTTCTGACCTAGATGGCTTCTCACCACAAGGCCACCTGCCGAGTTGACGCTCTGGGAAGGATCCCACCAGTCTGACTTTATCGGACCGATCCTTCTGGTTAGATCCTTGCCTGTTGAACTTTGTTGGCTTTCTGTAGACCTTGAGTTTCTTCCTTAGGAAGGTGCCAGTTTATGTCGCTCCCAGATCATTCTTTCTAGCTTTTGGTTCTTTCTATTATTAGGCTCCCTACTTTCAAGGTTCTTTTCTACACTCGTATTCTTCCGATAACCCTTCACCATCAGCTGGTTTCAGAGTTAATTTTGGTAGTAACAGGTAAGGACCTTGAGCCTGGCAATCGCGACATCATCATTAAATTATCTATGCACTCCATTTATTAGGAATAAAGAAATGTACTTTTATGTTTTATTTCAACCTTTGAATAATATGGTTATTTTGAACTACATATGTACGCAATTAGGATTTAATCCCTAGGCGTTCTCTGGATTCAACTAGAAACCTATTAGGATTTGTTTCTGTAATAGCTCGATTAGCAAATTTAAATTTCTTTCACAAACATGGATTATGTTTGATTCAAGCATCTTGCCAGGATTTGACAGGATCCTTGATCGAAGCTGAGCATGCTTAATGTTCGCCAAGTATGGTCAGTGCAAGCCACCTTCTTTAAACTAAGCATGGTCAATGCCTGCCACCATACTTAGTTGCCTTAAGTCGAGTATGACTAATACTCGTCAACTTCACAAGCCGAGTATGGTTAATACTCGCCAATTCCATTAGCCGAGTATAATTAATACTCGCCAACTCCGTAATCCGATTATGGTTAATACTCGCTAACTCCATAACTGAGTATGGTTAATACTCGCCAACTCCATAAGCCGAGTATGGTTAATACTTGCTGCCAACTCCATAAGTCGAGTATGATTGATACTCACCAATTCCACAAGCCAAGTGTGGTTAATACTCGCCAACTCCTTAAGACGAGTCTGATTGATACTCATCAACTTTACAAAACCAAGCATGGTTTATGCTCATGCCCCAGTTCTTTACAAGTGTTCTTCAATTGGCAGGATCCCGGTTCTTCTGCTTATATCAAGATTAATTCTAAGTGGCCGACTTATAATTTGGCATTCGTAAATCAACGACCTTAATACGATCACCAACGATTGTCGGTCTTCTGACCTTAATATGATCCTTAGCGGTCGTCGGACATTTAGTGTAACAACATGCCCGAAATGGGCCTAAATTTCGACCCAGGAAAGGCTTATCGAAACTTAAAACATTTCTAAATGGGTCGTTGGTTCCTGCAAGGATTACATTTGCATAGATAATGATAACATATACTTCAAATGGAATTCTCACATGGCGGAAAGAGATAATATAATACTCAAATAAGATGTACCATTTATTAAAAATATCAGAAATACAACAGTCACATTTACATTTGTTCAATAGGTACATCAAATAGTTCATTCTCACAAGATTCCAAAAGAAGTAAAGCAATAACTACTAATGATAGCATAAGAACTTCGTCCTCTCCATCGGCTTCAATCATGACTTCGTCCATGGATTTTACTCCCATTTACTGACCTGTTGGATATGTTGAGGAGAGGGATCAGAAACATAAATTTCTATGTGACTGAAGTATGTAGTTACTTAATGTCCATATCCTATATTTTTAGCAGGTTACATATGTCAAGGTATGTCTACACAACACACGAGATTAACACAAACACCGAGTATCTAACCAATGGGGTGGATATCCAAGTCAGTCGCCTATTAGTGTTTTTAGGGTAAAGACCCAACGAGGTGAGCGTTCTCGGTCACTAATGGCCCTATTAAAGGTGGATTCTTATGATCTCTTATAACCCTAAGGCGGACCTCTAGCCCCGTAAGACCCCGTCCTAATACGTTAACGTTCTTAAGTCTATACTCTCACTTGTAAAATGAGAAGTAGTATTGCGAATGTTACTACTTAATTGATATTACGGTAGGACACCTATGTCGCTTAAGACTTCTCTTAGATAGTTGTTAGCATGAAATGGCCGCATATCATTTATTTACCAAGTTTGTCCCTAGTAGATCCCTTACAAGCTTCTAGAGGAAGTGGACATCTCCGTGAACTACCCTACTCCATTATCGTTTATGCCTAACCACTTTTAGAGAAGGATGACCCAAAGACTTACTTTAAATCTAATATGGGTAGGTCCCATGACTTTGGTTCCACTCCAAGACGTAAACCTTCAGAGGGATCCTAGTCCTAACCACTTAAGACCCAAACTAGATAAAAAGAGAGTCAGCCACTTAATACCTTCTCAAGGTGTAGTAAACCTACCTATTTTCACAAGCAATAGACTTATATACACACACTAGACCTCTCAGATTAACTTGTATACCTGTAGATGCTGGATATACCGGTTGATTTCAGGCAGACTTCTACTACAAGTTGGTTTAACCTTGTGTCTAGTGTACTAAGTTTTTGAATGGCCCATTGCACCTATGCAACTCACATTAGTTGGGCCCACTTTTGGTTACTGGATTTGTCGGTTGGTTCCGGGCAGACTTCTACCACAAACGACAACTAACCTCATGTTTATGTGTCACTATTAATATATATAAAGCCATTCTATATACGCACACACAAGCAATCCAATATAAATTTATTATGGGGACATTTCAAATTCGAGTTCTAACCTAATCGCATTTAGTACGCTAACACAATATTAATTACTTTGATTACATTTATACAATTTTAATAATTATATCGTTTAAATAACATAAATATTCGTACAAGTGAGGAAATGTTCTAATGAGATGGCAATTGTCAATTTGTCCAAATCAAGGTATACAAGTTAGTTTTTTCATACTTTTACCGCTCCAACTTAAGCATGATGGCATAATAACAAGATAACATATAGTAGTGGGTGGAAAATATACATTCATACAAATTTTCAACTTACTTCCTAGGCTTGTTGGAATGATTTCAATATTGGATTAATAATAAAGTATTACATACATACACATGTATGTTTTTAATTTCCACTTTGTCTAATTCACCCCTTTTTTGGTATTTTGCACATAAAAATGTTTGTATTTGACATATTTCAAGTATGAATATGTTTGGATTCAAAATAGAACCCAAAACCTAATCAAATCATGAAATACCAAAATCAAAACCTTTTATGTTACAATCAAATGTTTGATAAAGGTGAATTATTCAAAATAGAAACTAGTAGCAACACCCATTTTCATCTTCAACCCAATATTAAAATCAAAAGTCGACAAAACCAAAATAATCACGAAAATTCATACACAAATATAAAAATAGAGGATTTGGAGATTTTATTATTTTTGTTATCCAATTTCTGAATCCTCCTAGGCATATCTATTAACATGATAATCTAATCAAAATACGAGTACGCCTTAAGCAAAAGATATTCCACTCACAGATCTAGGCAGAACAAAGAGAAATCTATAGTAAATCTAGATCTATGCTTTAATCTTTGTGGTCAAACGTGCTACAATAATCCTCCTAATTATATATATAAGAGACAACTAATAGATTCTTATATATATATATATATATATTTGTTTATGCCAAATTCCATAATACAAAACTTATATAAATTAGAATAAAGAGAGATTGAGAATAGGATTGCAGCAATAGAAGAAATTCTCAACCCTTTCCTTAGTTTTTCTTTGGAATTTAGTAATGGCAGAGAGGCAGCATGGATTTAGGGATGGAGAATGATTAGGGTTCCAGTGTGTGATATGAGGGGTTGTATATAGTTGCCCGTTTGAGCATAGACCGTTCGATTACATAGAATTACTCCAAGCTTTTATTTTTATATATACCTAAAAAAACCTAACCACCTAGATTTATTGGGATGTCCAGACGCTCGACAATTGACCAAAGTGGCCGACCGGCGGTCGACACCCCTTAAGGTGGGGTGGCCGACCCCTTGGAGGCTCGGACGCCCAATAAAGAAACATTTCTGAGTTGTTTATTTTAATTATTACGTTCTTTAATCTCTTAATCTTATTCCATATATACAATATACTTTGTCCCCAGGATCTTACCTTCATTTCAAAATTCAAATTCTACCTCTTTATTTTGAATATTTCGGGCACACACACACATATATATATATTATCCATTCAATTATATATATATATATATATATTCTGTGTTTTACGGTCCAAATTCATTTCTTCATAACTTCTTCATACATCGATCGTTTTTAGTATATTATATAAGAAAACGATTTAGAATTTCACCACGAATCGAAATAAAAGAATGTCATAGCCAAATTCCTAAAGTTGCAAATCTTATTTTCCAGTCATATTATTTAATTGTTTATTTTTAATTATTTATTTATTATTATTACTTATGGATTTTATAGGGTGTTACATTCTTCCCCCTTAAAATAGATTACAACTTGCTCGAAACATCCTTGACTCGCAGTGATTATGAACTGCAGACCCACTAAAGAGAGCTCTACCTAGCACGTAGGTATAATAAGTGATGCAATATGTATGCAAACAACCTAAATATACATATATTTCTACATGAGTGCTTGTTGCAATGGTGTTACATCCATTTCCTAACATCCAATCTAGCAATCACAATGCATCCATAAATGTTATTTTGAGAAAAAAGTACCCATGAAAAGCTCTAGGTGAGTCTGTCTCATCTTATCCTCAGTATCCTATGTGCTTTCCGCTGATCATTTCCCCATTGTATTCGGATGAGGCGAATGGTTTTGTTGCGTAATCTCTAGATTCCTTGCTCTACAATCCTTGTAATGGCACATGGCACCATGGACTCCAAGACGAATTTTTCTATGTCCCAATTTCATCAAGCTCGAGTCTGGTAGTAGAATCATGAAGGCATTTCCTTAGATGAGATACATGAAAACATTATGGATTCCCGATAGACTTTCTAGGAGATCCACTCGATAAGCCAAAGATATTATCTTCTCGATGATGTCAAAAGGCCTAATAAACCTGGGATCTAACTTCAAAGTATTCCAAACCGAAAAGTTTTCTTAAGAGGGGATACTTTTATGAATACTAAGTCTCCAACATTAAACTCAAGTTCCCACCTTCGCTTATTGGCATATGATTTCTGATGGTCTTGGGCTGCCTTCATCCTTTGCCTAATCAAAGATATCTTCTCTATGGAATCATGGATGAAGTCTGGTCTGAGTATAACCTTGTCGGTAGTTTCCCACAAACAAGTCGGTGATTTGCATGGCCTCCCTTAAAGCGCTTCGAAAGGGCCATACCAATCATCGTTTGGAAACTATTATTATACGTGAACTCCACAAGCTATAGGTGCTGCTCCGAAACTCCTCCAAATTCGATGATGCAAGCTCTGAGCAAGTCTTCTAAGATTCTATTTACTCTTTCTATCTGTTCGTCTGTCTACGGATGATAAGTTGTGCTTAGATTGAGGGTCATTTCCAACGCTGTTGGTAGGCTTCTCCAAAATTCACTTATGAATAAGCGGTCTCTATCACTCACAATACTCAATGGGATGCCATGAAGTCTTACTATCTCTTTGACATATAATTGGGCTAATGAGGCTACAGTCCTTGTCTTCTTGACTGATTTATATGGGCGCTTTTGGTTATACGATCTACCACAACCCAAATGGCCTCATTCCCTTTTTGGCTTCTAGGAAGTCCATCTACGAAGTCCATGGAAACTTGTTCCCACTTCCATGTTGGGATATCTAATGGTAACAACAATCCTATGGGATTCCCTTGCTCCGCTTTTACTTTTTGACATGTCAAGCATTTGGCCACGAATTCGGCAACATCTCTCTTCATTCCTTCCTAATGGAGATTCATTTTCATATCCTTGTACATTTTGTGCCTACTGCGGTGTATGGTCAATTCTGACCTGTGGCACTCCTCTAGAATTCCTTCCCTCAACCCTTATCCTTAGGGATGTAAAGTCATCCATCCCAAAGTAAACTTCCTTCATTGCCAATCGAATGTCTAACCGAATGAGGAAATGTCTCTTTCTTTCCCACTTTCTCCTTTATGTTTCTTAATTCCTCGTCAAAGTCTTGTGCGCTTTGGAACGTTTCTCTTAGGGTTGGTCTAATTATCATAGCCCCAAGAAAACCATTAGAAGTGGTTAGTGAGAGTTGCAAATTAAAATTAGAGGGGAACTCTAATTGTTCCCATTATGTTATCGCATTCAAAATCGCATGTTTCCTACTTAAAGCATTCGCCACAACATTCCCTTTACTCGGGTTATATTGAATCATAAAGTCAAATGAGGCAATATATTCCATCCATCGTTGTTGTCTCTAGTTTAGGTCACATTAAGAAAATAATTATTTTAGGGATTTATGGTCAGTAAAGAGTTCAAATTTATCCCTTAAAAGATAATGCCTCCAAACCTTAAGGGCAAACACTACTACGGCTAAATTAAGGTCATGATCTGGGTATCTTTTCTCTGGATCCATGAGTTGTCTACTAGCACAGGAAACTACATTTCCTTCTTGCATAAGAACTGCTCCTAAACTGGTTCCACATGCATCGGTGTAAACGGTAAACAATTTTGAACCATCGGGTATAATTAGGACTAGTGCGCTAGTTAATACTTCCTTTAACTTCTTAAGGCTATATCACATTTATCACTCCAAGGAAACATCAAATTATTCTTTTTTAATTGGGTTAAAGGAGTAGAAATCTTTGCAAAGTCTTTTATGAATTGCCATAATATCCGGCCAATCCAAGGAAGCTTCTCACCTTTGTAGCATTCCGAGGTATCCTCCATTCCTTGATTGCCTTGATCTTCGCGGTGTCTACGGCCAAGCCTTCGCTTGACATAATTTGTCCTAAAAAACTTACTTCTTCCCTCCAAAATGGCACTTCGAGAATTTTGCTTTCTGTTGGTTCTTTCTTAATATCTTAACACTTGTCTCAAGTGTTTTTCGTGCTCTTCACGATCTTTTGAAAATATAAGGAAATCATCTATGAAGACTACCTTTGAAACTCCACATCTGTTAATGTCACTCACAAAGGGAAAGCATTAAGTTTCATGAAGCATTATAGGTAAACAGACATAGAATATTACAAGACAGATATATGGAATAACGACAAAATAAAAACTTTATTTATCATA
Source organism: Allium sativum (assembly GCA_030737875.1). Classification (NCBI taxonomy): domain Eukaryota; kingdom Viridiplantae; phylum Streptophyta; class Magnoliopsida; order Asparagales; family Amaryllidaceae; genus Allium; species Allium sativum. Next base: position 513,866,386 of record CM060918.1, read on the forward strand.
AGATACCATTGCCCAAAAACATCACATCTTTGAAACATAAAAGTCCATTACAACATACAAGTTCTTGTACTTCAAAAATATCAGAGTACATAAAAGAAGTAAAATTCCCCAAGAAAAAAATACATCCATTGAAACATGGATAGGAGATTGAGACATACATATCAGCAGCTCTAGCAAAAGTAAGCATAATCACGATCAAGCCTAAGTGTTTCCTCCGTGAGAACCTAAGGGGAAACGGAAGAAAGAAGGAGAAAGAAAAAGGGTCAAATATAAAGTCTGGCGAGTCTAGTGACTTTTAGCAAGTAAATAAATAAAAGTAGCATGACAGGCATATGAAGTGGATAAGAGAGATCATTACATAAATGGCAGGTGTGGTAAGGTAGACAGGATAAGGTGTATATGCTTCTAATGATTACTCTGCACTATTACTAGTATAACCAAAATGTAACACCCCACCTCCGCCAGGGTGGCTCTTGCAAGCAACTCTGACTTTGGTGGGGCGTTTTTAAAACAAGGTAAACATGCATAATGATAAAGCAAGGCAGGACATGACATATATATATGTAAATAAACAGAGTAAGTAGATAGATAAAACAGCGGAAGAATTTTAAACCATTTCAAAAACAAGTCTGCTACATTATAATGTCAATTTCCCAAGTAAACAAGTCTAGTACATAAAATAACATCATCTGAAACTGAAAAGGAAAACATAAAAGTAGCTATCCCCGAAGTGTAAGAAACCATAGCGAGCTCAAGTCCAGAGCATACATGAGCTATCCAAGAAAGCAGCTAAGATCCAAGCTAGACTCCTATATTCCCTCCCTGAGAACCTGGGGGGGGGGGGAAACGGAAGAAAAGAGGCGAAAGAAAACAGGTCAGTCAAAAAGACTGAGTAAGCCCTGCTACGATCAGTCTATAAACTAATAAAGTTAACATCATGATGGAAACTGAGATGATCATAGATAACAACATACTGGCATGATAAAGTAACTACAAGATAGATAGAGGTGTCATCGCATAAACAAGGTTAAGTTTTGCACCACGGTGTACTAGCAAACCAACATAACAGGTATTGATCCCTCAGCCCAAACGTTGGCCCAATAACATGAGGTGACCTTAATACAAGGTCCAGCCCAACGGTCTAGTCGATCGGCTCCCGATAAACCTAACACGTCAAGTGTTGGTGTCCATACGGCCCACATATGGATGTAGTCTGACTGTGCTGGGTCCGCCTTCGGGTGTATCAAGCCCTCGGGTGTCAACCCCCGACACTTAAGCAATAATACACAGCTCAAAACTACTGGTACCCGTGCCTCGAGTTTGTCCAATACCGGACTACGTGCACGTCCGTAGCCCGCCTGGACCCGCACCGCTGTACCACTCAGCCGCCGCTTTGGTCGCTTACATCCGTCCAGTAATCGTGCCCCGCCCTAGCCTAGTCCTCTAGGGTTGTGATGATACCAAACTGGGATTACTGCCGGAACAGACCCGCTGATAGGGTTTTGTAAGAGGGTTAAGTGCGATTTAACCCTTCACTAATCATGGATTAAATTGGTTAAGTGTAACTCAACCCCATTCTAATCCCTCGAACCCCCAATTGGATTAAACTGGTTAAGTGTAACCAACAGTTCACACTTAACCCCATTTCAATCCCTCTAATCCCCAAGCGGATTAAGTATTAGTGGACCCTGACTTAACCCTAACCATGAGGCATTAATTAACTTAATGCACCTTAACCTCTCACATTAGACTTTGTTGCGGTTACTAGTTAAGCCGGGCGGGTCCGGGTAGCTTTACACCACAACTTGGTCTAACCTCGGGTCTTGGCACCACGTGACCAACTTCTCACATTGGGTCCTATTGTTTGTAGCCACTAGTTAAGCCGGTCGGTTCCGGGTAGAATTACGCTACAAACTCAACCCAACCTCGAGTTGGCCACACTTATGTTTTCTAAGTGTCATGTCCACTTTATTTCAAAACATAATTGCAAGTCAACAAATACTTGGGTAGACCTAACTTAATAGGTAAATTCCCAAGGGGTAGACCTAACTTAATAGGTAAATTCCCAATCTTATATTTTCATGTATTTTAAGTTTACCCAAAACCCCCAACGTCATTCTATCGCTTACATATTCGTAGTAACGCATAAAGGATAGGAAGAGGGAACTTGGCACAACATACATGATGAACTTGCACAACAATTATGCATAACATGTTAGACTTGCACAACTTAGCATGGTGAACTTGCATATTACCATAAACATGCATAACTTGTCAAACATGCACAACTTGTCATTTTAAACTTGCATAAGCATGCATAACTTGTCAAACATGCACAACTTGTCATTTTAAACTTGCATAAGCATGCATAACTTGTCAAACATGCACAACTTGTCATTTTAAACTTGCATAAGCATGCATAACTTGTCAAACATGCACAACTTGTCATTTTAAACTTGCATAAGCATGCATAACTTGTCAAACATGCACAACTTGTCATTTTAAACTTGCATAAGCATGCATAACTTGTCAAACATGCACAACTTGTCATTTTAAACTTGCATAAGCATGCATAACTTATTAAACATGCACAATATGGCATAATGAACTTGCATAAACATACATAACTCATTTAACTTGCAAATCATGGCATAGTGGACTTGCATAAACATGCATAACTCATTTAACTTGCAAATCATGGCATAGTGGACTCGCATAAACATGCATAACTCATTTAACTTGCAAATCATGGCTTGGTAAACTTGCATAAACATGCATAACTAAATAAACTTGCAAAGATCCCAACTTTCATCACATATTAACTTTAGAGTTTCTAAAATGAAGGTAAGAGGGCTTACAATGCTTATGCGGACTCAAATGAGTATAGCAAATGTAAGAAACCTCTTATGCAACTAATTAAAACCCCTAAATGCAAGCTAACTTGATCAAGACTCCTCATTTATGATGCCAATAGAGAAACAAGCCTTTAATGCAAGCTAAGGAGGATCATACAAGCCCAAATATACTTGTATGCATGGAAAACCACTTAGGAATCAATTTAGGAATTGTATGAAGAGGGTGGAGGCCATGAGAGTTTTGATTTTGCCATAGTTTAGTTGCTAGGATGAATAATGAATGATTTAGGGTAGGTTAGGGTCTTATTTATAGATTAGGCTAGTGATTTGGACCATAGGATTAACCCTAGATTCAATTAGGTCCATCAGATCTCGGAACTCTCTAGAACCAAGCCCCCGAATCAAGCCCAAATCAGAAATGGTGCACCAGGCCAAACAGCCCGGACACCCCCTGTCGACAGGGCTGTCGACAGGGCAGTCGACATGCTAAGACCCCTGTCGACAGGCCTGTCGACATGGGGTCCTGGGCGGGAATTTTTCCCGCCTGCGCCAGTTTGCCCTATCCCTAGTTTTTAATTTTAAAATTTAAATCTGTTTTTACTTAGAAATTTTCTGAAAACTTCAATGGGCCTTAACTGGGTCATACGGACTCCGATTTTCGAAAATTCGGACTCTATTTCGCGTATTTTTCCGAGACGAACGCAATGGCATAGCCCGTTTCCCTTGATTCAGATTTTTGAATTAAATTCTGCCTCGATTTATTTTATAACAGGTTATTGAAAATACGGGTTGTTACATTCTCCCCTCCTTAAAGGATTTCGTCCCCGAAATCTTCAAGTTAGGAAGAACGTATCCTACCATCCAATCATCCATCTACTCAAAGCATCATCCACGAGCAATCATTGTCCTTAAAAGATTCTAAATGCTGGATGAACATATGCAGAGGTGTGTGTATATGTACTTATCTAATGCAAATATCATCAATGCAAATTATGTTAGTGAAATGAATCCATATGTATGCAGTTCCTAACATAATGTATATCATCTATATGTGTGCACATAACATACACCCATATGCAACATCCATGTGATAACACACAATTTTCATCCATGAATAAGCATAAACACTCATGCATATGCAATATGAGGAGTGTGCGAGCCGATCTAGTGCCTAATCGTGTATAATGCATCCACGAGCAGCCACTTGCAAACACTTGCAACCACTTGCAACCATCAAACATAACATGTTTCAAACACATGTTTCAACCAAAGGGTTTCTTCCTAAGGTTCTCATGACAAGATAAACACGATAAACTAGATAATCATGGACAAAGGAATATGCTTAGAAGATAAGCAAGATAAACTCCTTTTTGGATTACAAGAAATCCATTCAAGCTCTGACATATAGTACTAACCGATGAGTCATAACCCGCTTATGGAGTTTACAACAGAAATAAGATCGAGAATGGGACCGAGAGGATATATATACCAAAGATAACTTGCAAGCAAGCTCCACAGGAAAACAAGGATCAAGGATGCACTCTAAAAAAAAGATATGATGCGCGTGTCTAGTCTTCACTCTTCTTAGTCACGCCTCCTTGAGCTCAATTCCACTGTGCTTTTACCGTCTTTTACTTCATGACTTCTTGGCTTCCTAACTCCTATTTCCCAAATTCGAGTTGGAACTCATTTCATTATCGCCTCTCGTCTTCCTTTTCCACTTATTCTTCTTTCTGTATACTTGGCTTAAACATAATTGTAACCTCATGATTCCATGCAAGCTCTCCAAAATTCACTAGTGAATCCTGGAGCTCGTCTACTTACTATAAAGTATTCCACGCAGCAGAACTTTCCTTGAAAATACCACTCCACGTTGCCAATTGCCCTTATAAACGTGATTTTCTATAACTCAGGCTTAATCGAAATGAACCATCCGCCCATGAGTGATAGGCCCTACCTAGATTCAGTTGCCTACCCATGGTTTCCTGTAAGCTATTTTAAAACTGGCCAACTTCTTGAGGGTAAACCGTTGCTAACCATGACGCAGTCCCTTCGCTCTTTACCGGACTGAAATGAGTACTTTTCGTGAGTCTACCTATTATGACCCACATACCCGTATTCCCTTTCTTTGATCTAGGTAGCCCATCCACATAATCTATCGAGATGTTCTCACACTTCCCTTGTGGAACCCCCAATGGAGGTAATGGCCCACTGGGCTTCTATGACTGGGCCTTAGCCTGGTGGCACAACATGCATCCTAAGACCAACTCGGCCACCTCCTCGAGTGATGCGCATCTTCAAGAACCTTCTTTACCAAGTCTTCCACTCGAGGAACACATAATCTCTCATCGCGCCTTAGTCATCCCTTGTCATCTATAATATATCTAGCGAGGTGTCTTAACATCTCGCCTCAAATCGACTGGTCCATGTTCTTGACCAACGGTGGGTCTTCTTCCTGTGAAACCCCCCCTTTTTGATCCAGAAGAGTAAGTCTAAGCTTCGGGGATGCTAACTAGCCAAACGGAGAAAGCTTCTTACTCCAATTGCCCTGCTCAAAGTTTTCCGGTCTTAAACCGCAACCATTTTAGCGGAATCCACCGCTAAGCCTTACTTAGGAACTATGTCCCCAAGGAATCCAACTTCTTTCCTCCAAAGTGACATTTGGGGAACTTGATCTTCAACTGGTGGTTCTAAGCGTATCCATCTCCTCCTTGAGATGTCTATCATGCTCTTCTTCGTTCTTTTGAGGAGATCAAAATATCGTCTACGACGACCCTGACAAACTTGTTCAAGGACTCCCTAAACACCCTACCCATCAAGTTCACGTAATATGCGGGTGCATTAGTCAAACCAAATAGCATGACTAGCCATTCTAAAACCCATCCAGAGTCCTAAACGCAGTCTTGTCAATTCCATCCTCAGCCATCCTAAGCTGATGGAATCCGGTAGCTAGATCAAAAGAAAACGAATGCTCCTACAAGCTGATCAAACAAATCATTGATCCTTGGTAACGGTTATCTATTCTTCTCACGAAGATCAACACATAAGCGAAGCAAACCGTCCACATTAGTAACGAATACTACTGGAGCACCCTACTCGAAAATGCCTCGTCTCAGGAAGTTCTTCTCAAGCAACTTCTTGACTTACTTTCTTAACTCTCATCTCGTGAGGTCATGTGCCTAACCGGCCACGAAACTGGCTTGGTATTACCAACCAGATAATGCGGAAATCTATCCCACGTCTAAGGGTAACCCCTTCACTTCCCCCAAGATATCAGGGTATTCTCGGACCACCCTCACAGATTGCAAACTATCGATAGACGAGTTGAGGGATTCAAGAATCATAACATGACGGGACCCATAGGGTTGCTAGAAATTTCTAGGGTATTACCGAGGCGAGTCATGAGCCTCACAACCCTATATACAAAAACCCAGAATGGCTCCAAAACAGGACAACCATTCCATGCCCAAAACCAACCCATATCCCCCGAAACCGAGAATATAAACATCCCACGAGAATTCTATACTCAAGATAGAAATTTTCAAATCCACTCAGACCACAGACAGGCGGGCAGAACCCCCAATTGGATTTGAAACACATACGGGATCCCCAACTAGACTAGTACTTAGGTGCAAACTTTCAACTTAGATCAGATGAAATAAAACTATGCGATGTGCTAGAATCAAACAAAGTACGAACAGGGAAAATCAGAAAATGTAAACAAAACTTTCAACAGAAATATCACCTCTATCATGAGCTGGAAGAACGATGTTGAGGGGATGAACTCGCCCTCCAGATAGTCCTACACACTGAGTCTGACCTTGCCCTTGTTTCCTCGGGCAATCCTTGCTCAGATGTCCAGACTCACCACAATGAAAGCATTCGCCCCGCTTTCTCTTCTTCTTCCTACATTCCCTGGATATATATCCAACTTTACCACAGAAGTTGCATTTCCTATTCTCTCTTGGCTTGTCCTTGCGGTTATAGTTATTCTTGCCTCGTTTCCCGGAATTTACTCTCTTGCCTTGAGACTCACTCGCCTTGACCTCTTTCTTGTCATTGTTATCTTCTTCTTGAAGTAGGGCCAAATTCACCAAATTCTCGAAAGTCGCCCCCAAGGGTATATGAGACATGGCCAAACCATGTAATGGCTCGTTTAATCCTAGAGCAAAGTGTAGGGCCTTCTTCTGAGCTGTATTAACCAAGTCTAAATCGACCCGAGCCAGTTGATTAAACTTATCTATGTATTCCCTAATAGTCATGTCCCCTTGCTTTAGTGATAAGAACCTCAGTCCCAACCTTCCTCTAAAGTCATCCCAAGTCTCAATTGGCCTAGTAGCGGTGGTGACTACCCACCAACGTGCAGCTTCTTCCTCTAGCAACTATACTGCTAACAAAACCTTCCTCCGGTCACCTATATCAAAGGTGGCTAAAAGATCTTCGGTTTCTTTCAACCCATTTCCTTGCCTCTACAAGAGTCTCTGTTCCACTAAAATTCTTGCCACCCATCATCTTAAAGTTCTTACAAGTTTCCACAAAATCCGCTTGTGGAGGCTGAGGGTGAAGAGGTATGGAAGGGGAAGGAGGAACAGCGGCCTTGACTGGAAAGACAACATTAGAGACACCCGAGACCAGTGCCGTGACTTCCAAGTACCGACGAAACCAATCGGGTATTGTTACCCCTTCGGGCAAGATGAGATTATCAAACATGCTGGAAACGAAGAGAGAAGAGTTCAAACGAGGGGTCAAAGGATAGTGCTAATGGCTTTTGGGGAATAGCCTTTTAAAAATAACTAGACTTTTCTTTGGAAAATACTTTATACTTGGTTTTGAAAATAGTTTTTCAAAAGTTTTATAAACCTTTTTATCCCTTCTCGTAAACCATATGCTCTGATACCAAATGTAACACCCCACCTCCGCCAGGGTGGCTCTTGCAAGCAACTCTGACTTTGGTGGGGCATTTTTAAAACAAGGTAAACATGCATAATGATATAGCAAGGCAGGACATGACATATATATATGTAAATAAACAGAGTAAGTAGATAGATAAAACAGCGGAAGAATTTTAAACCATTTCAAAAACAAGTCTGCTACATTATAATGTCAATTTCCCAAGTAAACAAGTCTAGTACATAAAATAACATCATCTGAAACTGAAAAGGAAAACATAAAAGTAGTTATCCCCGAAGTGGAAGAAACCATAGCGAGCTCAAGTCCAGAGCATACATGAGCTATCCAAGAAAGCAGCTAAGATCCAAGCTAGACTCCTGTATTCCCTCCCTGAGAACCTGGGGGGGGGGAAACGGAAGAAAAGAGGCGAAAGAAAACAGGTCAGTCAAAAAGACTGAGTAAGCCCTGCTACGATCAGTCTATAAACTAATAAAGTTAACATCATGATGGAAACTGAGATGATCATAGATAACAACATACTGGCATGATAAAGTAACTACAAGATAGATAGAGGTGTCATCGCATAAACAAGGTTAAGTTTTGCACCACGGTGTACTAGCAAACCAACATAACAGGTATTGATCCCTCAGCCCAAACGTTGGCCCAATAACATGAGGTGACCTTAATACAAGGTCCAGCCCAACGGTCTAGTCGATCGGCTCCCGATAAACCTAACACGTCAAGTGTTGGTGTCCATACGGCCCACATATGGATGTAGTCTGACTGTGCTGGGTCCGCCTTCGGGTGTATCAAGCCCTCGGGTGTCAACCCCCGACACTTAAGCAATAATACACAGCTCAAAACTACTGGTACCCGTGCCTCGAGTTTGTCCAATACCGGACTACGTGCACGTCCGTAGCCCGCCTGGACCCGCACCGCTGTACCACTCAGCCGCCGCTTTGGTCGCTTACATCCGTCCAGTAATCGTGCCCCGCCCTAGCCTAGTCCTCTAGGGTTGTGATGATACCAAACTGGGATTACTGCCGGAACAGACCCGCTGCTAGGGTTTTGTAAGAGGGTTAAGTGCGATTTAACCCTTCACTAATCATGGATTAAATTGGTTAAGTGTAACTCAACCCCATTCTAATCCCTCGAACCCCCAATTGGATTAAACTGGTTAAGTGTAACCAACAGTTCACACTTAACCCCATTTCAATCCCTCTAATCCCCAAGCGGATTAAGTATTAGTGGACCCTGACTTAACCCTAACCATGAGGCATTAATTAACTTAATGCACCTTAACCTCTCACATTAGACTTTGTTGCAGTTACTAGTTAAGCCGGGCGGGTCCGGGTAGCTTTACACCACAATTTGGTCTAACCTCGGGTCTTGGCACCACGTGACCAACTTCTCACATTGGGTCCTATTGTTTGTAGCCACTAGTTAAGCCGGTCGGTTCCGGGTAGAATTACGCTACAAACTCAACCCAACCTCGAGTTGGCCACACTTATGTTTTCTAAGTGTCATGTCCACTTTATTTCAAAACATAATTGCAAGTCAACAAATACTTGGGTAGACCTAACTTAATAGGTAAATTCCCAAGGGGTAGACCTAACTTAATAGGTAAATTCCCAATCTTATATTTTCATGTATTTTAAGTTTACCCAAAACCCCCAACGTCATTCTATCGCTTACATATTCGTAGTAACGCATAAAGGATAGGAAGAGGGAACTTGGCACAACATACGTGATGAACTTGCACAACAATTATGCATAACATGTTAGACTTGCACAACTTAGCATGGTGAACTTGCATATTACCATAAACATGCATAACTTGTCAAACATGCACAACTTGTCATTTTAAACTTGCATAAGCATGCATAACTTGTCAAACATGCACAACTTGTCATTTTAAACTTGCATAAGCATGCATAACTTGTCAAACATGCACAACTTGTCATTTTAAACTTGCATAAGCATGCATAACTTGTCAAACATGCACAACTTGTCATTTTAAACTTGCATAAGCATGCATAACTTGTCAAACATGCACAACTTGTCATTTTAAACTTGCATAAGCATGCATCATGCACAACTTGTCATTTTAAACTTGCATAAGCATGCATAACTTGTCAAACATGCACAACTTGTCATTTTAAACTTGCATAAGCATGCATAACTTATTAAACATGCACAATATGGCATAATGAACTTGCATAAACATACATAACTCATTTAACTTGCAAATCATGGCATAGTGGACTTGCATAAACATGCATAATTCATTTAACTTGCAAATCATGGCATAGTGGACTCGCATAAACATGCATAACTCATTTAACTTGCAAATCATGGCTTGGTAAACTTGCATAAACATGCATAACTAAATAAACTTGCAAAGATCCCAACTTTCATCACATATTAACTTTAGAGTTTCTAAAATGAAGGTAAGAGGGCTTACAATGCTTATGCGGACTCAAATGAGTATAGCAAATGTAAGAAACCTCTTATGCAACTAATTAAAACCCCCAAATGCAAGCAAACTTGATCAAGACTCCTCATTTATGATGCCAATAGAGAAACAAGCCTTTAATGCAAGCTAAGGAGGATCATACAAGCCCAAATATACTTGTATGCATGGAAAACCACTTAGGAATCAATTTAGGAATTATATGAAGAGGGTGGAGGCCATGAGAGTTTTGATTTTGCCATAGTTTAGTTGCTAGGATGAATAATGAATGATTTAGGGTAGGTTAGGGTCTTATTTATAGATTAGGCTAGTGATTTGGACCATAGGATTAACCCTAGATTCAATTAGGTCCATCAGATCTCGGAACTCTCTAGAACCAAGCCCCCCAATCAAGCCCAAATCAGAAATGGTGCACCAGGCCAAACAGCCCGGACACCCCCTGTCGACAGGGCTGTCGACAGGGCAGTCGACATGCTAAGACCCCTGTCGACAGGCCTGTCGACATGGGGTCCTGGGCGGGAATTTTTCCCGCCTGCGCCAGTTTGCCCTATCCCTAGTTTTTAATTTTAAAATTTAAATCTGTTTTTACTTAGAAATTTTCTGAAAACTTCAATGGGCCTTAACTGGGTCATACGGACTCCGATTTTCGAAAATTCGGACTCTATTTCGCGTATTTTTCCGAGACGAACGCAATGGCATAGCCCGTTTTCCTTGATTCAGATTTTTGAATTAAATTCTGCCTCGATTTATTTTATAACAGGTTATTGAAAATACGGGTTGTTACACAAAATGAGACGATCCATTACACTTCGAGGTGGTAAACTTAGGCATACGTCCAAATGTACCATAACCGCTACCATAATCGATCGACTCCCTACTACGTATATACACCCTGCCGGCCCCGCTGTAGGATGTATCACGTCCTAAAGTGGCAACCCCTCACTGATATGCACAACCCCTTATCTACAGGTGTCACGGTCGTCTTATCCCCCTCTGCCCGGCTCATGCATGCACATGACCCGGTCAGTTTGCGCTGCCTACACTATCCTCCATGTTTGGATCTCTTACAATATGTCAGTAAGCATGCCCCTTCTCCGTCTAGTACGGAGTACTTTGTTTGATACTTACTCCGGGTTACTGACTGAAATGGGTCCCACACAATATGATACAAGCTCTTCCCTTTGTCTTGTATCCCCCACTAGGTTTTCACTGACTATGTGTACCACTAGGTGTCTTTAATTACATAGCCCTATTCATTTCTATCAGTTATGCTTAACCTAAAAGGTGTCTTTAATTACATAACTTTACTTTTCCCTCCGGTTATGTATACCACTAAGTGTCTTTAATTACATAACCTTATTGAGTTAAGTTTGTGGGCCTATATGTAAATATTACCTACCCTCTCCAGATTTTCTTAACCCATCCACTATCCAATCAATTTTACTTAATCCTAACTTTAGTTCGTATTCATACAATCCCTTATGGATTAGATTAGGTTAAGTCCAATTTATTACCATGTCCATTTATGGTTTATAATGGGCCAGACCTCCCACATTAGGCCTACCACTTGTGCATGCTGGATATGCCGGTCGGGTCCGGGCAGTCTTATTGCGCAAGTTGGGCCTAACCTCATGTCTTAGCCAAATTCGTATTCGCGCACTTAGACCTCTCACATTAGGTTCAACATTAGTAGCTGCTGGATATGTCGTTCGGGTCCGGCCAGACTTCCACCACTAATGCAACCTAACCTCGTGTCATAAGTGCAATTACAATTTCTAATTGTAATTATTAAACATTCCATTTTTATCAAATTCTTACCTATGTCTTTATAGGTAATTATGTCCCCACTTTCCCCCTTTCGAATTATATGTCCAATTAATTATACCTATGCCTTATTAGGTATTTATGCCCATTTACCCAATTATTGAATTATACATCCAACTCATGTTCACATTCAAATTATGCCAATATTAACCCTTTTCCCTCCCGGTTCCCTAACTAGCGTGTTCATAATTTGCGACATGCATAGGCTAAATAATAGCCTAATATAAACGATAAAAAGGAAAGGTAATAGAAATATGACAAAGGTGAATATTCTAACATAACTAGCATAGACATATACTAACATGGTGAACATATAAGCAAAGATCTAATGAAATTGTGGTAGTAAACTAGTTGTAATATAGCAAAGGTGATAAGATGAACATGACAAGATCTAAATTTTAATTTCTATGTCCTACAAGTTCAGATTTAATATGAGAAGCACAACAGGACCAAATAATAAACTAGATCTGATTAGTGATTTAGGTGTCCACATAACACAGATCTAATACGTAAAAGTAGATCTAACAAATAAGGATTAAGATCTACATCACATAATGTCCACATAATTTTGATCTAATGGATAAAAGTAGATCTATTACAAATAGGGATACAATCTACATCATAGAATGTTCAGATAATTACGATCTATAGATAAAAGTAGATCTAACACAAATAGGGGTTAAGATCTACATCATAGAATGTCCACATAATTCATATCTATAGACAAAAGTAGATCTAACACAAATAGGGATTAAGATCTACATCATAGAAATTTGGATCCAAGTTATAATCAATCCAAAATATTATATGTTCATAATTTACAACGGATCCAATATAATATATGAACAAATCCAAACTATAATCCTATCAAGTTTACTTTTAAATATTTAATTCTAAAAGTAACTATACTCACTAAGTTTGGATTAGAAGATAGAACTAGAAGACATTGAATCCTGAATCTCCAATTGATTTGCCTTAGTTGGTAGTAAAAGATGAGGGATCCAGTTCAATTCAGACACCGACAGAGTTTGGCCGCCATTGATTCTTTGTGAAGAAAACAAGAGAATTGAGGTATATTTATAGCAGCCAATGTCCAGAATTTGAATGCCACCTCAGCCCTAGAGTGAATCAGGTCACCGGTCACCGGTCACCACCCACTTGAAAAAGGCCTGAATACCCAAAAACACATATGGGCGCACCTTACAGGTGCGCCAGTGTAAAATTGCCTTGGCGCACTTGTGAAGTGCTCCAGTTATCCCTGTTTTGATTTGTCAAACTTTTATTGTCCGTAACTTCTTCATACGTTATCCGTTTTACGCAAATCAGGTGTCTATCCTGAACAAAATTTCGAGAGGAATGTAATGACGTAGTCTGTTTCCCTTAATTATTAATATTAAATTAATTATTCTTTAATTTATCCTCTTTAATGTCGTTAAAAATTTGGGGTGTTACATTCTCCCTTACTCAAAGGATTTCGTCCCCGAAATCTCTAAGTTGAAAAGAATGTATCCTACCATCCACCATCCATCTACTCATCCATCACACTACACCAAAACAGTGATTTTCCAACACTTATTTTTTTTAAATGCCAACACTTATTTCTGTTGGCAGATGGCAACACTTTTATGTGTTATTTAAATAAGAGAGTTGCCAAAAATAAAGAAAACTAACTTTTTATTTTAGGATTTCACCCCCAATAGTTATCAATGTTATAACATCTGACATTTTGGGAAGCGGTGGGGGCGTGATGGTAAATAGTTATCCATCTTACGCTTTACCTTACTTCAAACACTTTTTTCTATTCTGGACGCAAATAGTTGAGTTCACGATAGATCCCGAGTTTAACATGTCTTCACTTCCATCAATTCCTTCTTGCCGCAAATTAGCATCTAGGTTTTATGAACAAGGGTTTCTCAAAGCGAAGGTATTATAGATCTGTGATTTTATTTGTGCTTTATTGAAAGCACCCGATTTTCAGTTTTATTATGTTAATCGTAGATCCGTGAGAGTATTTTATTCTACTGAAAGCACAACGTAAACCAAGATTGAATCGGTGTTATTCCAGATCTAGTGTCAACTTCAACATCGTTGTCAAGATTGATCGATGGTCGATTTAGTTTCGGTTTCAGATTTGATGCTTACTACATTCGATTCAAGATTCTGGAGCTTGGGTATTTCCCAAATGTAAGGTCTCCAACTAATATTGATTATTTGGTTTCTAGGGGTTTAGTTTACATTTTTTGTAAAAGATCGAACACATTTTGTTGATTTTTCTGGTATATGTATAAACTTTTTGGTTCATTAATACAAGTTTCTCTGATTAGTACACATATTAGAAATAAAAATGTTTTTTTTAACTCTATAAGGGAGCTATAAATTAGGTATCTTCCAAAAGTACATTCAGTATACTTATAGAACATCGCAATGAGTTATACATACTTGCACCACCATAGTGGGTTTTGCATCAATTAGAAGTTAAGAAATATTTAGATGGACAACTATAAGGCTACCAATGTTTTTTCTTAAGTATATATCATTGATAATTACATCTCATAATCAATGAATGATTACATAATTTGGATGTTTGGCTAATTAGATATGGTGCATCCTCTTGGAGCAGTCATGGATACTGAGTGCACAGTAGATCTTATTAGTACTTGCCAAAACATAATTGAGGTATTCATATCCAGCAATACAACTATTTTTAAATTTATTTTATTTGTATTTACTGTTATATATTATTGTTGTTGTTAATTATATACATATTTGATAGAACATAAATTAAATAACTATTGTGTCTTTATATAGGTTCTACACTTAGAGCCACATGATTCAATTTGTAGAAAAGGTTTAATCCTTGAATTCGTATGACATTTTACTGCCAATCTGCAGTGGATGTAGTTTTTATTTCTTGCATGACTAAATGCATGTCTTGAGTTAATGTTAAAAGGTTAGGTAGAATATTGACTAGATTCTTGGTTCTAATTATAGTCTATCGATTTATTTATTTGCTTGCCTAACAAATAACAGTCACAAATTGATGCATTATATTGATAACTTTATGATTTTAATTATATTTATTGTAATAGACTTATTCTAACTGTAAGCTTATCAATGGATATCCATTGTGAGTTGGTCTCTGTTCAGATGTCTGCAAAGGCAACTTGATGCATAAAAATCTATTTGATACTTATTCTTTTATTCGTCTTGTTCCATTATTAGTTACCATTTATTTACATTATCACATCATTAAACTTGAACATCATATTAAATGGAAACATTCTTTTATTTAGGATATCCGTTAGTATTGCCTAATATCCACCTATTTTAGTTCATATTTCATTTAGTGCAATGACAATATGCATGTTTACTTTACATTCAGATTTTTTTACATCTTTTGTGACAGTCAAAGTAACACATTCATGTATATGTCAAACTTAATTCTATAAACAGAACTTGCTTTTTTAGAAACAATTTTTTTATATAAAATGATATTTTACCTAACAATTTTACTATATCACTTTTCTGCTTTATCATTAGGCATGTAATTTGCCTTCAATGGTTCTTATTGATACTTCAGTTTTTTTCTTGTGAAACATTGCACATATAGTTAAATACACATATGAGACTATTTGGTTTTTGGCTAACTACTTTTGGCCATTAAATTTCACAGTATTTTGGATGATTGGGCATAGTTGTTAAGAACATATTATTTATGACTTGCAAAATAGCTACAAACTGACATGCAGTCTGTGTTAAGCAGTCTAGATGATAAATACGTAGCTTACTGAACTGATTATGAATCTGTGCATTTCACAGTAGTTTTGGCTTTGCTTGCCTATCAGGGTACTCTGCTGAGATGATTTCTTCTAAATGCAAAATTTTATCAGGGGTCAGGGAGTGGAGGTAGTGCATAGTAAGGGTTGTTCAAAACTGTTCCTGTTTTTTTTCCAGCTTTCACTAAGAAAAATACTTACAGTTCAAGTTTGAATAAGTTAGCCTCTTCATTTACTATGTCAGAATCGACAGTAACGGGTCCATTCACCAGTTTAATTTAGATGTGTCACTGAACTTTCTAAAGGTGATGTATTACTTGAAATTTCTTGTTTTTATGGCGAAATGATTTTACATGATGGTGTTTATTCTAGAATAAAGTATACTGCAACCTTAATTTGACAATTAGGAGGGTTAAATGTATCTATGTAAACACCCAAGATAACAAAAATATCATACTTATATATAGACTGAGCTAAAGTAGTGTATAAAGGAACTGCCGGCACTCATTTCCTAAGCCCGTCTGAATCTCCAGAGAATGGATTCACAGAAAAACACAATTTTCTTTTTTCTAAATGTGTCCAAGTGCCCGGTTGTTGGAGCAGAAAACTCACCAAGTGTTTCCTCTGCGCTTCGTGTACTCCGCCGATAGACGGATCAATCAATGCTCCAAATTTTATTTCTCTTGTTCATGCATTTCATTACCCTGGAACAAAGCTAACATAACTGCAGCACCACATTCATCAATATCGGTCAATGGCGTCTTCACTCTCTCTCTTCTTTCTCCTTAGTTTCCCCCAAATCAACGTCTTTTAGATCCAACTCCACCTCCCTCCATTTCTGTGGCTTTCTTCATCAAGATAGAGCGCTTTTTAATCACTAAACGGGTCGAGTAGGATTCGGTATGAGAAGAGATTAGCAGCTAGAAGCTTTATCGTTTCCGCTGTGACCTCTTCTAGTAATAATGGAGCTGCCACAGCGACTGTGGGTGGAGGAAATTTTGATTATGACCTTGTCATTATTGATGCTGATGTTGGTGGACATGGAGCTGCTCTACGCCGTTGAGAAGGGCCTAAAAGTTTCCATTGTTGATGATGATGTTATAGGAGGAACCTGTGTCAATAGAGGTTGTGTGCCTTCTAAGGCCCCCTTCTAGTTGTGAGCGGCATGATGCGCGAATTTCAAAATGAGCATCACCTGAAGTCAATGGGCTTGCGGGTTATTATTCTTTTTTTCTCCGTTACAACTATTGACTATAAATTCATAGAGTTCTTTTTTTTTCTATGTATTTGTATTATAAGACTAAAGCATATAAAGCGAACTATTTATAACAAAATTTTGCACTCGTACGAAATAATGGTATGTATTTGTTCCAGAACAAGTTATAATCAGAATATCGATTGTCTACATAAAGATTTGTCTAGTTGTATTTATAGTGATGGCCATGTAGTTAAATTTATTGATGTGCTTGATAAAATTTATATGCTGATATTGCTAACGCAGAACCAACTGTGTTTCGAACGCCCGACCATTGTTTCATTCCAAAATAATGCACCGACTTGAGTACCTCTAACACCCCCCCCCCAAAAGATAAAATAGCCAATCAAATTGAATTCCAAAGTAACTATGGCCAAATGTATATTTTGTCGGATGGTACCTGATTTCCGTGCATCTTAAAGCAAAATAAACCTTGGACATCTACCTTTAGCTTTTTCTACTTGTTGATTACTCTACCGGGACATCATTAAAATATATTTCTTATAGCTTATCTCTAATTTGTATTCTTATTTTTCACGGATAATTTCTTTGACTAACAGGCTGCATCTCCGGTGTAACAACCCGAAAATCTGGACCAGTTTAAAATTTTATTTTGGCAATTTTAGCGAATTTTGATTATTTAAAATGAATTATTTTAAATAATATCGACGAGAAATTTATTTTGAATAGAAATCGAACGTATATATTATATACGTCGTCGTTAGAATATAAATAATTATATATAATTATAAATAGAATTGAAAATGGCGCGGTAGTTCGATAATTCGATTTCAAACTTCAATTGAACGTACCGGGTGTAAAACAATCCGGATTTTAGTGAAACAAAAAATAATAGGATCTATTTGAGAATATCTTTTCAATGAATCCGAAAAATTGAATTTTCATAGCGGGAATTAAAAGACATGTCCAGTTGAAAATTCTGAATAGTCGCTATGGAATTCAGGCCCTTAAAAATGAAATTTTTGCAAACGACCTCGGATTTCGACGAAACCACTTTTGTTGGGTCCGTGAGGTAAAGTTATTGCTAGATTCCAAATTTCATAATTTTTCGAATTAATATGTGAGCGTGGCAAAGGAAAACGCGTTTGACCAGTTTTAGTTGATTTTAATCGACTGGAAATTGGCCATTTTTCCAATGGTCTCAGAATTCGACGAAACTAGTTTTGTTAGGACCGTACCGTCAATACGAAGCTAGAAAATATTTTTCTAGAATTTTTAGGGTTAGTATGTGACCCCAGTAAACTGAAATGCGCGTTCAAATTCAATATATAGATTTATATGTTGATTTTGACGGAAACTGATCGAAACAATTGAATCAGCTTACGATACATATCCCATTGTGTTCGGAATGGGGGTGAAACGCTAGGGACGACAGGCAGTGGGCCTCGTTTAGAGGTCGTTTGTAAAAGTCAACTTTATTGAAAAAAATAATAATTAAAAAAAAAAATACCCTCTCCCCTCTTCTATACCTACGACCAGCCCCCCCCTCCCCATTATAATTCAGTTCGAAGAGGAAAAAAATTACGATCGAAGCCCTTCCCTTCGATTTCGTCGCCGTCTCCTCCTATGCTGCCGCTGCAGCTTCTTCTCCTTCCTCCCGACCACCGCCCACCCTCCGACGAAGCTCACCTCCAACTCCCTCGTCTCCTCCACTCAGTCAAAGCCCGACCCCTTCTGTTCCTCCTTCCCGCTCCATTCTTCCTCCCTCCCCCTTCTTTTCTTCCTCCGATCCGACCCTCCACCGCGAAGCCCGCCGCCTGCCCTAACCTCGTAGGTCCGCTGCGACAGCTCTCCACCTCCAGCGCAGCCACAAACCACCCCTTCTGCGAAGAAAACCCTGTAAGTTTTAATTTTATTTTACTTAGTTATTTATTTTGTTAATATACCATAATTAGTTTTAAAAGGAAAAAAAATCAATTTTTAAAAGTAAAGAATTGATCGAATTTTTAGATGTGAATAGATTGTGTTTTATAAATATAGAAGAGTAGAGTCGATTTTTATATATTGAATAGCGAAGTAAAAATTCGATTTTTATATATTTAATAGCGAAGTAAAAATTCGATTTTTATATATTGAATAGCGAACTAAAAATTCGATTTTTATATATTGAATAGCAAAGTAAAAATTCGATTTTTATATATTGAATAGCAAAGTAAAAATTCGATTTTAATATATTGAATAGCAAAGTAAAAAATTCGATTTTTATATATTGAATAGTAAAGTAAAAATTCGATTTTTATATATTGAATAGCAAAGTAAAAATTCGATTTTTATGTATCGAATAACGAAGTGAAAATGTGATTTTTATATATGTAGAGAATACGGGCGGAGAAAGTGACAAGAGGCAAGATCGGCGAAGATTTCTACATAAGAAGAGTCGTGGGATTGGATTAGCTAATCAGTGAGAATTTCTCGCTCTTTGATTTAATTTTCTAGTTATAAATATATACTAGGATGCAGACGGTGTTTAGTAGCACCCGACACCCGTCATCCACAGACCATGGACGGCTTGTATGCTTGTTTGTTTGATTTTGATGTGTAGTTGATTGTGTGATGTGATGTGAAATGAAATAAAATATTTCATAGTGGAAAATATTTTATAGTTAAAAATAGAATTTTTAACGTATATATGAAAGGAAATAAAAATAAACAAATCGCACGATTTGTTTATATACACACATTTGACTGATATTGATTGGGACGATAAATTTTACACATCGCCCAACTGCACAAATAAAATCTGTGTTTGATTGTTTGAAAACCCACACGGGTATTGGGATAATATTTGACGTACACTAATCCCAATAATTAGTTGTATGTCGATCGTTTGATTGACAGGCTGCTATAAGCGTTGAATATTTATATTCGATGCTTATACAGTGTAGAATGCACTTTGGATGATGGTTGATTATTCATCGTTGTTATTGTATACATGTGTTGTAGAAAATCCATATAATTAACATTATATGGTAATTGATTGGGCCTCATTCCAGTTTAGAAAAAGAAATATTTAAAATAGAGATATTTGAAAAAGGAAATATTTGAAATAGAATATTTGAAATAGAAATATTTGAAATAGAAATATTCGAAATGGAATATTTGAAAATATGAATATATGAAGCCATGTTGATTAGATTGACGCCATTTTGACGTGAACGGTATTTATATCGATTTTATTCATTTTATAACGAATATCGAAAGTGATTTCAAAATCTGATATTTTTAATAGAAATGAATTCAAATTGAAATTGAATAGAAATGAATTCAAATTGAAATTGAATAGAAATGAATTCAAATTGAAATTGAATAGAAATGAATTCAAATTGAAATTGAATAGAAATGAATTCGAAATGAAAAGAAAATGAATTTATGTTGGAGAATTCGATTTTGATTTGAAGTTGAAATAGAAGTTGAAATCGTCTTGAAAACGAATATTAAAACACGTTTTGAATTGAAATCGACGAAGTATATATTATATATATATATAATATAATGGCCTGAATAGAACGCGCCGCGCCGCGGCAGTTCGCGAATTTCGACCATTGATTTCGAACGGATATTACGGGAGATCCGACCGTCGGATTCTCCTAAAACTGGAACCGTTGGGTTCGTATCGAAAAGAGCTTTCTAACGAATATTAGAAATTAGAAATCTAACGGTTGGATTTGGAATTATGTCCAAATCAAATTTGAAAAAGGTCGCTGTAAGTGCAGTTCGATGGCCGTTGATGGAAATCGACTGTACAGGCCTTGATAAAATTATTAAAAATAGTAATAATTTGTGTAAAATCATAAGAAATGATTTGTGAAGATTTGGGATGAAAAACTCCATATTTGAAAAGATAAAAATAGTTTTTTATCGAAATGAACTAGTTTTGAACTAGAATTATAATTCTATTTATTTTAAATAAATAAATTGAATTTGAAATGGTTTTGAAAATAACCAGAATTTCCAATAATTATATTGGAAAGGATTTGAATCGAAATTATCCTTGGAATGTTTCGATGTTGGTTTTCGCGATGATACAGGTACTGTGATGGGAATTTGAAAGATATATTTATATCGTTATTTCCAATACGATATTTGTTTGTCGTGGAATTTGATATTGAATATAAGCCGGTATATTTTCTATTCAGAGCCTTGTAACTAATATCAAATGTGATTTGGGTTTGTCGTGAATGGTGTCTTCATTAACACTGTTCTTGAACCCAGTTGAGAAAAGATTAAATCTTTTTATTTAGATTTAATGAAGTGTACTAATTAAATAATATTTAATTGAAATTGAATTAATATTGATTTTTGGGTTTATCGTGAACAGTGTTTTAAATAACACTTGTTCTTTAACCCGATAGTTAATGAGATGTGATTTTGGGTTGTCGTGAACGGTATCTTCAATAATACTGTTCTTAGACCCAAAGGAGTTAAGAAAAATCAGAAACTAACTGTCGGTTAGCTAAGCAGAATGGTTTTCTGGATATTGATCTGATGTTGGTTTCGGCCTTCGGGGTTAATATTTGGGGAATTATTCTCTTGATTAATTTACGGTTAGGGACTGATTGAAATGTGATGTGATTTTGGGTTTATCGTGAACCGTGTTTTTAAATGACACTGATTCTTTAACCCAGTCACAGATTAAAACTAAGTGGAATTTTAATGAATCTTTAATTAGATTGAAATGATCGAGAATGGAGTATCACCAGTTTTGCTCCAGACGATAGTTAAATCTTTAATTAGATTTGAACGTGAAATGGTAATTGAATTTACCGATAACACAGTGGTGTTAGATATGAAGTATTCCCGGTTTTACTTCATGGGATGAATAGGTTGGGATTGGGAAATTTAAACAAATGATTACTTTGGTAAAGTTCGTTAATCCCGACTAGTTTGAGTTGATATTCAAAAGTAGATTAAAGAATAAATTAAAGAATTTATCTTTGATAAAATTAATGGGAACCTTTCCCTATGGATGTGAAATTTAGAAACTAACTGTCGATTAGCTAAGCAGAATGGTTTTCTGGATATTGATCTGATGTTGGTTTCGGCCTTCGGGGTTAATATTTGGGGAATTATTCTCTTGATTAATTTACGGTTAGTGACTGATGAATTGGAATGAGGCGTATGTTGTGTTTGTGTAACACTTTTTTATAATATACGCGAGTTATTCGGAAAGACCGGGTTTATCCCATTCTGAATAACTGATACGACGATAAGTCGAAGATGAAGGCGGTGGTCGAAGACCGGAGGTCTCCACGTCGTTTGGGTAATTACTGATGATCTTGATTGGGCTGTACACTCAAGAGGATGGAAACAGTTTGTAATCGCTCAGACGTACTTGGAGATCGATGGATATGCGGGATACTAGGTGCCTCCGGTTTCGTTCAGACCCAGAGCGAACTTGTAAATGGACTGTGTGTCTGACATTGGATTTTAGTCCGTGTGATTGATTTCTATTAAATATATATTTGTTTGGCGGCGGAGAATTTATTCTCTTGCTTAACGCCCTTCTCTGAGACGTACGAGATCAGGGGTTATATACTGATGGACATCAATCGCATGGAGTGAATTGCCTGTGTGGCATGCCTAAGTGGCAATTGATCGAGGCTTCTGTTGAAAAGCAAAGTCTTGTGGTGATGATCAAAGCATAGCCTGTGTGGCACAGCTTTGTGTAACGTGAATTCGCGAGCCTCGCACCCCGATTGTGAACCAGAAACGGGAGAGGACATCAGGGAGGGCATGCGTTTCCTTCTAGATAGGGTGGTGTCAGTGACCTACCAGCCCTGACATTTATATACTTTTCACCTGTGTGGTTGTTGCTGTTGCGAGGCGCCTCGGTTTGATCGGACGATCCGGGTCCGATGGAGTCATTTTTTGGCTCATTGACGCCCCAATGGGCGGAGAGACGTATTGTTCAAGCATAATCATCCACATCGGTGGACCGGCCCTGACGATCCAAGGGGCAGTTGCGGCTGTTCCTGAGACACGGGCTAGAGCGTCTCGAATCGGTAGAGGACGATCCCTGGCCTCGGTTCATAGATGGAAACCCAATTTCCAAATACGTGACTTTGCGATTTTGATTGTATAACCTATATATGGCGACATAGTGGTATGGGGCATTCATGCCGCCTATGATTGATACTTATGATTTGAAGTTGTTTTATACACTATACACTTATAATAGTATCAAATGATTTGTTTTAAACGTATCAAGCATTCTTGGCTATTATAAGGTAAAAACCCTATCCTCCGGCTTGCGTTGCATTGTGTGATGGGAAATGGGTCTTATAATAGCTTCATTTTCTTTATTTAGCATCGCGCTGTCTGTTTTATGCACTGGTATTCTTGGGAGGAAACCCGTTCCGTGTTATACGGCGTGGTCCCTTGATTTACCGAACTTTAAAAATAAAGAATAATAACTGTTTTAGTTCTCACACCAGTCCCATGACTGACTTGGAGTTTATTGTTTTAACCTAAACTCTGTGTGCCGCTATTTTGACACGGGCAGCTAGTAGTTTTGGTTTTGCAGATTTATATTCACAGGATCCTGGTTTACAGCTGGAACGATATCCGGAAAGCTTTGTATCCGTACATCTCCTTCTAGTTGTGTATTGTATTATTTTCCGCTGCTATGTAATTTATTGTAATCTCTGATATTTCTGTGTAATATTCATTTATACTCTGTATATTCTTGTATTCTGATGCATTGTTGTAATATACAATGAAATGTCCTTCCGTCTGCGTTCTATTTTGTGGCTTGTTCTCGAACTATCTGCGCTTTCCTCACCGGGGAAGTTACGCGTTTTCACAGTTGGTATCAGAGCTTTGGTTTACAAAGCACAGAGAACAAGACACATTAGAACCATACAAAAGAATTCATCAGATATTGGATTAGTAATATCCGATGGAATGACTCGTTAGAGATGGGATCTGTAGTATCCAAGAACGAGTGTAAAGAGTATATTTTTGAAAATGAAAACAAATTTTGTTTTAAAAATTTAAATCAACTATTCGTATTTGATTAGTTATTATGTTTGAATTTGGACAGTCCAGTATATATAGACTTTGCGTATACGTCTGATCCACGTGTATTTGAAGTTTTAATATACTGGATAGATATAGAATCACACTCTAGTCGCGCGGAGACGATTCTGATGATAGTCTAGACATCATCAGAATTGGTATTCGAGTTTCGAAAGCAAGATTTCTATATATTTCCATTAGACTGGTGTGAGAACCAAAATTAGATAGGGCTTGTTGTTGTGATTTTGCAACAAAAATCTGATTTTTGACTATATATCAAAGTTATGAATTTCAAAAGCTAATCAACTAATAGATTGATGGTTGTGTTGTTTGATTATTGTTTGATTAATTGAATTTTTTAGCCATTTAGCCTAATTGAACCAAACATTGAATTGCATTGAAATTTGGTCGCATTTGCTTGCATATACATGTACTTACATTGAACAGGTCATAGCAAGGAGGCTAGAGCAGAGAGTAAAATTTGTTTGCCCGACAAATAGGTACATGTTTACTATAATTTACTGTTTTGTTTGGGTGATGATGATTTTATGAGCCGATTGGCTAACCGCTTGGCTTTTTCTTTTTCTTTTTGAGATCAGAAGGCCTGTATGGCAATTTCGGGATTTTCCCGTGGCTCCCGGTACAGGGGAGGTTATGGCGAAATTTTTCGAAAATTCCGGGTGGTAGCCAAATTTTTGAAGAATTTTGAAAATTCTCAGAAACTGAAAAGTTGGAGAATGGAAGCCAAATCGAACGTAGAGTTGATTAATCAAACCACTTTCGACTTTGTTCCTTTTCGGGGACGAAAAGTTTTAAGTGGGGGAGATTGTAACAACCCGAAAATCTGGGCCAATTTAAAATTTTATTTTGGCAATTTTAGCGAATTTTGATTATTTAAAATGAATTATTTTAAATAATAACGACGAGAAATTTATTTTGAATAGAAATCGAACGTATATATTATATACGTCGTCGTTAGAATATAAATAATTATATATAATTATAAATAGAATTGAAAATGGCGCGGTAGTTCGATAATTCGATTTCAAACTTCAATTGAACGTACCGGGTGCAAAACAATCCGGATTTTAGTGGAAAAAAAAATAATAGGATCTATTTGAGATTATCTTTCCAACGAATCCGAAAAATTGAATTTTCATAGCGGGAATTAAAAGATATGTCCAGTTGAAAATTCTGAATAGTCGCTATGGAATTCAGGCCCTTAAAAATGGAATTTTTGCAAACGACCTCGGATTTCGACGAAACCACTTTTGTTGGGTCCGTGAGGTAAAGTTATTGCTAGATTCCAAATTTCATAATTTTTCGAATTAATATGTGAGCGTGGCAAAGGAAAACGCGTTTGACCAGTTTTAGTTGATTTTAATCGACTGGAAATTGGCCATTTTTCCAACGGTCTCAGAATTTGACGAAACTAGTTTTGTTAGGACCGTACCGTCAATACGAAGCTATAAAATATTTTTCTAGAATTTTTAGGGTTAGTATGTGACCCCAGTAAACTGAAATGCGCGTTCAAATTCAATATATAGAGTTATATGTTGATTTTGACAGAAACTGATCGAAACAATTGAATCAGCTTACGATACATATCCCATTGTGTTCGGAATGGGGGTGAAACGCTAGGGACGACAGGCGGTGGGCCTCGTTTAGAGGTCGTTTGTAAAAGTCCACTTTTTTGAAGAAAAAAAATAATTAAAAAAAATACCCTCTCCCCTCTTCTATACCTACGACCAGGCCCCCCCCCCCCGTTATAATTCAGTTCGAAGAGGAAAAAATTACGATCGAAGCCCTCCCCGTCGATTTCGTCGCCATCTCCTCCTATGTTGCCGCTGCAGCTTCTTCTCCTTCCTCCCGAACACCGCCCACCCTCCGACGAAGCTCACCTCCAACTCCCTCGTCTCCTCCACTCAGTCAAAGCCCGACCCCCTTCTGTTCCTCCTTCCCGCTCCATTCTTCCTCCCTCCCCCTTCTTTTCTTCCTCCGATCCGACCCTCCACCGCGAAGCCCGCCGCCTGCCCTAACCCCGTAGGTCCGCTGCGACAGCTCTCCACCTCCAGCGCAGCCACAAACCTCCCCTTCTGCGAAGAAAACCCTGTAAGTTTTAATTTTATTATACTTAGTTATTTATTTTGTTAATATACCATAATTAGTTATAAAAGGAAAAAAACAATTTTTAAAAGTAAAGAATTGATCGAATTTTTAGATGTGAATAGATTGTGTTTTATAAATATAGAAGAGTAGAGTCGATTTTTATATATTGAATAGCGAAGTAAAAATTCGATTTTTATATATTGAATAGCGAAGTAAAAATTCGATTTTTATATATTGAATAGCGAAGTAAAAATTCGATTTTTATATATTGAATAGCGAAGTGAAAATTCGTTTTTTATATATTGAATAGCAAAGTAAAAATTCGTTTTTTATATATTGAATAGCAAAGTAAAAATTCGATTTTTATATATTGAATAGCAAAGTAAAAATTCAATTTTTATATATTGAATAGCAAAGTAAAAATTCGATTTTTATATATTTAATAGCAAAGTAAAAATTCGATTTTTATATATCGAATAGCGAAGTGAAAATGTGATTTTTATATATGTAGAGAATACGGGCGGAGAAAGTGACAAGAGGCAAGATCGGCGAAGATTTCTACATAAGAAGAGTCGTGGGATTGGATTAGCTAATCAGTGAGAATTTCTCGCTCTTTGATTTAATTTTCTAGTTATAAATATATACTAGGATGCAGACGGTGTTTAGTAGCACCCGACACCCATCGTCCACAGACCATGGACGGCTTGTATGCTTGTTTGTTTGATTTTGATGTGTAGTTGATTGTGTGATGTGAAATGAAATAAAATATTTTATAGTGGAAAATATTTTATAGTTAAAAATAGAATTTTTAACGTATATATGAAAGGAAATAAAAATAAACAAATCGCATGATTTGTTTATATACACACATTTGACTGATATTGATTGGGACGATAAATTTTACACATCGCCCAACTGCACAAATAAAATCTGTGTTTGATTGTTTGAAAACCCACACGGGTATTGGGATAATATTTGACGTACACTAATCCCAATAATTAGTTGTATGTCGATCGATTGATTGACAGGCTGCTATAAGCGTTGAATATTTATATTCGATGCTTATACAGTGTAGAATGCACTTTGGATGATGGTTGATTATTCATCGTTGTTATTGTATACATGTGTTGTAGAAAATCCATATAATTAACATTATATGGTAATTGATTGGGCCTCATTCCAGTTTAGAAAAAGAAATATTTAAAATAGAGATATTTGAAAAAGGAAATATTTGAAATAGAATATTTGAAATAGAAATATTTGAAATAGAAATATTCGAAATGGAATATTTGAAAATATGAATATATGAAGCCGTGTTGATTAGATTGACGCCATTTTGACGTGAACGATATTTATATCGATTTTATTCATTTTATAACGAATATCGAAAGTGATTTCAAAATCTGATATTTTGAATAGAAATGAATTCAAATTGAAATTGAATAGAAATGAATTCAAATTGAAATTGAATAGAAATGAATTCAAATTGAAATTGAATAGAAATGAATTCGAAATGAAAAGAAAATGAATTTATGTTGGAGAATTCGATTTTGATTTGAAGTTGAAATAGAAGTTGAAATCGTCTTGAAAACAAATATTAAAACGATTTATAAAACACGTTTTGAATTGAAATCGACGAAGTATATATTATATATATTATATATATAATATAATGGCCTGAATAGAACGCGCCGAGCCGCGGCAGTTCGCGAATTTCGACCATTGACTTCGAACGGATATTACGGGAGATCCGACCGTCGGATTCTCCTAAAACCGGAACCGTTGGGTTCGTATCGAAAAGAGTTTCTAACGAATATTAGAAATTAGAAATCTAACGGTTGGATTTGGAATTATGTCCAAATCAAATTTGAAAAAGGTCGCTGTAAGTGCAGTTCGATGGCCGTTGATGGAAATCGACTGTACAGGCCTTGATAAAATTATTAAAAATAGTAATAATTTGTGTGAAATCATAAGAAATGATTTGTGAAGATTTGGGATGAAAAACTCCATATTTGAAAAGATAAAAATAGATTTTTATCGAAATGAACTAGTTTTGAACTAGAATTATAATTCTATTTATTCTAAATAAATAAATTGAATTTGAAAATAACCAGAATTTCCAATAATTATATTGGAATGGATTTGAATCGAAATTATCCTTGGAATGTTTCGATGTTGGATTTCGCGATGATACAGGTACTGTGATGGGAATTTGAAAGATATATTTATATCATTATTTCCAATACGATATTTGTTTGTCGTGGAATTTGATATTGAATATAAGCCGGTATATTTTCTATTCAGAGCCTTGTAACTAATATCAAATGTGATTTGGATTTGTCGTGAATGGTGTCTTCATTAACACTGTTCTTGAACCCAGTTGAGAAAAGATTAAATCTTTTTATTTAGATTTAATGAAGTGTACCAATTAAATAATATTTAATTGAAATTGAATTGATATTGATTTTTGGATTTATCGTGAACAGTGTTTTAAATAACACATGTTCTTTAACCCGATAATTAATGAGATGTGATTTTGGGTTGTCGTGAACGGTATCTTCAATAATACTGTTCTTAGACCCAAAGGAGTTAAGAAAAATCAGAAACTAACTGTCGGTTAGCTAAGTAGAATGGTTTTCTGGATATTGATCTGATGTTGGTTTCGGCATTCGGGGTTAATATTTGGGGAATTATTCTCTTGATTAATTTACGGTTAGGGACTGATTGAAATGTGATGTGATTTTGGGTTTATCGTGAAATCTGTTTTTAAATGACACTGATTCTTTAACCCAGTCACAGATTAAAACTAAGTGGAGTTTTAATGAATCTTTTATTAGATTGAAATGATCGAGAATGGAGTATCACCAGTTTTGCTCCAGACGATAGTTAAATCTTTAATTAGATTTGAACATGAAATGGTAATTGAATTTACCGATAACACATTGGTGTTAGATATGAAGTATTACCGGTTTTATTTCATGGGATGAATAGGTTGGGATTGGGAAATTAAAACAAATGATTACTTCGGTAAAGTTCGTTAATCCCGACTAGTTTGAGTTGATATTCAAAAGTAGATTAAAGAATAAATTAAAGAATTTATCTTTGATAAAATTAATGGGAACCTTTCCCTATGGATGTGAAATTTAGAAACTAACTGTCGATTAGCTAAGCAGAATGGTTTTCTGGATATTGATCTGATGTTGGTTTCGGCCTTCGGGGTTAATATTTGGGGAATTATTCTCTTGATTAATTTACGGTTAGTGACTGATGAATTGGAATGAGGTGTATGTTGTGTTTGTGTAACACTTGTTTATAATATACGCGAGTTATTCGGAAAGACCGGGTTTATCCCATTCTGAATAACTGATACGACGATAAGTCGAAGATGAAGGCGGTGGTCGAAGACCGGAGGTCTCCACGTCGTTTGGGTAATTACTGATGATCTTGATTGGGCTGTACACTCAAGAGGATGGAAACAGTTGGTAATCGCCCAGACGTACTTGGAGATCGATGGATATGCGGGGTACTAGGTGCCTCCGGTTTCGTTCAGACCCAGAGCGAACTTGTAAATGGACTGTGTGTCTGACATTGGATTTTAGTCCGTGTGATTGATTTCTATTAAATATATATCTGTTTGGCGGCGGAGAATTTATTCTCTTGCTTAACGCCCTTCTCTGAGACGTACGAGATCAGGGGTTATATACTGATGGACATCAATCGCATGGAGTGAATTGCCTGTGTGGCATGCCTAAGTGCCAATTGATCGAGGCTTCTGTTGAAAAGCAAAGTCTTGTGGTGATGATCAAAGCACAGCCTGTGTGGCACAGCTTTGTGTAACGTGAATTCGTGAGCCTCGCACCCCGGTTGTGAACCAGAAACGGGAGAGGACATCAGGGAAGGCATGTGTTTCCTTCTAGCTAGGGTGGTGTCAGTGATCTACCAGCCCTGACATTTATATACTTTTCACCTGTGTGGTTGTTGCTGTTGCGAGGCGCCTCGGTTTGATCGGACGATCCGGGTCCGATGGAGTCATTTTTTGGCTCAATGACGCCCCAAAGGTCGGGGAGACGTATTGTTCAGGCATAATAATCCACATCGGTGGACCGGCCCTGATGATCCAAGGGGCAGTTGCGGCTGTACCTGAGACACGGGCTAGAGCGTCTCGAATCGGTAGAGGATGATCCCTGGCCTCGGTTCATAGATGGAAACCCAATTTCCAAATACGTGACTTTGCGATTTTGACTGTATAACCTATATATGGCGACATAGTGGTATGGGGCATTCATGCCGCCTATGATTGATACTTATGATTTGAAGTTGTTTTATACACTATACACTTATAATAGTATCAAATGATTTGTTTTAAACGTATCAAGAATTCTTCGCTATTATAAGGTAAAAACCCTATCCTCCGGCTTGCGTTGCATTGTGTGATGGGAACTGGGTCTTATAATAGCTTCATTTTCTTTATTTAGCATCGCGCTGTCTGTTTTATGCACTGGTATTCTTGGGAGGAAACCCGTTCCGTGTTATACGGCGTGGTCCCTTGATTTACCGAACTTTAAAAATAAAGAATAATAACTGTTTTAGTTCTCACACCAGTCCCATGACTGACCTGGAGTTTATTGTTTTAACCTAAACTCTGGGTGCCCTTATTTTGACACGGGCAGCTAGTAGTTTTGGTTTTGCAGATTTATATTCACAGGATCCTGGTTTACAGCTGGAACGATATCTGGAAAGCTTTGTATCCGTATATCTCCTTCTAGTTGTGTATTGTATTATTTTCCGCTGCTATGTAATTTATTGTAATCTCTGATATTTCTGTGTAATATTCATTTATACTCTGTATATTCTTGTATTCTGATGCATTATTGTAATATACAATGAAATGTCCTTCCGTCTGCGTTCTATTTTGTGGCTTGTTCTCGAACTATCCGCGCTTTCCTCACCGGGGAAGTTACGGGTTTTCACAGTTGGTATCAGAGCTTTGGTTTACAAAGCTCAGAGAACAAGACACATTAGAACCATACGAAAGAATTCATCAGATATTGGATTAGTAATATCCAATGGAATGACTCGTTAGAGATGGGATCAGTAGTATCCTAGAACGAGTGTGAAGAGTATATTTTTGAAAATGAAAACAAATTTTGTTTTGAAAATTTAAATCAACTATTCGTATTTGATTAGTTATTATGTTTGAATTTGGACAGTCCAGTATATATAGACTTTGCGTATACGTCTGATCGACGTGTATTTGAAGTTTTAATATACTGGATAGATATAGAATCACACTCTAGTCGCCCGGAGACGATTCTGATGATAGTCTAGACATCATCAGAATTGGTATTAGAGTTTCGAAAGCAAGATTTCTATATATTTCCATTAGATTGGTGTGAGAACCAAAATTAGATAGGGTTTGTTGTTGTGATTTTGCAACCAAAATCTGATTTTTGACTATATATCAAAGTTATGAATTTCAAAAGCTAATCAACTAATAGATTGATGGTTGTGTTGTTTGATTATTGTTTGATTAATTGAATTTTTTAGCCATTTAGCCTAATTGAACCAAACATTGAATTGTATTGAAATTTGGTCGCATTTGCTTGCATATACATGTACTTACATTGAACAGGTCATAGCAAGGAGGCTAGAGCAGAGAATAAAATTTGTTTGCCCGACAAATAGGTACATGTTTACTATAATTTACTATTTTGTTTGGGTGATGATGATTTTATGAGCCGATTGGCTAGCCGCTTGGCTTTTTCTTTTTCTTTTTGAGATCAGAAGGCCTGTATGGCAATTTCAGGATTTTCCCATGGCTCCCGGTGCAGGGGAGGTTATGGCGAAATTTTTCGAAAATTCCGGGTGTTAGCCAAATTTTTGAAGAATTTTGAAAATTCTCAGAAACTGAAAAGTTGGAGAATGGAAGCCAAATCGAACGTAGAGTTGATTAATCAAACCACTTTCGACTTTGTTCCTTTTCGGGGACGAAAAGTTTTAAGTGGGGGAGATAGTAACAACCCGAAAATCTGGGTCAGTTTAAAATTTTATTTTGGCAATTTTAGTGAATTTTGATTATTTAAAATGTATTATTTTAAATAATATCGACGAGAAATTTATTTTGAATAGAAATCGAACGTATATATTATATACGTCGTCGTTAGAATATAAATAATTATATATAATTATAAGTAGAATTGAAAATGGCGCGGTAGTTCGATAATTCGATTTCAAACTTGGCATTCAATCCTGTATCGACTTATCTGATTTATTGGCAAACCCTGTAGATGTCATCTATCACAATAGTGTTAATTATGCTGCTAATGTTTAAGTAATTTCACCATATTAAGAGTTCTTTTGTGCACAAAAACTGAGGCGGCTCAGCATGCGCAAACTGAGTCTCGGCTCAGTTTGTGCAAAAACTGAGTCTCGGCTCAGTTTGTGCAAACGAGCCTGCTCAGTTTTTGCAAATTGAGCCTAGGCTACAGTAACTTGTGATAATTATTGAACTTCCAATCATTATAAAGGTACTGTCGTCGTTAACGAGCCTAAAGCTAGGCATGTTGGTGACAGGCAAGCGAGTTATGCACTGCCACATATTTCAAAATAGTGTATGCTACGCACCACGTTTTTTCATGCTTGCCATACTTTATAATCGTACTCCTGTTGGGTAAAATCCTAGGATACTAGTCTATGATACCTTCGTTTCATTTGTACACACCTATAGTTTATTTGAGTATAAGCTTGGAAGTGATATTCTACTTTGGCATAATTTTGTACAAAATTTGAGTGGGTTACGGTTAGTTGAAATGTAAATTTCTTTTTATATTGCCTTCGCAGTCATTCACATATTTTTTGATAAGTAAACAGCGGGTTAATTGTGTTTGTATTAGAGCTTCATGTATAAATCCATGTCCTGTCTATTTATGCAAAACAATGTCTTGCCTATTTATGCACTTGGGTTAGACAAGATTTTATTTTATGACAAAAGGTTGTGATATCTTCATCTTCTTCATCAGTGTTAACGCAGAGATAAGACCGTTGTCTCAATGATTTTACCTCCCACTCCCACATGCTGGAGATGATGATACATGTTCTTTTTTATATTAGTAGTAATGATATTGAGTGATGTTAGGAGTATTTTTTAAGAGAAGAAGAAGGAATTTTTGAGAGGATTATTTTAATGGGGAGGAAATTTTCCTTGCTTTCCTTTTGATTACAAATTTTGATTGCATACATACATCAGCTTGATTGCCTTGCTTTTATAATGCATTGCATTCTCTAGAGTATTCTAGGAATGCCTTATCTAGAATATCTAAAATAGGAATTCTAGATTTTGCCTTTTATTCAATTCATTAATACAATTGCTAATTTAACAATACAATTATTTGTTTCCTGAAAAGCCAAGATTATTTCCAACATTCCCCCGTAAGCTTGGTTTTTGAACTCCAAGAAGATCCCGCAATCTTTTAAAATTATCAGGCTTTAATGCTTTTGTGAAAATATTAGCAACTTGATTATTTGTTTTGCAAAAATTCAGCTGCACCTCTTCATTTTCAATTGCTTCTCGAATGAAATGATGTTTGATGGCTATATGCTTTGTTCTTCCATGATGGACTGGATTCTTAGCTATGGCAATGGCTGATTTGTTGTCACAATGGATAGTGACAGCTTCTTGTTTCTCACCAAAATCATTTAGTATTTTCTTTAACCATATTGCTTGTTGGGTAGCTAGACCAGCTGAAATATATTCAGCTTCTGCAGAAGATTGAGCAACTGTTTGTTGCTTCTTCGAACACCAAGAAAATGCTCCTGATCCAAGAGAAAACACATATCCAGAAGTGCTTTTCATGTCATCTATACTTCCTGCCCAATCACTATCGCAAAACCCAATTAAATTAGTTTCAACATTATTTTCATATTTGATCCCATAGTCCAAAGTGCCTTGAATATATCTCAGCACCCTTTTTGTTGCACCTAGATGGATATGACTAGGATCATTCTTGAACCGAGAAAGTAGGCTGGCTGCAAACATGATGTCAGGTCTTGTATTAGTAAGGTAAAATAAATTACCAACTAGGCTTCTGTAGTAACTAGCATCAACCTTCCTTCCCCCATCTTCCTTTTTTAGCTTTTCATTCACAACTAGCGGTGTATCAACTGGATTACACCCAAGCATTCCAAACTTTCTCAATATTTTCTCAGCATATTTCTTTTGACAAATAAAAACTCCATCATCACCTTGAGAGATTTCTATTCCAAGGAAAAAATGCAGTAAGCCCAAATCATTCATTTCATATTTTTTCATCATTTCTTTTCTAAAATCTTCAATCAACTTTAAATTGTTTCCGGTATAAATTAAATCATCTACATAAAGTGCAATAATTAGAATACCGTCCATACCTTGCCGTTTGACATACAAAGTAGCCTCATTTTTGCTCTTCTCAAAGCCTTTCTCCATGAAGTAATTGTCAATATTGTTATACCATGCTCGTGGTGCTTGTTTTATCCCATAAAGCGCTTTCTTTAGTTTGTAAACTTTTCCTTCTTGTCCTTTAATCTCAAATCCTTGAGGCTGCTCCACGTACACATCTTCTTTCAATTCTCCATTCAAGAATGCCGATTTTACATCTAGCTGATATAGCTTCCATCCTTTTTGGGCTGCAAGTGATATTAAAGCTCTAATGGTGTCAAGACGTTCCACTGGAGCGAATGTCTCTTCGTAGTCAAACCGGGCTGTTGAGAATAGCCCTTTGCAACAAGTCTCGCTTTGTTCTTTTGAATTGAACCATCTGGATTATGCTTCACTTTGTAGATCCATTTTACTCCAATGGTTTCTTTGTCTTTTGGCCTATCAACCAACATCCATGTTTTGTTCCTTTCAAGTGCATCCATCTCTTCTTGCATTGCCTTCCTCCAAGAATCTTCTTTAACCACTTCTTCAAAATTTTCTGGTTCCATTGCACAATAGTTGCAGCTAGCAAAAATATCATCCAAACTCCTCATTTTTATTGGGGTTGAGGATGAAGATGATCAATTATGGCTTGCTGAGGACGAAGTGCTAGATGGAGAACTTGGTGTAGGTGAATCACATTGGTTATTTGCCAGTGTTGTTGGATTTTGTTCTAAAATTACTGCTGGAACAGTTTTATCCTCCACTTTCTCCTTTTGCCAATTCCAAGATGTCTTCTCATCAAATGCAACATCTCTACTGATGATTACTTTCTTTGTCTTCAAGTTGTAAAGTCTATAGCCCTTTGACACAGAACTATAGCCAATAAAAATGCATGTTTCACTTGCTTCTTGAAGCTTTGTCCTTTTTTTTAGGAATTTGAGCATAGCAAATACTCCCAAAGACTCTAAGATGATTCACTGAAGGCTTTCTTCCACTCCACGCTTCAAGCGGCGTCATATTCCATACAGCTTTTGTTGGACATCTATTCAGCAAATACACAGCTGTATTTACAGCCTCGGGCCAAAATTCTTTAGGCATGCCTTTCTCAAACAACATTGATTTAGCCATCTCCATCGCTGTTTGATTCTTCCTTTCAGATACACCGTTTTGCTGAGGTGTATACCTAACGGTTAGTTGCCTCTCCATACCTTCTTCTTCACAAAATTTATCAAAATCATTGGAGTTATACTCCTTTCCCCTGTCACTTCTCAAAACTTTTATGGACCTGCCACTTTGTTTCTCAACAAAAGCTTTAAACTTCTTAAATATAACAATCACTTCATATTTTTGTCTCATAAAATAAACCCATGTCATGCGGGTCAAATCATCAATGAATAAAATAAAGTACCTGTTTTGAGCATGAGATAATGTGCTCATAGGAACGCATACATCCGTGTGTACTAATTCCAACACTTCTTTGGCTCTCCTTGATCCTTCTTTTGGAAACGGTTGCCGATGATGTTTGCCAAGTACGCAGCCTTCACATACTCCATGTTCTTCTTTTTTTATTGTTGGCAACCCATACACCATCTTCTTTTGTGAAAGCAATGTGAGACTATTGTAGTTTAAGTGCCCAAGTCTCTTATGCCATAAACTAGTGCCGTCTTCCTTTTTTGCCATGAAGCTATGATTTTTCTCATAATTGAGATGAAGGGGAAAGCTTCTGTTTTGTGTCATTTTTATTACAGCAACAACTTTTCCTTTTGAATCAAAAATTTTACATTCTCGATTCTCAAATTGAAGAGAATAATCATGCTCTAAAAGTTGTCCAATGCTCAACAAATTCTCATCTAATTTAGGAACATAAAAGGTATCTTGAATAACTTTACCTCCTTGCTTTGTTGCAACTCCAATGCTGCCTTTGCCTTCAACTTCAACATACTCTCCATTGTCAAGTTTAACTTTCGAACCAAATGAAGGATCTATGTCAATGAATGCACTTTTGTCTCCTGTCATATGATTGCTACATCCGCTGTCCAGGTACCATATATTCTTATATTCTTCAGTTGCCTTTTGACAAGCAAAGAACAAGCTCCCTTCCATATCTTCCGCACCGGCAAATGCTGTGTTATGTGGCTTACCAAGGCGACAGTCCTTTTGAATGTGCCCGAACCTTTTGCAATTATGACATTGTGGCTTTCCTTTGTTCCAGCAATCCTTTTCTTCATGAGAGCTTTTTTTGCAAATTCCACACCATTTATTTGTTTCTTCATCACTTCCTCTTCCGCCATAGGTGCCTCGACCTCTTCCGCGTGAATTTCTTCCTCTTCCTTTGCCAAATCTGCCACCTCTAGAAGACTCGCCATTATTTTGTTTTATTGTTTTGTCATTGTTGCATTGAGTGGTGAGTTTGGACTGAAATGCATTTTCAACCGTCTTTTCTGTACGGCGTAACAACCTTTGCTCGTAGGATCTAAGTGAACCCATCAAGCCTTGAACGGTCATGTTTGACAAATCTTTGGTTTCTTCTATAACAACCACCATAGGATCAAATTTTTCAGTTAAGCTTATCAAAATTTTATCGACAATTCTACGATCGTCAATTATATCTCCATGAGACTTCATTTGATTCACTAATTCAGACAGCCTATTAAAATACTCATTCAAACTTTCATTTTCTTTCATTTTTTCATTTTCAAAATCTCTCTTTAGAGATTGAAGTTTGACAGTTCTCACCTTTGAATCCCCTTCAAACTCTTGTTGCAAGATTTCCCATGCTTCCTTGGCTGTTTTTGCTCTCATAATTCTTGGGAATATGGTGTTTGACACTCCTCTTTGAATCATTCCAAGAACTCCAACATCTGTGATTCTTTTCTTTTTTAATACTTCAGTTTGAGCTGTTGTACGTTCTGCCGCAGCTGTTGAGTCTTCATATCCTTGTTTGATGAACTCCAAGACATCCAAGGAGATGAACAAAGTCTCCATTTTTACTGCCCAAAAATCATAAACTTGGACATTGCTATAGGTGGAGTTGATGCTTGCTGAAGTAATGCTTGAAGAAGCCATTACTTTGCACTTTTTTTTTAATTGCAAGGATCTAGGGCTCTGATACCACTGTTAGGAATATTTTTTAAGAAAAAAAGAAGGAATTTTTTAGAGGATTATTTAATGGGGAGGAAATTTTCATTGCTTTCCTTTTGATTACAAATTTTGATTGCATACATACATCAGTTTGATTGCCTTTCTTTTATAATGCATTGCATTCTCTAGAGTATTCTAGGAATGCCTTATCTAGAATATCTAAAATAGGAATTCTAGATTTTGCCTTTTATTCAATTCATTAATACAATTGCTAATTTAACAATACAATTATTTGTTTTCTGAAAAGCCAAGATTATTTCCAACAAGCGAATAATACTGAAGTTAAAAATTTCATTCTGCTAGGGGTCACCTTGGACTTATGGTCTGCAAAATTTTGTTGCTCCTAAATGACCTGCATAACTTTTGCCAGCAATAGTCATGATTACTGCTTTTTAGGCATCAATGATCCATATCAACTTAACCATTGATGCATGACTATACAGTCCTTTAGTTCACTACGTTTAAACTATTACTCCTCGGTAATTTTTCTTATACTAGATTCTTAATATAATAAAATTGTACATGATGTTATTTCAGGAATGACTGGTGAGAGAGTTATCAATATAAAGCATAGTTTCACCCTTTAGGAAGGAACTAAATCATACATGGCCTTGCCTAAATTCTTTTGAGCTTCATTTGTTAATGCTAATATATTCATTGTTTTAACTCCTCTTACTTTTCATTCTCATATATCATTAAATTAGTACATTTTGTCTTCCGCGGTAACACAACAGCAAGATTGCTAGTTGGCCTTTTTTTGCCTACATTTGTATAAAGCACTAATATATGTTTGTTCATCTGTCTTAAAACCACATATTAATAATTATTTTGGTAACCTGATTTTTGTCAGTTTAGCTTTGATTAATTTTTGGATCACATAAAATATTTTTGCATGATTTATTCAAATTTGTTAAAATGGACACGAAGTAAAGTACAAATACATCATTTGCAAATTAGGACATCCATTTATTTAGGACTCCGATCATTAATAAAAAATGTAGTTTCCTCTAGTTAAACTATGTGATTTTCTTTATTTTAATATATATATATATACTATGAACTTTATCGACAATTAGCCTAATATTGCACATAAATCTTTAAATATTTCATTTTTGGCTTGAAAATGTATGAATAATTGTTTTGGATTATAGTTCGGTTAATGTAGAGATGCGAATTGTCAGTAGGATTTGTACATTAACATCATGTATAGATTGCCTTAACTGTACACCAAACTCTACGATAGGCGACGCATGTTTATTTCATGTATGCGCAAACTGAGCCTCGACTAGGTTTGCATAAACTGAGCCTCGACTCGGTTTGCGTCGAGCCTCAGTTTTTGTAATGCACTTGGTATATATACACTTGTCATTTATCAGTTTTTGTGATGCACTTGTTATAAATACACATAGTTTTGTTGTTTATAAATACATTTGTTATTAATCAGTTTTGCAATTTGTTATATCTGTAAAACTGAGTGCATTTATATTTTGTAGGCACTTGTGAAGGAGGAAAAACCAGAATTTGGAATGTAATGGCAACGAGAAAGTAAATATGTGTGATCTTGACAATGATTCTATCTTCAATGTTTTTGGTTCTGATAGAATGAAAAATTATTGTCGTGCAATTAGCTCTAGTTCTTCCATAAAACAAGTAACAATCCTATAGAAATTCTATGTAACTTTAGTAAAACTTTGTATTGCTTTTTATAATTTGAACATGATATTATGGTATTTTGAAATTGAAAGTATGTAACAAATATTTGAGCATTATGCGAATATGACATAGTTGAATTTGAAATATGGAAGTGTACTAAATCTTATGTTGAATTGATATGTTGAATTATATATTTGATTGGAAATCATAAAGACATGTTATACACATTTATATGAGTTAGCAATTTATGTATGCCAACATTTACAAGTGTTATTAGGATTATGATACTGACATTTATAGGTGTTACTATATCTTATGGTGCCAACAATTATAATTGTTAGCAATGAATATGTTTGTAACACTTATAAGTATTACCATATCTTATGGTTCCAACATTTATAAGTGTTAGCAATGGATATGTTTGTAACACTTATAGGTGTTACAATATCTTATGGTTGCAACATTTATAAGTGTTAGCAATTATTCTGTTTGTAACACTTATATGTGTTAAAATTTTGGCTGGCCAATTCCTCACATGCCATTGGTAACACTTGAAAGTGTTACAGAAATTATTTGTAACACTTATACTTGTTGGGAATCCCCTGTTTTGGTGTAGTGCCAATCACTGGCATCCATTGTCCTTAAATAATACTAATGCTTATATGAGTATATGCAAGGGTGCGTGTATATGTATATGTCCCAATACTAATGCAAAGATCGGGCAGTCAACTAATTTAGTTGACCTCATTAATGCAAATAATCCTATTATAACATGTAAGCTCTAAATGTGTGCACACTCGTTCGTCCAAATGCAACATCCATGTGCTAGTTCATCCATTTCCATTCATGAAAGAAAAGAAAATGCACACACATCTATATGCTATATGAGAGTGATTGAGCCGATCTAGTGCCTAATGTGTGTGTATATGTATCCACAAGCAACCACTAGCAAATTCTTGCATCTACTTGCATCCATCAAACATAACATGTCTCAAACACATGTTTACATCCATAGGATTCCTATCTAAAGGTCGAAAATACTAATTATAGGACATACTCAAATGATAGAAACAAGCATAGATAAAACTTTGGAAAAAGGTGTTAAGAACATATTTTTGAAAAGGAAAGGGTACGAAGCACGAATCTTGTCTTCGGTCTCCCAAGTCGCATCCTCGGAGTTATCTCCCCATTGAACCTTTAGCTACTTGATCTCTTTATTGCGTAACTTCTTAACTTATGATCCAGGAATACGGGAAGGAACTTGCCTGACTATTGCCTCCCGTTCCACTTCTATCTCTTCCAATATACCCGGCTCAAAAATTTCCGTGGTGTCATGCAAGCACTTCCGTAGATGAGAAATACGGAAAAAATC
Source organism: Allium sativum (assembly GCA_030737875.1). Lineage (NCBI taxonomy): Eukaryota > Viridiplantae > Streptophyta > Magnoliopsida > Asparagales > Amaryllidaceae > Allium > Allium sativum. The sequence continues at coordinate 513,907,167 of CM060918.1, forward strand.
ATGAACACCAGATAGATTTTTAGGAAGCTTTACTCTATAGGCCATTTGGCCAATCCTCTTCGTTATGGGAAATGGTCCCACAAAACTAGGCGCCAACTTCCCTACTAACCCGAAGCGAACCACATTCCTCAAAGGGGATAATTTGATAAAAACTAAGTCTCCTACTTCAAATTTGATGTCAGTCCTTCTCTTGTCTGCATTGGATTTCTACCGATCTTGAGTTGTCTTCATGCACCGTCGAATAAGGTCAATCTTTTCGGACGTTTCTCAAACCATATCTGGTCCAAGTAATAATCTTTCTGCAGATTCCCACTGACATGACCCAAACTTCCCCGTGAAGGAAAGCCCGGATTGCTTTGAAAACAACACACATCGGAATGCAAACAGAAGAACATTTCATTGTTATTTACAACAATTCCATCAGATTACAAGAATATACAGAGTATGAATAAATATTATACAACAGAAAAATATCAGAGATTACAATAAATTACATAGCATCGGAAAAACAATATAAAACACAACTAAAAGTAATACACAGATACAGAGTTTTCTGAGCATCGTTCCAGCTGTAAATCAGGATCCTGTGAATATAAATCTGCAAAACCAAAACTACCAGCTGCCCGTGTCGAAATTAGGGGCACCCAGAGTTTAGGTTAAAACAATAAACTCCGGGTCAGTCATGTGACTGGTGTGAGAACTAAAACAGTTATTTAAACTTTATTTTAAAAGAGTGCAATTCAAGGGAGTACGCCGTATAACACGGAACGGGTTTCCTCCCAAGAACACCAGTGCATAGAATAAACAACGCAATGCTTTTTCGAAAAATGAAGCTATTATAAGACCCAGTTCCCATCACACAATGCAACGCAAGCCGGAGGATATGGTTTTTACCTTATAAGAGCCAAACATGCTTGGTACGTTTAAAACAAAACATTTGATACTATTATAAGTGTAAAGTGTAGAAAACAATTTCAAATATAAATGTATCAATCATAGACGGCTTAATATCCCATGCTACTATGTCACCATACTAGGCTCTACAACTAAAACCGAAATATCTCGTATTGGAAATTGGATTTCCGTCATGAGTCGAGGGAAAGGGAAAGCTCCTCTCCGCTTCGAGGCACTCTAGCAAATGTCTCAGGACTACTCTCTCTAGGTAACCCTTGGATCTTCAGGGCCGGTCCTCGCTTACGTTTGAGGATTGGCAATTCTTGAACACACGTTTCCCGGTCCTAACAGACCTAAAATTGAGGCGCCTCGCATTCGAACAACCACATAGGTAAAAATAATATAAATGTCAGCCAGTTTAAGCACTGACACTACCTCTAGCTAGAAAGAAACGTCGTGTTCTCCCTGCAGTCGCTATCCCGTTTTTGACTCATACCGAGGTGTGAGGCTCGCGAATTCACGCTATACACAAAGCTAAGCCACACAGGCCGTGCTTTGATCATCAACCACAAGACTTTTCTTTTCAACAGAAGCCTTGATCATCTGCCACTTAGGCATGCCACACAGGCAATTCACTCCATGTGACTGATGTCCATCGATATACAACCTCTGAGCTCGTACGTCTCAGAGAAGGGCGTTAAGCAAGAGAATAAATTCTCCGCCGCTAAATAGATATATATTTAATAGAGATCAATCAACCTAGAATAAGATCCCATGTCAGACACACAGTCCATTTACAAGTTCGTTCTGGGTCAGAACGAAACCGGAGGCACTTTCCTCGCATATCCATCGATCTGCAAGTAAGTCTGGACGATCACCAACTGATTCCCTCCTCTTGGGTGTATAGCCCAATCAAGATCATCAGTAATCACCCAAACAATGTGAAGACTTCCGGTCTTCAACCACCGTCTTCATCTTCGACATATCGTCGAATCGGTTATTCAGAATGGGTATAAACCCGGCCTTTCCGAATAACCCGCGTATACAATAAACAAGTGTTACACAAACACAACATACGCCTCATTCCAATTCAGAATATTCTTTTATTCAAATTTTCACATTCTTAGGGAAAGGTTCCCATTAATTTTATCAAAGATAAATTCTTCTAAATTCATTCTTTAATCTTCCTTTGGATATCACTTCAAACCAAATTATGGTTTTCCAAACTAGTCGGGATTAGCGAACCACACCGAAGTAATTATTTATTTTATTTCCCAATCCCAACCTCTTTATCCTATGGAGCAAAACAGGTAACACTCCATATCTAACGCCACGGTGTTATCGGTAAATATTAATTACCATTTCATGTTCAAATCTAATTAAAGATTTAACTATCGCTTTGGAGCAAAACTGGTGATACTCCATTCTCGATCACTTTAATCTAATTAAAGATTCATTAAAACTCCACTTAGTTTTAATCTTCTCAAAAATCAATATCCTGTCTTTAACTGGGTTAAAGAACCAATGTCACCTAAAACACGATTCACGAAAAACCCAAAATCACTTTCTATTGTTAATCGGGTTAAAGAACAGGTGTTATTCAAAACACCGCTCACGATAAACCCCAATAACCAATTCAAATTCAATTCCAGTTAAATATTATTTAATTGGTACACTTCATTAAATCTAAATAGAAAGATTCAATCTTTCCTCAACTGGGTTCAAGAACAGTGTTAATGAAGACACCATTCACGACAAACCCAAATCACATTTGATATTAAATACAAGGCTCTGAATAGAAAATATATCAGCTTATTTTCAATATCAAATTCTACGACCAACAAATATCGTACTGGAAATAACGATACAAATATATCATTTAAATTTCCACAACCATATCTGTATAATCGCAAAATCCTACATCGAAATATTCTGAAGATAATTTCGATTCAAATCCATTCTAATTCACGTATTGGAAATTCTGATTATTTTCAAAACCACTTCGAATCCAATTTATTTATTCGAAAATAATGGATTATATTTCTAGTTCAAAACTAGTTCATTTCGATAAAAATATATTTTTATCCTTTCAAATGTGGAATTTTTCATCCCAGTTCTTTCCAATTCATATATTATGATTTTACACAAATTAATAATATTTTTAATAATTTTATCAAGGCCCGTAGCCATCGAACTGCACTTACAACGACCTTTTCCAAATTTGATTTGGACATAATTCCAAATCCAACCGTTAGATTTTAGATTTAGAATATTCATTGGAAATCTCTTTTCGATACGAACCCAACGGTTCTGGTTTCAGGAGAATCCGACGGTCGGATCTCCCGTAATGTCACTTCGAAGTCAATGGTCGAAATTCGCGAACTGCCGTGGCGCGGCGCGTTCTATTCAGGCCATTATATATATAGTATATATATTATATATATTTTGTCGATTACCTTTTAAAACATATTTTATAAATCGTTTTAAATTCGTTTTCGAAACGATTTCAACTTCATATTCATTATCGAATCAAAATTGAATATTCCACATCATCGATATACAAATGACAATATTTTCAAAACGTTATATTTTGAAATCACTTCCTTTTCTATAATCATTATAAAAATGGATATAATCGATATAAATATTGTTCGTGTCAAAATAGCGCATCTCTAATCAACACGGCTTTATATTTTTCAATAACTTCGTTATTCTATTCAACAAATGAATATTCATTCTATTCAACACGTGAATCTATATTTCTTTCAACACATGACTATTCTCAACACATGAGCACTGTCAACACATGATTATTTTTGTTATTTAATATATTTTATAAAATTTTGATTTCTATCATTTAATTCTTAATCAGACTCCAACCGTAAATTAGTAAGAGAACGATTCCCTAAATATTAACCCCGAAGGCCGAAACCAACATCAGATCAATAACCAGGATGCCACTCATCTTATCTATTTTCCAGTTAGTTTCTGATTTTTTATATGATAAATAAGTAAATTTTATTGTTAAAATATTTCGTTCAACACATGATAAGTTTCAACACATGAATATTCTCAACACATGAGCATCGTCAACACATGACTATTTATTCTATTCAACACATGAATCTTTATCTTATAATATTCTTTATTTTCCCAATTGGAATGAGGCCCAATCAATTACCATATAATGTTAATTATATGGATTCCACACAACACATGTATATAATAGAAACGATAAATAATCAACCATCATCCAAAGTGCACTACACAACTGCATAAGCATTAAATATAAATAATTAACGCTCGTACAGTCCGTCAATCCAACGATCGACATACCACTAAACAATTGGGATTAGTGTACGTCAAATATTATCCCAACACCCGGGTGGGGTTTAAATCCACAAATAATGAATATTATTTGTGCAGTTGGGCGACGTGTAAAATTTATCGTCCCAATCAATGTCCTTCAAATAGGTGTACATAAACAAAACCGTCTGGCTTGTAAATGAATATTTATTTATTCACATTCACGTTAACAATTATATTTTTAACGATAATTAATTTATTTCAACACATGAATTTTTATTTATCCATTTCACATCAACTTCACAAACAAACTTCACAACACATCAAATAAGCATTCAAGTCGTCCATGGTCTGTGGACGACGGGTGTCGAGTGCTACTAAACACCATCTGCATCCTAGTATATATTTTCACTAGAAAAGAAAATTTAAAGTGAGAAGTTCTCACCGACTAGCTAAACCAAATGCCACGACTCTTCATATGTAGAATTCTTCGTCGTACTCACCTTTCGTCAATTTCGTTCCCCGTATTCACTACATATATAAAAATCACATTTTTATATTGTTGCTATGTATATAAAAAATCACATTTTTATACGGCTACTATATAGATAAAAATTCTATTTTTACATCGCTACTATATAGATAAAAATCCTATTTTTACACTGCTACTATATAGATAAAAATTCTATTTTTACATCGCTACTACATAGATAAAAATCCTATTTTAATAAATCTAACTTCATAGTAAAGGCCATATCTTTATTTCAAATCTATATCCATAAAAATCGTATTTCTATTTTGTTCCTCACATGATAAAAATCAAACCTTTGTTTAAAATAAAAAGAAAACCTTTCTCACTTCGCCATCGTATATAAATAAAACCCCTCATTTTATTTTTCAGTATTATACAAAATAAATAATTAAAAGAAACTGAATTAAATAAAATAAAAATTAAATTTTACCTTTGTTTTGAAGGGGGGATGGTTCAACGCCGTCGACTGAAGGGGGGGGGGGCGTTCACCGTTGTAGGAGAGGGGGTCGGAGGGTTTGTGGGCGTAGGGCTTTGAAATCGGAAGGGGGGAGAAGGGGAGGAGAGGGGGGGTCGCATCGGGTGGGGGAGCCCGGCGGTGGGCGGCGCCGCCTAGGGGGGAGGGGGCGTGATGGCGGTTCTTCCGCCTCCGTCCTCCTTCTACTTTTTTTTAAAAAATCGAAAGGTGAACAAGGGGGCCTGAAAGAAAGTAAGGGGTCGAGGGTTGACTAAGGAGAAAGGTAAGGGGTGAGGTGTCTAATATATATTATTTAATTATTTCAAAAAGGTGCCTTTTTATTTTAACCTCGAAACGAGACCCACCACGTGTTGTCCATATCTAATTACCCCCATTCCGAACACAATGGGATATGTATCGTAAGCTGATTCGACCGTTTCGATCAGTTTTCGTCAAAATCAAAATATAGCTCTATATATTGCACTTAAACGCATGTTTCATTTTACCGGGGCGACATACGGACTTTAAAAATTCCCGAAAAATATTTTCTAGCTTCGTATTGACGATACAGTCCTAACAAAACTAATTTCGTCAAATTCCAAGACCGTTTGAAAAATGGCCATTTTCCAGTCGATTAAAATCAACTAAAACTATCAAAACACGTTTTCCTTTGCCACACTCACATACTGATTCAAAAAATTATGAATTTTGGAATCTAGCAATATCTTGACATCACGGATCCAACAAAAGTGGTTTCGTCGAAAACCGAGGTCGTTTGCAAAATTTCCATTTTTTAAGGGCCAGAATTCCATAGCGACTATTCTGAATTTTCAACTGGACATAACTTTTTATTCCCGTTATGAAATTTCAGTTTTTCGGATTCGTTGGAAAGATATTTTCAATTAGATTCTAATATTTTTGGTTTCGCTAAAATCCGGTTTATTTTGCATCCTGCACATTCATTTGAATTTTGAAATCGAATTATCGAACTACCGCGCCAATTTCAATTCCTTTTATATTTAAAATAAATATATATTCTAATGACGATTCGAATAAATATATACTTCTATTTCTACTCAAAATAAATTTCTCATCATTATTATTTAAAATAATTATTTTAAATATTCAAAATTCATTAAAATTGCCAAAATAATATTTTTAAATTGGCTCAGAATTTCCGGTTTGTTACATTCTCCCCCACTTAAAACTTTTCATCCCCGAAAAGGAACGAAGCCGAAAGTTGTTTAACTAATCAACTCAACTTTCATTATTTTCTTTACGGCTTAAGTTCTTCAACTTTTCTGTTTCTAAGAACTTTTCAAAATTTCAAAAAATTTGGCTAACACCTTAAATTTTCGAAAAATTTCTCCATAACCTCCCCTGTACCGGGGACTTCGGGATATTTCATATAGCCTCCCATGGCCTTCTTCAATCCAAAAGAAAAAGAAAAAGCCAAGCGGCTAGCCAATCGGCTCATAAAATCATCCAAACCAAAAGAAATACAATAAATGTGTACCTATTTGTTGGGCAAACAATTTTATTCTTCTGCTATAGCCTCCTTGCTATGACCTGTTCAATGTAAGTACATGTATATGCATGCAATTGTAATAATTTTTCAATACAGTTCAACATTCGGTTCCATTAGGCTAAATGGTTCAAAATTTAATTAATCAAAACAATAATCATACAACACAACCATCAATCAATTAGTGAATTAACGTTTCAAATTCATAACTTTGATATATATACAAAAAATCATGTTTTTGATGCCAAATCACAACAATAAATCTATCTAGTTTTGGTTCTCACACCAGTATAATGGAAATATATAGATATCCCACCTTCGGCACTCGAACATCAACTCTGATGACGATGCATCAATCATCAGAATCATCTCTGGGCGACTAGAGTGTGATTCTATACCTATCTAGTATATTAAAACTTCGAATATACGTTCACGACGCGTATATTCAAAACCTTTATATACTCGATTGTCCAAAATCAACATAAATAAAATATTCAAATACGTATAAAACGACTTAAATTTCAAAATAAAATTTGTTTTCAATTTTAAAAATATACTCTTCACACTCGTTCTAGGATACTACTGATCCCATCTCTAACGAGTCATTCTTACTGAATATTACTAATCCAATCTCTGATGAATTCTTTCATTCGGTTCTAATGTGTCTTGTTCTCGAGCTCTGTAAACCAAAGCTCTTATACCAAATTGACACGACCCGAACTTCTCCGTGAAGGAAAGCCCGGATTGCTTTGAGAACAACACACATCGGAACGCAAACAGAAGAACATTTCATTGTTATTTACAACAATTCCATCAGATTACAAGAATATACTGAGTATGAATAAATATTATACAACAGAAATATATTAGAGATTACAATAAATTACATAGCAGCGGAAAAACAATATAAATCACAACTGAAAGTAATACACGGATACAGAGCTTTCTGAGCATCGTTCCATCTGTAAATCAGGATCATGTGAATATAAATCTGCAAAACCAAAACTACTAGCTGCCCGTGTCGAAAATAGGGGTACCCAGAGTTTAGGTTAAAACAATAAACTCCAGGTCAGTCATGTGACTGGTGTGAGAACTAAAATAGTTATTTAATCTTTATTTTAAAAGAGGGTAATTCAAGGGACCACGCCGTATAACACGGAACGGGTTTCCTCCCAAGAACACCAGTGCATAGAATAAACAACGCAATGCTTTTTCAGAAAAATGAAGCAATTGTAAGACCCAGGTCGCATCACACAGTGCAATGCAAGCCGGAGGATAGGGTTTTTACCTTATAACAGCCTAATACGCTTGGTACGTTTGAAACAAATCATTTGATACTATTATAAGTATAAAGTATATGAAAACAATTTCAAATATAAACGTATCAATCATAGACGACATAGTATCCAATGCTACTATGTCACCATACTAGGCTCTACAAATAAAACTGAAACATCTCGTATTGGAAATTGGATTTCCGTCATGAGTCGAGGCAAGGGGCAAGCTCGCTTCGAGACACTCTAGCAAATGTCTCAGGACTACAATCTCTGGGTAACCCTTGGATCTTCAGGGTCGGTCCTCTCTTACGTTTGAGGATTGGCAATTCCTGAACACACGTTTCTCGGTCCTAACAGACCTAAAATCGAGGCGCCTCGCATTACAACAACCACATAGGTAAAAATAATATAAATGTCGGTCAGTTTAAGCACCGACACTACCTCTAGCTAGAAAGAAACGTCGTATTCTCCCTGCAGTCACTATCCCGTTTTTGACTCATACCGAGGTGTGAGGCTCGCGAATTCACGCTATACACAAAGCTGCGCCACACAGGCCGTGCTTTGATCATCAACCACAAGACTTTGCTTTTCAACAGAAGCCTTGATCATCTGCCACTTAGGCATGCCACACAGGCAATTCACTCCATGCGACTGATGTGCATCGATATACAACCTCTAAGCTCGTACGTCTCAGAGAAGGGTGTTAAGTAAGAGAATAAATTCTCCACCGCCAAACAGATGTATATTTAATAGAGATCAATCAACCCAGAATAAGATCCTATGTCAGACACACAGTCCATTTACAAGTTCGTTCTAGGTCTGAACGAAACCGGAGGCACTTTCCTCGCATATCCTTCGATCTCCAAGTACGTCTGGACGATCACCAACTGATTCCCTCCTCTTGGGTGTACAACCCAATCAAGATCATCAGTAATCACCTAAACAATGTGAAGACTTCCGGTCTTCAACCGCCGTCTTCATCTTCGACATATTGTCGAATCGATTATTAAGAATGGGTATAAACCTGGCCTTTCCGAATAACCCGCATATACAATAAACAAGTGTTACACAAACACAACATACGCCTCATTCCAATTCAAAATATTCTTTTATTCAAATTTTCACGTTCTTAGGGAAAGGTTCCCATTAATTTTATCAAAGATAAATTCATCTAAATTCATTCTTTAATCTTCCTTTGGATATCATTTCGAACCATATTATGGTTTTCCAAACTAGTCAGGATTAGTGAACCACACTGAAGTAATTATTTATTTTATATCCCAATCTATTTATCCCACGGAGCAAAACTAGTAACACTCCATATCTAACACCACGGTGTTATCGGTAAATATTAATTACCATTTCACGTTCAATTCTAATTAAAGATTTAACTATCACTTTGGATCAAAACTGGTGATACTCCATTCTCGATCACTTTAATCTAATTAAAGATTCATTAAAACTCCACTTAGTTTTAATCTTCTCAAAAATCAATATTCTGTCTTTAACTGGGTTAAAGAACCAATTTCACCTAAAACAGGATTCACGATAAACCCAAAATCACTTTCTATTGTTATTCGGGTTAAAGAACAGGTGTTATTCAAAACACTGCTCATGATAAACCCCAAAAACCAATTCAAATTCAATTCCAATTAAATATTATTTAATTGGTACACTTCATTAAATCTAAATAGAAATATTCAATCTTTCCTCAACTGGGTCAAGAACAGTGTTAATGAAGACACCATTCACGACAAACCCAAGTCACATTGATATTAAATACAAGGCTCTGAAAAGAAAACATATCGGCTTATATTCAATATCAAATTCTACGACCAACAAATATCGTATTGGAAATAACGATATAAATATATCTTTCAAATTTCCACAACCATATCTGTATAATCGCGAAATCCAACATCGAAATATTGCGAAGATAATTTCGATTCAAGTCCATTCCAATTCACGTACTGGAAATTCTGATTATTTTCAAAACCACTTCGAATCCAATTTATTTATTCGAAAATAATGGATTATATTTCTAGTTCAAAACTATTTCATTTCGATAAAAATATATTTTTACCCTTTCAAATGTGGAATTTTTCATCCCAGTTCTTTCCAATTCATATATTATGATTTTACACAAAATATTAATATTTTTAATAATTTTATCAAGGCACATACGGTCGATTTCCGTCAACGGCCATCGAACTGCACTTACAACGACCTTTTCCAAATTTGATTTGGACATAATTCCAAATCCAACCGTTAGATTTCAGATTTATAACATTCATTGGAAAGCTCTTTTCGATACGAACCCAACGGTTCCGGATTCAGGAGAATCTTACGGTCGGATCTCCCGTAACGTCACTTCGAAGTCAATGGTCGAAATTCGCGAACTGCCGCGGCGCGGCGCGTTCTATTCAGGCCATTATATATATAATATATATATTATATATATTTCGTCGATTACCTTTTAAAACGTATTTTATAAATCGTTTTAAATTCGTTTTCGAAACGATTTCAACTTCATATTCAATTTTGAATCAAAATGGAATATTCCACATCATCGATATACAAATGACAATATTTTCAAAACGTTATATTTTGAAATCCCTTCCTTTTCTATAATCATTATAAAAACGGATATAACCAATATAAATATCGTTCACGTCAAAATAGCGCATCTCTAATCAACACGATTTTATATTTTTCAATAACTTCGTTATTCTATTCAACAAATGAATATTCATTCTATTCAACACATGAATCTATATTTCTTTCAACACATGACTATTCTCAACACATGAGTACTGTCAACACATGAATATTTTTGTTATTTAATATATTTTATAAAATTTTGATTTTTGTCGTTTAATTCTTAATCAGACTCCAACCGTAAATTAGTAAGAGAATGATTCCCTAAGTATTAACCCCGAAGGCCGAAACCAACATCAGGTCAATACCCAGTAGACCACTCATCTTATCTATTTTCCAGTTAGTTTCTGATTTTTTCTATGATAAAAATGTAAATTTTATTGTTAAAATATTTCGTTCAACACATGATAAGTTTCAACACATGAATATTCTCAACACATGAGCATCGTCAACACATGACTATTTATTCTATTCAACACATGAATCTTTATCTTATAATATTCTTTATTTTTCCAATTGTAATGAGGCCTAATCAATTACCATATAATGTTAATTATATGGATTCCACACAACACATGTATATAATAGCAACGATAAATAATCCACCATCATCCAAAGTGTACTACACAACTGCATAAGCATTAAATATAAATAATAACGCTTGTACAGTCCGTCAATCCAACGATCGACATACCACTAAACAATTGGGATTAGAGTACGTCAAATATTATCCCAACACCCGTGTGGGGTTTCAATCCACAAACACTGAATATTATTTGTGCAGTTGGGCGACGTGTAAAATTTATCGTCCCAATCAATGTCCTTCAAATAGGTGTACATAAACAAACCGTCCGGTTTGTAAATGAATATTTATTTATTCACATTCACGTTAAAAATTATATTTTTAACGATAATTAATTTATTTCAACACATGAATGTTTATTTATCCATTTCACATCAACATCACACACAAACTTCACAACACATCAAACAAGCATACAAGTCGTCCATAGTCTGTGGACGACGGGTGTCAGGTGCTACTAAACACCGTCTGCATCCTAGTATATATTTTAACTAGAAAAGAAAAATTAAAGTGAGAAGTTCTCACCTATTAGCTAAACCAAACGCCACGACTCTTCATATGTAGAATTCTTCGTCGTGCTCGCCTTTCGTCAATTACGTTGCCCGTAATCACTACATATATAAAAATCACATTTTTATATTTTTATACGGCTACTATATAGATAAAAATTTATTTTTACATCGCTACTATATAGATAAAAATCCTATTTTTACACCGCTACTATATAGATAAAAATTCTATTTTTACATCGCTACTATATAGATAAAAATTCTATTTTTATAAATTTAACTTTATAGTAAAAGCCATATCTTTATTTCGAATCTATATCCATAAAAATCGTTTTTCTATTTTGTTCTTCACATGATAAAAATCAAACCTTTCTTTAAAATAAAAAGCCAACCATTCTCACTTCACTATCGTATATAAATTAAACCCCTCATTTTATTTTTCTGTATTATATAAAATAAATAATTAAAAGAAACTGAATTAAATAAAATAAAAATTAAATTTTACCTTTGTTTTGAAGGGGGGAGGGTTCACCGCCGTCGACTGAAAGGGGGGGCGTTCACCATCGTAGGAGACGGGGGCGGAGGGTTTGTGGGCGTAGGGCTTTTAAATCGGAAGGGGGGAGAAGGGGAGGAGAGGGGTGGTCGCGTCAGGTGGTGGAGCCCGGCGGTGGGTAGCGCCGCCTGGGGGGGAGGGGCGCGATGGCGGTTCTTCCGCCTCAGTCCTCCTTCTATTTTTTTTTAAACTGATTTGAAAAAAGGTGAACGGGGGGGCTGAGAGAAAGTAAGGGGTAGAGGGTTGACTAAGGAGAAAGGTAAGGAGTGAGGTGTCTAATATATATTATTTAATTATTTCAAAATGGTACCTTTTTATTTTAACCTCAAAACGAGACCCACCACCTGTTGTCCATAGCTAATTACCCCCATTCCGAACACAATGGGATATGTATCGTAAGCTGATTTGACCGTTTCGATCAGTTTTTGTCAAAATCCAAATATAACTCTATATATTGCATTTGAACGCACATTTCATTTTACCGGGGCCACATACGGACTTTAAAAATTCCCGAAAAATATTTTCTTGCTTCGTATTGACGATATGGCCCTAACAAAACTAATTTCGTCAAATTCCGAGACCGTTTGAAAAATGGCCATTTTCCAGTCGATTAAAATCAACTGAAACTATCAAAAAACGTTTTCCTTCGCCACGCTCACATATTGATTCGAAAAATTACGAATTTTGAATCTAGCAATATCTTAACATCACGAATCCAACAAAAGTGGTTTCGTCGAAAACCGAGGTTATTTGCAAAATTTCCATTTTTAAGGGCCAGAATTCCATAGCGACTATTCTAAATTTTCAACTGGACATAACTTTTGATTCCCGCTATGAAATTTCAGTTTTTCGGATTCGTTGGAAAGATATTCTCATTTAGATTCTAATATTTTTGGTTTCGCTAAAATCCGATTTATTTTGCATACTGCACATTCATTTAAATTTTGAAATCGAATTATCGAACTACCGTGCCAATTTCAATTCCTTTTATATTTAAAATAAATATATATTCTAATGACGATTCGAATAAATATATACTTCTATTTCTATTCAAAATAAATTTCTCGTCGTTATTATTTAAAATAATCATTTTAAATATTCAAAATTCATTAAAATTGCCAAAATAAAAATTTTAAATTGGCTCAGAATTTCCAGGTTGTTACACCCACCAACAAGTTGGTGATCTACAGGGTCGCCCGTGCAATGCTTTGAAGGGTGCCATGCCGTTGCTAGCTTGATAACTGTTATTATAGGCAAACTCGACTAGAGGAAGATGCTTTTTCTAAGTCCCTGCGAAGTGTAGGATACACAGCCTTAAAAGATCTTCAAGAATTTTATTCACCCTCTTCGTATGTCCATCGATTGGAGGATGATAAGCGGTGCTTAAACACAACTGTGTACCTAATGCTTCTTGCAAGCTCCTCCAAAATCCACTGGTGAAGATGGGGTCACGATTGCTCACGATGCTGGAAGTACTCCATGGAGACGAACCATCTCTCGGACATAAATTGCTGCCAACCATGGTGTCGTCCTTTTACTCTTAACTGGACTAAAGTGAGCGCTCTTAGTGAGTTTATCTACCACAACCCAAATACTGGTGTTGCCTTTTTCGATCTAGGCAAACCATATATGAAATCCATAGAGACGCTCTCCCATTTCAACTGTGGAACCTCCAAAGGATGAAGTAAACCACCGGGCTTCTTTTACTCAGCTTTAACTTGTTGGCAAACTAAACATTAAGAAACAAATTGGCCACATCTTTCTTCATCCCAGCCCAAAAGAAAACCCCTTTTCATGTCTTTGTACATCTTACCACCGCCTGGATGAATGGTCATCTTAGAATGGTGGGCTTCTTCTAGGACTGCCTTTATCAAGCTTCCTGTTTGAGGAACATAAAGCCTTCCATCTCATCGCAACCACCCCTTTTCATCTATGGTATATCGACTGAGGTGACTAGAAGTCTCCCCTTTCCGGAGCTAATCCATGATGTCTAAAATCTGTGGGTCACCTTGTTGCGAAGCTCCTATCTGATCCATAAGAGTTGGTCGTATTTCTAATGATGGTAACAAGTCAGGCAAAATCTCGATGGATGGTTAAGAATCAAAAGTTGAGATGAACTCCAAGCTCTTCCTCTCCATGAACAGAGGAATTAAGGCCATCCACTGCCTACTTAGTGCGTCAGCCACCACATTACCCTTGCCAAGGGTATAAGAAATCTCAAAATCATATGAAGCTAGGAACTCCATCCACCGTTGTTGCCTTAAATTGAGATCATTTTGCGAGAACAAATACTTGAGAGATCTATGATCGGTGTATAACTCGAACTTCTCTCCAAGTAGATAGTGATGCCACATCTTTAACGCGAATACTATGGCAGCTAGTTCTGGATCATGGGTGGGGTAGTTCTTCAAATGAACTTTCAACTGTCTACCCCCATAACATACTACTTTCCCTTCTTACATCAAAACTGCACCAAGCCTTGTGCCACATGCGTTAGTGTAAATGGTAAACACTTTACTCCCAATAGGCAAGGTCAAGACTGGGGAGTGGGGCTAATATCTTTGCGAAGTCCTTAATGAACTTCCTATAATAACCTGCCAACACAAGAAAGCTTCTCACCTCAGTTGCATTTTTTGGAATATGCCAATCTTGCACCACAACTACTTTCGCGGGATCTACATCTATCCCTTCTTTGGAGACTACATGCCCTAATAATCTCACCTCCTTTCTCCAAAAATGGCATTTGGAGAATTTTTCCTTAAGCTGATGGTCAAAGAGAGTTTTCAAAACTTCCCTCAAATGTTGGGCATGCTCTTCTTTGCTCTTGGAGAAGATCAAGATATCGTCAACAAAAACTACGAATTTTTTTGTTTTAGAACTCCCGAGACACCCTACTCATCAAATCAACAAAATAGGCGGGTGCATTTGTCAACCCAAAGGCATAAACAACCTTTCAAAGAAACCATCCGGAGTCCTAAAAGCATTCTTGTCTATACTGTCCCCAGCCATCCTCAACTGATGAAATCCCGTGGCCAAGTCTAACTGATAAAATACCGAGGCACCAGCAAGCTGATCAAATAAATCATCAATCCTCAGAAGCGGGTGCCTATTCTTCTTAGTAATTTTATTTAGCTCTCTATAGTCAACACACAAATGAAGCGAACCATCCGCCTTGGTCGCGAATACTATTGGAGCACCCCATTCAGATATGCTTTGTCTGATAAACCATTTCTCAAGTAGCTCCCAAACTTGCTTACTATTCTCCCTCCTTTCCCTTGGAGCCGTATGACGCACTGGTAATGCAACGGGCTTTGTATTGTCCACCAGATATATACGGAAGTCGATCTCGCGCCTCGGAGGTAAACCCTGAACCTCATCAAAAACATCGGAATAATCTCGGACTACTGGAACAGATTGCAAGTCATCGATAGATGCATCAAGAGACTCTAGAAAACTAAGCATAACCGACCATTGTGGGTCACAAGAAATCTCGAGGGTCCTTCCATGAAAAGTCAGAAGCCTAAAGACCCACTTCTCACAATCCAGAATGGCACCATATGTGGTAAGCCAATCCATTCCTAGAATCAACCCATAGCCCATAAACCCGAGCACATATGCATCGCATTCAAACTCAATGCCTAACACAGATATTTTCAAACCCTGACAAATCATAGATAAATGAGCCTAACCCCTAATGTGGTTTGAAACAACTACGGGATCCACTACCATACTAGTAATTAAATGCAAAGATTCAACTACATAACTTGATATAAATGTATGTGAGGCACCAGAATTAAAAAGTGTTCTAATAGGTTGATTTGAAAGAGAAAGTATACCTTCCACAGAAATTTTTCTACCTCTATCAGGAGCACTGGTCGTGAGAGCATGCACCTGCCCTCCACAAGTTCATGTCCTTTGACCTTGTCCCTGTGATCCCCGTTTCTTCGGGCACCCTTTAGCAAAATGTCCAACTTCTCCGCAATTAAAGCAAGTGTTCTTCCTTCTGTTACAGCCTTTGATCGAGTGACCTTCCTTCCCACAACTATGACAATTCCTCTTATCCGTGCCCTTGTTATTCTTTCCCCCTTTCTTTTGCTGTTGTTGTTGCCCCTTCCGGGGCCACACCTTCTTATTTTGCAATGTTTCCTTAGACTTTACTCCCTTCTTTTCTCCCTTGTCTTCCTCATGCATTAGAGCCATATCGACAAGCTTTTCAAATGTTACCCCCATTGGAATATGGGACATGGCTAATCCATGCAGAGGTTCATTTAGCCCTTTAGCAAACCGGAAAGCCCTTTTTTGCGGCGTATCCACCAACTCTTACCCGAACCTTGCTAGTTGGTTGAATTTGTTCACATACTCTTTCACCGTCAAGTTTCCTTATTTGAGCGCTAAGAACCTCTCCATCTGCATGCTTCTCTTAGCTTGGAAGAGAAATTTCATTTTGAACCTCTATCTAAAATCTTCCTAAGTTTCCACTGGACGTCTAGCTTAGGTGACATCCCACCAAAATGAGGCTTCGTCTTTCAGTAGTGAAGAAACTAACTGAATCTTCCTTCTATCCTCTACTTTAAAGATTACGAAAAAGTCCCCGGTCTCCTTGAGCCAACTCCGCGCTTCAACGAATGTCTCGTTCCCATGGAATGGCTTCCCTCCCATAGCAAGGAAGTCTTTGCAGATCTTGGCGAAGTTATCTTCTCTTGGAAGGGGAGGAGGAGAAAAGACTGGTGCAGCTGGGGGAGGAAAGTTTCCCTGGCCTTCGGCAGGCGCCGTGGCCTCCAGGTACCTTTGGAACCATCTGGGTATCGTAATGCCCTCTGGGATATTATGAATGTTTGGTTCCCTATACGTGCTATAAAGAAAAAGGAAGAGGTTCAGACAAAGGATCTAAGATATTACATATGGCTTTTAAGGGAATGTTATTCAAAACAGACTTTTTCTTTTTGAAAATACTTTCTTTTAAAACCTTTTTGAAAATAATTTTCAAAAACTTTATCCAATCTGGTAACCTTCAGATTTGATACCAAGTGTGATACCCTACATTTGTTAATGACACTCAGAAAGGGAATGCATTAAGTTTCGTGAAGCGTTGTAGGTAAACAGACATAAAATATTACAAGACAGATACATGGAATAACAGCGGAATAAAAACTTTATTTTTCATAAGATACCATGGCCCATAAAACATCACATGTTTGAAACATAAAAGGCCATTACAAAATACAAGTTCTTATACTTCAAAAATATCAGAGTACATAAAAGAAGTAAAATTCCCTATGAACAAAATATAGCCATAGCAACAAGGATAGGAGATTGAGCCATACATATCAGCTGCTCTAGCAAAAGTAAGAAGAATCACGATCTAGCCTGAGTGTTTCCTCCCTGGGAACCGGGGGGAACGGAATAAAGAAGGAGAAAGAAAAATTGTCAGACATAAAGTCTGACGAGTCTAGTGACTTTTAGCAAGTAAATAAATAAAAGTAGCATGACAGACATATAAAGTGGATAAGAGAGATCACTACATAAACGGCAGGTGTGACAAGGTAGACAGGATAAGGTGTATATGCCTCTAACGATTACTTTGCACTATTACTAGTATAACCAGAATGAGATGATCCCTTACACTTCAAGGTGGTGGACTTAGGCATATGTCCAAATGTACCCTAACCACTACCCTAATCGTTCGACTCCCTACTACATAGACACTCTATGCCGGCCCCGCGGTAAGATGTATCACGTCCTAAAGTGGCAACCCCTCACTGATATGCACAGCCCCAAATCTATAGGTGTCGCGGTTGACTTATCCCCCTCTGCCGGTTCATGCATGCACATGGCCCGATTGGTTTGCGCCGCCCACACCATCCTCCGCGTTTGGATCTCTTGCAATCAGTCAGTAAGCGTGCCCCTTCTCCTACCAGTACGGAGTACTTTGTTTGATACCTACTCCAAGTTACTCACTAAAATGGGTCCTACACAATATGATACAAGCTCTCCCCTTGGTCTTGTATCCCCCACTAGGTTTTCACGGACTATGTATACCACTAGGTGTCTTTAATTACATAGCGTTATTCATTTCTATCAGTTACGCTTATCTTAAAAGGTGTCTTTAATTACATAACTTAATTATTCCCTCCGATTATGTATACCACTAGGTGTCTTTAATTAAATAACCTTATCGGGTTAAGTTTGTGGTCCTATATGTAAATATTACCCACCCCCTCCAGATTTGCTTAACCCATCCACTTTCCAATCAATTTTACTTAACCCTAACTTTAGTTCATATTCATCAATCCCTTATGGATTAGATTAGGTTAAGTAGTACAATTTATTACCATATCTATTTATGGTTTATAATGGGCCAGACCTCCCACATTAGGATAACAACTTGTGGATGCTGGATATGTCTGTCCGGTTCGGGCAGTCTTATTCCACAAGTTGGGCCTAACCTCATGTCTTAGCCCAATTCATATTCGTGCATTAGAACTCTCACATTAGGTTCAACATTAGTGGCTGCTGGATATGCCGGTTGGGTCCGGGCAGACTTCCACCTCTGATGCAACCTAACCTCGTGTTGTAAGTGCAATTACAGTTTCTAATTTTAATTATTAAACATTCCAATTTTTATCAAATTCTTACCTATGTCTTTGTAGGTAATTATGTCCCCACTTTCCCCCTTTTGAATTATATGTCCAGTTATTTATACCTATGCCTTATTAGGTATTTATGCCCATTTACCCAATTATTGAATTATATGTTCAACTCATGTTCACATTCGAATTATGCCAATATTAACCCTTTTCCCTCCCCGTTCCCTAACTAGCGTGTTCATAGTTTGCAGCATGTATAGGCTAAATAATAGCCTAATCATAAACGATAAAAAGGGAAGGTAATGGAAATATGACAAAGGTGAATGTTCTAACATAACTAGCAAACACATATACTAACATGGTGAACATATAAGCATAGATCTAATGAACTTGTGGCAGTTAACAAGTTGTAACATAGAAAAGGTGATAATATGAACATGACAAGATCTAAAATTTAATTTAGATGTCCAAAAAGTTTAGATCTGATATGAGAAGCACAAGGGGATCCAAATAATAAACTAGATCTGATTAATGATTTAGGTGTCCACACAATATATATCTAATTGGTAAAAATAGATCTAACAAATAAGGATTAAGATCTACATCACAGAATGTCCACATAATTCAGATCTAATAGATAAAAGTAGATCTTATACAAATAGGGACATGATCAACATCATAGAATGTCCACATAATTCAGATCTATAGATAAAAGTAGATCTAACACAAATAGGGATTAAGCTCTACATCATAGAATGACCACATAATTCAGATCTATATATAAAAGTAAATCTAACACAAATAGGGATTAGGATCTACATCATGGAAATTTAGATCCAAGTTATAATCAGTCAAAAATGTTATATATTCAAAATTTACAATGGATCCAATATAATATATGAACAAATCCAAACTATAATCCTATCAAGTTTGCTTTTAAATATTTAATTCTAAAAGTAACTATACTCACTAAGTTTGGATTAGAAGATAGAACTAGAAGAGATTGGATCTTGAATCTCCAATTGATTTGCCTTAGTTGATAGTAGAAGATGAGGGTTCCAGTTCAATTCAGACACCTGCAGAGTTTGGCTGCTATTGATTCTTTGTGAAGAAAACAAGAGATTGAAGTATATTTATAGCTGCCAATGTCCAGAACTCGAATGCCACCTCAGCCCTAAAGTGAACCAGGTCACGGGTTGCCACCCACTTGAAAAAGGGCTGAATACCCAAAAACCCCTATGGGCGCACTTTACATGTGCGCCAGTGTAAAATTGCCTTCGCGCACTTATGAAGTGAGCCAGTTATCCCTGTTTCGATTTGTCAAACTTTTATCATCCGTAAATTCTTCATATATTATTCGTTATATGCAATCCAAGTGTCTATCCTGACTAGAATTTCGAGACAGACATAATGACGTAGTCTATTTCCCTTAATTCTTAATATTGAATTAATTGTTCTTTAATTTATCCTCTTTGGTGTCATTAAAAATTCGGGGTGTTACACTGCTACAATTTTATTTAGAAGGCCCCTAAACACTCTACTCATGAGGTCAACAAAGAAAGCGGGTGCATTTGTTAGTCCGAAGGGAATTACTTTCCATTGAAATAATCCGTTGGCATCCTAAAGGCAGATTTTTCTTGGTCGTCCTCCGCAATTCTTAACTGGTGAAATCTAGTAGCAAGGTCTAGTTGCGAAAATACCAGGCTCCTCTCAAGTGGTCAAAATGGTCATCAATTCTAGGTAAAGGTTACCTATTCTTCTTGGTCAATTTATTAAGTTCCCTATAATCCACATGAAGTTTCAAAGACCCGTCCGTTTTAGAGGTAAGTACAATAGATGCACCCTATTATGAGGTACTTCGATGAATTAAACCTTTTTGCAGCAATTCTGAAATCTTCTTTTATAACTCCCTTCTTTCCTTAGGCGCCATATGCCTCAAGGGTAGTGCTACAGGTCTAGCGTCCTTCTCTAGGTTAATACGAAAAGAGATTTCTCTATGGGGTGGAAGTCCCATGACTTCCTCGAAGACATCCAAGAATTCACAAACTATAGGGACTGATAATGGTCCTTATTGTAATGTCCCGTATTTTTAGTAGTCAAATATTTGATTTATTTTATTTTTAAATATTTATTTAGAATGTTAATGGATTTAAAATATATTATTTTCATTTGAGTATTTACGGTAATAATGTACTTTTAATATTTTGAAATCCAATTATATTTTTAGTTCATGAATAACAATCATGTAAATATATATACACACTCAATATATATTTATATATATATATAAAAATATTTATCTTTCTTATGTAGTGGATACTATAACAACTATACCATACCTTGTATCTTACTTCAGTTTATATATTTCCAAGCATCCACGGACCACGGCTCTATGTGATATGAACTTGTTCTATAATTATATTGTCTCCACAAATGCAGTTAATGTAAACAATATAAAATATATTACCTAATGAAATATATGAGTTCAACGCCTTTCATATAAGCACAATAGCACTAATCTAAACAACATACATTTACATAGTATTGCTTACTAATGCAAAGAAAAATGGACAAGGAAATAAGCATCTAATAAAAACAACATATATTCTATTGTAAAATGAACAAACCAACTCATGTTAAAATCAAGTACCCCAGACATGTCATATTCCTTTTTCACTAAAACCGTACAGCTCAATTTCTCCTTTAAAACAATGAATCAGCAGTAAAATGAAAACAGAATAGAAAATAAAGATTTGAACAGCTAATATACATATTTCCTTCGGCCAGTACAACCCAAATTCTTCAAGCAAGTATACAAAACAATTTGAAAAGAAAATATGCAAAATCAAATCCGAACAGAACATGTATGGTAGTTAGAATCCCACACTGTCTTCACTGCCATGGCACAGCCGTCACCATCCCCATCAAGGCACCACTGTCCACCACCAAATCAACCTGAGAAGGAAAGAAATAGCTATAAATAGCTAGTATATATATAGGTATACATAAAGTGAAAGATTTCAAAGGAAGGAAAGAACACATGGAAACAGTAAAATGCACAATTAAATCTAACAGAATAGTGCACAGATCATTCAAAAGAAAATTAATTTTTGAATATATTCTGCATCGAATCCATAGTACCGAATAGCAAGTAAGAAATACATGTGCATTATCAATGCACAGGTAAGTGAACAAAAAGAGTACCACCAAATCTTTATACAATCAAAACAGATGACATATCTTTATAGATATAGTCAGAAAATCTCAATATAAAAGATACAGGCACATGGCAAGTTCAAATCTGAAAACCGGAAATGAAATTAAACAATTTGATAGCTACTGAATGCAGATCCACATATCTAAAATTGAATAAACAACTCAAATGGCTTCATAGCCCTACCAAATCTACACATGAACAGTTCGATCAATGTATATATCTAAGCAGACAATATCAGACGAACCCTAATTCAAAATCCTGAAATGAAATAAACAATTCCGTGACTACATATACACCGATAACTTGAAAGACAACTCGAACAGACAATGGACAAATAAAAATAAACAATACAAATAGCTAGCTCCTAATCTACATGGGAACAGTTCGGTTTTTGACCAGAAATAGTACATGAGTCCCACACAAATCTGCACATTTCCGTGTAAAACATCAAACACCAAAACCAAGTTTCTATCACAAACAAATTCGGTCACATGCCTACAGCTGAAATAAAAGAGTAAACGCCTAAGAACATAGCACAACTAAGTCTAAAACCTAGGATGTTACAGATCGATTTTGGCATTGATCCTATCTGAACCATACACTAGTATAAATATACAAGCAGAGTGATGAATTTTCCACAACAAACCATATCAACACAACAAAGAGAAAAACCGAATTCAAATTCAAAGAAAAAAAACATCAAAAATAGAAATGAGTAAAATACTTAGCTTTGACGAATTTGGGGTGGGTCTTCTCAAAGAAAGTCGCGGTCTCGTCTTCGTTAGTCACAGTGTGTAGCGGAACACCTAGAGCAGAGGGTGGAGAGGGTACCGAAGTGTTGGATTCTAGCTGGAGAGAACGAGGAGGGCTTCAGCATAGAGGGTTTGCTATTTTTTTTCTCTTTTTCTTTTTCCTCTCTGATGTTTGTGGCGGTGGATGAATTGGTAAAGTGAAAACTGAGGAAGGGTTTGGGGACCGATCGTTTGGGGTATAAGGTGGATGCGGGTTTGACGATAACGGACCAAGGAAGAGGAAAATAATAAAAAGGTAAGGCCCAATGTTTTTAATTTAAAGTTTACTTAGTTAAATGTTTTTTATAAATTTCAAATATTAATTTCGAAAACTCACGTGGCCAGAATTCGACGAAACGAAAAAAAAGACGAGTACTACATCATGGAAGGGAGCCGAGTAGGGCAGACAGCAGCTGGATCTCTCAATTAAATTAAACACCGTTTAATTCGACTGAATCAGACCAATTTAACGACGGAATCAAATCAAGGTGAGTTAAACTCACTCAGTTTTCACCCACTTATGTTTTATAAGTTGGGTTTTTATTTCTGTGTGCTATGGTTGCTAATGATTGACTTGCTATTTATATATATATTCATATATTGTTTGAATTGACGAAATTAAACGTCGTTTAATTTCAGTGAAACCGAATCGTTATTTTTAACGATTGGCCCAATTAAGGTAACTTACCTTATTGGTCACGTTTATTCTATAAACGTGTCTTAATAAATGAATTGTTTTGATTAATTGTTGTGGTTGATATTGAACTATCATTATAAACTGTTATGAGACCAATATTTATTTGAATTGAATTGGTTGATTAGATGGTTGATTTGGTTATTGAACATTGACCTGAAATTCACCGTTGGTTTGGTTTAAACCAGTAGGTATTATTGATTGAGTGATTGGCAGTACATGGACTATGAATTAACCGTTTTACAAATATTGATCTACCGTCAGGTAAATCGACGAGATAACGTTATAAAATTTATTTTATAACTGACAATAGACTTTTAAATCTATTTATTTGAATTAAAGTTTGAAAAAGAAAATAAATATTTATTATTTATTTATTGAGTTTATAATTGATTTCAAATGAATTTATAAAGGAAATTCCTGATATGTATTAGAGTTATAAGTGAATAAGCAAAAATTAACTTAATGTGATAGAATCGAAAAATCGTTTTTGAGAGATAAAGAAAAGGATTTATTTAAATTAATTAATTTAAATAAAGGATTATTTGGAACTAGTTAATGAGATAATCGTATTTCGGATTGGCAAAGTCAATTATTTAACTAAGTTAATTTTTAGACCAATCGTTTGAATTGATCCAACGAGATGGGTTAACGAATAATGGTTTAATTTTAATAAGTTCTAAAAAGAGATTTATTATTTATTCAGCAAATAAATAAGTTAATTAATTACAAATCAGTTAATGGTGAAGTAAATGATTAATTTAATTTAATTTCTACTAAAATGATATCATTTCTGAAAGCTAATCGAAGTTGAAATATGATTGAGTTGTGAAAGGAATTCGTGAACGGGTTTATATAAAATCCAAGTCTTTATCACCAAAGGGAAGAAGGAAATTTAAGCAAGTGTGACGGCATAAATTAACGTTAGCTTAACATTTGAATTAAGTAAAAAGGAAATTTATAATGAAAGGATTATATTAAACCATGATTTATAAACAAAGTTATAAAAAGGAAATAAGGCGTGTTTGGAAATAGAATAAATATCGGGTTTTGAATTACAACTGATGTCTACCTAAAGATAGGAACATGGATGGTCAAGGTCTGAGAGGTAAATATATACCCTAACTTGAAAGACAACGGAATTATCTGTGGGTGATATTAGTTTGTAATGGGAAGGTGGATTAAAAAATATATAATTATTTCCATAGGAGAAATAATAATGGAATGTCAATAAAAAGGGTTCGAGAATATAAAATGGGGTTTTTCCCAAGTACTAGAAGTGGAAGGATATATATATATGTATATATATATATATAAATGTCCCAAGTGAAATAAACGAAAAGGAAATGGTGGAAAGTTAAATTGGTGTTTTCAAGATAAAAGGAAATTGAAACGTTGAGTTTTGCGAATGGTTTATACTAAAAGTATAATGGATGGTTACTATATTAAAGTGATAAAATAAAGGAAATTTCATAGCGTTGTTTTACTCGAAATGAGATGAGTCGTTTTTCCAAGATGATTAATAAGAAATAAAATAGTAAATGGGTTGGAAACGACGGTAGAATAAAGAATTGAATAGGATTATTGAATATTTTCTCAAATATGAAAGCGTGATAGTTTGAAATCGAAATCTTACATCAAATAAGTTATATTTGAATAGTGAAATATTTAAGAGTTTAAGATTAACTATCGTTAATCATTTTATTTAAAGAGGCCATGTAGTGTTGGTACTGAACTGGTAAACTCATGTTATTCTCAGAATTATTTATTTGATAGTTAAATCACCGACTATCAAACCTGACCCATACGATCGTTGGTACAGAAAGACCAGGATCGAATTTTATATTCGAAAACCATTCTGACCAGCGAATACGAGAAAGAAGATTATTGAAAATGGAGAAATTGAAGACCGTTGATCTTCATGAGCTGAAGGACTACTGATTGAATTTCTCTGGTTTAGCGGCCAGAGATATTTCAACAGTGATTCTTTCGTGATTGAAATCTACGGATTGCAAGGACTTCTCGCTACTGATCTGTAGGGTGATTCCTGAGATGCAGTAGGAGGGTGCCTTCGGTTCATACTGTTCCTGAATGACTTGTATGGACGAGTGTCTAACAAAGTATTTCCTAAGAATCACGTACGTTGATTTTTACAAATGTACTTCTGTAAGCTGCAGAATATTTTTGTAGACATCAATTAGTGATTTGATGGATTTGACGATGTGGCATTCAAAGTGAATGATGACCAGATGTTCTCAAAATAAATTCTAGCCTCAAGCCTCTCAACTGAGAAATGACAGAAATCAGGCAGGCAACATGGCTATGTGAGTCGCTCCCATTAGGGTGTATAATCACCTATCTAGAGAAATTCCATTTACTTCTTTAATCTATATGTCGATGTTGTCACTTTTCAGGAGGCGGTTGCTGATCCCAACCGTCGATGATATACATTCGGTACACTCAAGTGAAATGAGTGGTCGGTCACGTGAGGGCCGGGTTGCAAGACGTTCTTGTTGAACCCAGTGTATTCATCTCTAGAGATACACGATCGGCAGGTGGTCCCATACCTTGTTAGAGTTGGAATCCAGTCTCCTATAAGTGCCTGCGGTTTTGATTGTATACTATATATGTGGAGTGTGAGATGCAAGCATTCCACTAGATTGTTATTTACTTGTATTTAGACATTATTGTAATATCAGAAAAGATATTAGTTTCAAACTATTTTGGGTTATCGTAAGGTAAAAACCGTCCGTGTTTATATGTGGATTTGGTCTTAAGATTATCCTTTTCTTTTGAAAGTATTTTGATCTTTAACATCATGATTGGATGATTTACCCTTAATACTGTGCGAGTTTATCTCACTCTGATTCACCAGACTGACCCAGTGTTTCGTAAATGCTCGGGTTAGCCCGGGTTTGCAGGTTCAGGTTATTGAAAACTACGAAAGGCGTGCTGGAGAAGTCCAGACATATTTAGTGTATTCCTCTGTGTTGTATGTAAGGGCAGATTATTATAACTGTCCAGATGAGTTGATGTACTCTGATACTGTAAGTGTTTTTCAAAAGCTCTCAATAAAGATTCATTTCTATATTATATTTTGTTCCGCTGCGATGTGAGACTCTGTGTTGTGTTGGTTCTTCTTCTTCTATTATTATATTTCTTTCTCTCTTATCTCACCTTCTAACTTCTTTCCATAAACGTTCCAATGATTCTCGGTGTTTAGAGGGACCGACATGAGATACAGTAAGGTATCTATGTCGATTTTCGAGGCCGAAAATCGCTGGGTCGTTACAGTGGTATCAGATCTATTTGTTTAGTGATAACCTTGGCCCGGTGGCGTAACTCGATAGAGATGGGGTTAGTAACACCCTAGATTGAGTTTGAGTTTATATATATGAGAGCGTATTTGTAAATTTTATATATACAAATATTTTGTATTGTGTTGTTTGATCGGTTCAAGTGTTGAACAGCGTTGAACTAGAAATAGGTACAATATTGTTTTGAAAAAAATGGTAAATGAAATAAATTTGTCCCAAAATATAACTTTGTATAGAAATAAAATAATTTTATGGAATTATTGAGATTTTTGTGTTGATTTATTTGGATGGAATTCAAATTTTAGGGTAAAGATTTGAATTGTAACTTGACTTGGTTAAATGAAATTACATTAAGAAATAATATGTAATTCAAATAAATTTGGAATTTGGAAATTTATTCGAGAAGATTCGAGTTGATTCGTAGCTGCAACGATGCGACATATAATCGTATATTCAGCAAATGGGATCAAGGTGAGTCATCTCACTTAAAATTTTACTTTTATCATTAAAAATGAATTGTTAGTTGTTTTGGTTGCATTGCTGTTATTAATGAATTGTGGTTATATATATATATATATTAGTTATATTAGGCTTGGTGGTTGTGTCTATTATATATATACATATATATATATATATATATATATATATATTTATTGGATTTCCCGTAGTACCATTAGCGGATGCCCGTAGTATCATTTGCGGATGACCCTATCTCCCCACGATATATGAGTGGAGACCTTCTATACTGCAACACGCTGCCTTGAAGCAGAATTGGTATTATTTACGTTGTTTGAGGTAACCTATTTGGATGCAGGGAAAATAGGTTGGAGGGATCCAACTGGATTCCTCAAAAAAAAAATTGTTTTGTTTATATATTCATGTATGTTTGATGTGTTGAATTGACTGAATTGTTGTGTGTTTGGGTATTTAAATATCACTGGCCCTAGATATTCATATTTTAAAATATCAAAAAGGGATTTTTGGATTTAAAATGGAAATTGAATTTTTGAAATAGAAATGGAATTTCTAACGAATTAATAAATATTAACTAGTTTTTAATAATAAAAACAAGTAGCTTAATTTATAAATGATGTTAATACATGGATTTTTTTATCATTTGATAATATTTAATTTTAATTTCAAGTATGAATTTAAAAAGGAAAATTTATTTTCCAAAGTGGAAATTGGATTTTAAATGGAATTTGAAATAGAAAATGGTTTCAATATTTAAAACATGAAGTGAAATTTATAAACAATGTTTATAAATAAAGAAGGGGAATTTTCATTGGATAATTTATAAATTCAAATTTTAGTATGAATTTTTAAAAGAGATTAAATAATTGGAACCGTATCAAAAGAAACGTTGAAATTTATTCCGATGTTCGGAATATAAACTGAATTCAGATGAATCCATAAAGATTTATGATTTCGAATTCGACTAGTCGAATAAAAATAAATAAATAAAAAACTATTTTCAAAAGGTATATTGAATTTCATTAATTAGAAGCAATAATCTAAATTAAATATGAAATAGATCCTATGTTTATACAATTATAAGTTAAATTATAAAGTATCTTCGAACGTAAAATTAAAAGGGAAAATTACTTCCGTAGAATAGGATTTGGTTTTTAAATAAATTTTGGAATGGGAAACTTGTTTTAAAATCATAAAACAAGGAAGTTACTTTTCAAACGATGTTTATTATCATTGGATAAATTGAAAGTTAGTTTCAAATGGAGTTCAAAATGGGAGATTGTTAAATATAAAATAAGGGAATTGATTTATAACCAATTTTTATAAATATATTGAAGTAATTTTCATTTGATAAAATGGAAATATATTTTCCCAAATATAAAAAATGACATCAAAAAATCGTATTTTTAAATGATATAGAAAGAGGGATTTTTATGATAAGGAATGACAGTGTTTGTATTACAAACTCTTATTTGTCTCAAGATAAGAACGTTGTCGGTCAAGGTCTGTGAGGTAAATAAAATACCCCAACTTGAACGACTTCACTATTATCAAGGGATGATATTAGTTTGTAATGGTGAGGAATGTTAAATTAATTGATTATTCCCATAAAGAGAATTTATAATACGAATTCGGTTATATCGAATTTTAAATAACCAAATTCTATATGAATTGGAATTGAATATATAAAATTAGAGTTTGAATTAATTTATAACTGAGTTATGAATATGTATGTAACGACCCGGTAGAAATTCGACGCCCAAATTCTGACAATAATACATAAACCTCGTATTACGTGCCAAAACTCAAGTATCGAAAACTACCAGATAGTTATTAGAAAGAAATTAGAGGATGAGATAAGGAAGAAAGAAAGTTAGAATAGAAGAAGGAGAATTAACACAGAGTCTCACATCGCAGCGGGACAAAATTTAATATTGAAATAAATCTTTATTAATAGCTTTTTAAAAATACTTACAATATCAGAGTACAACATGCATCTGGACAGTTTTAACAGCCTGTCCCATATACATCACACAGCGGAATAGAAATCACATCATACGTCTGAACACCTTCAGCTCGTCTCTAGAGTTCTCAGTACCTGCTAACCTGAACCTGTACACCCCGGGCTAACCCGAGCATTTACAAAACACCGGGTCAGTCTGTTGAACCAAAGTGAGATAAACTCGCACAGTATTAAGGTATCACACAACTTGATTTTAAAGTTATAATCCTTTCGAAAGAAAAAGATAATCGTAAGACCAAATCCACACATAAACATGGACGGCTTTTACCTTACGATAACCCAAACCAGTTTTCGAAATCAATATCTTCTCTGATATTATAATAGTGTCTAATTACAAGTAAATATCAATCTAGTGGAATGCTTGCATCTCACGCTCCACATATATAATATACAATCAAAACCACGGGCACTTATTGGAGATTGGATTCCGACCTTGACAAGGTATGGGACCACCTACCGTTCATGTATCTCTAGAGACGAATACACTGGGTTCAATAAGAACGTCTTGCAACCCGACCCTCACATGACCGACCACTCATTTCGCTTGAGTGTATCGAATGTATATCACCAACGGTTGGACTCAAACCACCATTTCCCGAAAAGGGACAGCATCGATAGATTAAAGAAGCAAAAGGAATTTCTCTAGATAGGTGATTATACACCCTAATGGGAGCGACCCACATAGCCATGCTGCCTGCCCGATTTTTGTCATTTCCCCATTTGATGAGGCTTGAGGTTTGAATTCTTTTCAGAACATCTAGCTACGTTTTACTTTGAATGCCACATCGTTAGATCCATCAGATATCACTAATTGATGTCCATAAAAATACTCTAGATGGGAGCTAACCAACTAGGATACGTTTGAAGAAATCAACGTACGTGGTCCTTTGGAAATACTTTGCTAGACTCTCGTCCATACAAGTCATCCAGGAACAGGATGAACCGAGGCATCCTCCTACCACATCCTAGGAATCACCTTATGAATCAGTAGCGAGTAGTCCTTGCAATCCATAGATTCGAACCACGACCGAATTACTTTCAAAATATCTCTAGTTGCAACATCAGAGAAATTTATCAAGTAACCCTTCCGCTTATGAAGATCCACGGTCTTCAACTGCTCCATCTTCAATCGGCAGCATTTACGTATTTGCTAGTGCGGAATGGTTTTCGAATATAAATTCGATCCCGGATTTTCCGTACCAACAGCGTATTGGCCATGATTTTGATAGTCGGTTATTTAACTATCAAAATAAACAATCACAAAAAATAAAATAAATCAATTGGTTTATTCCACAGCGTCACTTGGCCATTAAAATAATATATCAGTAGTATTACCAAGGATAATATATTGGTTTAATATATAAATATTCTCGAATCATTTGATTGAAATACTTACAAGAAATACCTTAAAACTTTACCCAATTCCTCGTTATTATCCTTTAAAACATTCATCACTACAATACTTCACCATTTAAAAATGGCAAGATCAATTTACTTACCATCGTAAGCAATTATTACAAAATCCCCTTTTCCCTTCATTATTACAGAGATAACATCTCATATTCACACGCCCTTTTTAATCTTCTTTTATTTCGAAATCCCTTTGTGTGTATATATATATAGATATATACATCCAAATCCTTAGATAACATTCCACTATTATTTTCCAAAATAATTTTCCTTAACATGTTCACAATCACAATTCATACCATCCATCGACAATCCTGAAGTCGTTCAAGTTGGGGTATTTTAGTTACCTCTCAGACCTTGATCAACAACGTTCTTGTCATAAGATAAATATGAATCATAATTCAAAAACTCATATTCATTTTAATTACCACTTCACTATTGTATTAAAATACGGTTTTATAAAATCGTCTTGCTCTTGAAATGATTATTAATAAATTCCTTGATCTAGTAAATGGTTAATACACATTAACCTTTAAACTTTAACTTCTTTAAAATTATTGGTCCCATCATCTGGGTTTTTATTTCAAATCCTATTATTAAACATTTTGCCCAATTCAATTTATATAAAATCCTTTTCTAGTTCTTCAAACCATTTCCTTTGGTAAATCTCACTTCAATCTCATCCCTTACACTTAAGATCACTATTAGGTAACGTCAAATCATAGTTTAACTCTTTACATCCCATCTCCTTATCCATTACTTGTTTTCACATCTATGGTTTAATATAAAGTCCCTTTTGCCATCTCGATTCCCTTTACTTAAAATATTAAGTAATATTTAATTTAAGCTCATAGCTTAAAATCACTACATAAATTCCTTTACTAAATTGGGTTTAAATATAAACCGTTCATAACTTCCTTTGAAATTTAATTGTATTATATTTCTACTTCCATTTCTTACTTAAATGAGCTTTATTTAAGAAATGGTTCTTTAAATTAAATCAAACTTTAATTTACTTTATCATTAACTGTAGTTAAATTTCCTTTTTAAAATCTCATTTAAAAAATATATATTTTTAAAATCAACGTTCAGTTATAAACTTAATTTCATTATTTTCGATTCACCTGACGGTAATAAAACAGTTGTAATTTGGCCATCCGCTATGAATTTCCCAACCATTATCACAATTAGTTAATAACAAATGTTGAATTTGGGTTTCGCAATCAACAACCAATTCTATAAGCCAATCATATGGGTTCCACAGTTTTATATCATGATCATATACAGATAAATAATCAATCTACCGGATAATGGTCAACCAATAGTAATACAAGCACCCAATACGTTTATATTATAATAAACGTAACCAACAAAGCAAGTTATCTTGTTTGGACAACACCGTTAAAAAAATAACGATGTCATTTTATTTAAATTAAACAACCGTTTAATTTAAATAATTGATAAAAATGTTTAACACACATCAACCAGTCATCAAACAACCAATAACTAGCAGCCATAACAGACAAATGATAAGCCCAACTTACAATCATTTATAAGTGGGAACTGAGTGAGGTTAACTCACCTGGATCTGCGTTGTAAACACAGCTTGTTTCAGATGAATTTCATCTCTGTCCAATTAAATTCTATCCCATTCGTCTTGCTTGTTAATACGGTTCAGCCTAGTTGGAATCGACCAATTCTGACAAAATATGAATACATTATTAATATTTAAAATTTTATTTTATTTTAATAACTAATAAATTCTAAATATAATTTAATTAATCAAAATAATTACTTGATTTCAAATCATCATAGCTCGACTCCTTTACCCAGCACTTCGTCCAACCATGACCGTAAATTTCAAGCCTCTAGCCTACTTGTTAAAACCCTGTCATTATTTAAAATTAATACCAATTTAGAATAAAATTAGTTAACTTTTTATTTTAAAATAATTTTCACTAAATATTAGCTAGCAAGCCTTAACAGGCCTTTGCTTTTCATTACCGGAATTGGTTCTCCCTGGTACTGCCAGCCCAAAGATTCCGCGGCCCATTCTCATACATATGGTGACCAAAACAGGCCCACTTCTACACGTCAGACCCCAAACCCGATCCACTACCAGCCCACTTCAAACCCTTATCCCATAAAAGAAAGTAGCCGCCTCCCACTTCATACCAGTTTCTTCATTTTTTTCATCTCGTCCGAATTAAAAATAACCCCCGTCAAAACAAAAATCATGGCGCTACCTCCCTCCTTTCGGTGATCGAAAATTCAGCAAAAACCCCCAATTGAGTGCCTTGGTCTGCTCCTCCTTCGGTCCAAGCCTCGTTACCCAAGTCAGCTCGCAACTTGCCACAAGTCCTATGGCTTTCAGACGAGATCCGGTCCTCCTCAGCAATTCGAATTCCCTCAGCGTATAAATCTCCTTTTTCTTTATATAATTTCCGTTCTAAAATTTGGTGAAATCGTTTTGGTTTGGGAAGTGTTGATTTTTCAGTGGTATTTATAGACAAAGTGGATTTTGATGATAAGAACAATGTCTGTTCATTAGGGTTAGGCTGCTATGTAATTTCCCCTCAGTAATAGCTGTGTAACAGTCACTGATTTGAGAAGATTGAAAGGGGAATGAGCATACTGATTGATGGTTTTATAGTCTTAGGCATGTTTGGTCTTCTCAATAGGGTCTATGTGCTACTGGTAGGAAGTATAGCTAAGGTATACTGTTGTAGCAGCAAAGTGTTGTCATTCCATAGTATATTGTTGTAGCAGCAAAGTGTTGTCATCGATCCTATAATCTGTAGCAGTATATATTTATTTTATTGAGGGTTTGAAACGAGTCCATGTGGGAAACAAAGTCCCTGTTAGAAAAGATTTGGTAAAGGACTTAGAAACCATATATTTTCTACTGATATTCACGTTTTGTTCTTTTCCCATGAACTTGAAAACCAATGTAGATTCTGTGATTTACTTGTCTTCTTGAATGAACAAGCCACGCTTCATTTTGTATTATACAGATAGCAAGTGTTCATGCTAGAAACTAGGCTTGTCAAACATCATGGTACACAAGCACATGTGAAGAACTGGCGCCATCATATTTTATTAATCTCTCTCTTATCTTTGATTCAAAGCTTTGTAATGTTTCCGTCATTGTGTAAATATATAATTTGGCAAAAGATTTGTATAGTACATGAACGTGAAGTGTCTGCTCTTATTTTTCTTTGTATTTTTTTCTTTCTTTTTCTTTTTTCTTTTTCTTCTCTTTTGTATGTGTGTTTGACGTTTAGCTTTTGATATTGAAGGGTTTTGGGTTGGAATTCTATTTGCTGTTGTAAACGTATACAATTTGGTTTAATGACATATCCTGTATATTTGATTTTCATTTTTCATCTCTTGCATACCAACATATATTCTCTCTTTGATTTGTTACGCATGCATGTGGGTGGTTAACATTCACCATGAGATGATTTCACTACTTAGTATGATATATGGTTTAACTATTATTTATGAAGTCCAAACGTTAGATATTTTTATATATATTCGTACAAATTAAGATTGTAAATATACAATGGTTTATAATATCGATAAGTTATTAAATAAAATCCCGAAACTATAAATTTCAAAATAAATAAATTTTGATCAACTAATATGCCCGAATGGGAAAAGTATCCCATTTCAAATTTACCCGATATCGAAATATAACTCAGCATCAAAAAGTTTAAGTCAACCGATATTGAAATTTTTATAGAAAACGTTATTAAATATATAAAATAAACGTTATCGTTTATTAACGATTTCCATAGTGACTATTTAAAAATTGAATTGGACATAACTTACCATTTTTACAACGAAATTTCGATTTTTCTTTTTCAGTGGAAAATTATTGTCAAACAGATTCAAACGTTTCTCGTTTCACAAAATTCCAACTTATATCGGATCCTATATCTTCAATTGAAATTCAAATCAAAAATTTCGAAATACCGCGTCGTTTTCGAGCTCGTTTTAATTATATTATAAATATAATGTTTGAACTCAATTTTATATATTAAAATCAATAAACATTCCAATTAAAATATATAAACGAAATTAAATATTCAAATTAAAATGGCCAAAAATCTGGGTTGTTACAATGTAATAGAAAATCGACGAGTCTAAGAAATCGGGATTGTTATGTTAGATTTGGATAAGGAATTTATTTTTGAATATTGAAAGTGAAATTGAAATTAATTTTATAAACAAAGTTTGAATGTTTATAAATAAATTAAATCAAAACGAACTCACCGCAGCACGGTAGTTTGTAAATTGGCGATTCAAACTTCAATTGAGTATTCATAACTCAATATAAGTCGGAATTCAATAAAACGAGAAACGCCCGGGCTGATTAAATGATAGTTTTCAAATGAAAGAGGAAAATGTTGATTTTTTTTGTATATATTTTGAGTTATATCAAAATCAAATTTTAGAAAAGTCACTGTAAAATCGTCATAAACCATAATGGTTTATTTAATAAATAAAGAGGATTTTAAGTGAATAAAAATCGGATTTCTTATTTGAAAAATCCAAATTTGAGTTATCAAATATATATAAACCCAAGTAGAGTGAATGAAGTGATTTTTGATGTAAAAATAAGATTTTGAATTATGGAATGGTACTAACTAATCAATAAAACAGGTTAGTTAATGAAAATTTGAATAGAACTTAACATGGATCTAGTAAAATAGGATTTGTGAGGTAGAATTTGAAATCGAATATGAGACTTGAGTTACGAATGAATTTCGATTTATAAGTGGATGAAATTATGTTGAACATTATTGTTGCAAAGTATAAGTGAGGGATGCGATTGAACTAATTAAAGTAATTTTTGGAATTGAATCCGATTTAACCAAAATAGTCACACGGATTGAAGTAAGTGAAAATCCAGGTGCATGTATATTAGACAAGTATGGGATAAAGTGAATGAAGAGTATGAAGATTTTGATTTAAGTGCCCAACAAAAAGGTACATGTTTAAATTTCCATATGAGGTTTTATGCGCCGAATCGGCAACCCGCTTGGCTTTTTGATTTTCTTTTTGAATGGAAAGGGCCTAGAGAGGTGAGTTGGGGTTAGAACGATTGACTGGTATAGGGGAGGTGCTGGCAAAAATTTTCGAAAATTTAAGGAGTTAGAATATTTTTAAGAAATTTTGAAAATAGAAATCAATATATCAAAATATATAGAGTTCGATAAGGAAATTGGAAATATAGTTAATGAATGAATATCAATTAAAAGGGGCCAGTGATTGTTTGATTGTTGATGAATGTTTGTTTTTCTTTTGATAGTTAAATCACCGGCAATCAAAGAGTTTTTGGACCATCATTATCAATACGGAGAGACCGGTTGGATTTTGTATCCGAAAACCACTCCGTATAGGCATAGACATTGCAAATTAGATTATTTGAAGAAAAAATCGAAGATGGAGTAAATAGCAAGAGTTTTTTTGTTTGTCCAGACCTAGGACAACTTGTATGGACGAATGTCTGACAGACTATTCCTAATAGATCACATAAGACGATCTTTCCGAGGTATTACGTTTGGTGGCGGAGAAATTCGCTTCTCTTAGCTTTTTATACCCGTTATATTTTGGGAAGATCAACTAGTGATTCGACAGGTTTGACAATGTGGCATTCAAAGTGAACGATGACAGAATGTTCTAAAAAGATTAACGTAGCCTCAATCCTCACAACCAGGAAATGACAAAAATCGGGCAGGCAGCATGGCTAGATGGGTCATTCCCAAGTAGGGTTTATTTGTCATCGATCTAGAGAAAATTCATCATTTATTCCTTTTTCGATTCTGTATCTTACGGATTACGGTTGGACGGCCGACAACCATGGGTGACAATATATTCGCTACACTCAAGCTAAATGAGTGGGCAGTCATGTGTGGGCCGAGTTGCAAGATGTTCTTGTTGAACCCCAGTGTATCCCCTCTAGAGTACACTGATCCGGAGGTGGTCCCATACGTTGTCATAGTTGGAATCCAATCTCCAATAAGCGCCCTGCGGTTTTTGATTTTAAACTATGTACATAGAATGTGAGATGCAAGCGTACTGCTATTTGGTTTTTTATTTGATTAGACATTATTATAAGATAACTGGATTTTGATATCAAAAAATGGTTTGGTTATAGTAAGGTAAAAACCATCCGTGTTTATGTGTGGGTTGGTCTTATTATTACCTTTTCTTTCAAAGGATTTTTCAAAGTTAAACAAATTGGTTGGAGTTTACCCACACCTGTCCCATGTCTGACCCAGAGTTTATTTTATTTGTTTTTTTCCTAAACTCTTGGGTGCCCAAATTTGTACGGGCAGTCAAGTGTTTCAAGCTTTTGCAGATACACTTGGACGTGCTTGAAGCAGGAGGCTTCAACGTTATTATTTAGAGTTGTGTCCGCTGTATCAAATGTTATGTTGTACTCTGATACGGTATGTGTAAACAAAACATATTTGTATTTCAAAGTTATGTTATATAATATATTTAATTCGTTCCGTTGTGAGGTTCTGTTTTGTTATTTCTGTTTTTCTTGTGTCTATTTTTATTTCTTTAACCCTAATGACTCATATTTTTATTAGATGGTATGGATTTGCGGGCCACTACAGTAGCAACACCCATTTTCATCTTTAACCCAATATTAAAATCAAAAGTCCACAAAACCCAAATAATTGTGACAATTTATATGCAAATATAAAAATAGAGCATTTGAGGATTTTAGTATTTTTGTTATCGAATTTCCAAATCCTCCTAGGCATATCTATCAACATGATAATCTAATAAAAATATGAATATGCCTTAAGTAAACGATATTCCACTCACAGATCTAGGCAGAATAAAGAGAAATCTGTAGTATATCTGGATCTGTGCTTTATTCTTTGTGGTCAAACATGCTCCAATAATCCTCCTAATTATATGTATAAGAGACATGTAATAGAATCTTATATATTTATATATATATATGTATATGTATGTATGTATGTATGCCAAATTCAAGAGTACAAAACTTATATAAATTAGAATAAAGAGAGATTAAGAATAGGATTGGAGGAATATAAGAAATCCTTAACCTTTTCTTTTATATTTCTCTGGAATTTAGTTATGGCATAGTGGCAGCATGGAGGCAGGGATAGAGAATGGTTAGGGTTCTAATGTGTGAGATGAGGGGCTATTTATAGTCGCCCATGTGAGCATAGACCGTTGGATTACTTAGAATTATTCCAAGCCTTTTATTTTATATATCCCACAAAAAAACCTAACGACCTAGATTTATTGGGTTGTCCAACCACCAGACGGTCGACCGGAGTAGTCGACCAGCGGTCGACGCCCCATAAGGTGGGGTCATCGAACCCTCGGAGGCTGGAATTCCCAATAAAGAAGCATTGCTAAGTTGTTTATTTTAATTAATATTTTCCTTAATCTCTTAATCTTATTCCATATATACACTATACTTTATCGCCATGATCTTACCTTTATTTTGAATATTTTGGACACACACACATACACACACACCCCTATATATATACAATTCATTTAATTATATATATATTCTGTGTTTTACAGTCCAAATTCATTTGTTCATAATTTCTTCATACATCGACAGTTTTCAGCACATTGTATATGAAAACGATTCAGAATTTCTCCATGAATCCAAATAAAAGAGTTTAATGGCCGAATTCTTAAAGCTGCAAAATATTATTTTCCAGCCATGTTATTTAATTGCTTATTTTTAATTATTTATTTATTATTAATACTTATGAATTTTACTGGGTGTTACAACTAGCCTTAATACAATCATGGCTGATTGTCGGTTTATTGGCCTTAATATGGTTTATCTTAACCATAATTTCCTGGATTTCTGCTATTCAATATTTTTTTCAGAAGATCCAGAACACATCTCATTTTCTCAAGATGTGTCCTGAAGGGCAAAGTGTTGACCAAATTTTTTGGCAAAAAGTCGTTCCAACCCAAAGTCAAATCTGCCACAAGATATCAGCCCATTCTAGACCTTAAGAGATAACTGTTATCTAGGGAGACCAAACGCAGGTCGATTTGAAGCCACTTTACAACAAATAAAGTCAGCATCCTTCCAAAGAGACCAGACTATTCGGCCGAGTCATCTATAGATCGACCGACCTGTTACTGAAAGATCGGATCAGGATGAAATATCAGAGTATCGGACAAGAGCGAGTTATACACTATCAAAAAAAGTCCTACTCCCAAGGCGTGCGACGTGGATAAGTTTGACCAAGCACTTCTTTTTACATGCCATATATTCAATGCTAAGCAGGCCGCCAATTTCAAGGAAGAACAATTCATGAGCAGTACCGGGTCCCGCCACCTACAACTACTTAACCGAATCGAGCTCCACGTGATAAAGCCCCAGAAAAGTATATGCCACGCTGCATGCAAATTTGGCCCACTGGCTCTTATATAAATACCACGACTTTCGAACTAGAAAGGCATTAAGAAATCTCTGGAAAAAATCTCTCGCTTGGCTTACTAGAAATAGCATGTCGTAATTTCTAGATTCAACACAAGGATTTTGCGTTTAATCGTTCTTTTCTCTACTTTCTTCCACTAAAAAATCACTGTATCGTGTAATCGACAACATAAACAAAGATTATAAGTGGACGTATATATGTGGTTGTTTTTTTTGTGTTCTTAGCATACATTGGGGATTAACCGTCATTAGACCAACTTTTGACGTCAACAAAATTAAAGCCTAGTTCATGTGTAGAACGTAATGAATGAAAAAATAGACAAGAAGATAGTTGCATTTGAAATTTAAATATATATAAGAAAACAATAAATTGATAGCGTTATAATGACAATAATTGAGCAGTTATTAACGATAAAAGATTTGAAGGGTTATATGCATATATGTGCACATAAGTTTGAAATTTGAAATTGGATATGTGTTATAATTGGAAGAAAATAATTTCCATTGTGATATTTTGTAGCAAAATGAAACGTTATCAGCAACATTTAATAAGAATTAAAGACGGCAGATATAACTTTAAAGACCCAGGTCATTGGTCGACCTAGGCCTTACGTGGGTCGACCCACCAGGGGACAGATATGGATTTTCTTACGTGTGTTTCTTGGCTTGTACAGTTTGGATTTTATACTATTAAATCTGAAGGATCAGAATTTCCTATACACCTGAAATAGACTAGTAGAGCCTAGCCTCCAACTAGTATTTTTTGAGATGACGTAAAGGCTATGCCATTTTCTTTCTCCTCCAAATCATTTAAATATTAAAACATTAGCTTTTAGAAGTTCCGATTCAAGATTTGAAGACAAAGAATGTAAATCTACAATACATGTAATGACCCAAATTTTCAGTCAATTTATAGTATGAATTTAAATAAGATTAGTGGACTTTTAAAAGTGATTTAAAATTAATTATATTAAAATTTTATATTTTAATATTATTTCAATAGCCACAAAATAGACATTTTGCAAATAATCTTGGATTTCGATTAAACCACTTTCATTGGATCTGGAATAGTAAATTATTGTAAGGTTCCAAATTTCAAGTCAATCGGA
Organism: Allium sativum; assembly: GCA_030737875.1. Taxonomy (NCBI): domain Eukaryota; kingdom Viridiplantae; phylum Streptophyta; class Magnoliopsida; order Asparagales; family Amaryllidaceae; genus Allium; species Allium sativum. The sequence continues at coordinate 513,947,550 of CM060918.1, forward strand.
GTTACTGTGTAAGCATACATAAAATAAACGCGTGTTGAAAAATCAGTTAGTATCCAATAAAAGCTAGAAATAAGGTCATTTTTCATACATTCTCCGACTTTGACAAGGCAGATTTTATTGGATCTGTATTAATGAAATATAGTGGGTTTCGAATTCCGTATTGATTGCACTTACGGTTCGATCGTACGGGTTGAAACCACGAAGACTTGTTTTATTAAAACGTGATTGAAGTTAAGCTGTTTTAGGTAACACTGGACTATTTAAAAATATTGTAAACTAGTAAATAATAACCTTAATGACTTATTAACATGTAAAAATGATTTTATAGAATTCAGATAAATTTACAAAGGAAGATATTACCTTCCTAAGATATACCTTAAGTATTAATTAAAAGTTTACTTAAAATAATCCCCTTCTTTACACCATTTTCCGCACCCTCCTTATTTTAGATAATACATTGTCCATCATAACACTTGTCATGTTCTTCCAATACCTCTCCTTTCCATGTACTTAAGAATACGATTTAATAATGATAAAGGCTTCTTAAGGAAGCTTAGAAATAAAGAAACGATTTAAAATTTTAAAAAGAAAACAAGTCTTTTACACAACTTACGACCTTCCTCCTCATTTAGAAAACACACCACCTGTCTCCACACTTGTCAATTATTACATCTTACCATTTTCCTAAGCAAAGAGAGCATGTGATAAGAGATAAAAGATTTTCATTTTCTCTAGTTTTCATTCTTTTTCATTTTCCTTTACCTTCTTCTTCCTTTCCCACTTAGCTCCACCTTCCTCTTTAATGGCATCCACCATCACATCCACCGACCACCATCCCCCTCCACCTTCAGAAGCACCTTACCCACACCCTAAGCCTCCACCACGAGGGCCCCTTTGCCTCCAAACTCCTTCGTTTCCCTTTAAACCACTTAAATATCACTTCTTTCCCCTATAACCAAATTCCACCACCATTGTCTCCTCCATTAGGCCCCACTATCTCACACACAACCCCATACACCATCACAAGACCTTCGTACAGACCCCACCTCCCTAAATATGGCTTCCACTAAGATTCTAAGCCTTAAAACCCTTAAAATTCTCATTTTTCTTCTTCCGATTTCAATTACTAGTATAATTATATATATATATATATATATATATATATATATATATATATATATATCATTAGCAGTTGGTGATTTGAAGTAGAAAAGTTGTGATATTGGTTACGTAAGAGTTAGAGAATTCCTACATAAGAAGATTCATGGTGTACTGGATAGCTATGGTGATAACTCTGCACCTATTTCTGGTTTACTACTTCGGTTAATAAGCTAATAAATATGTTGATGATGAATTGTTATGTGATTTACAAATTAATTCTATATGTTTGGTTTTGCATATTTAATTGGGTTAATTGTTAAGAAAAAAGAAGTTGAATTGATGGTATTAGTAATAGTTGAGTTAATCACTTAGTAACCCAAAGAAAATTGATTCATGACTACTTAGGAAGTTAAGAAATATTGGTGAATATTTGATATCATTGTTATTGGTTGAACTTTGGTTGATATTGATTGTGGTATGGCTTATCATTTGGATGTGGCACGCATTAATATGAATTGTTTTGTCAATTATGGCAGCAAAGTGTTAATGAGACTTTGTACCTTACTTAACAATGGTTTTACTGAGTATTAAGTGTTGGTTACCTTAACGCTTATACTTATGATGCCACTAGATGGTAATTTGATTTTAATAGTTATTAATAACTATTATTTGATGTTAATGATGTGTGAAATCCATATAAATTGAATTATATGGTAATTGGTTGAATCTCATTCCAATTTGGAATAAATTTGAATATCAGCAAAAAATAAAAGTTTGAATTTTAAATTCAAAATAATTTGGGAGGATAGTTTCCATTACAAATAGATTTCATAAAAGAAAGAATTTAATTTCAACTAGTTTTGAATTAATGAAGTCATGTTTTCAAATTTTAATTGAAAATGATAATTTCGAAAATTAAAATTTAGTTAGGATATATAGGAAAGGTTTTAATAGAAGTTTCTTTTCAAAACTATCTTATTTATTTTTATAGTGGATTTCAGGAAAATTTAGACTTCAAATAATAAGTTATGAAAATTAATATTATTTTAATGATTAAAATAATATTAATTTGATTAAATAATGGATTATTTTCATTTCAAAGAGAAATAATTAAAATATATGTTCCAAAAATAATTATATACTTTTTATATAACTAATAAATTGTTTTGTAAGTGTTTTTGTTTAATTTTGATCATAAATCTAAATTTGGTCTAAATAGGACTTGTCGTGTAGCGGTAGTTTGGGAATTTCGACCATTAACTTACAACTGACTTTCGGGGGATCCGACCATCGGATTCTCCCGAAATGAAAAATGTTGGGGTCAAAATGAAAAGAGTTTTCAAATGCAGAATAAAGTAGAGAGATCTGACAGTAGGTTTTAAGATAAATCCAAATCGGATTTTCTTAAAAATCATGATTTGGTAGTTTAAGGTCAAAACTGGGTTTTTTCATATATTGGTCAAATGAAAATTACTAAAAATAGGGATTTTTTTGATAAATCATAATAAATGATTTAAAAGTGATTTAGACTAAATATATTTAGTTTTGAGTAATATAAAGCTATTTTGTGAAAACTAGTTATTTTGATAAAGGTTTTCAAACATAAGTTCATTAGATTTGAATAGAAATAATCTTGGATATTTCGATATTGGATTTTGTAGTTATACAGATACCATTTAAGGAATTTAGAGAATATTTAAATCGTTATTTCCTATACGGTATTTGTTGATGTCAGAACCTGATACTAAATATAAGTCGATATTGTTTCTATTTAAAGCCTTATATTTGATATCAATTTGGATTTTAGGTTTACTTTAAATGATATCTTGAATAACATCTATTCTTTAATTCAACTAAAGAAAAGATTCACTTCCAAAGTTAAGAAATCATTGAATTATGATTTGCAAAATTAAAACCGTGCTGGAGTTTTAATAAACATTTTAACAAATATTTGAACGAGTGAAATGGAGATTGAAACTAAGTTGGAGTTTTAATAAATCTTTAAAATGAACGAATGAAATGGAGATTAAAACTAAGTTAGATTTTTTCATGAATCTTTAATTATATTTGAAATGAAAGAAGTTAAGTGAACTTACCAAAATGCGAGGGGTATTAGATATGGAGCACCACCAGTTTTGCTCCATGAGATGAATAGGATGGGAATGGGAAAATAATTTCCAACAAAAGATTTAAACAAGAGTTTAAATGACAAATATTTGATAAGATTTAAGGAAGTAATTACCAATGTAAAAGAAGATTTGAGTAAAAGAATACTTCGAATTGGAATGAGACTTGTGATATGTTTATATATCACTTGATTTTAAAGATGCGTTGGTTATTTCTGAAAGAACGGGTTTCAACCCATTCTGAATAACTATATAATGAGTATTGAAGATACTGAAGATAGTTGTTGAAGACTGGAGATCTTCACATTGTTTGGATTATTGATGCTGTATTGATCGGGAGGTATACTCAAGACGAGGTTATAAGTGGCAGTCATCCAGACGTACTTAGAGATTGACCAAATACGCAAGGGCTTCTCTACTTAACTGGACAAGAGAAAAGGTTCCTTCGGTTTTTTTAGATCAGAATGAACGTGTAAATGGATGTATGTCTGACACTGTAAGCTCCGACATAATAAATTAATGTCTATTGATGTTATATTAGTTGTTGGCGGATTATTTATTTTCTTAGCTTAACACCCTCCTCTAAGACTTATTTACTCAGAGGGTTATATATTAATAGACACCGATTATATGTTGTGAATTGACAATGTGCATGCTAAGTGTTAGGAAGGTCAAAGCTTTTGTTGAAAAGAAGAGCTTTGTGGATGATGATCAAAGCATGGCTGATATAGCGTAGTTTATGTTCAAGCGTGACTTCGACAAGCCTCAAAACCCGTGAATGGCTGAAAATGGGATGATGGACCGTGAAGTAAGGACTAATGTTCCTATATATATGAAAAGTGATGCCATCGTATGGAGCCCAGACAGTTTACTTATGTGGATGATGGATTGAGGCGCCTCGGATGGTGGTCAATAACGACCAAGATGACAGTCAGATAATACCGGGGAACGTTATGTTTAGGAGTAACCCGAACTCACTGAGAATTAGTGGACAGTCTATGCCGATCCGTAGGACCATGCATTGAGTCCTAGGACATTTTGCTAGGATGTTCCTAATGGTTAAGGAAGATCCTTTGCCTTGGTCAATGATTGAATCCAACTTCCAGTACGAGCTTTGCGTTTCCAGTTGTAAACATATATGGAGACATAATGGGATGGGGCATTATGCTATCTAAAATTGATACATTTATTTGTGAAAGTGATTCCACACAATGCACTAGTGATAATAAATTTTTTTTTTGCATATCAAGCATGTTTGGCTATTATAAGATAAAACTCTATGCTCCGATTTGCGTTGCATTATGTGATGGCAATTGAGTCTTCTAATAGCTTCATTTTTCAAAAAGCATTGTGAGTTTTTATGATTGGCATTCATGCGGAGAAAACCCATTCCGTGTTACATGACATGGTCCCGTGAATTACCGAACTTTAAAATAAAGTAAATAACAGTTTTGTTCTCATACCAGCGCCATGACTGAGCCGTAGTTTGTTTTTCCCTTATAAATTCGGGTGCCCTTATTTCCACACGGGCATTCGGGTAGTTTTGTTTGCAGATATCTTTCATGAACCGGATTCTGGATTAAAGCTAGAGTTGTGTCCAGAGAAATTGATAGTCTTTCACTAAGTGTTAGTTTATGTTTCCGCTATGTATAGTAAAGTGTTATATTTTGATATTTGCAATGTACTCTTATATATTTATGTACTCTGATGTAATATTGTAATGATGTAGATAAAAAGTCCTTTGTTTCTATATAATGTGAATTATGTCCAAAGTTAATGTCTCGAGGGTTTATGCTGTTTTGGATCAGACTTGTGTGGTTTACAATCGATTTGAAACATAGGAATTTTTAGGCCGTCACATTTGGTATCAGAGCTTTGGTCTATACAAAGCTTTGGGGGTATGATGCATTAGAACAAGATGAAAGACTCATCAGAGGTAGGATTAGTAACACCCTATAAATGAGGACTCATTAAAGATGGGATCAGTAGTACCCTAGGATGAGTAGCTCATTAGAGATATGGATAATAATGCTCTAGAATGAGTTTGAAGAGTATTACATATAGGAAAGAATGAAGTTGTGTATCCCTAAAAATGAATTTGATTATGAAAAATTATATCTTATAATAAGAGTTTGAGCATTTTTTTGACATAAAGTTGGACTATGGAGTATAAGAAGATTTCGCATATATGCCTTGCAAACGTATATCCAAAGTCTCAAATATACTGGGTTGATATAGAATCACACTCTAGTCACTTGGGGATAATTCTGATGACGATTGTAACATCATCAGTGTTCATTTTCGAGTTTCGAAAGTAGGATGACTATATAATCCCCATCAACTGGTATGAGAACCAAGAACTGGGTCAAAAATTTATGTTTGTAATTTAATAAACGATTAGGATGGAAGTAAATCGAATGAATTAAAATCTGAGTTAAGTGAAGTTAAATTAGTTTGGAACAATAAAACCAATATGAGAATGGAAGGTAAATTATGCCAAGTCAAATTTAATGTTGAATTGATTTAGAAATTAGTTGAGATTGGACACACACACAAATATATATATATATATATATATATATCACTTTCAAAAAAGTTTGAATAGATCATTGTATGGAAGCTAAAAAGAGGAATAAAATTGAATGCACAAAAAAAAGGTACATATTATTGTATTGATTGGGTGTGATAATTTTATGAGCCGACTGACAGACGTTTGGCTTTTGAGAATTTTTTTCATTAATGTGGGCCTAGAGAGGCAAGTTTTAGTTATAACAATTGACTCATAGAAAAGAGGTTATGGCAAATAAAATCGAAAATTTAAGGTGTTAGCCAAATTTTGGGAAAATGGGAAGTTCTTAGAAACTAAAAAGTTAAAGAACTTAAATTATAATGAAAGCTGAGTTGGTTAAGTAAACTACCTTCAGTTTTGTCTTCGGTTTCAAGGACGAAATCTTTTTAAGTAGGGGAGAATGTAACGATCCAAATTTTTAGTCAATTTAAAATATGAATTTAAATAAGATCAGTGGACTTCTAAAAGCGATTTAAAAGTAAATATATTAAAACTTGATATTTTAATATTATTTCAATAGCCTAAAAATAGACATTTTGCAAATAGTCTCGGATTTTGACGAAACCACTTTCATCGGATCAAGAAAGTTAATTATGTTAATGTTACAAATTTCAAGTCAATGTAGTCAGTGTGTAAGCATACGTAATATAGACGCATGTTGGAAAATCTGTTAGAATTCAATAAAAGCTAGAAATAAGGTCATTTTTCAAAAGGTCTCATAATTTGACGAGACTAATTTTATTGGATCCTTATTAGTGAAATATAGTAGGGTTTCAAATTTTGTATTGAATGGACTTATGGTTTGATCATTCGAGTTGAAACCACGTAGGGTCATTTTATTGAAACTCGATTGAAGTTAAGCAGTTTTGGGTAACACTGGACAATTTAAAAATATTGATAAAATGGTAAACGACAACCTTAATGACTTATTAGCATGTAAAAATGATTTTATTAGAATTCAAATTAATTTACAAAGATATTACCTCCCTAAGATATACCTTAAGTATTAATTAAAAGTTTACTTAAAATAATCACCTCCTTTACACCATTTCCCACACCCTCCTTTTAGACAGCACATTGTCCTTCATCACACTTGTCATGTTCTTCCAATACCTCTCATTTCCACGTACTTATGCATAAGGTTTAATAATGATAAAGGAAGGCTTCTTAAGGAAACTTAGAAATAAGAAACCGTTCATTTTAAAAAAAAAACAAGTATTTTACACAACTTCCTACCTTCCCCCTCATTTAGACCACACACCACCTCTTTCCACACTTGTCAAATTCTTCCATCATACCATTTTCCTAAGCAAAGTTAGCATGTGATAAGAGTGAAAACATTTTTTTTCTTTTATTTTCATTTTTTTCATTTTCCTTTACCTTCTTCTTCCTTTCCCCTTTAGCTCCACCTTCCTCTTTAATGGCCTCCATCACATCCATCGACCACCATCCCCTCTAACTCCAGGTGCACCTCCACTACACCACAAGCCTTCACCATGTCGACCCCCTTGCCTTCAAGCTTCTTCCTTTCCCTTTAAACCACTTAAAAACCACTTCTCTTTCCACTTATAATCAATTCCACCACCATAGTCTCCTTCCTCGGGCCCCACTAGCTCACACATCACCCCATACACCATCATAAGACCTTCACACCCTAGGTGGACCCAACCTCCCTAAACTGTGGGTCCCACTAAGCCTCTAAGCTTTAAAACTCTAAAAAGCTCATTTTTCCTCTTTCGATTTCAAGTGTAAGTATATATTATATATATATATATATATGTATGTATGTATATATTATTAGTAGTTGGTGATTTGGAATGGAAAAATTGTGATATTGGTTATGTAACAGTTAGACAATTCCTACGTAAGAAGAGTCATGGTGTGGATAGCTATGGTGAGAACTCTGCACCTATATCAAGTTAACTACTTCGGTTAATTAGCTAACAAATATGTTAATGATGAATTGTTATGTTATTTACACATTAATGGTATATGTTGGGGTTTGCATGTTTAATTGGGTTAATTGTTAAGCTAAAAAGAAGTTGAATTGATGATATTAGTAATAGTTGAATTAATCACTTAGTAACCCGTAGAGAATTGATTCACAATGACTACTTAGTAAGTTAAGAAATATTGGTGAACTTGTGATGTAACATCCCAGAATTTTAACTATGTTTGATTTGGATTTTTATTTATTTAATTTTTGATTTTATGAATATAAATTGATTTATTAGGTTTAAATATGAATTTTAACTTTGTATAAGTATTTTGTTTTTATTATGATTTTTATAAGAAAACTTATTTTGAATTTTTTTTTATAAGATTTATGTTTAAGTAATGATATTTTCTGATTTTGATAATATTGATTTGTAAAATATGAATTTGGAAAAGGATAATTTATTTTATGATTTTACAAGAATAATAATTGTTATTTTATTTATTTTGATAAGTTATATGATAAGTTTTACTTGAATTATAAATGAGAATGATTATTAATAAGTTTGGATTTGTTGATACTATTTGTCGTTCGATCGCATTTGTCAAACTATAACATGAATTAGTAGCGTTAGAATTAAGTGTTGCCTTTAGTTTTCATAGCATTTAAGGGGAATGCTACCAAAAGTTCACCTTCTCTTCTTAAGACAAGTGTTAAGACACATGTCTTTATGCATGCTCCCTTTCATGCATGTAATACACATGTCCTATGATGTGTCACTCTCTCCTTACTCCTCTTTTCCTATAAATACCACCCTTTCCTTCCACTTTTTCATTCATTCTCATTTCTTTTCTTTCTGTTCTTCTTAAAGCTTATGGCCATGGTTTCCATGGCATAAGTCTTCCTCCTTCCCACCACCACCTTGCCAAAGTTCGTCATTTCTCCTCTTCCTCCTCTTATAATATAAAGAGAGATTAGTGTATATTATATTATATATATTTTTGTGAAGAAGACGTTGCGCCGAAATACTGTCCGACGATTCACTCAACTAGGCTCACCTACCGTGAAGATTTGGAAAGCTGTTAGGTGAGAACTTCTAATTTAAATTTTATTTAAATTAGTTAATTTTAATTAGCTGAGATTAATTATAATTTGTTGATGATGATTGTGTGATGGATGTTGATGTTTGAATGGTTGTTCATGAATTAGATAATACACTGAACACGAGTAAGCGTTATTGTCTGTAACGCTTGTGCACAGTTTAATGTTGTTGTGATGAATGAATTCATATCCATTTGATCGTATAGTTCATTTGGATAGATATGATTGCATTGTCTGATCACACACACACAAACACACCGTGGTTGTGGAATATATGGGTGATCGATTTAGATTCTCCTTCATATATATGATTTTATTTAATTATTAAATAAGATTTAAAAATTTTGGTTTTGAATTTAATATCAACTTTTAAATATTGAATTAGGAGTTGGAAAATAATTTAAATTATGTATTGACTTTGTATAACGATCTTTATATCTATGCAAAACTGGTTTTGAAAAAAAAAAATTCAATTTAAATTCGAAATGAGATTTTTAATTTGAATATGGTTTTTATATAATAATGATATAATATACACCAGAACGTTCTAGGATGACAGAGAGGATAGTGTCTAGGCTTGGGTTTGGAAAATCAGTTTCCTGCTCTCCCTGGCTATCCCTAACTGATCCGACGGATGGGATGGTTAAATAAAAATCTAATTTGAAATTATTTGAATGGTGATTTAATTAGAAGAAAAAGTTATGTTTTAAATCCAAATAATTTGAAAAGTCAATTTAAATGATTTATATAAGTTTATAATGATTTTTAAGGTAATTTGAAGTATTTAAGAATAATGATTATTTTGGTCAAAATTAGAGCTTGTCGCATTATGGCAATATGTAAATGCTTATAACTTTTCCAATTTAAATCGGATTTCCACGAAACGAAAAACGTTTGATTCCTATTTACGAGAGCTTTCAAATGAGTAAAAGCAGATTTTAATTTCGGGTTATAGTTTTCAAGTTATGTTTGAAACCGTTTTGGAAAAGATCGATGTAAGAACAATTGTTGCCCATAACTATAAACAGCTATTTTTAAATTATTTAAAAATATGGAAAAAATTTGTAAAATCATTACAAATTATGAAAAGGTGTTTTCAATTGTAAAGTTTAAGTTTTGGCTAAGATAAACGATATTTTGATCAAAATAGTTAAGATAACTGTTTTGTAACACTTTTGTAACACTTTTGGAACGCTATTGTAACGCTTTCTTCGAAAACAATCTATTTTGAAGTTTTAACCCGTAAACGATGTTCCGAACTATAAGTAATGATTTGTGGAATGTTTTCAAAGGTTTAAGAGTATTAGAAATATTTATATGGAATTTAGATTTATACTAATACGGGTTTTTAATACTAAATAATTGGATATGGTTGGAGATAAATCTTCGGATGTTTGATATTAGTTCGGTAAATGAAAACTCTTATTATCTGAGGAATTTAAAAGGGTATTTCACCGTTATTCCGCTTATAATATGAGTTGGATACGAAAATTAATATTGAAGATAAGTTGATGGTATCTCTATCCAGATCTAATGTCAAAGAATTGAATAAACCTTTCAATTAAGATACGGGTTCTCACCTTGATTTAAATAAGCTAGATAGAAATAATCTTCGATATTTGGTATGAACCTCATGACGTAAATGTATACTATCTGGGGAATTTGAAAGATATTATCATATCGTTATTCTACTTATAGTATTCGTTGATTATGAGAATTTATATCGAATATAAGTGGATAAATTTCTGTGTAATTTATGATTCAAAAATCAATTTGACTTGGGTTTTGTCATGAATCGTATCTTCAATAATATCATTCTTGAAACCGATGAGATTGAATGGTGGAAATTCATGTCGTAATTGGGGATTTAACCAAATCTTTGATTCGAGGAAATTAAAGATAAGAAATTAAAGCGAAGGTATAATCTTTGATTTCAAAGAAGAATTTAAGATGATAACGAGATGTATGAAATTATAGAAATTCAAATCTTTAGTTGTAAATGAATTGATAACTATGTGGAAGGAGATTTGAATTGAAAAGCCTGGTGTGAACCATAGCTACTGTTTAAAGTACGCTTATTACTTGGAAGGACCGGGATCGAGCATATGTTCGAAAACCATTCCAAGTAATAATACGACGTTATGAAGCAATTCAGGACTTGGTAAACGACGAATGAAGACCGGGAATATTTGAATTGTTTAGATTGATTGTTGATTAATGTCTCGGTTGGGTAGGCCACCCGATACGAGATGTGAGTTGCATGAGACCTGAACAAATTTAAGTATTTTCGGGTTGTTCCGTTCAGACCCAGAACGGTCTTGTATGGATGGTGTGTCTGACATTGAAATTGACTGCATAGCACTGATTTCCGTTAATGAATATCTGATTTGTGGTAATATATTATCCTCGTCTCTAAGTCATAGGAACTTAGAGGGTATGCATTGATTGAAATCAGTGATATGTCGTGAATTGTCAATGTGACATACCCAAGTTAGGTAACGAGCTAGTGATGATCAAAGAATGGCTTATCGAAGCATAGCTTTGAGTATGACGTGACATCGACAAACCTCACACCCGGATTGATGAGAAACTGGCGGCTAGGTTTTATACTTATATATGAATTGATGATGACCGCTGCAGCAGTGGGTAAAACCACTTATGAACTGGAATAGGGTATGTTCGGGGGGCCGCGTCTGGTCGAAAACCGTTGATCTGCCTCACGACTTGTATTGGTGTCCGCGTCTGGATGAAAAACCCGTGATTACATTTCGCTTGAGTTCCGATTGACCTTTCGTGCCAGGAATCATCAAGTTGGAAATCCAAATCCCCAATACGAGCCAGAAGATTTTTATTGTATATATATATGGCGACATATATTATGGGGTATCATGCCGTCTAGGATTAATACATTTAATTGCGAAATTGATTTCCACACTATATGATAATATTATAAGAGGATTTTCCCGTATTAAAGCATGTTTGGTTATCATAAGATAAAACTCGCCCATCTGGTGTGCGCCTGCATTGTGTGATGTGGGACGAGCTTATGATAGCTTCATTTTCCAAAAGTCATCGCGAATTTACATGCACGGGTGTTCACTTGGAGTAAACCCGTTCCGCGTTAGCGGCGTGGTCCGGTGAAATTCCCAACTTTAAAATGAACCTAATAATAACTGTTTTGAGTTCTCACACCAGTCCCACGACTGACTTGGAGTTTATTGTTCCCTCACCTAAACTCTGGGTGCCCATAATTTTTTCACGGGCAGCTAGTAGTTTAGTTTGCAGTTATAGATCGTTGGAGCAGGATTCAGAGTGCTTTTAGAGTTGGAGTTCATGCAAGAGATGGGAGCTTCTGCTATATCATACGATTTTCTTCCGCTGAGAGTATATTTTCTTTTCTTCCGCTGTATGTGTTGTAACTCTGATATTTTATGTAACTCTGATGTAACATTGTATTTCGCAATGAAAAAATTCTGTTATTTTGTTCAATATATGTATGCACCCATAACAATTCGTCTTTTTGAACGATTTGAGTCGGTTTAATTACCGGCAAGAATTGGGCTAAAAGGCGGGTCGTTACATGTGATATCGTTGATATTGGTTGATCTTTAGTTGATATTGATTGTGGTATGGATGGTCATTTGAATGTAACGTGCGTTAATATGAATTGTTTTGTCAATTATGGCAACAAAATATTAATGAGACTTATTACCTTAGTTAATAATGGTTTGATTGAGTATTAAGTGTTGATTATCTTAACATTTATATTGATGATGCCACTAGACGATTTTTTGATGTTAGTAGTTGTTAATAACTATTGTTGGATGCTAATTATGGGTGAAATCCATATAAATTGAATTATATGGTAATTGGTTGAATCTCTTTCCATTTTGGAATTTATTTGAATATTTTATTAATAAAATATTCAAAGAAAAATAAAAGTTCGAATTTGAATTTCGAAATAATTTTGGAAGGCAGTTTAAGTCATTACAAATAGTTTTGTAAAAGAAAGATTTTAATTTGAACTAGTTTTGAATTAATGAAGGCATGTTTTAAAATTTAAATTGAAAATGAATAGTAATTTCAAAAAGTGAAATTTATTAGGAAATGTTTTAATCGAATTTTCATTTCAAAAATATCTTATTTATTTTTATAATGGACTAAGGAAATTTTGGACATCAAATAATAAGTTATGAAAAATAATTTTATTTTAATGATTAAAATAATAGTAATTTGATTAAATAATGGATTATTTTGACTTCAAAGAGAAGCAATTGAAATATAGTTCCCGAAAATAATTATATATGTTTTATACAACTAATAAATTATTTTGGAAGTGTTTCGGTTTAATCTTGTTTATAAATCGAAATTTGGTCTGAATAGGACTTGTCGTGCAGTGGTACTTTGCGAATTTTGACCATTAACTTCAGATTGACTTTCTGGGAGATTTGACCATCAGATTCTCCAGAAATGAATAACGTTGCATTCAAAATGATTTTTTTTTTCAAATGCAACAGAAAGTAATAAGATCCAATGTTTAGGTTTTAAGATAAATCCAAATCGGATTTTCTTAAAAAACCTAATTTGGTAGTTTAGGGTCAAAACTGGGTTCTGCCTATAATGGTCAAATAAAATTATTGAAAATAGGGTATTTTTTGATAAATCATAATAAATTATTTAAAAGTGATTTGGACTAAATATTTTTTTTTGAGTAATATAAAGCTATTTTGTGAAAACTAGCTATTTGTATAAAGGTTTTCAAACCTAAGTTCTTTGGATTTGCATTATTCTTCGGATATTTCAATATTGGATTTCATAGTTACACACATACCATTAGAGGAATTTGAAATATATTTATACTGTTATTCCCTATAGATATTTGTTGACGTCAGAACCTGTTACTAAATATAAACCGATACGATTTCTATTTAAAGCCTTATATTTGATATCAATTTGGATTTTGGGTTTGTCATGAATGATGTCTTGAATAACACCTATTCTTTAACTCAGTTAAAGATAGGATTCGCTTCCAATGTTAAGAAATCATTGAATAACAATTTGGAAAATTAAAACTAAGTTAAAGTTTTAATAGAATTTTCAACAAAGATTTGAACGAATGAAATGGATAATTAGAGTTTTAATAAATCTTTCAACAAAGATTTGAATGAATGAAATGTAGATTTAAACTAAGTTAGATTTTAGTCAATCCTTAATTAGATGTGAAATGAAAGAAGGTAAGTAAACTTAACAAAATACGAGGGGTATTTGATATGGAGTACCACCAGTTTTGCTCTGTGGGGTGTATAGGATAGGAATGGGAAAAAGATTTCCAAGGAAAGATTTGAACAAGATTTTAAAAGACATAAATCTTCGATAAGATTTAAGGGAGTAATTCCCAATGTAAAAGATGATTTGAGTAAAATAATATTCCAAATTGGAATCATACTTATGATATGTTTATATATCACTTGATTTTAAAGATGTGATATTATATCGAAAAGACCTGAATAAATGTATGGCGGGTATTGAAGATACTAAAGACGGTGGTCGAAGACCGAAGATCTTCAAATCATTTGGATTATTGCTAATGTATAGATTGGGAGGTACACCCAACACGAGGTTATAAGTGGCAGTCGTCCAGACGCACATGGAGATTGACCGGATATGCAAGGGCCTCTCTCCTTAATTGGACGAGGAATAAGGTGCCTTCAGTTTCGTTCAGACCTAGAATGAACTTGTAAATGTATGTATGTCTGACATTGTAAGTTACAGCATAACAAATTGATGTCCATTGATATTATATCAGTTGGTGACGAAGATTTATTCTCTTAGCTTAACAACCCCTCTGGGACTTATGTACTTACAGGGTTATATATTAATAGACACCGATTATATGCTGTGAATTGACAATGTGGCATGCTAAGTGCTAAGCAAATTAAGGCTTTTGTTGAAAAGCAGATCACTGTGGATAATGATATCAAAGCATGACTGATATAGCGTAGCTTTGCGTTGAAACGTGACTTCGAAAAGCCTCACTGTGAATGGCTGAAAACAGGATGATGGACCACATAGTAAGGACTAATGTTCCCGTCTAGCTGAAAAGTGATGACATTGTGTGGAGCCCAAGCAATCTACTTATGTGGATTATGGATTGAGTCCCTTGGATGACCTTCAGCAACAACCAAGACGACGGGATGGTACCAGGGAACGTTATGTTCGAGAGTAACCTGAACTCACCAGGAATTGGTGGGTCAGCTTTGCCATTCCAAAGGACCATGTATTGAGCCCTGGGACATTTGCAAGGTTGTTCCGAACAGTTAAGGAAGATCCTTTGCCTTGGTCGTTGATGTAATCCAACTTCCAATACTAGCTTTGCATTTTTAGTTGTAAACCTATACGGCGACATATTGGGATGAGGGATTATGCCGTCTAGGAGTGACGTGTTTATTTGTGAAAGTGATTCCACACTTTGCACTAGAAATAATAAAAGAAAAATTCCGACTACCAAGCATATTTGGCTACTATCAGGTAAAACTTTATCCTCCATTTTGCGTTGCATAGTGTGATTGGACTTGAGTCTTATAATAGCTTCATTTTTCAAAAAGCATTGCGAGTTTTTATTATTAGTATTCACATAGAGAAAACTCTTTCCGTGTTATACGACGTGGTCCTGTGAATTACCCAACTTTAAAATAAAGTAAATAACTATTTTGGCTCTCATACTAGTCCTATGGTTGACTCGTAGTTTGTTTTTTCCTTGCAAACTCGGGTATCCTTATTTCCACATGGGCAGCCAGGTAGTTTTGTTTGCAAATATCTTTCTTAAGCAGGATTCTAGATTGAAGTTAGAGCTATATCCAGAGCAATTGATAGTATTCCGCTGAGTGCTAGTTTATGTTTCCGCTGTGTATAATAATGTGTTATATTATGATATTTGCAATGTACTCTGATACATTTATGTACTCTGATGTAACATTGTAATGATGTTAATGAAAAGTCTTTTATTTCTGTATGATGTGTTGTATGCCCAAAGTTAATGTCTCTAGGGTTTCTGCCATTTTGGATCGGACTTGTGTGGTTCATAGTCGATTCAAAAGGTAGGAGTTTTTGGGCCATCACAACATAGGTGCTCATATTTCTTGTCAACCTGAAGTAAATCCTGTGAATCTGAATTATTTAGGTTTCGTTCTTTCTTCACTTATTCTTTTAGCATCGGATTTGTAAATCCATGGTTATCTTAATATTCGATTCAATTAGAAAGTACACAGAATAGAAGATCTAAATCAGATTCAAGGATTGGAAAGCAGTCTAGTGAGTACATTTAAAATTATACCTTTTGGTAACGGTATATTTATCTTTTACATTCCCCATAATTCTTAACAAGATAAATAATTGGAATTTTTGGTAATTGCGATATAACATGTTTCTAAGAATATTGTTGTTGTACAAATCTTTCCCATCAAGCTCTGTTTGGATTAAGAATTATTGAAATACTAAAATTGTGGAAATTATAATAAACCTGAATATGTTCTTAATATTGTTGTTTTATGAAAAATTGGATATGCTGTAAATAGAATGACAGTGAAATTAGGGGGGAAATGGAAATAGAATTGATATGCCTAATTTTGCTGAGAAAATTTACAATAGTTGGAAACGGTAATAGAAAACATGAATTAACATCTATCCCAGAAAAAAGAGGAGAAGATTAGCAATGGACTGAGTTAGTTGTATTTGGGAAGAATGGATATTTCCATAACAGCAAAATTGCTAAGAATGTAGTTGCAAGAAAAGAAAGGAAAAGGGGATTAGTGTGAAATAGAGGTTCTTTCACCCAATTGCACACTAATTCAAATCATATGTCCACATAGAAATGTTACAACAGTAAAAGTTGGTTCTATTAAGGAAATTAAGTGGAACTGCGATGAATGGGGAATATAAACTATTATAACTAATTATATGAACAGAAGTGAAATATAATATGCGAAATTGTCTTAGGGGCAAGAGAAATTCTAACATAGGTTATAATTTAGAAAAGGGAACTTATTAATAAACCTTAGTTAAGAGAACTAAGTTAATAAGTAATCAACAAAAATAAGTTGTGACAACATTGTAAGATAAGGTTATGATTAAATAAGAAAGAAAAACGTAGGCTTATTATTGGTAGACTTATAATTGAAAGTATTAAGTCTAAGAATTGTAATAAATAATAAATAGAAGTGTGCTACGGCGGCATAAAGCTGAATAAAGAAAGTAAGAAACCAACTGAGAGCTAATGAACCAAGTAACTTGAATAAAGAGTGAATATGTGGGTAATCAAGTTAATTAGCAATGTGATGGGATAAAGCAAGTGCCTGGTTATAAGATTAGGCATAGGTTCTAATAACACTTTGGGGTGATGCGTTTGGACTAGTCTGTATGTCTGAAGGTGAAGAACCACCAGGGTAGGTCATTGTGGTGTTTGGAGACAAGAGAGGAGCACGTACATCTGGTTATTCTGTGTAACGACCCGTATTTTTAGTCAATTTAAAATATGAACTTTTAGTTGATTTTTTATGGATTTGGATGGTCAAATATTGAATTTGGACTTGAGAAAATTTGAAAGTAAATCTTTAAGGTTTGTTTTATATTTTATTTGGATTAAAATGAGGTTAGTAGACTTTTAAAATCAATTTAAATGTGAAAATATTGAAAATCGATAATTTAATATTATTTAATAACCTGGGAATAGACCATTTTTGAGATAGTCTCATAATTCAAAGAAAGTAGGTTCATTGGATTCGTATTATTGAAATATAGTAGGAATTCAATTTTCGTATTGATTGAACTTACGGTTTGATCATACGAGTTGAAAATGCATAGGAATTGTTTATTGAAATTCGATTGAAATTATCAAGTTTTGGATAATATTGAAATATCGATAAATATACTTTAAATGGTTTAAATTTAAATATTGGTGATAATGAACTCATTTATAAATTTTATATAAAAATCATTAGTTCATTTACATTGGTTTTCAATTGAAAATTTAAGTCGAGTAGAGATTTATATTCTTAAACGGCTATTTGGAAAGCCTTTAATTTTATTTTAAATGGTTAATAACTACCTTAATGACCTACTAACATGCATTGATGGTTTCATAGAGTTTAAAATAATTTAAGGGAGATATTACCTTCTTTATTAGAAGCCTTAAGTGTTAAGTTAAAGCAAATTCCTAAGCTAAATAAAACAAAATTATGCCATGTGATATGTTATATCATAATTCCACTTAACAAACCAACCCATGTGCACACCGCTCCTCTCCTTTTGAGGTGTCCTTCTTTCCTTAAAATTCACTTTTGAGTTGTTAAAAATTTAGTCTATTCTCTTCCTTTTAGAAGACAATACACCATCCTTCTTCAATTCATTTTCCACTTCCCTATCTTTTCTTCCAAGTTCAAAATAATAGCCTCCTTCCATGAAACTCATGGCCAAAACTCCTTCTCCCCATTCTCCCCACTTTCCTAACTCAAAAACACTTTATTTCATCTCCTTTCCTCCTTACTAACACCCATACTCTCGTTTGCAAAGCTTAAACCCAAAACACCTTAGGCCACACCCTACTGGCCACCAAAACTCCATTTTCCACCTCTAAACCACTCGCACACTTCACTAGATCTAGGCTTTAATCCATTAAAAATCCAACCTTCGACAATTTAAACCTATAAAAACCACACTTTTATGTTAAAAATCCAAGCTTTCTCTTCCTAAGTGCAAACAAACATATATAAAGTTATATACTTCAAATTTGTGGTGATGTCGAAGTGTTTAAGTGTCTATCTTGGTTGCTAAAGTGAGTTTGAGGTCATAGAACACAAAAGGTCCTACCTTTTTAGAGATTGGTGGAGTGCTTCCCTCGGTGAGAACTCCTCACTCACATTTGCTATTTTAAATTAGTTTCTTATGTAGCTACTGATGTTTATAAGTTATTATGATGTTAATGGCTTGCTATTAATGTTTGTGGTGATTAAAGATGATAAAGTTGGCAGCTTTATGTAATGTGAGTTAGTTAAATTAATATTGTTAAAGAGGTTAATTAATAATGTTGATAAGGTTAGGTTACTTATGTTGTGTTCGTTAATGACAAAAAGTTATGAATTTAAGTGGCCAAATATTCAAGTTAGTGAGTTAGAGACATAACATTGAAGCTATGATGGTTAGTGAGCCAAAGATGTGATTTTGAAAAGTTAGTAGGCAATCTTTGCTTGTACTTGAAATGCACCATTGGTTTCAAGTGATAAGAAAACTTGATCACTTGCTAAACGATGTTTGTATGTGATTGGGGTATGGAATGATTGATATGAAATTGGTTGACATTGATTTGAATTCTTGATGTGATGTGTGTTAATGCAGATTTGTTTTACCAGTTGTGGAAATGAATTGTTAATGAGATTTAATACCTATATTAACAATGGTTTGACTGGGTATTAATTGTTAATGGTCTTAGAACTTATGTTGATGATGCCTCAATATGGTAACTTGATGTTAATAGTTGTTAATGACTATTATTGGATGCTAATGATGTGTGAAATCCATATAAACTGAATAATATAGTGATTGGTTGAGTATTATTTTAAATTTGAAATTCAATTGAATATTTTATTAATAATATATTCACTAAAAATTTAAAGGTTTGAATTTTAAATCCAAAATAGTTTGGAACGATAATTTAAGTAATTAAGAATAGTTTTCATAAAACTACGAATTTCATTTGAACTAGTTTTCAAGTAATAAAGGCATGTTTTCAAATTGAAATTGGAAATAAATAGTAATTTTAAAAGTGAAATTTGGTTTGGGTATCCAGGAAATGTTTTAATAAGATTTTATTTTTCAATTTATCATATTTATTTTTATAATGGACTTCAGGAAAATCTGGACTTCAAATGATAAGTTTTGATAAATAATATTATTTTAATGATTTAAATAATAGTAAAATGATTAAATAATGGAATATTTAATTTTAAAGTGAAATCATTGAAATATAATTTCCAAAAGTGATTATATATGGTTTATATAATTAATAAGCTATTTCAGAAGTAATTCGGTTTAATTTTAATTATAAATCAAAGTTTGGTCTAAATATGACTAGTTGCGCAACAGTAGTTCGCGAATTTCAACCATCAACTACAAATTTACGTATTGAGAGATCCGACCATCAGATTTTTCCAAAATTAAAAATGTTGGTTTCAAAATGAAAAGAGTTTCCAAATGCAAAGAAAGTAGTAAGTGTAACACCCCACGTCCATTAATGTCACTCACTAAGGGAATGCGTTAATTTTCACAGAGTATTATAAGGGTATAGAACAGAATATCACAAGACAGATATATAAAATGGTACTTAAGAAAATTCAAAATTTATTCATTGCAGCGGAAAAGCAAAACATGTTTGGTTACATCATCAAAACCACATCTAAAGCCAAGTACACAAATATCCATCTTGTATAAAATTATTATCAGAGTACATAAAAGTAAAACTGTAATCCTACTCCAAAGAGCCATATTGGAAAAGAGATAAAGCTGAGCATTACTTTTAACACTTCCAAGCACTTCAAGAAAAGAGATCGAATTAAGCTTCACTAATCCCACCCTGAGGACCTGTGGGGGAGGGGAAGAAAGAAAAGAGGCAAAACAAAAAGGGGTCAGACATACGTCTGGCGAGTCTAGTGACTTTAACAATATAATCTATAAAGTAACAGGATAAGAACATAAACTGGATATAAGAGATGACTGTAACATAAGCAGATATAACAAGGTAAACAAGATGAACAAGATATAATGTTGATTGCGCTTCTAATCACTATAAGATAATTCCTACACCGCACCAATGCTAGTTCCATACTGAAAGTTGATCCCTCTTACTAAACATAATTATAATGATGGTAGTTTCGTGTACTCCTAGCTGTTGTCATAGGTGCCGCCTGCCCCTATCTCCACTAGTTGTACCCACTACCCTCCCCATTCGATCGACTCCCTAACTCGTAGATACCTGTGTCGGTCCCATAGTAGGGTGTATCACTCCCTAAAGTGGCAACCCGATACTACTAAAATGCACGGCTTATACCTACACGATGCAACAGTGTCTTACCTACCAGCTCGAACCCATGCACGCGCATGACTCCATTGGACTTGCACTGCCATCGCGAACTCTTTATTGACCTCTTACAATCAAACCCAATAAGCATATCCCGTCGTCGACCTAGTTCGAGCTCACATAGATACAAAATGGGTTACTAGTCGAAAAGGGTCCCCACACTTGACATAAGCTTCCCTCCTAAGCTTGGTCCCCACTAGGAATTCCCACTTAACCCCTCTTTATCCCCATGTCTAATCACATGTCTCATCTTGGTTAAGTGTTTTAATCATGTTCCACATGCTATCCATGTTACCCACTTAACCCTTTTATCAATCCCATGTCTTACCACATGTTTTATCTTGGTTAAGTGTTCATTAATTCATTATAATCGTAATCTTGCAAGACCTCCCACATTGGAATGCTAATTTGCGGTTGTTGGATATGCCGGGCAGTGTCGGGCAGTTTTACCGCAATCCGAATATAACCTCGTGTCTTTTCGTTATTACATATCTAATTTCTGCCTTTGACCTCTCACATTAGATTACCAAATTGCGGTTGCTGGATGTGTTGGGCGGTTCCGGGCAGTTTTATACCACAATTCGAATCTAATCTCGCGTCTTAGGCGTTCATTATCACTTTCTTGATTCAAGTCCAAATTTTAAATCTTGGATTAAAATACATTCCAATTACCCATAATTTCGAATTAAATTATGTTTATTATTTTAATCCAAATTAGGCCTATAATCTTATGTATACATGTTATGCCAAATTACGCCCAAATTAATTTGCATTCATTGTTATTAACAATTTATGCCAAACCTCATGTATACAAATTATATCCAATTGTTCCCAATCCTACTTATGCCAAATTTCATGTATAAAATTTATACACAATTATGCTCAAATTGATTTATGCCAATAATTACCAATTTCCCCAAACTTTTCCAATCGTTCAATCGTTATTCGTACGCAAATCTCAATGCAATATGTTAGGCTCGAAGTTAGCCTAATCTCATAAAAAATGGAAAAGAAGAGGAGAAGAGAATCAACATCAAAATTGACGTAAACATAAGAACAGGCATATGAAACATAAACATGCATATAACGATAAACTGGATCGGAAAGGTATATGGCAAATTTATAGGTATGGATCTAAAAGATAACGATTTACAAACTTGATAAGATTCATCTCAGTCACAGGCATATACATTAGATCCAATTTACAATCCTATCACAATTAATTTAAATTTTATGTGAAAGTGACATAGACTCACAGAGATAGGATTCTTAGAAAATTAGGCGTTGTTGTAACAATTCAGATCTTGAATAATCTTCACTTGATTGATGTAGATCTGATCTTCTAATTTGATTGTTGAAGAAGAACTATCTGTAAATCTCTACTTTGATTTTGGTTGGAAAAGAAAGGCTAGGTTAATTTAGACTAAAGAAGCATGGAGGCGCCATGGATGAATAACAATGAGATTAGGGTTAGGTTTAGGGGGTATTTTGTAGATGCTCTAGGTGAATTAGGACCCTTAGATTAGATTAGGATCCATTTGAACCATTCAGACTAGAAAAACATGTCATCCAGCCAATTCCAGAAGGATACATCAGCCATACACTACTCAAAACACGTCTGCCAGATCTGGACAAACGGGGGTAGACACCCCCTATAAGGGGGTCGACACCCCTGTAAGGGGGTCGACACCTATGTCAACTCCCTTAGGGGTTGAAACCCTAGAGCGATAGATTTCCCGCTCGGCCAGATTTAACTGATTTTGATTTTTGAATTCGTTTTTGATTTTTAATTATTATTTTAATTTAAATTCTGCTTAGACTAAAATCTTCTAAATTTCATAACTCCTTCATATGATATCCGATTTACGCGAACTCAGACTCTATTCCAAGCAGAATTCCGAGACAAACGCAATGGCGCAACCCTTATTCCTTAATTCTTCTTATAAAAATTAAGTATTCTTTAATTATCCCTTATGTCAAGTTTTAAAATTACGGGTGTTACATTCTCCTCTCCTTAAAGGATTTCATCCCCAAAATATTCAAGTTAAGAAGAACGTATCCTACCATCCAATCATCCATCTACTCATCCATCATCCACAAGCATCCATTGTCTTGAAAATATTTCCAATGCTATATGAACATATGCAAAAGTGTGTGTATATGTTCCTTATCTAATGCAAATATCAGACGGTGATTCAGTTGACCTCCTTAATGCGAAATATGATAGTGCCATGCATCCATTATGCATGCAAAAGAATCCTAATGATACTTATCATTTCTATATGAGTCACAACCATTCATTCAAATGCAGCATCCATATGATAACACATTCAGTATACATCCATTAACTTAAATATGCACACTCATTAATATGCAATACGAAGGTGATTGAGCCGATCTAGTGCTAATGTGTGTGTAAATGCATCCACGAGCAATCACTAACAACCACTTACATCCACTTGCATCCACCAAACATAACATGTCTCAAATACATGTTTACAACCATAGGATTCTCTACCTAAAGATCGAAGATATAATCGAGAGGATACACCAAACGATAGAACAAGTATAAACAAAGCGGTAGAAAAAGGAGAAGTTAAGAACATACCCTCAAAAAGGAAATGGTACGACGCGCGTATCTTGTCTTCAGTCTCCCAAGTCACATCTCCTTGATCATCTCCCCACTGAACTTTAACCAACTTGACCTCTTGGTTGCGTAATTTCTTGACCTCCAATCCAAGGATGCATGTAGGAACTCGTCTAACCATGGCATCTCGTTTACTTCCACTTCTCTAAGCCTGTTCGGCTCTACTACTTCCGCGGTATCGTGTAAACACTTTCGCAAATGCGACACATGAAATACGTCGTGAACACCACTGAGCTTCTCAGGCAACTTCATTCTGTAGGCCATCAGTCCAATTCGCTCTGTAATGGGGGATGGACCTATGAACCTTGGTGCCAATTTCCCTATAGACCCAAAATGAACCACATTCCTTAACAGTGATACTTTAATAAAGACCATGTCTCCAACACTGAACTCAAGATCGGTCCTTCTCTTATCAGCATATGACTTTTGCTGGTCCTGTGCCATCTTCATGCGACTTCGAATCAAGTCTATCTTCTTTGAAGTTTCCTTAATCATCTTGGGCCCAAGCAAAATCTTATCTGTAGACTCCTACAAACAAGTCGGTGATCGACAAGGTCGTCCATATAGAGCTTCAAAAGGCGCCATGCCAATACTAGTCTGATAGCCGTTATTGTAGGCAAACTCTACTAATGGAAGATGTTCCTCCCATGTCCCTTCAAAGTCCAAGATACATAACCTCAAAAGATCTTATAGAATCCGATTCATTCTTTCTGTTTGGCCGTCCGTTTGAGGGTGATAAGCGGTGCTCAAACACAATTGTGTTCCTACTACCTCTTGCAAGCTCTTCCAAAACTCACTGGTAAAAATGGGATCTCGATCGCTTACAATACTAGAAGGTATGCCATGTAGATGAACTATCTCATAGAGATAAATATATGCTAACCATTCCATTGTTCTTTTACTCTTAACGGGAATGAAATGGGCGCTCTTGGTAATCCTATCTACTACCCAAATCCCCGTATTACCCTTCCTTGACCTCGGCAACCCGTCAACAAAATCCATGGAAACACTTTCCCATTTCCATTGTGGAAACCCTAAAGGGTGAAGCAAACCACCAGGCTTCTTTTGCTCAGCCTTGACTTTTTGGCACACCAAGCATCTAGAAACGAAGTCAGCCACATCCTTCTTCATTCCAGCCCAAAAGAAAACTCGCTTCATGTCCCTATACATCTTGTTTCCACCGGGATGTACGGTCATCTTAGAACGATGTGCTTCTTCAAGGATTGTCTTTCTCGAACTCTTGTTTCGAGGTACGCAACATCTCCCATCCCTCCGCAACCAACCCTTGTCATTGATAGTATACCTACTATGATAGCTCGAAAACTCCCCTCTTATGAACTTGTCTACTATCTCTATCAACTGTGGGTCATCTCGCTGTGCCGCACCTATCTGCCCCAAAAGCGTAGGTCGTACCTCTAACGATGCCAACAAACCGGGTACATAATCAATAGAGGGTCTAAAGTCAAAGGTAGAGATATACTCTAAACTCTGCCTCTCGACAAACAAAGGACTCAAAGTCAACTTCTTTCTACTCAAGGCATCAGCTACAATGTTACCCTTGCCAGGGGTATATGCGATCCCAAAATCGTAGGATGCTAAGAACTCCATCCACTTTTGTTGCCTTAAGTTTAGATCTTTTTGAGAGAACAGGTATTTTAGTGACTTATGGTCTGTATACAACTTAAACCTCTCACCAAGAAAATAATGGCACCAAGACTTAAGCACAAAAACTATGGCAGCTAACTCTAAGTCGTGGGTAGGGTATTTCTTCTTATGGGCCTTTATCTTCCTTCCACCATAGCATATCACCCTTCTCTCTTGCATCAAAACTGCGCCAAGACCTGTTCCGCAAGCATCGGTATATACTGTGAATGGTTTACTCCTATCCGGCAAAACCAAATCTGGAGCTGTCTTCAATGCCCTCTTCAATCGTTGAAAAGCATCATCACAGTCAGGCATCCCAAGAAAAGGTCAAATTCTTTTTCGTCAACCTTGTAAGTGGGGCTGATATCTTAGCAAAGTCCTTAATGAACTTTCTGTAATAGCCCGCCAAACCAAGAAAACTTCTTACTTCTGTAGCGTTCTTAGGAATCTTCCAATCTTGGATTGCCACTACCTTCGCGGGATCCACAGCTATCCCTTCGTTGGAGACCACGTGCCCTAAGAACCTCACTTCCTTTCTGACATTTAGAGAACTTAGCTTTGAGTTGATATGCTCGAAGAGTCTCTAAGACTTCCCTAAGATGTAGGGCATGCTCTTCCTCGCTTTTAGAGAATATCAAGATATCATCCACAAAGACCACTACGAACTTGTTTAGAAACTCCCCAAACACCCAACTCATCAAGTCCACGAAATATGCGGGTGCATTCGTCAAACCAATAGGCATGACGAGCCATTCGAAGAAACCGTAGGGAGTCCTAAAAGCAGTCTTATCTTTACTATCCTCAGCTACACTCAACTGATGAAATCCTGTAGCTAGGTCCAACTGCGAGAAAACTGAAGCACCACCAACTGATTGAACAAATCATCTATCCTCGGCAATGGTTTTCTGTTTTTCTTTGTGAGCTTATTCAGCTCCCTATAGTCCACGCACAGTCTAAGCGAACCATCAACCTTCGTGGCAAAAACAATAGGAGCACCCCACTTCAAGATACTTTTCTTATGAACCCTTTCTCAAGCAACTCTTTCACTTGTTTACTAAGCTCCCTCCTTTCTCTGGGAGCCATGTGGCGCACAGCCAATGCAACTGGCTTTGCATTGTCCACCAAATATATATGGAAATCTATCTCGCGTTTTGGAGGTAAGCCCCTGACATCCTCAAAGACACCTGCATACTCTTGGACTACTCGAACAGATTGCAAATCATCAATAGATGTGTCAAGAGATTCTAGGTAGCTAAGCATAATGGAACCCTTAGGATCACATGAGATATCGAGAGTATTACCCAAACTAGTCAACAGTCTAACTACCCTCTTTTCACAGTCGAGAATGGCGCCATACCTGGCTAGCCAATCCATTCCTAGAATCAATCCATAGCCCGTGAAGCCAAGCACATAAGCGTTGCATTCAAACTCAATGCCATACACATATATTCTCAAATCCCGACATAACATAGAAATATGAGTCGTACCCCCAATAGGATTTGAGACTACAATAGGATCCATAACTAAACTAGTACTTAGGTGTAGTGTTTCAACTAACGAAGCAGATATAAACAAATGTGAAGTGCCAGAATCAAACAAAATTCGAACAGGATGATCAAAAAGGAAAATCAAACTTTCAACAGAAATGTTTCTACCTCTCTCCTGTCCTAGTGCCATGAGATCATGAACCTGCCCTCCAGAAGTAGATCCTATCCTCTGTCCTTGCCCTTGCCCTTGTCCTTGCCTCCTTCTGCAGTCTTTAATCATATGTCCTGCCTCACCACATTGGAAGCAACCCGTCTTCTTTT
Organism: Allium sativum; assembly: GCA_030737875.1. Taxonomy (NCBI): domain Eukaryota; kingdom Viridiplantae; phylum Streptophyta; class Magnoliopsida; order Asparagales; family Amaryllidaceae; genus Allium; species Allium sativum. The sequence goes on from CM060918.1 coordinate 513,974,609, forward strand.
TCTTCCTACAGTGCTTGCTTAAGTGGCCTGGTGTTCCACAATTAAGACACCTTTTTTTCGCTTGTCCCTTGTTATCCTTACCACCTTTCTTTTGTTGTTGTTGTGCTTTCTTTGGATCCGCTTTCTTATCCTGTTCCTTAACTACATTAGCACCTTTATCCTCTTCATGCATCAACGCCATGTCAACAAGTTTCTCGAATGTAGCCCCCATAGGAATGTGGGACATAGCCAACCCATGTAATGGTTCATTCAGACCCTTGGCAAATCTTAAGGCCTTCTTATGTGGTGTATTAACTAATTCCATACCAAATCTTGCTAATTGGTTAAGCTTGTTAACGTACTCCTTCACAGACAAACTCCCTTGTTTCAAAGCCAAGAACCTCTCCATGTATAAACTCTCCTCCGCTTATGAAAGAAATTTCAACTCGAACCTTCGTCTAAAGTTTATCCACGTCTCCACTGGATGTCCTCCATTAGTTACTTCCCACCAAAATGAGGCTTCGTCCTTCATCAACCAAGCAGCTAGCTGAACCTTCCTTCCATCGTCTATCTCAAAGATACCAAACAAGTCCTCCACTTCCTTGAGCCAATTCCAAGCCTCAAAAAACGTCTCAGTCCCATAAAATGGCTTTCCGCCCATCGCACAAATGTCTTTGCATATCTTAGAAAAAGCGTCTACACGGGGAAGCGGAGGAGGAGCGGCTGCAGCTGGGGGAGGGGGAACGTCTGCTGGGCCTGCGGTAGAGGCCCTAGCCTCCAGATACCTTCGGAACCTATCTGTACCTTCTCTGGAAGATTAAGATCCCCAAACATGCTGAAAAGAAAGAAAAAGAGATTCAAAACAAAGAATCAAGAGATAGATATATGGCTTTTGGGGATTATGTTTTACATAATAAACCTTTCTCTTGAAAATACCTTCTTTAAACATGTTTCTGAAAATAATTCTTTCTAAAAATGCTTTTGAAAATGGTTTTCAATTTTTTTATCTATTCCGGTAATCTTCATCTCTGATACCACGTGTAACACCCCACGTCCATTAATGTCACTCACTAAGGGAATGGATTAACTTTCATGGAGTATTATAAGGGTATCGAACAGAATATCGTAAGACAGATATATAAAATGGTACTTAAGAAAATTCAAAATTTATTCATTGCAGCGGAAAAGCAAAACATGTTTGGTTACATCATCAAAACCACATGCTAAAGCCAAGTACACAAACATCCATCTTGTACAAAATTATTATCAGAGCACATAAAAGTAAAACCATAATCCCACTCCAAATAGCCGTACTGGAAAAGAGATAAAGCTGAGCATTACTTTCAACACTTCCAAGCACTTCAAGAAAAGAGATCCAAGTCAAGCTTCACTAATCCCACCTTGAGGACCTGGGGGGAGGGGGAAAGAAAGAAAAGAGGCGAAAAAAGAAGGGGTCAGACATATGTCTGGAAAGTCTAGTGACTTTAACAATATAATCAGAAAAGTAACAGGATAAGAACATAAACTGGATATAAGAGATGACTGTAACATAAGCAGATATGACAAGGTAAACAAGATTAACAAGATATAACGTTGATTGCGCTTCTAATCACTATAAGATAATTCCTACACTACACCAATGCTAGTTCCATACTGAAAGTTGATCCCTCTAACTAAACATAATAATAATGATGGTAGTTTCGTGTACTCCTATCTGCTGTAATAGGTGCCACCTGCTCCTATCTCCAATAGTTGTACCCACTACCCTCCCCTATTCGATCGGCTCCCTAACTCGTAGATACCCATGATGGTCCCATAGTAGGGTGTATCACTCCCTAAAGTGGAAACCTGATACTACTAAAATGCATGGCTTATACCTACACGATGCAACAACATCTTACCTACCAGCCCGGACCCATGCATGCACATGATTCCGTTGGAATTGCACTGCCATCGCTAAATCTTTATTAACCTCTTACAATCAAACCCAGTAAGCGTGTCCCGTCGTCGACCTAGTTCAAGTTCACATAGATACAAAATAGGTTACTGGTCCAAAAGATTCCTCACACTTGACACAAGCTTCCCTCCTAAGCTTGGTCCCTACTAGGAATTCCCACTTAACCCCTCTTTATCCCCATGTCTAATCAAATATCTCATCTTTAAGTGTTTTAACCATGTTCCACATGCTACCCATGTTACCCATTTAACCCTTTTATCAATCCCATGTCTTAACACATGTCTTATCTTGGTTAAGGGTTCATTAATTCATTATAATCGTAATCTTGCATGACCTCCCACATTAGATTGTTGTTTTGCGGATGTTGGATATGCCAGGTGGTTCCGGGCAGTCTTATACTGCAATCCGAATCTGACCTCGTGTCTTTGCATTATTATGTATCTAATTTCTGCCTTTGACCTCTCACATTAGATTACCAAATTGCAGTTGCTGGATGTACCGGGCTGTGGCAACCCGAACTTTCCCGTGAAGGAAAGAACGAATTGCTTTGAGGACAAGACGAATCAGAACACAAACAGAAGATCATTTCATTGCTTATTACAACAATTCCATCAGAATACAAGAATACCACAGAGTATGAATCAATATTACACATTTGATAAATATCAAAGATTTAAATTACATTTAAATACATAGCAGCGGAAAAAATAATACAACACACAACTGAAAGAAATACACTGATACAGAGCTTTCCGAGTATCATTCCAACTGTAAACCAGGATCCTGTGAATATAAATCTGCAATACCCAACCACTAGCTGCCCATATGGAAAATAAGGGCACCCAGAGTTTAGGTTAAAGCAATAAACTCCAGGTCAGTCATGTGACTGGTGTGAGAACTAAAACAGTTATTAATCTTTATTTTTAAAGTTAGGTAAATTAAGGGATCACGCCATATAACATGGAACGAGTTTCCTCCCAAGAATACCAGTGCATAAAACAAATAGCGTAATGCTAAATAAAGAAAAATGAAGCTATTATAAGACCCAGGTCCCATCACACAATGCAACGCAAGCCGGAGGATAGGGTTTCACCTTATAATAGCCAAAGAATGCTTGATGCGATAAATTTCATCTTTTATTATTACTATAAGTGAAGAAAACAACTTCAAATATAAATGTATCAATCATAGATGGCATGGGTACCATATATCATGTCGCCAATACTAGGCTCTACAACCAAAACCGAAATATCATGTGTTGGAAATTGGATTTCCGTCATGAGTCGAGGCAAGGGGCAAGCTCCTCTACGTTCGAGACACTCTAGCAAATATCTCAGGACCACACACAGCGATCTTAGATGCTTCAGGGCCGGTCCCCTCCTACTTTTGAGGATTAATTATTCATGAAAACACGTTTCCCGGTCCTATCAGACCTATATCTGAGGCGCCTCGCATTCCAACAACCACACAGGTGAAAAATAATGTAAATGTAAGGGCTGGTAGGCCACTGACACCAACCATAGCTAGAAAGAAAAGTTGTGTTCTCCCTGCAGTCTGATCCCGTTTTTGACTCATACTGAGGTGTGAGACTCGCGAAATAACGCCATGCACAAAGCTATGCCACACATGCTGTGCTTTGATCATCAACCACAAGACTTTGCTTTTCAACAGAAGCCTTGATCATTTGCCACTTAGGCATGCCATGCGATTGGTATCCATCAATATATAACCTCTGAGCTTGTACGTCTCAGAGAAGGGTGTTAAGCAAGAGAATAAATTCTCCGCTGCCAAACAGATATATATTTAATAGGAATCAATCACACAGAATAAAATCCAATGTCAGACACACAGTGCATTTACAAGTTCGTTCTGGGTCTGAACGAAACCGGAGGAACCTTATTCCTCGCATATCCATCGATCTCCAAGTACGTCTGGACGATCACCAACTGATTCCCTCCTCTTGGGTGTACAGCCCAATCAAGATCATCAATAATCATCCAAACGATGTGGAGACCTCCGGTCTTCAATCACCGTCTTCATCTTCGACTTATCGTCGAATCAGTTATTCAGAATGGGTATAAACCCATCCTTTCCGAATAACCCACATATATTATAAACAAATGTTACACAAACACAACATACGCCTCATTCCAATTCAAAATATTCTTTTATTCAAATATTCACATTCTTAGGTAAAGGTTCCCATTAATTTTATCAAAGATAAATTCTTCTAAATTTATTCTTTAATCTTCCTTTGGATATCATTTCAAACCATGTTAAGGTTTTCTAAACTAGTCGGGATTAGCGAAACACACCAAAGTAATTGTTTATTTTATTTCCCAATCCCAACCTATTCATCCCATGGAGCAAAACTGGTAATACTCCATATCTAACACCACAGTGTTATCGGTAAATATTAATTACCATTTCACGTTCAAATCTAGTTAAAGATTTAACTATCGCTTTGGATAAAAACTGGTGATACTCCATTCTCAATTATTTTAATCTAATTAAAGATTCATTTAAACTCCACTTAATTTTAATCTTACCAAAAATCAATATTAATGGTTATTCAAAGCTAAGAAGTTAATCTTAACTGGGTAAAAGAACCAACGTCCTTTAAAAACACTGTTCACGACAAACCCAAAATTCCATTCCATTGTTAATCGGGTTAAAGAATAGGTGTTATTCAAAACACCGCTCACGATAAACCCCAAAAACCAATTTAAATTCAATTCCAATTAAATACTAATAAACTGGAAAAATTCACTAAATCTTAATTAAAAGATTTATTCCTTTCTAAACTGGGTTCAAGAACAGTGTTATTTAAGACTCCATTCACGACGAACCCAAAATCCCATTTGATATTAAATACAAGGCTCTGAATAGAAAATATATCGGCTTATATTCAATATCAAATTCTGAAACCAACAAATATCGTATTGGAAATAACGATATAAATATATCTTTTAAATTTCCACAACCATATTTGTATAATCACAAAATCCAACATCGAAATTTTCCGAAGATAATTTCGATTCAAATCCATTCCAATTCGTATATTGGAAATTCTGATTATTTTTAAAACCACTTCAAATCCAATTTATTTATTCGAAAATATTGGATTATAATTCTAGTTCATAACTAGTTCATTTCAATAAAAAATATATTTTTATCCTTTTTAAATATGGGATTTTTCACCCTAATTCTTTCTAAGTCATTTATTATGATTTTACACAAATTATTGACATTTTTATTAATTTTATCAAGGCTCGTACAGTCGATTTCCAATAACGGTCGTCGAACTGCACTTACAGCGATCTTTTCCAAATTTGATTTGGACATAATTCCAAATCCAATCGTTAGATTTCAAATTTCTAATATTCATTGGAAAGCTCTTCTCGATACGAACCCAACGGTTCTGGTTTCAGGAGAATCCGACGGTCGGATCTCCCGCAACGTCAATTCGAAGTCAATGGTCAAAATTCGCGAACTACAGCGGCGCGTTCTATTCAGGCCATTTAATATATATATATATATATATATATATATATATATATATATATATATATATATATATATATATATCATCGATTTCAATTCTAAACGTATTTTATAAGTCGTTTAAATTCGTTTTCAAAACAATTTCAACTTTGTATTTAATTTTAAATCAAAATTGAGTATTCCATATCATTAATATATAAATGATAATATTTTCAAAATATTAGATTTTGAAATCACTTCCTTTTCTATATTCATTACAAAAACGAATATAATCGATATAAATATCGTTCACGTCAAAACGACGCAAATCTAATCAACGCGGCTTTATATATTTCAATAACTTCGTTATTCTATCCAACAAATGAATATTTTCTCCAATACATGAATATATATTTTCTTCAACACATGACTTTTCTTTTATTCAACACATGAATATATATTTTATTCCACACATAAATTTATTCTATTCAACACATGAATATGTATTTTATTCAACACATGAATTTTCTTTTATTCGACACATGAATATATATTTTATTCAACACATGAATATTTATTTTGTAATATTCTTTAATTTTCCAAATTGGAATGAGGCCCAATCAATTACCATATAACGTTAATTATATGGATTCTATACAACACATGTATATAATAGCAATGACAAATAATCAACCATCATCCAAAGTGCACTACACAACTGTCTGTCAACCTATCGATTGACATACAACTAAACAATCGGGATTAGTGTACGTCAAATATCATCCCAATACCCGTGCGGGGTTTCAATCAACACGCACTAAATATTATTTGTGCTGTTGGGCGATGTGTAAAATTTATCGTCCCAATCAATATCAGTCAAATCAGTGTACATAAACAAATCGTCCGATTTGTTTATAAATATTTATTTTATTCACATACACGTTAAAAATTATATTTTTAATGGTAAAATATATTTAACTATATAAATACTTTATTTCACTCCACATCACACAATCAATTTTCACAACAACATACAATCAAACATACAAGCCATCCATGGTCTGTGGACGATGGGTGTCGGGTGCTGCTAAGCACCGTCTGCATCCTATTATATATTTCAACTAGAAAAATAAATTAAAAGTGAGAAGTTCTCACCGAGGGTTCCACTCCTCCATTCTTTATTTCTGAATGGTTTGGATTCTGTTTTGCTTCCAGTCAGTTCCATCGCAATCTGTTTCACACAGTTTACGTTAAAAATCCTATTTTTTTAACAACGATCTTTATAAATAAAAGTCACATTTTCTTTTGACGATTATATATATATAAATCACATTTTTATTTCGTTTTCTAGAGAATAGAGATCATATTTTTATTTCGCCGCTAGATATATAAAAATCGTATTTTTATTTCCTCTATCAATATATAAAGATCATATTTTTACTTAACTAAAAATCATAACTTTATATGAATAACAATCATTTCTTTATATAAATTAAAAATCACTTCTTTAGAAACTTAAAAATCAGATTTTATAGACTTGAAAAATCAGATTTTAAATAAAATAAAATAATAAAAAAAGGAAAATTATAAACACTTACAGTCGAATTAGAAGGAGGGGGGCTACTGCTCATCGCGGAAATCGAGGAGGGGGGAAAGCTGCTCGTCGGAGGGCGTCGCGGTGGAGGGGGCAAGCGGCGGTGTTGTTTTAGGGCTAGGGGTTTTGGGGGCGTCAGCGTCGCGGTTGGAGAAGTAGAAAGGAGATGGAGGAGAACGGAGAAGAGGAGGGGGATTATGGGAGGGCGGCGATCGCCTGAGGGGTGGCGCCTCAGGCGCGGCGGCGCGCTGCTGGGAGAAGCGCGGCTCCTCCTTCCTTTTCCCCCCTTTTTTTATTTCGATCTATCTGAATATGAGAGAGAAGAGGTAGAGGGAAGCATATAATTATATATATATATATATATATTATTCTTATTTAATTTCAAAAAGTAACTTTTTATTTTGAACTCGAAATCGAACCCACCGACTGTTGTCCCCAGCTAATTACCCCCATTCCGAAAACAATGGGATATGTATCGTAAGCCGATTAGATCATTTCGACCAGTTTCTGTCAAAATCAACATATAAATCTATATATTGAATTTGAACGCACATTTCAATTTACCGGGGCAATATACGGACTCTAAAAATTCCAGAAAAATTATTTCTAGCTTCATATTGACGATACGGTCCGAACAAAACTAATTTCATCAAATCCTAAGACCGTTTGAAAAATGGCCATTTTCTAGTCGATCGAAATGGATGAAACTGTTAAAACACGTTTAACTTCGCCACGCTCACATATTAATTCAGAAAATTATGAGTTTTGTGATCTAGCAATAACTTGACATCTCGGATCCAACAAAAGTGGTTTCATTGAAAACCAATGTCGTTTGCAATATTTCCATTTTTAAGGGCCAGAATTCAACGACGACTATTCTGAATTTTCAATTGGACATAACTTTTTATTCCTGCTATGAAATTTTGATTTTTCGGATTCGTTTGAAAGATATTCTCAAAGATTCTAATATTTTTAGTTTCGCTAAAATCCGGTTTATTTTAAATCGTGTACATTCATTTGAAATTTGAAATCGAATTTTCAAACTACCGCTCCATTTTCAATTCCTTTTGTAATTAAAATAAATATTTATATTCTAACGTCGATTCATATAAATATATACATTCTAATTCTATTCAAAATAAATTTCTCGTCGTCATTATTTAAAATAATTCATTTTAAATATTCAAAATTTCTCAAAATTGTCAAAATAAAAATTTTAAATTGGGTCAGATTTTCCGGGTTGTTGCAATCTCCCCCACTTAAAACTTTTTGTCCCCAAAAAGGAACGAAGATGTAAGTTGTTTAACTAATCAACTCAATTTCCATTATTTTCTTTACATCTTAAGTTCTTCAACTTTTCTGTTTCTAAGAACTTTTCAATTTTTTCAAAAATTTGGCTAACACCCTAAATTTCTGAAAAATTTCGCAATAACCTCCCCTACACCGGGAGCTTCGGGATATTTCAAATAACCTCCCATGGCGCTCACCAGTCCAAAAGAAAAAGCCAATCGACTCATAAAATCATTCAAAACCCAAGAAATTAGTAAACATGTACCTATTTTTTGGGCAAACAATTTTATTCCTCTTCTCTATCCTCCTTGCTATGACCTGTTCAATGTATATACATGTACATATATGTAAATGCAACCAATTTTCAATTCAGTTCTAAATTTGGCTCCAATAGACTAAATGGTTCAAAAAATTTAATAAATGAAACAAATAATCGTACAACACAACCAGCAATCAATTAGTGGATTATCGTTTCAAATTCATAATTTGTTATATATACAGAAAATCTTGTTTTTAGTGCCAAATCACAACGATAAACCCTATATAGCTTTGGTTCTCACACCAGTCTAATGGAAATATATAGATATCCCACTTTCGATACTCGAACATAAGGCTGATAATGCGGCCGCATTATTAGAATTATCTCTGGGCGACTAGAGTGTGATTTATATCTATCAGTATATTAAAACTTCGAATATACGTTTGCAAGGCGTATATGAAAAATCTTTATATATTGGATTGTCCAAATTCAATACAAATAAAATATTCAAATATGTACAAAATGGTTTAAATTTTCAAAACAAAACTTGTTTTTATTTCAAAAATATACTCTTCACACTCGTTCTAGGATACTACTGATCCCATCTCTAACGAGTCATTCTCATTGGATATTACTAATCCAATCTCTGATGAATTCTTTCGTTTGGTTCTAATTTGTCTTGTTCTCGAGCTCTGTAAACCAAAGCTCCAATACAACCGTGGTGACCCGAACTTCCCCGTGAAGGAAAGAACGAATTGCTTTGAGGACAAGACGAATCAGAACACAAAGAGAAGAACATTTCATTGCTTATTACAATAGTTCCATTAGAATAAAAGAATACCACAGAGTATGAATCAATATTACACATTTGATAAATATCAGAGATTTAAATTACGTTTAAATACATAGCAGCAGAAAAAATAATACAACACACAACTGAAAGAAATACACTGATACAGATCTTTCCGAGTATCATTCCAGCTGTAAACCAGGATCATATGAATATAAATTTGCAAAACCCAACAACTAGCTGCCCGTGCGGAAAATAAGGGCATCCAGATTTTAGGTTAGAATAATAAACTCCAGGTCAGTCATGTGACTGGTGTGAGAACTAAAACAGTTATTAATCTTTATTTTTAAAGTCAGGTAACTCAAGGGACCACACCGTATAATACGGAAAGGGTTTCCTCCGAAGAATATCAGTGCATAAAACAAACAGTGCAATGCTAAATAAAGAAAAATGAAGCTATTATAAGACCCAGGTCCCATCACACAATGCAACGCAAGTTAGAGGATAAGATTTTACCTTATAATAGCCAAAGAATGCTTGATACGCTAAATTTCATCTTTTATTATTACTATAAGTGAAGAAAACAACTTCAAATATAAATGTATCAATCATAGGCGGCATGGGTACCATATATCATGTCGCCAATACTAGGCTCTACAATCAAAACTGAAATATCACGTATTGGAAATTGGATTTCAGTCATGAGTCGAGCAAGGGGCAAGCTCCTCTCCATTAGAGACACTCTAGCAAATGTCTCAGGACCACACACAGCGATCCTGGATGCTTTAGGGCCGGTCCTCTCCTAATTTTGAGGATTAATTATTCATGAACACACGTTTCTCGGTCCTATCAGACCTATATTCGAGGCGCCTCGCATTCCAACAACCACACAGATGAAAAATAATGTAAATATCAGGGCTGGTAGGTCACTGGCACCACCCATAGCTAGAAAGAAATGTCGTGTTCTCCCTCCAGTCCGATCCCATTTTTTGACTCATACCGAGGTGTGAGGCTCGCGAATTAACTTCATACACAAAGCTATGCCACACAGGCCGTGCTTTGATCATCAACCACAACACTTTGCTTTTCAACAGAAGCAGTGATCATTTGCCACTTAGGCATGCCACACAGGCAATTCATGCCATGCGATTGATATCCATCAATATATAACCTTTGAGCTCGTACGTCTCAGAGATGGGCGTTAAGCAAGAGAATAAATTCTCCGCCGCCAAACAGATATATATTTAATAGAAATCAATTACACAGAATAAAATCCAATGTCAGACACATAGTCCATTTACAAGTTCGTTCTAGGTCTGAACGAAACCAGAGGAACCTTATTCCTCGCATATCCATCGATCTCCAAGTACGTATGGACGATCACCAACTGATTCCCTCCTCTTGGGTGTACAGCCCAATCAAGATTATCAATAATCTTCCAAACGATGTGGAGACCTTCGGTCTTCAACCACTGTCTTCATCTTCGACTTATCGTCGAATTAGTTATTCAGAATGGGTATAAACCCGGCCTTTCCGAATAACCCGCGTATATTATAAACAAATCTTACACAAACATAACATATGCCTCATTCCAATTCAGAATATTCTTATTTTCAAAAATTCACATTTTAGGGGAAGGTTCCCATTAATTTTATCAATGATAAATTCTTCTAAATTTATTCTTTAATCTTCCTTTGGATATCATTTCAAACCATGTTAAGGTTTTCCAAACTAGTAGGGATTAGCGAAACACACCGAAGTAATTGTTTATTTTATTTCCCAATCCCAACCTATTCATCCCATGGAGCAAAACTGGTAATACTCCATATTTAACATCACGGTGTTATCGCTAAATATTAATTACCATTTCACGTTCAAATCTAATTAAAGATTTAACTATCGCTTTGGAGCAAAACCGGTGATACTCCATTCTCGATTATTTTAATCTAATTAAAGATTCATTAAAACTCTACTTAGTTTTAATCTTCCCAAAAATCAATATTAATGGTTATTCAAAGCTAAAAAGTTAATCTTAACTGGGTTAAAGAACCAATGTCCTTTAAAAACACGGCTCACGACAAACCCAAAATCCTTTTCCATTGTTAATCGGGTTAAAGAACAGGTGTTACTCAAAACACCGCTCACGATAAACCCCAAAAACCAATTTAAATTCAATTCCAATTAAATACTAATTAACTGGACAATTTCACTAAATCTTAACTAAAAGATTTATTCTTTTCTAAACTGGGTTCAAAAACTATGTTATTTAAGACACCATTCATGATGAACCCAAAATCCCATTTGGTATTAAATACAAGGCTCCGAATAGAAAATATATCGGCTTATATTCAATATTAAATTCTGAAACCAACAAATATCGTATTGGAAATAACGATATAAATATATATTTTAAATTTCCATAACCATATCTGCATAATCACGAAATCCAACATTGAAATATTATGAAGATAATTTTGATTCAAATCCATTTCAATTCGTATATTGGAAATTCCGATTATTTTTGAAACCACTTCGAATCCAATTTATTTATTCGACAATATTGGATTATAATTCTATTTCATAACTAGTTCTTAATGATAAAAATATATTTTTATCCTTTTTAAATATGGGATTTTCACCCCAATTATTTCTAAATCATTTATTATTATTTTACACAATTTATTGATATTTTTAATAATTTTATCAAGGCTCGTACAGTCGATTTCCAATAACGGTCGCCGAACTGCACTTACAGCGACCTTTTCCAAATTTGATTTGGACGTAATTCCAAATCCAACTGTTAGATTTCAAATTTCTAATATTCATTGGAAAGCTCTTTTTGATACGAACCCAACGGTTCCGGTTCCAGGAGAATCCGACGGTCGGATCTCCCGCAACGTCAATTCGAAGTCAATGATCGAAATTCGCGAACTGCCGCGGCGCGGCGCGTTCTATTCAGGCCATTTAATATATATAATATATATATTATATATATTTCATCGATTTCAATTCTAAACGTATTTTATAATTCGTTTAAATTCGTTTTCAAAACAAATTCAACTTCGTATTCAATTTTAAATCAAAACTGAATATTCCATATCATTAATATATAAATGATAATATTTTCAAAATATTAGATTTTGAAATCACTTTCTTTTTATATATTCATTACAAAAATGAATATAATCGATATAAATATTGTTCATGTCAAAATGGCGCAAATCTAATCAACACGGCTTTATATATTTCAATAACTTCGTTATTCTATCCAACAAATGAATATTTTCTTCAACACATGAATATATATTTTCTTCAACACATGACTTTTATTTTATTTAACACATGAATATATATTTTATTCGACACATGAATATTTATTCTATTCAACACATGAATATATATTTTATTCAACACATGAATTTTCTTTTATTCAACACATGAATATATATTTTATTCAACAAATAAATATTTATTTCTAATATTCTTTAATTTTCCAAATTGGAATGAGGCCCAATCAATTACCATATAATGTTAATTATATGGATTCCATACAACACATGTATAAAATAGCAATGACAAATAATCAACCATTATCCAAAGTGCACTACACAACTATTTGTCAACCTATCGATTGACATACAACTAAACAATCGGGATTAGTATACGTCAAATGTCATCCCAATACCCGTGCGGGGTTTCAATCAGCACACACTGAATATTATTTGTGCAGTTGGGCGACGTGTAAAATTTATCGTCCCAATCAATATCAGTCAAATCAGTGTACATAAACAAATCGTCCGATTTGTTTATAAATATTTATTTTATTCACAAATCCGTTAAAAACTATATTTTTAATGATAAAATATTTTTAACTATATAAATATTTTATTCCATTCCACATCACACAATCAATTTTCACAACAACATAGAATCAAACACACAAGTCATCCATGGTCTGTGGACGACGAGTGTCGGGTGCTGCTAAGCACCGTCTGCATCCTAGCATATATTTCAACTAGAAAAATAAATTAAAAGTGAGAAGTTCTGACCGAGGGTTCCCCTCCTCCATTATTTATTTCTGAATGGTCAAGACTCTGTTTTGCTTCCAGTCAGTTCCATTGCAATCTGTTTCATACGGTTTACGTTAAAAATCCTATTTTTTTAACAGTGATCTTTATAAAAAAAATTCACATTTTCTTTCGGTGATTATATATATATGAATCACATTTTTATTTCGTTTTCTAGAGAATAAAGATCATATTTTTATTTCGCCGCTATATATATAAAAATCGTATTTTTATTTCCTCTATCTATATATAAAGATCATATTTTTACTTAACTAAAAATCATAACTTTATACGAATAAAAATCATTTCTTTATATAAAATAAAAATCACTTCTTTAGAAACTTAAAAATCGGATTTTTATAGACTTGAAAATTAGATTTTAAATAAAATAAAATAATAAAAAAAGGAAAATTATAGACACTTAAAGTCGAATTAAAAGGAAGGGGGCTACTGATCATCGCAGAAATCGAGGAGGGGAAAAGCTGCTCGTCGGAGGGCGTCGCGGTGGAGGGGGAAGGCGTCGGTGGTGTTTCAAGGCTAGGGGTTTTGGGAGCGTCGGTGTCGCGATTTGAGAAGTAGAAAGGAGATGGAGGAGAAAAGAGAAGAGGAGGGGGATGAGGGGAGGGCAGCGATCGCCTGAGGGTCGGCGCCTCAGGCGCGATGGCGCGCTGTTGGGAGGAGCGCAGCTCCTCCTTCCTTTTTCCCTTTTTTTTTATTTCGATCTATCTGAATATGAGAGAGAAGAGGGAGAGGGAAGCATATGATTATATATATATTATTATTTAATTTCAAAAAGTAACTTTTTATTTCGAACTCAAAATCGAACCCACAGACTGTCGTCCCTAGATAATTACCCCCATTCCGAACACAATGGGATATGTATCATAAGCCGATTCGATCGTTTCGATCAGTTTTCATCAAAATCAACATATAAATCTATATATTGAATTTGAACGCACATTTCAATTTACCAGGGAAACATGCGGACTCTAAAAATTCCATAATTTTTTTTCTAGCTTCGTATTGACGATACGGTCCGAACAAAACTAATTTCGTCAAATTCTGAGATCGTTTGAAAAATGGTCATTTTCCAGTCGATCGAAATTGACTACAACTGTTTAAACACGTTTAACTTCGCCACGCTTACATATTGATTTATAAAATTATGAATTTTGGGATCTAGCAATAAGTTGACATCATGGATCCAACAAAAGTGGTTTCATCGAAAACCGAGGTCGTTTGAAAAATTTTCATTTTTAAGGGCCAGAATTCCACAGTGACTATTCTGAATTTTCAATTGGACATAACTTTTTATTCCCGTTATGAAATTTTGATTTTTCAGATTCGTTGGAAAGATATTCTCAAATAGATTCTAATATTTTTGGTTTCGCTAAAATTCGGTCTATTTTGAATCCTTTACATTCATTTGAAATTTGAAATCGAATTTTCAAACTACTGCGCCATTTTCAATTCCTTTTATAATTAAAATAAATATTTATATTCTAACATCGATTCATATAAATATATATGTTCTAATTCTATTCAAAATAAATTTCTCGTTGTCATTATTTAAAATAATTCATTTTAAATATTCAAAATTTATCAAAATAAAATTTTTAAATTGGCTCAGATTTTCTGGGTTGTTACACGGGCGGTTCCGGGCAGTCTTATTACGCAATTCGAATCTATCCTCATGTCTTAGGCGTTCATTATCACTTTCTTGATTCAAGTCCCAATTTTAAATCTTGGATTAGAATATATTCCAACTACCCATAATTTCCAGTCTAAATTATGTTTGTAATTTAAATCCAAATTAGACCTATAATCTAATGTATACATGTTATGCCAAATTATGCCCAAATTAATCTGCGTTCATTGTTTTTAACAATTTATGTCAAATCTCATGTATACAAATTATATCCAACTTATGCCAAATCTCGTGTATACAATTTATACACAATTATGCTCAAATTGATTTATGCCAGTAATTAGCAATTTCCCCAAATTTTTCCCAATCATTCAAACTTATTCATACGCAAATCTCAACGCAATATGTTAGGCTAAAAGTTAGCCTAATCTCATAAGAAAAGAGAAAAGAAGAGGAGAAGAGAATCAACATCAAAATTGGTGTAAACATAAGAACATGCATATGTAACATAAACAGGCATGCAACGATAAACTGGATTAGAAAGGCATATGACAGATTTATGGGTATGGATCTAAAAGGTAATGATTTACAAACTTGATAAGATTCATCTCAGTCACATGCATATGCATTAGATCTAATTTACAATCCTATCACAATTAATTTAAATTATATGCAAAAGTGACATAGACTCACAACAATAAGATTCTTAGAAAATTAGGCGTTGTTGTAGCAATTCAGATCCTGAATAATCTCTACTTGACTGATGCAGATCTGATCTTCTAATTTGATTGTTGAAGAAGAACCATCTCTAAATCTCTACTTTGATTTTGGTTGGAGAAGAAAGGCTAGGTTAATTAAGACTAGAGCAGCATGGAGGCGCCATGGATGAATAACAATGAGATTAGGGTTAGGTTTAGGGGTATTTTATAGACGCTCTAGGTGAATTAGGACCCTTAGATTAGATTAGGATCCATTTGAACGATCTAGACCAGAAAAACACGTCATCTTGACAATCCCAGAAGGACACATCAGCCCTAGACCACTCAAAACATGACTGCCAGATCTGGGAAGACAGGGGTCAACACCCTTATAGGTCGGTCAACACCCCTGTCGACACCTATGTTGACTCCCCTAGGGGGTAGATACCCTAGAGCGGGTGATTTCTCGCTCACCCAAATTTTGCTGATTTTGATTTTTGAATTCGTTTTTTATTTTTAATTATTATTTTAATTTAAATTCTGCTTAGACTGAAATCTTCTAAGTTTCATAACCCCTTCATATGATAGTCAATTTATGCAAACTCGGACTCTATTCCAAGCAGAATTCCGAGATGAACGCAATGGCGCAACCTGTTTCCCTTAATTCTTCTTATTAAAATTAAGCATTCTTTCATTATCCCTTATTTCATTTTTTTAAATTACGGGGTGTTACAGTAAGATCCAACGGTTAGATTTTGAAATAAGCCATAATCAAATTTCCAGAAAAATCCCGAATTTGCAATTAGCAACCTAAAATTGGATTTTTAGAAAATGGACTATTTTTAAATTATTAAAATAAGGATAATTAATGATAAATCATAGTTAATGGTTTGAAAGTGATTTAAAATGATAAAATGAAGTTTTGGGTAATATAAAAGTTATTTTGACTAAATTAGTAAATATAAGCTTATTCGCATCATTTTTTGTGACGCTATTACAAAATTTTCTTAAACGGGCTATTTCAAGGTTTTAAACTCAGTTGTTTTCACCTATTACTTGAGTAATCATTTTTGAGTGATTAATATATTAAGTGTGGAATTTAATGGGAATCGATTTGGTGATAATTGAGATAATTATCTGTAAATGATGATAGATATTATCTGAGGAATTTAAAGGGTTTGTCCTTATTTCTCTGATAGTGTTAGTTGATACAGAAATTTATACTGATTACGAGATGATATGATTTCCATGAAGATTTCATCTAGAATGAAAGTTTGACTTTGGGTTTGTCGTGAATGATGTCTTGTAATATCTATTCTTTAACCCAATTAAAGACAGGATTGGCTTCTAAAGTTAAGTAATCATTAGATAATGATTTGGAAGATTTAAAACTAAGTTAGGGTTTCAAATAAATCTTTAAAGAAAAATTTGGATGAACGAAATAAGAAAGGGATTGATAAAGGTAATTAGAATTTTTAAAAATAAATGTAGATATGGTTTTAGGGTAACGAGCTCGTCTCAATATATCAAAGGTAGAAATTTTCCTAGACCGATAGAGTGGAAATGGTGTCCTCCTCCCTATTCATTAAGTGGATAGGAATGAGATTTTGATTTTGGTTAATAACCATTGTGTTAAGGCTTAAATTTAAAACAAGGAATAGTCCAAAATAGAATAAAACTTGTGATATCCCTTTATGTTCTCCACACATTTTTAAATTTGCGCTCAGGAATGGTGTCTGGATTTATAAACCATATGGAATAATAAATCGACATGTCAAAGCAAGTAGAATGCTATTGAAGACGATGTCGAAGACCGGGTACCTTCACATTAAAAGGACTTCTTGTTGAATGTCTCATATTGATGGCTTCCATTTGAAGATGGATTTTATATTCGTTAAGTGGCAATGACCAGACGTATTTGAAGGAATTCCGGATTTGCAAGGGCTTCTCTCCATTTGTTGGACGAGGAATAAGGAGCCTTAGGTTTCATTCATACCCTGAATGGACTTGTATGGATGTATGCCTAACATTGTATTTTTTAATTTATGATTGCTCTTTCCTAAATATATTTACGTTGGTAGTGGAAAGGTTCATCCCTTATCTTAACACCCTTCTTTGAGACGTATGAGTTCAAAGGTTATATGGTTAATGATTATCGATTATATATCATGGAATGATAGTGTGGCATATTAAGTGATGTGCTATGATGATCAAAGAGTGGCTTATTGAAGCATGGCTTATTGACGTATAGCTTTGTGTAACGAGACTTTGATAGCCTCACATCCCAGAAATGACCGAAACTAGAAAAGATGCAGGAGGGTTATGGGGTTCGCGGCTCTTTGGGGATGACCATTTTCTTCTAGATCTTTGAAGAAACACTATGGTATGGAGCCCAGGTGTTTTCTATGTGGCTATTATGTAGTAGTGCTATGGTATGGAACCGTGGAATTTGACTATTGTTGTTTTATTGGAAATTCGGGTACACGTACAGAAAGGTCCATAACGATCGGGAAATAGCATACTCGTGTGGCATGGCTTTGAACAACACCAAGGACCTTGTGTTTGGCATAGAAGGATTTTCTTCTAGGGACATCCCACTAGAGGTGTGCCCATTCGGTAAGGAAATTCCTTAGCTTTGATCATTTGTTGGAAAACCCAAACTTATCAACTACATGCCGATACAATTTTCAATTGTAGATCTGCGTAAAACGCATAGGAGGTCGGTATAATATTATGGTACCTTTGTTGGCTAAGATTGATATATTTATTTGCGAAAGTGATTTTCACACTATGCACTAATAATAATATAAGAGGATTTTTCATGTATCAAACATATTTTGGTTATCATAAGGGAAACCTCGCCCAAGTGCGCATTTGCATTGTGTGTGTGGCGACCTTATGGTAGCTTAATTTTCTAAAAGCACATTGCAAGTTTTTATACACTGGTATTCATATGGGAAAAACCCATTCCATCTTATATGGCATGGTCCTATAATTTACCTTACTTTAAAATGAAATTAACAATTTTTAGTTCTTACACCAGTCCCATGACTGACTCGAAGTTTACTATTTTCTACCTAAACTCTAGGTGCCCATATTTTCCACAAGGGAAACATGGTAGTTTTGGTTTTGCAGATTTATCCTTGGATTCGTTTTTAGAGCAGGATTCTGGATTTTGGCTGGAGTTATACTATGGATCATTTTATAGTCCTCCACGGAGAGTTTATTATTTTCCGCTATGTATTTATTTTCCTCAGATATTTGCGTTGTACTCTAATATATTATGGTACTTAGATGTTATATTGTAATGATATTAATGAAATTTATCTTTGTTTGTTACAATGTATAAGTACCTGTAACAATCCATTATTGAGAACGGTTGAAGTCGGTTTAATTACCGGTTTGAACCGGACCCGAAAGCGGGATGTTACAGAAATTGTATCACAACTTTAGTTTACAAAGCTTTGAGGTATGACTCATTTGAATAAGATGAAAAGACTCATCGGAGGTAGGATTAGTAACATCCTATAAAATAAAACTCATTAGGGGAGGCTTAGTAATATCCTTGGATGTGTGACTCATTACAAATAGGCTTAGTAGTGCCCTAGAATGAGTTTGAGGGTATTAAATATGAGAGACGTATTTGCTATTTTCATATATAAATGATTTTTTACTTTGAGTATATAAAAGATATATGTTTTGACAATGTATAAAATAGAAAAGTTAATCAACAAATTTAATGCTAGATGTTATGTGAGATAATCAGTTCAACTAATAAATTAGAGTTTGAGTATCTTGTTTGATGCTGAGACTGGACTATCGAGTATAAAAGGATTTTGAATCTACGCCTTTCAAACGTATATATAAAGTCTTAAATATAATAGATATATACATAATCATTTTCTAGTCGCTTGAGGATGATTCTGTTGATGACCATGGCATTACCAATATTTATTTTCAAGTGGGATAACTATATAATTCCAATTGAAACGTGAAATATACTTTTTCTACCAAACACAATTGATAACAAGTTTAATGAGCATCCAAGGTGTAGCACAAAAATCGTGTAACCATCATGACCACATATTCAAGCCTAGTTTAAACAAACATCTAATGCAAAACACAAAATACCATATACGATACGATGATCTTCCAACCCAGCAGTCAGTGCTCCTCACCCTCATCGCCTTCATCCCCTTCAGCACTCTCCGCCCCAACCTCCTCATAGTCCTCCTCGAGTGCAGCCAAATCTTCCCTGGCCTCGTTGAACTCCCCTTCCTACGTCTCTTCCCAACATACCAATGCAAAAATGCCCTCTTTGCATAGATCAGATCAAACTTGTGATCAATCCTCCCAAACACCTCCGCCACACTGGTGTTGTTGGATATCATGCACACAGCCCAGTACACCTTGGCAATATCCCTACTTGGCACCACAGTCGGAGGCTGGTAGTTGATCTGGCACTTGAAACTTATCGCACACCAGTCCACAAATTAGATTGTCCACTTTGTCTTTATCATCGCCACCGCTGCATTCACATCTTTAGGAACGATATCACCCATGTATATGAGGCAGCAAGCCATGTATGTGCCATGGCACGGGTCACACTAGGCCATCATGGAAGAAGGTTCGATGGCTGAGTTGGTGATTTGAGCCATAGACAGCTGCTCGTGGTAGGCTTCTCAGAAGAGATAACAGGATCATACTAGGAGAGCATAAAGTGGATTCAAGGGTATGGGACCAGATTTGTTTGAGACTCTGTTACGTCCACATTTAATGCACCATCAAACCTTTGTGATGCGGTTAGTGAAGAAATGACCTGAGACACAAGACGTTTTAGTTTAGTGTAAGTTGGGCGCTCAATGTTAAGGGACCTCCTGCAAACGTCATAGATGGTTTCATTATCGAGAAGGACAGCAACATCGATGTGTTCAAGAAGTGAGTGGGTGGAAAGGACATTGTTATACGGCTCAATGACTGAGGTTGAGACCAGAGAAGATGGGCATATGGTAAAACAAAGCTTGGACTTCCTTTTGTAGTCGAAAGAGAGCTATTCAAGAAGTAGAGAACCCAGGCCAGAACTAGTGCCTTCACCTACTACATTGAATACAAGAAAACCTTGAAGTCCTATGTAGTTGTCAGCAAGCTTTCGGATTCGGTAAAGGTAGACGTCAACAATCTCTTTGCCAACGGTATAGTAGCCACGGGAAAAGTTGTTAGCAACATCCTTCTTCCTACCAGTAAGCTCTTTAGGATGAAATAGCTGGCGATAAGTTCTAGTTCTGACTTTGTCAATGATAGTGGTTTCAATATCAACAAAGATAACACGAGGAACATGCTTCCCAGCGCCAGTCTCACTGAAGAAGATATTGAAAGCATCATCGCCACCACCTATAGTCTTGTCACTTGGAATTTTCCCATTTGGCTAAATGTCGTGCTCTAGGCAGTAAAGCTCCCAACAGGCGTTTCCGACCTGAATACCAGCCTGTCCGATATGGATCAAGATGCATTCCCACATTTTGGCTTGCAGGAAAATGAAAGATCAGAAACAATAAAAAGACAAGTATATAGATCTCGAAAGGGAGAGAGTTGAGCATTTACGAAGACGCCTGCCTAATGTTGAAATATATTTTAAAATCATAAGTAATTGTAAATAATTTATGCTTTAAATTTAACTAGCGCAAGTAAAATTGATTGAAAAGACAAAGTGAATCAAATGAATTAAAATTTAATTTAAGAGAAGTTGAATAGAAGTGGATTGGATCTAATTATTTCAAGTGGAATTGAATGTAAATTAAATTTTATGGTTTAGAGACTGGAAATTAGTTAGGATTAGGCATGTATGTATTGGTAGGTTATTAAGTGAAAGCTAAGAAGAGGAATAAAATGGAATGCCTGATACAAAGGTACATATTTACCATATTGATTGGGTTTGATGATTTTATAAGCCATTTGGCTTCTGTATTTTCTTTTGGATTGGTAAGGTCCTAGAGAGGCAAGGTGTAGTTGTACTGATAGGGCCATATGAAAGAGGCTATAGCTAAAAAATTGCAAATTTAAGGCGTTAGAAAAATTTCGAGAATTTGGAAGTACTCAGAAACTAAATAGTTGATGAACATGATATGAATTTGTAATTAATTTACAGTGGATTTTGAATTATCAAATATTGAATTTGGGCTTAAGAAAATTTGAAAATATTTTTCTAAGCTTGGTTTTGTATTTTTATTGGGATTAAATCGACGTTAGTAAACTTTTAAAATCAATTTAAAAGTAAAAATATTGAAAATCGATAATTTAATATTATTTTAATAACCTAAAAAAGACCATTTTTGAGACAGTCTCAGAATTCGACAAAACAAGGTTCATCGGATCCATATTAGTGAAATATGGTAGGATTTCAAATTTCGAATTGATTGGACTTACGTTTTGATCATACGAGTTGAAAACACGTAGGAATTGTTTATCGAAATTCAATTGAAATTAAGCACTTTTAGATAATATTGAAAATTTTGAGAAATAGACTTAAAATGGTTTGAAATTAAATATAACTGATAATGAACACATTTATAAATTTTGTAGATAAAATTTTATCCATAAAAATCATTAATCAATTTATACTGGTTTTCGATTGAAAATTTAAGTCGTATAGAGATTTATATTCATAAACGGCTATTTGGAAAGCCTTTAATTTTATTTTAAATGGTTTTTGACAACCTGAATGAACTATTAACATGTACAAATGGTTTCACAGATTTTGAAATAATTTAATGGAGACATTACCTCCT
Organism: Allium sativum; assembly: GCA_030737875.1. Classification (NCBI taxonomy): domain Eukaryota; kingdom Viridiplantae; phylum Streptophyta; class Magnoliopsida; order Asparagales; family Amaryllidaceae; genus Allium; species Allium sativum. Next base: position 513,997,159 of record CM060918.1, read on the forward strand.
TATAAGAAGCCTTAAGTGTTAAGTTAAAAACAAATCCCAAAGCTAAATAAAACAAAACCATGCCATGTGTTAGACCAAAAAGTGGTTCTAACACCCAAATTGACTAAAAGTAGAATAAAATAAGATCAAAAGTAAAATGAACACACATGATTTATAGTGGTTCGGCGAAGAAATGCCTACGTCCACTTGTCTTTCACTATTTTCAATGATGTAGTTGCAATTACAATGAAATATTCACTGAACTTCTCTCACAACTCACTTATATTCACTCAATTGTCTAAAAACAAATAATGAAAGAAGATTTGGATTTTCCGGGAGTGCTGAAATTCGGGTTATGAAGGTGGTTGAACTCTCAAAGTTCCAGAAAAAAAAGATCCTTTTCTTTGTCTCCAGATAGGGTATTTATAGGTGAAAATTCGCTCAGAACCCGATCCGGATCGGAGCCACGTGTCATCCATCTCATTAGCCTCGGGTTCGGATAGATTTCTGTGTTGACAACGCACCAGAGCAGTGGACGTTGTGGTAGGAACTGGTCATAGCCGCTCCGAATAACTTGGCGATCATGCAGGAGAATGACATGGAAGACGGGTTCGGATCGGAAGAGTATACAGGAGGGGTTCGGATCGGGGGAGTGTGCACAAAGGGGTTCGGATCGGCGTCTCCGATCTGACCCGGATTAACTTAGGACCAATTCTCTCTTCTTTTTACTCTGCTCCGCTACGTTCCGATCTATCTCTGTAGCAATTGGGTGGCTTTCCGATCCAACTGGAAGTAGGTTGCCCTCCGATCCGAACAGCTGTGCCTCTTTGATTCCAACAGCAATAGTTCACCGATCCGAACAACAAACTTTATCCGATCCGAGCTGCTACATTGCTTCGATCCGATCCGTTTCATTGCTTTCCAAGTTCTTCAATATTTCACATCTTGACTTTGTGTTGCCCAGTTCACAAAGTGGGCTAACATTTTGCCCCCTCAAAGGATGCTTCTGTTGGAGACGGAGCATGCTTTGACCATCATTGCACAGCGCCTTTCGAGGTAATTTTTCTTTTGATTTTCCGTGTGTTTTCATCTTCTTCTTCAAATTTCAATTTAATTCGTTGTTGGGCTAAAAATTTCGGTTCGGTTCGGATTCCGATCCGAACAGACCCCTTCTTCTCTCCATCTTTCATTGGACTATTGGGCCAATCTTTGCTTCTGGACTGTCCATCCGATCCGAACGGGGGTTCTTCTACTGGGCTGCCGATCCGAATAGGGAGACGAATGGACACTCTACTCCTCTATATAAGCTGAGTCTTCTTCCTTCTCTCACTTTTACTGTTTTACTCCCCAAGTTCTGCAAAGCGAGAAAAAACTTAATTCGTGAAACATCAAAATTCCTCTTAATTCTCGAAGTAATTACACCGGTAGGTTATAAAACTTTGAACAATTCCTTCTTTAATTGATTTCGATTCGGATTCGTAGACGATTAGGATGATTTGAGTATGAAACTCTGATGACCTTGCCACCGTAACCCCCCCCCCTCGTCATCATCGCCAGTAGACTCGTCGCCATCTCGAGGTTGGAACGGAGGGGATTAGAATCCATTGTTGAGTGCGCCAGCGCATGATTGCTTGGCTTTGATTTGAGTGACTGGCACGAAACTGGCCTTGGCGTCGGTTAGGGAAGAAAGAGGGTGAAGGAGAAGAAGAAGATAACAGGGAATCGGTTCGGTTCGGAGGGATATGGAAGGTGAAAAAACAAGGGAAGAAGGAAGGAAATTCAGGAGGTTGGACCGGGTCGGGGCAAGTAAAGGAAGAAAAAAGAAAAGAAATCCAGGAGATCGGGTCGGAGCAAGTATTAAAGGAAGGGGAAAGGGAGCTTGCCTAACCGGATCGGGTCGGACCATAAGATAAAAAGGAGGAGAATTATGACTATGTGATCCGATCCGAACCGTTAGGGGACTCTACCTCCGAACCGATCTGATTTTGATTTCTGAGTTCCACAGTTTACCCGAGCCCAAGTCGAGGCCGCACCCCCGATCCGATCCCCATAAGCGCGCCCGAACCGAAAAGCAGTTCACCTTAATGCATAAGAACTTGTTTAACTGGCCCAATCAACTTTTGGCATAATCTTCAACCTAATGGACAGTTAGGATAGTGCCTTGCAAACGTAACTGGACATCAAGAACTACTTCAACTCTTTATATTTTGCCAAACTTTTTCGTCGCACTTTTAAACATTTACTTTGCACTTTCCGCATGCATTGTTTACACTTTAGTTTGCACACATACACGGGGGGATACAGGCTAATTTGCTCTAATTTGTGCTATTGCTTCTTCAATAGTTTTATGACCATGAGACCCAGACGCTCTTCCAGACTAGCTGAGAGGAAAGAAGCCCCGGAAACCTCTAACAAAATTACTCTCAAGGACATATCTTCTCCGTCGGATCCAAAATGGAATAAGGAGGGTTCAGACTACGGGGTTGGAAATCGTGAAAGTGACGAGGTGTCTTCAGAGAATGAAGTTTCTCTAGGTTTTGAGGAGGAAGGAGGGATTGGTGACGACCGGGCCCCTGATGAATTTGAATCGGCTGTCATATTGGAATCACCTCCAGATTCCGTTGAATCAACAATCGACAACGACCGACTTATCCGAATTTGCTTAAAGTACGGGATAATGAAAAGGGACACTCTAGTGCCTTCGAGATCTGATCGTCCCCACAATCCTCCGGAAGGATATATGGCAATCACCCGGTTGATGTGCATGGTCGGCGCTATCCCTCCATTTTCTCCCTTCATCGTTGACTTTCTAAGACAAATGCGGATTGCCCCCATGCAGCTGCATCCCAATTCTTATGCCTACTTGCACACTTTATACATAGCATACCGTGAGATCTTAGGCATAGAGCTCACTTTCGATGACGTTCATTTCTTCTATAACTTCAAGCATTGTAACACCCCACACCCGCTATAGTCACTCACTAAGGGAATGCCATAGCATCGGTGGAGTATTTTTAGTGAGTATAGAACAGTAAAATTACAACAAGATAGATATAATGTAATACTTGAAAATTTTAAAACATCATCTCATAGCAGCGGAAAGTAAAACATGTTTGGTTACATCATAAAACCATAACAAGAGTCAAGTACAAAATATCCATCCTGAATAAAATAAGTACATAATCCCACTACTCATAACAAATAGCCATAACAGAAAAGATAAGATAAGCTGAGCTCTACATCTACGGTCCAAGCTCCAAGAGATAGATAAAGCAAACTGATCAAAGCCCATTAGCACTAGGCCCAACCTGAGGACCTGAAGGAAAAAGATAAAAACAACGGGGGTCAGACATAAGCCTGAGTGAACCCTATCTCCTTAATAATACAATTATTAAAGTAATTAGGGTATGATATGAACTCGGTATGGTATCTTTGGGGATAATGACTACACTAAGTTGCCCACGAACACAGGACGAACTAAGATAACCGTAAAGACGCATCTACCTACCCAAGGATAATTACTAACTGCACCACACCAGTTCTACCCACCAAGAGTAATTCCTACTTAAAGGTTGATCCCACTAAGTGTACTTAGTAAATTTTCACCCGGTAGTTTCTTGTACCCCTACACAGGTGCCGTCTGCCCCTATTTTTACTAGGTGTACCCACTACCCCCAAGCGATCGGCTCCCTACCGTAGATACCCGTGCTGGTCCCACAAAAGGGGGTGTATCATTCCCCAAAGTGGCTACCATATAATATCACTGTGCACGGCTTTATATCTACCCGATGCAACAACGACTTACCAACCAGCCCGGGTCCACACACGCATATGAAACCCGTTGATCCCGCGTTGCCACCGCTAACCCGTTTTGGCCTCTTACAGTCAAGCCCAATATGCGTGTCCCGTCACCCGACAAGAGTCGAGCCTACAAAGATACGTTGGGATATTGGTTGAAATGGGCCCCCACAAGCTACTACTTAAGCTTGTCGTTTAATCTAGTGCATCCCACTTAACCCTTTAACCATGTCCCCTTACATGTTATAAATCTTGGCTAAGTCCTTTAATCATATTTCAATTGCCACTTAGGGCACTCACTAGATTCCCACATGCCACCCATGGCACTTACTTAACCCCTTAATCATGTTTAATTACATGTTCCACCTTGGTTAAGTATTCTAATCGTATTCTCACATGCCACCCATGGCACTTACTTAACCCTTTTATCATGTTTAATTACATGTTCCACCTTGGTTAAGTATTCTAATCGTATTTTTCTATTGCCACCCAAGGCAACCCACTAGTCTCATCATGCCACCCCAAGGCACCCACTTAACCCCTCATGTCCCACTACATGCTAATATGGTTAAGTGTTTCTTAATTCATTAATTAAGATCATGACCTCATAAAGACCTCCCACATTAGACCGTCTTTTATGACTGCTGGATATGCCGGTTGGTTCCGGGCAGACTTCTGTCACAAAAAGGGCCTAACCTCGTGTATTTACTTTAATCATGTATTTAATTTATGACTAAGACCTCTCACATTGGGCCAATCATTTGTAGCCGCTGGATGGCCGGTCGGTTCCGGGCAGACTTCCGCTACAAAAGGGTCCAACCTCGTGTCTTAGTTGGTTAATTAATCCTAATTAATCACCCCCATATTAATTATCCCTAATTAATATCAAATTTTCCATAACATGGGTAGACCTAACTCAATAGGTAAATTCCCATGGGGTAGACCTAACTTAATAGGTAAATTCCCACTTATGGTAATTTATTTTTATTGTATGCTTAATCATACCCAATCATATTTTTATTAACATATTTACCAACCCCATCGTTCCCCACGTAAATCGTTCTCATTTCATGACATAAATAAGGGGAAGATCATTACAAATATCATGGGTTTAGCATACAACTTTGTCATGGGTTAAGAGGATGTCAACTTGCATATATGAGCATATATTAACCCAACTACATTTAACCCAAACTTGCATATTATCAAACATGTGTCTTACATAACATGTTGCATATGAACTTACATATCATCAAACATGTGATTTGCATAACATGTAGAACTTGCATTTTAGCATATACTTAACTTGCATAAGCACTCACATACTTGCATAAGCATTCATATACTTGCATAAGCTTGCATATCATGTTAAACTTGCATTTCAACATATACATAACTTGCATAAACATTCACATACTTGCATAGGCTTGCATATTATGTTAAACTTGCATTTCAACATATACATAACTTGCATAAACATTCACATACTTGCATAGGCTTGCATATTATGTTAAACTTGCATTTCAACATATACATAACTTGCATAAACATTCACATACTTGCATAGGCTTGCATATTATGTTAAGCTTGCATTTCAACATATACATAACTTGCATAAACATTCACATACTTGCATAGGCTTGCATATTATGTTAAACTTGCATTTCAACATATACATAACTTGCATAAACATTCACATACTTGCATAGGCTTGCATATTATGTTAAACTTGCATTTCAACATATACATAACTTGCATAAACATTCACATACTTGCATAGGCTTGCATATTATGTTAAACTTGCATTTCAACATATACATAACTTGCATAAACATTCACATACTTGCATAGGCTTGCATATTATGTTAAACTTGCATTTCAACATATACATAACTTGCATAAACATTCACATACTTGCATAGGCTTGCATATTATGTTAAACTTGCATTTCAACATATACATAACTTGCATAAACATTCACATACTTGCATAGGCTTGCATATTATGTTAAACTTGCATTTCAACATATACATAACTTGCATAAACATTCATATACTTGCATAAGATGTTAAACATGCATATAAGCATATACATGACTTGCATAAGTACTCACATACTTGCATAAGCTTGCATATTATGTTAAACTTGCATTTCAACATATACATAACTTGCATAAACATTCATATACTTGCATAAGATGTTAAACATGCATATAAGCATATACATGACTTGCATAAGTACTCACATACTTGCATAACATGTTTGCATAATGGATCCATATTCACTTAGTGTTTTGCATCATAAACATCATGAAACAACTTGCATAAAAATATCATGATTACATATTATGAAACTTGCATGACATAAGGCATATAACTTGCAAAACACATAATATTCACTACATCAAGCTTGCATAAATATATGGATCCACAAACATAGCCATACTTTATCACATCTTATCATAATCAATTCAATAATTGATTATTAAGGGGATAGAAGCTCACCAAAACAAGATTAGCAAGTTAAATGAAGCAAATCCCAATGATTAAGTAGAAGAAGATGTAGATTAGCTTGCAAACCCTCTTAGGATTTTTAGTGGAGGCTCTCCAATTTTCTAAGTGGTGGCATAATGGCCTTAGATCTATTTTTTTGTAAGGATAAAGGGGGGTATTAGGGTGTATATATAGATTAGTTAGATGTTTTAGGACCATAGGATATACCCTAGAACCAATCCTAGCCTTTAAAGCATGTCTTGGGGAAGAAGTCAAGTGTAGGAACCATTTAGGGCCCAAAAAAAAACAGCCCAAAACTCATCCCGGGCCTCAAAACATGAGCAGTTTTCGTTTTTGATTTTTCGTGAAACTTTGACGGGCCATAACTTGGTCATACGGACTCCGATTTACGAAAACTCGGACTCTATTTCGCGTATTTTTCCGAGACGAACGCAATGGCACAGACCGTTTCCCCTGATTCAGAATATTAAATTTAATTCTGCTCTGATTTATGTTATAACAAGTTATTTAACATACGGGGTGTTACATTCTCCCCTACTTAAAGGATTTCGTCCCCGAAATCTCTAAGTCAAGAAGAACGTATCCTACCAACCAAACAACCATCTACTCAACCATCAAACACTGGCATCCATTGTCCTTAAACAGTTTCTAATGATGTATGAGCATATGCAAAAAGTGTGTGTATATGTTCCCTATCTAATGTATGAACATATGCAAACCATGATAGTGCCATGCATCCATTATGTATGCGAGCGAACCCTATCGACACATACAATATCTACATGAGTGCACAATCATTCACCAAAATGCATCATCCATGTGATAACACAACCATTATACATCCATAAATATATCTTCCTACACACAATTTTATGCAATATGCAATATGAAGTGACTGAGCCGATCTAGTGCCTAGAGTGTGTGTATATGCATCCACGAGCAACCACTAGCAAACACTTGCATCCACTTGCATCCATCAACCATAACATGTCTCAAACACATGTTTCAACCATAGGTTTACCCTATCTAAAGGTCAAAAGTACTAACGAGAGGACATACTAAGAATAAGATAAGCACAAGATATGTGATGAAGGAGAAGCAAAAGGATATACCCTCCGAAAGAAAAAGGGTACCTCGAACGCATCTTCGCTTCCGTCTCCCAGGTAGCGTCACTCTCTTCATCTCCCCTTTGTACTTTGACTAGTTGAACCTCTCTGTTTCTCAGCTTCCAAATCTCTGACCCAAGGATGCAAGTAGGAGCTCGTCGAATCGTCGCATCACGCTCTGCTTCCACTTCTCTAAGCAAACTCGGCTCTACCACCTCTGCGGTCTCATGTAGGCACTTCCTCCCATAGAATACATCACTAAGTCTGTCGGGCAACTCCGCCAATGGAAGATGCTCCTCCCATGTACCTCCAAAATCCAAGATACATAGCCTCATAAAGGTCTTCTAAAACATGATTCACCCTCTCAGTCTGGCTATCCGTCTGAGGATGATATGCGGTACTCATACCCAACTGAGTCCCTACCGCCTCTTGCGAATTCTTCAAAAACTCTCTAGTGAAGATAGGATCTCGATCACTCACTATGCTAGAGGGTACCCCATGTAATCGAACTATCTCTCGAAGATATACTGAAGCTAGCCATGGAGCAGTCCTCTTGCTCTTCATAGGTATGAAATGGGTGCTCTCAGTAAGTCTATCTACCCCCACCCAAATTCCTGTATTACCCTTCCTCGACCTGGGTAACCCGTCAATAAAATCCATCGAGATGCTATCCCACTTCCATTGCGGAACCTCCAATGGGTGAAGCAACCCACCTGGTTTCCTTTGCTCCGCCTTCACTTGCTGGCACACCTAACATAGAGCGACATACTCGGCCACATCTTTCTTCATACCAGCCCAGAAGAAAACCCTCTTCATGTCTTGGTACATCTTATCCCCACCGGGATGAATGGTCATCCTAGAACGGTGTGCGTCATCAAGAATAGCTTTCCTCAAACCCTCGTCTTGCGGTACACCAAGTCTACCGTCTCTACGCAAACACCCCTATCGTCTAGGGTGTTCCTACTCAAATGGCTGGACGACTCCCCCCTTATGAGCTTCTCTATCAACTCAACCAACTGTGGGTCGTCCCTCTGTGCTCTTCCAATCCACCCCAAAAGAGTAGGTCTAACCAAGGAGGCTAGCAAACCGGGTACAAAGTCAATGGAAGGTCTAAAGTCAAACTTAGAAATAAACTCTAAGCTCCGTCGTTCAACGAACAATGAACTCAAGGACAACCTTTTTCTTCTTAAGGCGTCTGCTACCATGTTACCCTTACTCATAGGATGCTAAGGATCCCATCCACTTTTGTTGTCCTAAGACTATGCACTCGAAGAGTCTCCAACACTTCCCTAAGATGTAGGGCATGCTCTTCTCCACCAGGATATCATCCAAAATCATCATAACCGTCTCCCACGCAGACCACCCTAGTCGAATTCGGCATCCCCCAAATGCAAGCCCCAAAGGCCTAAACCAATATCAGACAAACACCCAAGGGATACCTCCTTCGGATTCAGACGACCTACGTGAGATGATACAAATAAAAATGGCTAATTAATTACGCCCTTGACCAATTCTGGATGTTCTCGCCAGTCTCGTTCCAAAACCGTCGTTTATTCTATACTGGCTCTGCTCAGCCTATTGAGCACATACGAAAACTTATTTCGTTCCTAGAAAAGACCAAAATGTCATCCATAAAGACCATCACAACTTATTTAGGTACTCCTTGTACACCCTTCTCATCAAATTAACCAAACATGCGGGGCGTATGTCAAACCAAATGGCATCACCAGCCACTCATAAAAGAAATCATCCGGAGTCCTAAAGGCAGTCTTTTCTATGCTATCCTCAGCCACTCTCGACTGATGAAATCCCGTGGCTAAGTCTTACTACAAAAATACTGAGGCGCCAGCCAACCGATCAAAGAGATCATCAATCCTTGGCAATGGGTGTCTATTCTTCTTTGTGAGTTTCTTTAGTTCTCTTTAGCCTACACAAAGTCTGAGGGACCCATCCGCCTTCATAACAAAACTACTGGAGCGCCCCACTCCGATATACTTCGTCTTATGGACCCCTTTTTAAGCAAATCGCCTACTTACTTATGGAGTTCCCTCCTCCCACTAGGAGCCATGTGGCACACTGGCCAAGATACTGGTTTAGCATTATCCACCAGATATATTCGGAAGTCAATCTCCCGCTTCGGAGGTAAGCCCTTCACCTCCTCAAACACATCCGGGTATTCCTGGACCACTCTAACAGATCGCAGACTCTAGACCAACGTGTCAAGCGATTCTAGATACCTTAGCATAACAGATTCTATGGGATTACAAGAGATCTCAAGAGTGTCACCCAAGCGGCCCATAAGCCTAACAACTCTCCCCCCCCCCCCCAAAATCAAGAACGGCACCCCTACTGGATAACCAGTCCATGCCCACTAACCCATAGCCCGTGAAGCCCAACAAGCATCACATCTAAACCCAACGCTAAGTATAGGAACTTTCAAACCCAAACACATCATGGAGCCCAATTGGGTTTGAAACAACTAAGGGATCATCTACCAACTGGTGTCTCAGTGCAGTGACTCTACTAGTAATGATGAGATAAACGAACTCAATGTGTCAAAATCATACAAAGTACGGACAGGATGATTGATCAGAAAAACTAGACTTTCAATAGAAGTAGTTCTACCTCTTTCCCGAATCGCGAGAGCCTGTACTTGCCCCCTAGCCTGACCTGGTGCCACATGAGCTTGCACCAGTCCTCCTGAGGTAGACCCCGTCCCTTGCTCCTTCTTTGGACAGTTTTTCATCAGATGCCCTGCTTCGCCACAGTGGAAGCAGCCAGTCTTAGTCTTCTTGCGACAATCTTTGTTTAGGTGGCCTAGTGTCCCACAATTGAAGCACCTCTTCTTTCCCTTGCCACCGTTGCCCTTCCCACCTTTGTTTTGCTGCTGCTGTTGAGGTATCTTCTGATCTCCTTTCTTCTCGGGTGCTTTACTAGCATTGGGACCCTTCTCTTCCTTATGCATATTTTCTTCTGCTTTTGAGAGAAACCTTACCTCAAACCTATGCCTGAAATCCACCCAAGAGTCAATCGGGCGTTCTCCATTAGTGACCTCCCACCAGAACGAGGCCTCTCCTTCCATTAACCAAGCGGCCAACCCGACTTTCTTTCCCTCTTCTACTTCCAAGATTTCCATCAATTCTTCCGTCTCATTAAGCCAATCCCTAGCTCCCACAAAAGGTTTTCCTCCCATAGCCTTAAACTTCCTACAAGTCATAGCAAAAGTATCCGCGCGAGGAGAAACGAGTGCAACGGGTGGAGGAGGAACATTTGCTGGACCTGCAGCGGCGGCCCTAGCCTCTAACAACCTCCTATACCATACTGGTACCGCTACACTATCCGGAAGATAAAGATCTTCAGCCATGCTGAGACGAAAAAGGGAAAGATTCAAAACGGAGAATTTGAGAGATAAAGGTATGGCTATCGGGGATTATGCTTTTCTTTCAAAAACTTTTCTTTTAAAAGACATGTTTTTGAAAATATTTCTTCCAAAAATGTTTTTAGAAAAATAGTTTTCTAAAACTTTTATCTGTTCTGGTAACCTTTGCTCTGATACCACGTGTAACACCCCACACCCGCTATAGTCACTCACTAAGGAATGCCATAGCATCGGTGGAGTATTTTTAGTGAGTATAGAACAGTAAAATTACAACAAGACAGATATAATGTAATACTTGAAAATTTTAAAACATCATCTCATAGCAGCGGAAAGTAAAACATGTTTGGTTACATCATAAAACCATAACAAGAGTCAAGTACAAAATATCCATCCTGAATAAAATAAGTACATAATCCCACTACTCATAACAAATAGCCATAACAGAAAAGATAAGATAAGCTGAGCTCTACATCTACGGTCCAAGCTCCAAGAGATAGATAAAGCAAACTGATCAAAGCCCACTAGCACTAGGCCCAACCTGAGGACCTGAAGGAAAAAGATAAAAACAACGGGGGTCAGACATAAGCCTGAGTGAACCCTATCTCCTTAATAATACAATTATTAAAGTAATTAGGGTATGATATGAACTCGGTATGGTATCTTTGGGGATAATGACTACACTAAGTTGCCCACGAACACAGGACGAACTAAGATAACCGTAAAGACGCATCTACCTACCCAAGGATAATTACTAACTGCACCACACCAGTTCTACCCACCAAGAGTAATTCCTACTTAAAGGTTGATCCCACTAAGTGTACTTAGTAATTTTTCACCCGGTAGTTTCTAGTACCCCTACACAGGTGCCGTCTGCCCCTATTTTTACTAGGTGTACCCACTACCCCCAAGCGATCGGCTCCCTACCGTAGATACCCGTGCTGGTCCCACAAAAGGGGGTGTATCATTCCCCAAAGTGGCTACCGTATAATATCACTGTGCACGGCTTTATATCTACCCGATGCAACAACGACTTACCAACCAGCCCGGGTCCACACACGCATATGAAACCCGTTGATCCCGCGTTGCCACCGCTAACCCGTTTTGGCCTCTTACAGTCAAGCCCAATATGCGTGTCCCGTCACCCGACAAGAGTCGAGCCTACAAAGATACGTTGGGATATTGGTTGAAATGGGCCCCCACAAGCTACTACTTAAGCTTGTCGTTTAATCTAGTGCATCCCACTTAACCCTTTAACCATGTCCCCTTACATGTTATAAATCTTGGCTAAGTCCTTTAATCATATTTCAATTGCCACTTAGGGCACTCACTAGATTCCCACATGCCACCCATGGCACTTACTTAACCCCTTAATCATGTTTAATTACATGTTCCACCTTGGTTAAGTATTCTAATCGTATTCTCACATGCCACCCATGGCACTTACTTAACCCTTTTATCATGTTTAATTACATGTTCCACCTTGGTTAAGTATTATAATCGTATTTTTCTATTGCCACCCAAGGCAACCCACTAGTCTCATCATGCCACCCCAAGGCACCCACTTAACCCCTCATGTCCCACTACATGCTAATATGGTTAAGTGTTTCTTAATTCATTAATTAAGATCATGACCTCATAAAGACCTCCCACATTAGACCGTCTTTTATGACTGCTGGATATGCCGGTTGGTTCCGGGAAGACTTCTGTCATAAAAAGGGCCTAACCTCGTGTCTTTACTTTAATCATGTATTTAATTTATGACTAAGACCTCTCACATTGGGCCAATCATTTGTAGCCGCTGGATGGCCGGTCGGTTCCGGGCAGACTTCCGCTACAAAAGGGTCCAACCTCGTGTCTTAGTTGATTAATTAATCCTAATTAATCACCCCCATATTAATTATCCCTAATTAATATCAAATTTTCCATAACATGGGTAGACCTAACTCAATAGGTAAATTCCCATGGGGTAGACCTAACTTAATAGGTAAATTCCCACTTATGGTAATTTATTTTTATTGTATGCTTAATCATACCCAATCATATTTTTATTAACATATTTACCAACCCCATCGTTCCCCACGTAAATCGTTCTCATTTCATGACATAAATAAGGGGAAGATCATTACAAATATCATGGGTTTAGCATACAACTTTGTCATGGGTTAAGAGGATGTCAACTTGCATATATGAGCATATATTAACCTAACTACATTTAACCCAAACTTGCATATTATCAAACATGTGTCTTACATAACATGTTGCATATGAACTTACATATCACCAAACATGTGATTTGCATAACATGTAGAACTTGCATTTTAGCATATACTTAACTTGCATAAGCACTCACATACTTGCATAAGCATTCATATACTTGCATAAGCTTGCATATCATGTTAAACTTGCATTTCAACATATACATAACTTGCATAAACATTCACATACTTGCATAGGCTTGCATATTATGTTAAACTTGCATTTCAACATATACATAACTTGCATAAACATTCACATACTTGCATAGGCTTGCATATTATGTTAAACTTGCATTTCAACATATACATAACTTGCATAAACATTCACATACTTGCATAGGCTTGCATATTATGTTAAGCTTGCATTTCAACATATACATAACTTGCATAAACATTCACATACTTGCATAGGCTTGCATATTATGTTAAACTTGCATTTCAACATATACATAACTTGCATAAACATTCACATACTTGCATAGGCTTGCATATTATGTTAAACTTGCATTTCAACATATACATAACTTGCATAAACATTCACATACTTGCATAGGCTTGCATATTATGTTAAACTTGCATTTCAACATATACATAACTTGCATAAACATTCACATACTTGCATAGGCTTGCATATTATGTTAAACTTGCATTTCAACATATACATAACTTGCATAAACATTCACATACTTGCATAGGCTTGCATATTATGTTAAACTTGCATTTCAACATATACATAACTTGCATAAACATTCACATACTTGCATAGGCTTGCATATTATGTTAAACTTGCATTTCAACATATACATAACTTGCATAAACATTCATATACTTGCATAAGATGTTAAACATGCATATAAGCATATACATGACTTGCATAAGTACTCACATACTTGCATAAGCTTGCATATTATGTTAAACTTGCATTTCAACATATACATAACTTGCATAAACATTCATATACTTGCATAAGATGTTAAACATGCATATAAGCATATACATGACTTGCATAAGTACTCACATACTTGCATAACATGTTTGCATAATGGATCCATATTCACTTAGTGTTTTGCATCATAAACATCATGAAACAACTTGCATAAAAATATCATGATTACATATTATGAAACTTGCATGACATAAGGCATATAACTTGCAAAACACATAATATTCACTACATCAAGCTTGCATAAATATATGGATCCACAAACATAGCCATACTTTATCACATCTTATCATAATCAATTCAATAATTGATTATTAAGGGGATAGAAGCTCACCAAAACAAGATTAGCAAGTTAAATGAAGCAAATCCCAATGATTAAGTAGAAGAAGATGTAGATTAGCTTGCAAACCCTCTTAGGATTTTTAGTGGAGGCTCTCCAATTTTCTAAGTGGTGGCATAATGGCCTTAGATCTATTTTTTTGTAAGGATAAAGGGGGGGTATTAGGGTGTATATATAGATTAGTTAGATGTTTTAGGACCATAGGATATACCCTAGAACCAATCCTAGCCTTTAAAGCATGTCTTGGGGAAGAAGTCAAGTGTAGGAACCATTTAGGGCCCAAAAAAAAACAGCCCAAAACTCATCCCGGGCCTCAAAACATGAGCAGTTTTCGTTTTTGATTTTTCGTGAAACTTTGACGGGCCATAACTTGGTCATACGGACTCCGATTTACGAAAACTCGGACTCTATTTCGCGTATTTTTCGAGACGAACGCAATGGCACAGCCCGTTTCCCCTGATTCAGAATATTAAATTTAATTCTGCTCTGATTTATGTTATAACAAGTTATTTAACATACGGGGTGTTACAAGCATCGGACTCGAGAGACTCCATCTTTCTGCTATTTTGAGTCTGTTCCTAAGAGGAAGATAATCTCAGCGCCATTCAGCAGTAAAGCTGGATATTCCAGACTGGAATGGTTCTATGTGAAGCGACAGCCTGGATGTGCCAGGAGGTGGACGAAATCAAGTAAAGCACTGATTATCTAAATCCGGGCTCTATACACTCGAGTCATCGCCTTAACTTGTTTTTCTTTTTGCTTGCAGTCGACAACCCAAAACAAATATCAGATCAGGTGTTCTTTGACCGGATGCACCAGCTTCTTAATGGCGACCAGAAATTCCTGACTATTGATGAAGTCCTTAAGGACGAATATCTTCACTTTCATGGGCTGTTATCCGTTTTTCGTAGTATCGGTCATGGGACGGCTCCATACGTATATATTCCTCCAGTGGATGTAGTCCCAGAGACAGGAGAAGGTTCGGGAGTTCCTACAGTGACTCTTCAAACTTCACCTTCTCCATCTTCTACTCAAGATGGCGAATTGGCTAACTTGGCCGAAAAGCATCGTGAAGGGTATACTGCCCCTGAGGAGGCTACTTCTCCGGAAAAGTCAACATCCTCCAAAGAGTCGCCACTTAATGCTTCCGAGGGAGATGTCCCCAGTACTGATGACCCATTATTTCAGGGTTTGGGGGATCTCCCCTTACCTGAAACTATATACACTTCAGAGGATTTTAGGAAGGATCCCTTAGTCTTCACCTCTTCTAAAGAGACTACTCCTGCTAAGGCCAAAGAGCCTGCCCGTACTAGTCTAGCTTCAGACTCGGGTTGGTTGGGGGGAACACACCACTTAGGACATGCTTTACACAATAGCATTAGCATTCATTGCACCTCTCTCTCTGTGAAACTATTAATTCTGAATTTCATTTGTCTTATTGTGCAGGCACGATGTCCCGATCTTACTATGATATCAGGAAGCTTCGCCGCAGCATGTCTAATCCACCTCAAGATATCGAGTATGATCGCCGTGATGATCGCGGTAGGGAGGAGAGAAGGCCTTATGAACCCTATCGCCCTCGACCCTCACGTTCTCGCTCTCCCGTTCGGTCAGACCAAGAGAAATATAAAGGTTATCAAAGTCGTAGGGAAGGGGACAGGCCACAATCGAAAGACTCCACCTCTTCCCACGAAAAGCGTAGCAGAGAGAGAAGTCCTCCAAAAGATACTGAGTCTCGAAGTAAACGCAAGGTCCTTGCTACTAAACGACCTAGGACAGACAAAGAAACTATTGAATCCTCCACACATAGGGACACTGAATTAACGATCCCCGCTCCTCCACCACTAGATGCGGAGGCTGCAATCAAGCGGGCGTATTTGGAGGAGCAATTTCCCGAACATTACTTCGAGACTTTGACTTTTTTACCTGCCCTCGAACCTGTTTCTTCCAGGTGGGCAGACGAGGCCAAAGCAAAGATAGACGCAGTTGAAAAACAGTATTCTGAGATGTTTAAATATTCACGCAACCTTTCCAGAATTATCCGTACTCTAATCACGAATGCTGATTCAATGCAAAAAACCGCGGAAGAAGATGCAAAGGCCTTAAAGAACCTAGGTAAAGATTTGGAGGACACACAGGCCCAGCTTGCTATTGCTCAGAGGGACGCTACAAACTTCAAACAATAATTTGAGGATATGCAAAAACGTTATCATGACTTGCTTGAATCTCACACTCAAGAGCGTTCTGAGTTAAAAAAGAAAGCTGATGATGCTAAGTCAGAAGCTACTAAGACGCGCCTTGCTTACACTGACCTCGAACGGAAAAATGCCGAGTTAGCAAAGAGGAATGCTGAGCTAGAAAAGAAAAATGCTGACTTGGCTTCAAAGCTACTAGAGGCAGAGAACAGAGCTGCCCTGGCAGAGGGCAACGTTGAGTGTGCTATCAAATCTGCGGAGGAGGCCTGCCGACAACTGTTAGAGACGGAGGCAGAAATTCAGGGTTTCGGCGAATTAATGATTGAATTCTTCGCACATATCATCCGTCGCCGAAACATTTCTTGGATCGAGGATTACCCATCCACTCTAGTTCAAGTATGGAATCAGATCGTCGAGTTGGAAAAAGAGGAGCTCAAGGTCGATTCCATCGATGAAGATAAGCTAATGGAGAAATACTTGAGGGATGATGAGCCGGAACGCCTAGCTGAAGGGCGCCGCCTCATTGCTGATGCTATGGAAGAAGAGAGGCGGAGGACTAAACAGAAGAATGTTCTCGAAGCTGGTTCCTCTTCTACTGCCCCCGCAACTTCGGAAGTAGAGGGGTATGACCCTGAAAATCCGGGAATCCCCCGAACAACTCTGCTATCCCCTATTCCTGAAACGGCATCAGAGACAGTAGTTACCCCTGCCGAGAAGTCTTCAGAAGGTATCCCTACCTTTTCTCCTCAATTCGTCAAGGCTATTTCTACCTTTCGCCACGTGATTGAGCAATCGATGAAAAACCCATTATTTTCTCCTGAGTTGATAACTGTTGCTTCTCACTCTGTAGGTGTTGAGCCATTCGGAAAGACAGAGGTGACTCAGGGAGCCGCATCTGGGGCAGAACCTTCGGAGAAGGCAAAAGAAGGGAAGGACAAGGCTGCTCCTATAGATTTGGGAGGAGGAAGTGAACCTTCTAAGGCTGAAACCCCCCATGATGAAGAAATGATAGCAGCCTTAAAGGACGATGGCGGCGAAGGAGGACATGAGGAGGATCCAGAGGTGGCAATAGTCGGGGAGTCGAAAAATGCTGATGATGTTACTTTGGCTGCAATGAAAGCTGATCAAGATAAATGCTTGCAATTAAAAGCCGAAGAACTAGACCCTGAAGCCCTCAAGCCTCTCGCAGTTGTGGATGCGGGATCAAGGTTAGTTGTTAAGCTCTCAACTAGATCTATTACAGAGGAACTCGCTAAAAAATCTTCTCTTGATTCCAGCGCTCCGCCCTCCGGGAAGAAGTAAACCGGTTCCAGCACCGCATATTCGGGAAAGAAGAAATCAAAACGAATCTTGACAGAGGCCGAGAAAGAGGCAAAGGATGCGGAGAAAGCCGCCAAGAAGTCCAAGGCTCACTCGAAATCTAAATAGTGGGTTGCCTTGTGTCGTTTTAGCATTCAGTGAACCAACAATTGTTGCTACAAGAGTGGCTCTTGCACCTTCTTTTTTAGCTATTTTCCTGTACAAATTCATTCATTTGTAAATAAAAAATAATTCATTTTCTGCAATGTCTGTTTGTCAGTAGTTCTACACTTATGTAAAAATGCCTGTCATACTATAGTTATGAAATGAAGTTACGGAGGGAGGAAATATGTGTATACTTATATGCCCCCAGTCAATTCTCACAAATTATTTAAGGCTTAATCAAGCAATCTGAATGCTCCCGAGTTTCTGACGGGATAGCATTTTCTGTGTCGTCAGTGCCTGTCATTTTTTCTGGCATTTCTTTTATACTCTCCTGTCTTATATTCAGGTTAGAGTTCTTACTGAGGCGGTCCCTTGTCTGGGTGCACCTTCATGCCTCATAGGACGTCGTCTTCCCGTCCTTTTATACTCTCTCTCTCTCTCTCTCTGGAGAGTTAGAGTTCGAGCTCAGCAATCTATTCACTCCCCGATCCTTCAGCGGGGAAGGATCTCTTTCTCAACGCTCAGTCGGAGACGCTTTTATACTCTCTCTCTCTCTCTCTGGAGAGTTAGAGTTAAGAATGTCGTTTTCTCACCCTCCGATCCTTTAGCGGGGAAGAATCTCTTTCTCACCGCTCAGTCGGAGACGCTTTTATACTCTCTCTCTCTCTGGAGAGTTAGAGTTAAGAATGTTGTTTTCTCATTCTTTTATGTCTTGTCGCACAAATAGCCGTTGTGCTTTTTCTTATGTTTAAACTGTCTTCAACCTTTTCAGGTTTTGAATCACCTTGTATTCCATAATCACAACAGAATAGTCGATGAATGTATATATATAATGCATAAAAGTAAATAACACACGATATTTTTATAGTGGTTCGGCTAAGTCGTAGCCTACATCCACTTTATAGTCCTTTATTCATATCATCAGATTTTCCCAAGGCAAGTCGCGCCTTATAACGGAGTTCATAAGAAAAATAACAAAGAGTACAACATTTCTAATCCAAATATCGCATCAAGTATTGGGCATTCCATGCCCTAGGGACTTCTTCGCCATCTACGGTCGTTAACTTGAAGGTTCCTTTTTCAAGTTTCCGTTGGATGACAAAGGGTCCTTCCCACTTTGGACCGAGGTGAGGAAGGGATGGAAAGACTCTCTTTAGCACCAAATCTCCTGGTTCAAAAGTCCTAAGACGAACTTTTTTGTCGTAATAGTGTGCCATCTGACGTCGATGCCTTGCAGCACGCAAATCCGCTTCGTCCCTTTATTCTTCGATTTCATCAAGAGACTCGAGTAAAAGTGCCCGATTAGTCATCGAGTCATAATATGTCACCCGGTGGGAAGGGACTTCAAGCTCTACTGGAATTATTGCTTCTGAGTCAAAAGAGAGAGAGAAAGGGGTGTGACCAGTAGCCGTCTTAAATGTTGTCCGATATGCCCACAAAGCTATGGGCAATTCGTCAACCCATTTTGCCTTTGCGCGCTCTAACCGTTTCTTGAGGATGGATTTTATTACTTTGTTTATTGCCTCAACTTGCCCATTCGACTGCGGATAAGCAACCGCAGTGTATCGCTTGTCGATCTTATACTTCTGGCAGAAATTTCTGAATTCAGTACCATCAAACTGGGTTCCGTTGTCAGTTATAATGGTCCTTGGGATCCCGAACCGGCATATAGTATTTCTAACCACGAAACTTATCACCTTTCTTGCCGTGATTTTGGTCAAGGGCTCAGCTTCTACCCACTTCGTAAAATAGTCCACAGCGACTATTGCATATTTCGCTCCTCCTTTAGCAATCGGTAGAACTCCAATGATATCAATTCCCCATGTGGCAAACGGCCAAGGACTCACCATTGATTTGAGTTGGGTCGACGGTGCTCTGGGGATTTTGGCGAATCTCTGGCACTTGTCGCAGCGTCGTGAATAATCAGCTGCATCTTTATTAATTGTGGGCCAGAAGTATCCGTATCGCAATATCTTTTTTGCTAAAGTCTGACCTCCTGTATGATCTCCACACTCACCTTCGTGCACTTCTCTTAGTACACGTTTGATGTCATCGTGTGCTATACATCGTAACAGGGGCATAGAAAATCCTTGCCTATAAAGAATATCATCTTGTATGACATATCTGGTAGCCTTGCGAACTATAGCCCTTTTCTCACTCTTCTTTGACGGGAGTGTCCCATTCTTAAGGAAGTTCTTAATTTGGGTCATCCACGACTCCTTCTCCGGTTCCGCTTCGAAAGAGAACACAATTTCCATCGACTCAAAGCTTGGAGATTCCAACGTTTCAATTGGAATTATTTCAGTTTCTTCTGGATTGTCGGAACTAGCTAGCTTTGCCAACCTATCTGCCTTCTGGTTTTCGGCCCTTGGGATATGTGTTATATTGTACCGCTCCAAGTTGCTCAATAGCTCTCTCACTTTCCCGAGGTAGGCGATAAGTCGAGGTCCCCGAGCCGCAAATTCCTCTCGCACTTGGCAAACAACGATTTTAGAGTCACAGAATATATCCAACATTTTTACTCCGAGGTCTTTAGCAAGCTTCAGCCCGGCAATCAGGGCTTCGTATTCAGAGTCATTGTTAGTCGTCGAAAATTCTAATCATAGAGCGTAATATAACGACCGTCCTTAAGGAGTGACTAAGAAGATTCCAGCTCCGGACCTTCGGTCGTTCTTGGCTCCATCTGTGTATAGCTTCCATGGATCTATCTTTAACTCATCCTCGGACTTAACCACTCTGTCATTGATTACTTCCTCCTCTGAAATGGTGAATTCTGCGATAAAGTCTGCCAGAGCTTGCCCCCTGATTGACCTTCATGGTTGAAAATTTAAATCAAACTGACTTAATTCTATATTCCACTTGATCAACCTTCCCGATGCTTCGGGTCTCTGCAACACCTGCCTCAAGGGCTGGTCAGTGTATATGGTTATTGGATGAGCTTGGAAATAATGACGAAGTTTTCGGGATGCGATTAGGAGGCTGTAAGCGAGCTTCTCAATCTTTGGGTAGTTGCGCTCTGCCGCTGCTAATTTCTTGCTTACATAATATACTGGCTTTTGCACTTTGTCTTCTTCTCGGACTAAGGCTGTGCTAACGGCGTGAGCTGAGACTGCCAAGTAAACAAACAATTCTTCGTGATCCACTGGCTTTGACAAAATCGGCGGTTTTTCTAGTAGTTCCAATAAATTTCGAAAGGCTTCAACACAGTCCGGAGTCCACTCGAAGTTCTTCTTTCTCCTTTTAATCAAATCAAAAAACGGGACGCATTTGTCTGTGGCTTTAGAGATAAATCTACTCAACGCAGCTACTTTCCCTGCAAGACTTTGGACGTCTTTAATTCTCCTCGGCTCTTCAATGTTTCTAATCGATGCTATTTGGCTAGGATTGATTCCAATTCCTCGGGAACTCACAATGAAGCCTAAAATTTTTCCTGATGCCACTCCAAATGAACATTTCAAAGGATTCAACTTCATCCGATACTTTCGCAGGATGCCAAACATTTCCGCCAAGTCTTGCGTATGGCTGGAGGACTGTTTCGATTTGACAAGCATATCATCCACGTAAACTTCCATAGTCTTCCCTATTTGATTATAAAACATTCTGTTCACCAAGCGCTGATAAGTGGCTCCGGCGTGTTTCAATCCGAATGGCATTACAACATAACAATATAACCCCAAATTTGTAATGAAGCTCGTATGTTCTTGATCTGGTACGTGCATAGGAATTTGGTTGTACCCAGAATATGCATCCATGAAAGAGAGAAGTTCATGACCTGCTGTCGAATCTACAAGCTGGTCAATCCTGGGAAGTGGGAAACTATCTTTTGGGCAAGCTTTGTTCAAATCTGAAAAATCAATGCAAGTCCGCCACTTTCCATTCGGCTTCTTTACCAAGACGGGATTCGATATCCAGTCGGGATATTTCGAATCTCGAATAAATCCGTTCTGCTTCAGCTTCTCCACTTCCTCTTTGAGAGCAGCCGACCTCTCTGGGCCCAGCATACGTCTCTTTTGCTTCATAGGCGGATGTTTCGGGTTCACATTTAGTGAGTGACTTATGATGGATGGCGATATCCCACACATGTCAGCGTGGGTCCAGGAAAACACGTCCAAGTTCGCCTTCAAAAAGTCCGTTAGTTCTTTGGCCCGACGTGGATCCAATTGAGACCCAATCTTCAAAACTCTTGTTGGATCAGCTTCATCAATGGGAATTTCCACTGTCGCTTCATTAGGAGTTGCATTTCTAGTCTCTGGTTCCTCGTCTTTTCTGGGATCCAGGTCTTCAGGCGTTCCTTCGGGCAACTCCTTCGGGGTCGATTTCTCTAATTGCTATGCCGAGCCCCCTTTGGGGGAGGCGAGGCATCTTTACTCTCGATGTTAAGTCCTTTCATCAACATCTTTAATTCGGCAACATAGCAGGCCCGTCCGGAAACTTGATCCCCTCTCATTACTCCAGTTCCGGCTTCAGTTGGGAACTTAAGCAATAAACACCAAGAGGCGATGCAAGCTCTGAACTCAGCAAGGGCAGGCCTTCCCAAAAATGCATTATAAGGCGAATCTACGTCCAACACTACGAACTGAAGCATCCGCACTCTTCGGCGTTCTCCTTGCCCCAAGGTCACGGGCAACTCTATGTACCCCATGGGAGCCGTTGACGCCCCGTTGAAGCCTCTGATCCATCCTTCACATGGCTTCAAATCTTCAGATTCAAGCTTCATCTGATCGAATGACTTTTTAAATAAAATATTGACAGAACTTCCGTTGTCTACTAACACCTTATGAACCAAGGCCGGCCCAATGGTGGTAGTAATGACCAACGGATCATCAGTGGCTGATTGGATCCCAGTATTATCTCTGCTGCGGAATACCACGTCGTCAAACATTGTCTTCTGTTGTTTTATGGGGGCGATATCTTCCAAATCATCACCTTCATTCACATCTATGTGCTTGGCAGCATTTACATATTGATCCATTGCTCTGAAACTACAGATTGCTGGGTGAGGTCCACCCACTATGGAGTTGATAACAATTCCTTTGCCTTTCTGCTGCGCTGTAGGCTTGGGAGCAGATTGAATCTGTTTTGGAGCCTGCTCTCCTTGTCCCCTGTCTCTCGGGGCAACCTTGTATTCATCCAGCTTCCCTTCACGCAGCAGCTTCTCAATCACATCTCTCAAATGCCGACATTCATTGGTTGAATGTCCATGAGTTCCATGAAACAAACAAAACTTCCCAGTTGCCATTTCTTTCTCTGTCGAGTCACGAGGTGGCGGTCTTTTATATTGCAAAACGTTGTACGTATCCAGGTAAATGTTCTCCAGAGTGTCGTTCAACGGTGTATAATTCTCATAAATCTGGAATCGGGGTCTTTTGTCAGAATCACTTCCCCTATTTCTATTCCTTCTGTTACCGTTCGCGTTACGGTTATTATTGTTGCCCCCGTTTCCAGCATTGTTGTTTCCACCCTTGTTTCCCACATTTACTTCAACTTTTCCGGAACTTTCCCCAGACTGCTTCACGGCGACGTTACTCTGAATGTTTTCTTTTGAAGCCGCTTTAGACTTTCTCTTTCGGTTTGCCCTGGCCTCTTCTCGTCTTAAATAAATATCGTCCTTTTCATAGAATATCTCTCTCGTGGAGGGTGTCTTCCCAGAAAGGTAATCTCCAAACTCAGATTCAGGATCGACTCCTTCCTTTAATGCCATCAAAATGGTGGGCTCATGCGGGTCACTAACTTCAGTCACAGCCAAGTCAAAACGGTCAAGATATGACCTCAAAGACTCTCCTGGCGCCTGCTTAATTCTTGACAATTCAATAACACTTTTGGACTTTCGGGTATGGAGTCGAAACTGATTCATAAAACGTTCGCTCAATTCCTTATAATTCGACACCGAACGAGGGGGAAGTCGGGTAAACCATAACAGCGCCACATCCTCTAAATAGATCGGGAATGCCTTACACTTCACTGCATCAGGAGCAGCAGCAGCATTCATGAGCCACGAGTATCGCATCAAATGCTGTCCTGGATCAGTTCTTCCATTGTACTTGTCCATCGTAGGAATTGTTTATCGAAATTCAATTGAAATTAAGCACTTTTAGATAATATTGAAAATTTTGAGAAATAGACTTAAAATGGTTTGAAATTAAATATAAGTGATAATGAACACATTTATAAATTTTGTAGATAAAATTTTATCCATAAAAATCATTAATCAATTTATACTGGTTTTCGATTGAAAATTTAAGTCGTATAGAGATTTATATTCATAAACGGCTATTTGGAAAGCCTTTAATTTTATTTTAAATGGTTTTTGACAACCTGAATGAACTATTAACATGTACAAATGGTTTCACAGATTTTGAAATAATTTAATGGAGACTTTACCTCCTTATAAGAAGCCTTAAGTGTTAAGTTAAAAACAAATCCCAAAGCTAAATAAAACAAAACCATGCCATGTGTTAGACCAAAAAGTGGTTCTAACACCCAAATTGACTAAAAGTAGAATAAAATAAGGTCAAAAGTAAAATGAACACACAGGATTTATAGTGGTTCGGCGAAGAAATGCCTACGCCCACTTGTCTTCCACTATTTTCAATGATGTAGTTGCAATTACAATGAAATATTCACTGAACTTCTCTCACAACTCACTTATATTCACTCAATTGTCTAAAAACAAATAATGAAAGAAGATTTGGATTTTCCGGGAGTGCTGAAATTCGGGTTATGAAGGTGGTTGAACTCTCAAAGTGCCAGAAAAAAAAGATCCTTTTCTTTGTCTCCAGATAGGGTATTTATAGGTGAAAATTCGCTCAGAACCCGATCCGGATCGGAGCCACGTGTCATCCATCCCATTAGCCTCGGGTTCGGATAGATTTATGTGTTGACAACGCACCAGAGCAGTGGACGTTGTGGTAGGAACTGGTCATAGCCGCTCCGAATAACTTGGCGATCATGCAGGAGAATGACGTGGAAGATGGGTTCGGATCGGAAGAGTATACAGGAGGGGTTCGGATCGGGGGAGTGTGCACAAAGGTGTTCGGATCGGCGTCTCTGATCCGACCCAGATTAACTTAGGACCAATTCTCTCTTCTTATTACTCTGCTCCGCTCGGTTCCGATCTATCTCTGTAGCAATTGGGTGGCTTTTCGATCCAACTGGAAGTAGGTTGCCCTCCGATCCGAACAGCTGTGCCTCTTTGATTCCAACAGAAATAGTTCACCGATCCGAACAACAAACTTTATCCGATCCGAGCCGCTACATTGCTTCGATCCGATCCGTTTCATTGCTTTCCAAGTTCTTCAATATTTCACATCTTGACTTTGTGTTGCCCAGTTCACAAAGTGGGCTAACACCATGTGATATGCCACATCATAATTCCACTTAACAAACCAACCCATGCGCACACCACTCGCCTCTTTTTGATGTGTCCTTTCCTTAAAATTCACTTTTGAGTTGTCAAAAATTTAATCTATTCTCTTCCCTTAAAAAGATAACACACCCTCCTTCTTTACTTCATTTTCCACTTCCTTTTCTTTCCTCCAAGCTCCAAAATAATGGCATCCTTCCACGAAACTCATGGCCAAAACTCCTTTTCCCCCTTCTCTCTACTTTTCTAACTCCAAACCACTTTATTTCATCTCCATTCCTCCTTACTAGCAACCTGATACCTTCATTTGCATAGCTTAAGCCCCAAACACTTTAGGCTGCACTCTTTTAGCCACCAAAACACCATTTTCCTACTTATAAACCACTCACACATTTCATTACTTAATAGACCTAGACTTTAATCCATTATAAATCTAACCTTCGGCACTTTGAAACCATAAAACAACACCTTTATTTTAAAACTCCGAACTTTCTCTTCCTAATTGCGAAGAAACATATATAAACTTATATACTTTGAATTTGTGGTGACGCTGATGTATTTGAGTAGCTATTTTGGTTGTTAAAGTGAGTTTTAGTTCACAGAAAACAAAAGGTCCTACCGTTTTAGAGATTGGTGGAGTGGATCCCTCGATGAGAGCTCCTCACTCACATTTGCTAGCTTAATTTGTTTCTTATGTTGCTACCGATGTTTATAAGTTATTATGATGTTAATGGCTTGCAAATAATGTTTGTTGTGATTAATGATGATAAAGCTAGTAGCTTTATGTAATGTGAGTTAGTTAAATCAATATTGTTAAAGAGGTTAATTAATAACGTTGATAAGGTTGGGTTATTTAAGTTGTGTTCGTTAATGAAAAGTTATTATGAATTTAAGTGGCCAAATATTTAAGTTAGTGAGGTAACATGACAACATTAAAGCTATGATGGTAAGGGAGCTGAATATGTGATTTTGGAAAAGTTGGTAAGCAATTTGGGATTATACTTGAAAAGCACCATGGTGTGAAGGGATAGGAAAACTTGATCATATACTCAATGTTGTTTGAATGTGATTGGTGTATGGAATGATTGAATGAAAATGGTTGACAATGATTTAAAATCTGAATGTGATGTGTGTTAAGGTGGATTTTCTTTGCTAGTTGTGGAAATGAATTGTTGATGAGATTTAATACCTAAATTAACAAAGGTTTGAATAGGTATTATGTGTTAATGATCTTAACACTTATGCTGATGATGCCATTATGTGGTAACTTGATGTTAATAGTTGTTAATGACTATTATAGGATGTTAATGATGTGGGAAATCTATACAAAATAGATTAAATGGTGATTGTTTAAGTATTATTTCAAATTGGAAATTTAACTGAATATTTTATTAATAAAATATTCAATGAAAAATAAAAGTTTGAATTTTAGTCCAAAATAGTTAGGAAAGAAAATTTAAGTAATTACGAATAGTTTTTGTAAATATAAGAATTTTATTTGAACCATTTTTCAAGTAATAAAGGAATGTTTTCAATTTTAAATTGAAAATGAATAGTAATTTTAAAAGTGAAGTTTGGTTTGGGCGTCCAGGAATTGTTTTAATAAGATTTTATTGTCCAGATTATCTTATTTATTTTTATAATGGACTTCAAATGATAAGTTTTGGAAAATTATATTATTTTAATGATTTAAATAATATTAAAATGATTGAATAATGGAATCTATTTTTTTCAAGTGAAATCATTGAAATATAGTTTCCAAAAGTGATTATATATGTTTTTTATAATTAATAAGATATTTTGGAAGTAATTCAATTTAATTCTAATTATTAATCAAAGTTTGGTGTGAATAGGACTAGTCCCGCAATGGTAGTTAGCGATTTTCGACCAATGACTTCAAATTTATGTACTAGGAGATCTGACCACTGGGTTTTTCCAAAAGAAAAATGTTGAGTTCAAAATGAAAAGAGTTTTCAAATGCAAAAGAAACCAGTAATATCCAACGGTCAGATTTTGAAATAAGCTAAAATCAAATTTCTAGAAAAATCCAGAATTTGCACTTAACGACCTGAAATTGGATTTTTAGGAAATGAATTATTTTTAAATTATTAAAAATATGGATAAATAATAATAAATGGTTTTAAAGTGATTTAAATTGATAAAATGAAGTTTTGAATAATATAAAAGTCATTTTGACTAAACCAGTTAATATAAGCCTATTCGTAGCGCTTTTTATGACGTTATTACAACAGTTTCTGAAAAGAGTTATTTAGAAGTTTTAAACTCCATTGTTTTCATCTATGACTTGAGTAATCATTTTTGAATAATTAATAAGTGAAATCTGAATTTAATGGGAAACGATTTGGTGATAATCTGGATAATTATCTTTAGTTGAAGACAAATACCATGACAACTGTTTTTAGTTCTCACGCCAGTCACATGACTGACTTGGAGTTTATTGTTTTCCACCTGAACTCTGAGTGATCATAATTTCCATATGTGTAACCTGGTTGTTTTGGTTTTGCAAATTTATCTATGGGTTCATTTTTACAGCATGATTCTGGATTACGGCTGGAGCTATACTCTGGATCATTTCATTGTTATCTGCCGAGAGTTTTTATTTTCCACTATGTGTTAATTTTCCTCTAATATTTGCGATGTAATCTGATATATTATGGTACTTATATGTAATGTTGAAATGATTTTATTGAAATTTTTCTTTGTTTTTTCCAATGTGTGAGTACCTCTAACAATCTACCATTGAAAACGGTTGAAGTCTGTTTAATTACCATTTTGAACTGGACCCGGAGGCGGGATGTTACAAAAATGGTATCATAGATTTTATTTACAAATCTTTGAGGTATGACTCATTAGAATAAGATGAAAAGACTGATCAGAGGTAGAATTAGTAATATGTTATAAAAGAAAACTCATTAGACATAGGATCAATAATATCCTAGATGATGACTCATTAGAGATAGGCTTAGTAGTGCCCTAGAATGAGTTTTATGGTATTATATATGAGAGATGTATCTATTATTTTCATATATAAGTTATTTTTTACTTTGAAAATATATTTTGAGTATATAAAAGATATATGTTTTCACATCATTTAAAATTGAAAAGTTAATCAACAAATTTATTGCTGGATGTGATGTGAGATAATCAGTTCAACTAATAAATAAGAGTTTGAGTATCTTGTTTGTTGTTGAGATTGGAATATCAAGTATAATAGGATTTTGAATATACGCCTTTCAAGAATATGTATGAAGTCTTAAATATACTAGATAGATATAGAATCACTTTCTAGTCGCTTGAGGATGATTCTGTTGATGATCATGGAATCACCAATGTTTATTTTCGAGTTTCAAAAGTGGGATAACTATATAATTCCAATTGAAATGTTGAAATACACTTAAAAATCATAAGTAATTGGAATGATTTGAGCTTTAAATTGAACTAGCACAAGTAAAATTGATTAAAAAGACAAAAATGAATCAAATGAATTAAAACTTAACTTAAGAGAAGTTAAATAGAAGTGGATTGGATCTAAAATTCTTTCAAGTGGAATTGAATGTAAATTGAATTCATTGGTTCAAAGGCTGGAAATTAATTAGGATTGGGCATGTATGTATTGGTAGGTTATTAAGTGAAGGCTAAGAAGTGGAATAAAATGGAATGCTTGACACAAAGGTACATATTTACCATATTGATTTAGTTTGATGATTTTATAAGCCATTGTACTTTTGTATTTTCTTTTGGATTGGTGAGGGCCTAGAGAGGCAAGTTGCAGTTGTACCGATAGGGCCATATAAAGGGGATTATGGAAAAAAGTTCGAAAATTTAACATGTTAGCCAAATTTCGAGAATTTGGAAGTTCTTGGAAATTGAAAAGTTGAAGAACTTAAGTGATTTAGAATGCAGGCTATGTTGGTAAAGTAAATGACCTTTAGTTTCGTCTTCGATTTCGAGGACGAAATCTTTTTAAGTAGGGGAACTTTTTTAGTTAACTTAAAATATGAATTTTTAATTAATTTTTAGTGCATCTTGAATTGTCAAATATTGAATTTGGACTTGAGAAAATTTGAAAATAATTTTTTAAGCTTGGTTTTATATTTTATTGGTATTAAAACAAGGTTAGTAAACTTATAAAATAACTTTAAAAGTGAAAATATTGAAAATAGATAATTTAATATTTTTTAATAACCTGAAAATAGAGCATTTTTGAGATAGTCTCAGAATTTGACAAAACAAGGTTCTTTGGATCCGTATAAGTGAGATATAGTAGGATTTCAAATTTCGTATTGATTGGACTTATGGTTTGATTATACGAGTTGAAAACACGTAGAATCGTTTATTGAAATTCCATTGTAATTAAGCACTTTTAGATAACACTGAAAAAATTGAAAAAATTGATAAATAGATTTAAAATGGTTTAAAATTAAATATAGGTGATAATGAACCCGTTTATAAATTTTCTTGTTAAATTTTTATACATAAAAAACATTAGTTCATTTACACTGATTTTCGATTGAAAATTTAAGTCATACAGAGATTTATATTCGTAAACGGCTATTTGGAAAGCCTTTAATTTTATTTTAAATGGTTTATGACAACCTTAATGACCTATTAACATATACTAGTGGTTTCATAGAGTTTAGAATAATCTATGGGGGATATTACCTTCCTTATAAGAAGCTTTAAGTGTTAAGTTAAAATAAATTCCTAAGTTAAAGAAAACAAAACCATGCCAAGTGATATGCCACATCATAATTCCACTTAACAAACCAACCCATGTGCACACCACTCCCCTCCTTTTGAGGTGTCCTTCTTTCCTTAAAATTCACTTTTAAATTGTCAAAAATTTAGTCCATTCTCTTCCCTTCAGAAGACATCACACCCTCCTTCTTCACTTCATTTTCCATTTCCCTTTCTTTTCTTCCAAGCTCCAAAATAACGGCCTCCTTCCATGAAACACACAACCAAAACTCCTTTTCCCCACTTTTCTAACTCCAAACCAGTTTATTTCATCTCCTTTACTCCTTACTAGCACCTCACTACCCTCATTTTCCAAGATTAATCCCCAAATACCTTAGGTCGTACTCTATTGGCCACCAAAACACCATTTTTTCACCTTTAAACCACTCACCCACTTCACTACTTCATAGACCTAGGCTTTAATCCACTATAAATCCAACCATTGGCAGTTTTAAAACCATAAAACAACACCTTTATGATAAAAATCCAAGCTTTCTCTTCCTAAGTGCAAACAAACATATATAAAGTTATATACTTTGAACTTGTGGTGATGTTGAAGTAAATAAGTGGCTATCTTTGTTGCTAAAGTGAGTTTGAGGTCATAGAAAACAAAAGGTCCTACCTTTTTAGATATTGGTGGAGTGGATCCCTCGATGAAAACTCCTCACTCACATTTGCTAGCTTAATTTATTTCTTATGTTGCTACTGATGTTTATAAGTTATTATGATGTTAATGGCTTGCAAATAATGTTTGTGGTGATTAATGATTATAAAGCTAGTAGCTTTATGTAATGTGAGTTAGTTAAATAAGTGTAAGAGGTAAATTAATAATGTTGATAAGGTTAGGTAATTTGAGTTGTGTTCGTTAATGAAAAGTAGTTATGAATTTAAGTGGCCAAATATTCAAGTTAATGATGTAACATGATAACAAAAGCTATGATGGTAAGTGGACTAAATATGTGATTTTGAAAAAGTTAGTAAGCATGGGATTATACTTGAAATGCACCATTGATTTCAAGTGATAGGAAAACCTGATCATATACTAAATGGTGTATGTATGCGATTGGTGTATGGAATGATTGATATGAAATTGGTTGGCATTGATTTGAAATCTGAATGCGATATGTGTTAAGGTGGCTTTGTTTTTCGAGTTGTGGAAATGAATTCTTAATGAGATTTAATGCGATGGTTTGAGTAGGTATAAAGTGTTAATGCCTTAACACTTATGCTGATGATGCCACTATGTGGTAACTTGATGTTAATAGTTGTTATTGACTATTATAGGATGCTAAAGATATGTGAAATCCATATAAACTGAATTATATGGTGATTGGTTGAGTATTATATCAAATTTGAAATTTGATTGGATATTTTATTAATAAAATATTCAGTGAAAAATAAAAGTTTGAATTTTAAATCCAAAATAGTTTGGAAAGATAATTCTAGTAATTAAGAATAGATTTTGTAAAAATAAGAATTTCATTTGAACCACTTTTTAAGTAATAAAGCATGTTTTCAAATTTAAATTGAAAATGAATAGTAATTTTAAAAGTGAAGTCTGGTTTGGGTGTCCAGGAAATGTTTAAATAAAATTTTATTGTCCAAATTATCTTATTTATTTTTATGATGGATTTCAGGAAAATTTGGACTTAAAATGATAAGTTTTGAAAATTTATATTATTTTAATGATTCGAATAATATTAAAATGGTTAAATAATGGAATATTTAATTTTTAAGTAAAATCATTGAAATATAGTTTCCAAAAGTGATTATATATGTTTTATATAATTAATAAGCTATTTTTGAAGAAATTCGATTTAATTTCAATTATAAACCAAAGTTTGGTCTGAATAGGACTGGTCGCGCAGTAGTAGTTCACAAATTTTAACCATTGATTTCAAATTTACTTGGTGAGAGATCCGATCATCGGATTTTTCCGAAATGAAAAAAATTGGGTTCGAAATGAAAAGAGTTCTCAAATGCAAAGGGAAGCAATAAGATCCAATGATTAGATTTTGAAATAAGCCAAAATCAAATTTCTAGAAAAATCCAGAATTTGAAGTTAACGACTTGAAATTGGACTTTTAGGAAATGAACTATTTTTAAATTATTAAAAATAGGGATAAAATATGATAAATCATAATAAATAGTTTGAAAGCGATTTAAATTGATAAAACGAAGTTTTGAATAATATAAAAGTCATTTTGACTAAACTAGTTAATATAAGTCTATTCGCAGCGCTTTTTGTGACGCTATTACAACATTTTCTTAAAAGTGTTATTTAGATGTTTTAAACTCAACTGTTTTCATCTATGACTTTAGTAATCATTTTTGAATGATTAATAAATGAAGTTTCAAATTTAAAAGGAATCGATTTGGTGATAATCAAGATAATTATCTGTAACTGAAGACAAATACTACTTGAGGAATTTAAAAGGGTTTTCCCTTATTCCACTTATAGTGTTAGTTGATATGGAAATTTATATCGATTATGAGCTGATACGATTACTGTGAAGATTTCATCTAGAATGAAAGTATGATTTTGTGTTTGTCGTGAATAATGTCTCAAATAGCATCTATTCTTTAACCCAATTAAAGACATAATTAGCTTCCAATTTAAGTAATCATTGAATAATGATTTGGAAGATCTAAAAATAAGTTAGGGTTTTAAATAATTCCTTGAAGAATAATTTGAATGAATGAAATGAGAAAAGAATTGATAAAGGTTATTATAATTTACCAAAATAAATATAAATATGGTTTTTGGGTAAGGAACTAGTCACATTCTATCGTAGGTAGAAATTTCCATAAATCGATAGAGTGGGAATGGTGCCTCCTCTGTGTTCCATTAAGTGAAAGGGAACAAAATTTTGATTTTTGGTAATAACCTTTGTGTTAAGGTTTAAATTTAAATCAAGGAATAATCCAAAATAGAATGAAACTTGTGATATCCTTGTATATTCTCCACATGTTTTTAAATTTACATTTATTATTCGGAGACTGGGAATGGTGTTTGGATCCGTAAACCATTCTGAATAATAAAATGATGTGTTGAAGCAAGTCGAATGCTATTGAAGACGATGGTCCGGGAAAATTCACATCGGAAGGACCGCTTGTTGAATGTCTCGAATGGATAGATTCCATTTGAAGATGGATTTTATATCAGTTAAGTGGCAGTGGTCAGGATGTATTTGAAGGAATTCTGAATTTGCAAGGGCTTCTCTCCATTTGTTGGACGTGGAATAAGGTGCCCTCGGTTTCATTCTGACCCAAAGGGACTTGTATGGATGTATGTTTGATATTGTATTTTGTAATGTATGATTGGCTTTTATTAAACATATTTTTGTTGGTAGGGGAGGTTTATCCCTTATCTTAACACCCTTATTTGAGACGTATGAGCTCAAAGGTTATATGGTTAATGATTATCGATTACATATCATGGAATGGCAGTGTGGCATATTAAGTGATGTGCTATGATGATCAAAGAGTAGCTTACTAAAGCATATCTTTGTGTAACGAGACTTTGACAGCCTTACATCCCGCAAATGACCAATACAGGAAAAGATACACCAAGATTATGGGGCTCATAACCCTAGGGGATGACCATTTTCTTCTAAATCTTTGAAGCAACACTATAGTATAGAGCCTAGGTGTTTGATATATGGCTATTATGTGGTAGTTCTATGGTATGGAGCCTTGGCATTTTACTATTGTAGTTTTGTTGGAAATTTGGGTACCCAAAGAGAAAGGTCGGTAACGATCGGGAAATGGCATACTCATGTGGCATGGCTTTGAACAACATCGACAACCTTGTGTTGGTAGAGACGGGTTTACTTCTTGGGACGTCCCTCTAAAGGCATGCCCATTCGATAAGGAAGTTCCTTATTGTAACGTCCCGCATTTTTATCAGTTTGAATTTGAATATTTAAATCAGTTTAAATATTGAAGTTATAGTATAAGTGGATTTATTAAAACGAAGTTCAACGTATAAAAATATATATTAAATATAATCTAGCCCGTAATATCGCGGTAGTTCGTAAATTAACATTTTGAACTTCAACTGAATGTAGCAGACACGTTTTGAATCGGATTTCTTCGAAACGAGAAATATTGGATTCTGTTGAACTATATCTTTCCAATGGAAGTGGAAAATGGAGATTTTGTCGTATAGATTGCAAGATACATCCAAAACAAATATTCAGAAAGTCGCTATGAAATCGTATATCGACCACAACGGTTTATTTGAAATAACTAGATATCGGATTCGAATTTGAACAGGGTTCTTTTGAGACATAGCGATAATTTAATTTTTAGAATTTTACTGTAATTTTTAATAAATTAAATACGCAACTTTTTATTTGGAGTATTTTGCACCCTGTATCGATATTTTAGGGTTTCAAAATATGAATTAACCTACCGATATTATTATATTTCTGGAGTCGGGACACCTCGCTCGTCACAATGGTGTTCCTAATTCTGTCCGTAACAGCCCTGCATAAACGGAATTCGATACAATGGGTACTGCATAAATATCAACTATTCAAACAAGATAGACACCTCATCTCCTTAGATATTTAGTCAAACTAAATCCATACCCTATTGTTCTAGCCTTATCTAAGTGAAACGCAAGGAATACTTCCAAATTAAGGCATTTCATACCTCGTTTTCATAACCTACAGCTATGACCATTCTGCTATGTCCATTCTCTTCAACATTTTAATATGCTCACGTCCTATTTACATGGCTACCATGTTGTTTACTCTTACCCTATTACTCCATTTCGAAGTAAGGCAAACCTACCATATGGCCTCTGTGAAAATAACCTATATTGAATTCAGCTATCACCCTAAGCTAACGAATTATATAAATGTATATAATCTCATACCTTAACACTTAAGATATGTCTCCATAGATTTTGCAAATCATTGAAAGCAAGTATAGCCCATATTTCAAGGTATAGGGACCATAACGCTATATTAAATAACATAATCTACTCTACATTAAACCAAAGACCCATACCCTACCTACACCTACTACTTAACCCTTAAGCAACCTTCTACTATATAAATGAATCTCAATTCGTTTACTTCACCCAGACGAGATCTAAAAATATACATCAAAACAAAGCCTTAAAATCCCGATGAGATGGAGGCGCGAGACAGTACAGGAAGTCGATGAAGGAAGCATGCGTTGTCTTGGGGTTTGCCGACACGTGGTTGCAGGTGACTGCGAGGGGGTATGCTACAGAGATGGATCATATTCTTTCATGAAATGGGGTAATCTTATACACATCAGGAGCACATTTCCGTGAGCACCAATGTAGGAGCGAAACAGCAGTGGAGGGAAAGTTTTCTGTATTGCGTGAAGTTTAAGGGGTGTAAGGAAGTTGGACTATGAAGTGGAATCACGTCGGGTAGAGACTGTGTTGTGCACAGAAGGGAGGAGTTCACGAAGGAATGCATGGCAATAAAGGGATGGACTGTAGCTGACGTCAAGAAAGGAATGGATGGAGAAAAGGTTGTGTGTTCATAAAAAGAAGCATGGGTGTTGTTGTGTTTTTGCATGATTGTAGAGGGGAAGTGATATTACGGTGGTGATAAAATAATATACACGGGCGTGGGATTTCATAGGATAAAAATGGTGGACGGGTGGGGTATGTTGTAAGTGGATTTTTGGTCAAGTAGCCGGGCACCTTGTTTTAAATATGAGGAGTAAGTTGGATCATTTAGTGAAGTAAATGGAGTACATATGGGACAAAATAACATGGGAAGGGAGCTGGAAATGGAAGGTGAAATTTGTAGAAGCAGGATGGTAGGAGATAACGTGTGCATGAGCGGAAAGTAAGTGATCTTTAGGACCGCATGGAAGAAGTGTACATAGTAAAGCTGGTCTAAAGTCATTTGGAGCTCGTTTGAAATTGGCGAAATAACACGCAGATATAATCAATTGACGCATATCGTTATTTAACGGTTAACGCGCAAAGGTGAGTAAATTCACTAACTCTGATCTATTTTAAAATATTATAATTATATTTTAATGTTGTTTGAAAGTTGTATGATGATCGATTAGGTAGATTACAAGTAAATTGGTTGGAATATATATATCGTCGTATATATACACATTATCGGCCGGACACCGATTCCACCGATTTTAATATTCCCTAGTATAGAGTTAGTGCTGATTGGTTGACTAACATCTGTGGATGCGGAAACCGATTGGAAGAATCCAACCGGATTCCTAAATATTTATATGTACCGTTTGTTTATATATGCACTGTTTGAACCACGTTGAATGAAAATTCAACGTTATAACTAGACGATATCGATTAAGAGTATAACAACAGTAGACCATAAACCCATCGTTTTGTTAAGAAGTTGATTGGCCGTCAGGCAAATCAACGAAGTTAATTATAAAAATTATATTTTTATAATTAAAGAGAAGATTCAAATTTATAATAGAAGTTCTATTATAAACCAGTGTTTTAGAGTTCGTTTTATAAAGTAAATATAAATGATTATTTGACATTTAAATAAATTATTAAGATATAATCATCCTGCGAGTGAATAATTTGGATAATTATTTTAAAGCAAAAAGTTAAGAAATATTATTAGATTAATTATATTAATCTAATGTTAAGAAGTAATTAAAATCAGTTAACTAATTTACTAATGGAATGAAGTCGATTTAATCGACTGTTATTTGGGAAAATGATTATTAGATTAATTGGTCTTTAATTAATCTAATGAAATAGTTTAGAAATAAATTTATCAAAATTAATGAGATTTTAATTACCTCTTAGTTTAAGAAGTTATAAATAGAACTATGGAACGGAGAAAGCAAAGAGTTAATGTTTAATATAAATAATCATAAACAATAGAGATTTCAAAGTAAGAATATGGTGTTACAAAACCATAGTTAAAATTTAACAAGAAAATACATTCTGATAGATATTATAAGTAATAAGAGATTAGAGTACAGACTTACATATGTTCTAAGGTAAGAACGTTGTCGATCAAGGTCTGAGAGGTAAATCAAATACCCCAACTTGAACGGCTGCACTATTATCGAGGAACGATAAGTTTGTAACGAAAAGGAATGTCAAGATTAGTATAAAGGGAATATAGCTGCGTATTGCAAGTCTTAAAACTATAGCGATAAAGTAACGCTGTTGACTAGGCTTAAGCGTGACTGTTATGTCAAGATTAGTTATAACGAAGAATATGACAGCGTATGACAAGTTTGAACTATAACGATAAAATAACGCTGTTGATAAGGTAAGTGTGACTGTAATGTTGAGATTGGTTATAAAGAGAATATTACAGCGGATTGCAAGTTTTTACTATAGCGATAAATTAGCGTTGTTAACCAAACTTAAGCGTGATTTTTATATATAGCAGCACTTCCTAGGAAATGAAACAGTTTGATCTGAAATCCACTTATTCTAAAAGTAATAGGTAACGACGTTTGTTCAAAGATAATATAAGAATAAGTTTAGAAAGAGAAATGAGAGAATCATGGTAGAAAACGATGGCAGTATTTCGATGTTCGAAATATAATTAGAATTAAACCATTAGGATTTGGAACTATAATTCGACGAAGTTGAATGTATTAAAGTAAATTATTTTAGGAATTATAATCTGATAAAATCGATTCTTAGCTTAAACAAATAAATTATAATAGGATATGTAATCATTATTTAGTTATAAACTTGACATTGATAAGAAGTTGACTTAGAGAACAGAGTTTATAAGGTGGATTGGGAATATAAAGTATGAAAGAGGTTTCGGTAAACGAGATAATGGTATTGATTATATAAATAAAGAGTTATTTGATAAAGGTATTCAGATTTCTATAACAGGAATGGTATGCACATTTTTAAGTGAATAATGTTTTAAAAGTAAACGGTTGGCCGACTAAAATATTTATAGTGAAATTGGAAATATTTTTCCAATAAAGATAGGGTATATGATCCAAGTGTAGAAACCAAGAAATGTGAAAAGAATGAAAATGTTTCGAACGTTAATAACATATATTTTCTGGAAAATGGGAAGTAAGAGTTAAATAACTGGGGATGGTCTTTTAGGAAGTATGAAAAGGCTAAAACGGGATTTGAGAAATATCTGGTAAGATATGGGAATTCGAATAGTAAAACGAATGTTAAATAAAAGTTCCCGTGGTTGTGTGATGTTTAGTTATACATTAGAATGGATGTTTGTTTTTACTTCGATGGTTAAATAACCGGCTATCGAAGTGTGTGGCCATCGTTGTCAATATCGAGAGACTGGTTGGATTTATTATCCTAAAACCACTCCATATAGGCATAAGCGCATCGAATTAGATATCCTGAAATTAATTGAAGACGGAGTAAAATGAAAGGGTCGTCCAGTTCCAGAATGGTATTTTCTGTTTGTCCAGTCCCAGGACAACTTGTATGGACGAGTGTCTGACGGAGTATTTCCAACGGTCACGCCGTTGATTTTACGAGTATACCAAGTTGGTGGGGAGAATGTAACTTCTCTTTATTCTACACCCAATGTGCATTTGTGTAATCAATGTGTGATTACGGATTTGACAATGTGGCATTCAAAGGGAATGGTGATCAGATGTTCTGAAGATAGACGTAGCCTCTAGCCTCACAACAGGAAGTAACAAAAGTTGGGCTAGGCAGCATGGCTAGTTGGGTCATCCCCAAGCAGGGTGTATTGTCACCGATCTAGAGAAAATTCATATTTATACTTCTTTTCGATTTTGTATCTTCGGATGACGCTTAGGTGGCCTACAACCGTGGTGGCAATATATTCGCGACACTCAAGCTAAATGAGAGAGCGGACATGTGTGGCTGGGTTGCAAGACGTTCTTGTTGAACCCTGAGTGTATCCTCTCTAGAGTACACTGATCAAAAGGTGCTCCCATACCTTGTCTGTTGGAATCCATTCTCCAATAAGCGCCCTGTGGTTTATGATTTTATACTATGTATATGTGGAGCGTGAGATGCAAGCGTTCTGCTACTTGGATATTTATTTGATTAGACATTATTATAATATCACTGGATTTTGATATCAAAATACTTTGGGTTATAGTAAGGTAAAAACTGTCCATGTTTATGTGTGGGTTGGTCTTACTATTATCCTTTTGTTTCAAAAGGATTTTCAAAGTAAAACAATACGGTTGGAATTTTGTCACACCAGTCCCATGACTGACCCATAGTTTATTTTGTTTGTTTTCCCTAAACTCTTGGGTGCCCAAATTTGTACGGGCAGTCAAGTGTTTCAGGATTTTTCAGATTCACTTGAAGGAGCTGGAAGCAGAAGGCTTCACCATTAATTAGTTGGAGATTATTTCCGCTGTGATATATACGAGTTGTACTCTGATATATGGTATGTATATATATACAAATTCAGATTTGTATTTCAAAGTTATGTTATATTACATGTTATTCGTTCCGCTGTGAGTTTCGTGTTCACTCTGATTCTGTTCAGTTGTGATCTCCTTCTTCTTCTATTCTATTAGTTCTATCTTTTCTATCTCACCCTCTAAATTCTTCTATTAATGATCTGAATTTTCGTGCACTTTGTGTTGAATGTGTAGGATATTAGTCAGCTCAAATTGGTACGGATTTTCCGGCCATTACAGTTGGTATCAGAGCTGAAGGTTAAATAATTACCTTGGCTCTGTGGCGTAACTCAATAGAGATGGAGTAAGTAATACTCTAGATTGAGTTTGAGTGTATATATATATATATGAGCTCGTATTTGTATATTAATATAAAAACTATTTTATATTGTGTTGACTGGTCAGTCGAATGGTTTATAAATTCTGGTCGAAACAGTAGTGCAAACTGCGTCGATAGGTGTTTCTAAATTCTTGAATAGATTAATCCGACACAGTATGTTTTGAAAAGTGGGTAAATGAAATAATTTTACCCAAAATATATATTGATATATAAAGAAGTACATATCTTGAGATTATTAAAGTATTGATCGTTATTATGATCAAATAAGATTTGTAATTAAGTTGGTTATATAAATAACCAGTCGAAATATTATACAAGTATAATATACAGAATCAGATAGATAAAATCTGAGTTTAAAACCAGAATTGAAATAAAACTCTGGAAACTTGGAAAAGAGCTGGAAAGAATGTTTGGATTAAATATATGGGAATTTTAAAATCCTGGGAGATTTGAAATTGTTTTCCAAGTGTTGTGAAGGATTTTTTTTGAAGTAATTTCGAAAATAAAAGTGTTTGAAAATAAGTTTTGAAAGCGATACAGTATTGAACTCACTTGGGTTGCTGGAAAATAATTCTGCTGATGACTGCAGCATCATCAGTGTTCATTTTCGAGTTTCTAAGTGATGAATTACTACCAAAGATTTTGTTTTGAATTGCTTTGAGAAAATAAGTTGTTCGGAAATTCAAATGTTTTGAATTGCTATTATTATATAGATTTCAAACTGATTTGAAATAAAACCCTGGATTTTGAATCTCGGAATTTAAAATTTACTTCTCAAGTAAATAAATAGAAAATTTAACTAAGTTAAATAAAATTGGTTTGGATTAGAGGTAATCTGGAATGAAATCAAATTGGTGAGTAAGAATTTGGAATTAAAAATTGAATTGAAGTTTGAAATGGAATTTTACTTGGCCATAAGGAAGTGATTGTTTTAAGGATAAGTTGATTGGAGATCAAATGGAAATGCATCTGTATATGCTGATAGGACAACAAATGGAATAGAAAAGAGTCGAATGCCCGATAAAAAGGTATAAGTTTACAGTATATTTGGGTATGAGATTTTTGAGCTACTTTGAAAAGTCGTTTGGTTGTTTGATTTGGAAAAGGCCCAGAGTGGCGAATGGTAGTAGCACCGGATGAGCCATGTAGAGGAGATGCTGGCGAACTTCTCTGAAAATTTAAGCTGTTAGGAAATTTTCAGAATTTTGAAAATATTTGAAATAAGAAGGAATTAATATTTTAAATTGAAATTAATCAGTTCAGTTGAAACTGAAATTGTGAAGTAAACCAAAAATATTTTTAACCTGTTTATAACAGAGATTGTAGCATTTTCCCTATCTTAGCAATTTCAAGGACGAAATAATTTTAAGGGGGAAGGACTGTAACGTCCCGCATTTTTATCAGTTTGAATTTGAATATTTAAATCAGTTTAAATATTGAAGTCGTGGTATAATTGGATTTATTAAAATGAAGTTGAACGTATAAAAATATATATTAAATATAATCTAGCCCGTAATATCGCGGCAGTTCGTAAATTAACATTTTGAACTTCAACCGAGTGTACCAGACACGTTTTGAATCGGATTTCTTCGAAACGAGAAACGTTGGAATCTTTTGAACTATATCTTTCCAATGGAAGTGGAAAATGGAGATTTCGTCGTATAGATTGCAAGATACGTCCAAAACAAATATTCAGAAAGTCGCTATGAAATCGTATATCGACCGTAACGGTTTATTTGAAATAACTAGATATCGGATTCGAATTTGAACAGGGTTCTTTTGAGACATAGCGATAATTTAATTTTTAGAATTTTACTGTAATTTTTAATAAATTAAATACACAACTTTTTATTTGGAGTATTTTGCACCCTGTATCGATATTTTAGGGTTTCAAAATATGAGTTAACCTACCGATATTATTATATTTCTGGAGTCAGGACACCTCGCTCGTCACAATGGTGTTCCTAATTCTGTCCGTAACAGCCCTGCATAAACGGAATTCGATACAATGGGTACTGCATAAATATCAACTATTCAAACAAGATAGACACCTCATCTCCTTAGATATTTAGTCAAACTAAATCCATACCCTATTGTTCTAGCCTTATCTAAGTGAAACGCAAGGAATACTTTCAAATTAAGGCATTTCATACCTCGTTTTCATAACCTACAGCTATGACCATTTTGCTATGTCCATTCTCTTCAACATTTTAATATGCTCACGTCCTATTTACATGGCTACCATGAAGTTTACTCTTACCCTATTACTTCATTTCGAAG
Source organism: Allium sativum (assembly GCA_030737875.1). Taxonomy (NCBI): domain Eukaryota; kingdom Viridiplantae; phylum Streptophyta; class Magnoliopsida; order Asparagales; family Amaryllidaceae; genus Allium; species Allium sativum. The sequence goes on from CM060918.1 coordinate 514,039,265, forward strand.
TAATGCAAACCTACCCTATGGCCTCTATGAAAATAACCCATATTGAATTCAGCTAGCAACCTAAGCTAACGAATTATATAAATGTATATAATATCATACCTTAACACTTAAGATATGTCTCCATACATTATGCAAATCATTGAAAGCAAGTCTAGCCCATATTTCAAGGTATAGGGACCATAATGCTATATTAAATAACACAATCTACTCTACATTAAACCTAAGACCCATACCCTACCTACACCTACTGCTTAACCCTTAAGCAACCTTCTACTATATAAATGAATCTCAATTCGTTTACTTCACCCAGACGAGATCTAAAAATATATATCAAAACAAAGCCTTAAAACCCCGATGAGATGGAGGCGCGAGATAGTACAGGAAGTCGACGAAGGAAGAATGCGTTGTCTTGGGGTTTGCCAATGCGTGGTTGCAGGTGACTGCGAGGGGGTATGCTACAGAGATGGATCATATTCTTTCATGAAATGGAGTAATCTTATACACATCAGGAGTACATTTCCATGAGCACCAATGTAGGAGCGAAACAGCAGTGGAGGGAAAGTTTTCTGTATTGCGTGAAGTTTAAGGGGTGTAAGGAAGTTGGACTGTTAAGTGGACTCACGTCGGGTAGAGACTATGTTGTGCACAGAAGGGAGGAGTTCACGAAGGAGTGCATGGCAATAAAGGGATGGACTGTAGCTGACGTCAAGAAAGGAATGGATGGAGAAAAGGTTGTGTGTTCATAAAAAGAAGCATGGGTGTTGTTGTGTTTTTGCATGATTGTAGAGGGGAAGTGATATTACGGTGGTGATAAAATAATATACACAGGCGTGGGATTTCATAGGATAAAAATGGTGGACGGGTGGGGTATGTTGTAAGTGGATTTTTGGTCAAGTAACCGGGCACCTTGTTTTAAATATGAGGAGTAAGTTGGATCATTTAGTGAAGTAAATGGAGTACATATGAGATAAAATAACATGAGAAGGGAGCTGGAAATGGAAGGTGAAATTTGTAGAAGCAGGACGGTTGGAGATAACGTGTGCATGAGCGGACAGTAAGCGATCTTTAGGATCGCATGGAAGAAGTCTACATAGTAAAGCTGGTCTAAAGTCGTTTGGACCTCGTTTGAAATTGGCGAAATAACACGCAAATATAATCAACTGACGCATATCGTTATTTAACGGTTAACGCGCAAGGGTGAGTAAATTCACTAACTCTGATCTATTTTAAAATATTATAATTATATTTAATGTTGTTTGAATGTTGTATGATGATCGATTAGGTAGATTACAAGTAAATTGGTTGGAATATATATATCGTCGTATATATACACATTATCGGTTGGACACCGATTCCACCGATTTTAATATTCCCTAGTAGAGAGTTAGTGTTGATTGGTTGACTAACATCTGTGGATGCGGAAACCGATTGGAAGAATCCAACCGGATTCCTAAATATTTATATGTACCGTTTATTTATATATGCACTATTTGAACCATGTTGAATGAAAATTCAACGTTATAACTAGACGATATCGATTAAGAGTATAACAACAGTAGACCATAAACCCATCGTTTTGTTAAGAAGTTGATTGGCCGTCAGGCAAATCAATGAAGTTAATTATAAAAATTATATTTTTATAATTAAAGAGAAGATTCAAATTTATAATAGAAGTTCTAATATAAAACAGTGTTTTAGAGTTCGTTTTATAAAGTAAATATAAATGATTATTTGACATTTAAATAAATTATTAAGATATAATCATCCTGCGAGTGAATAATTTGGATAATTATTTTAAAGCAAAAAGTTAAGAAATATTATTAGATTAATTATATTAATCTAATGTTAAGAAGTAATTAAAATCAGTTAACGAATTTACTGATGGAATGAAGTCGATTTAATCAACTGTTATTTGGGAAAATGATTATTAGATTAATTGGTCTTTAATTAATCTAATGAAACAGTTTAGAAATAAATTTATCAAAATTAATGAGATTTAATTACCTTTTAGTTTAAGAAGTTATAAATAGAACTGTGGAATGGAGAAAGCAAAGAGTTAATGTTTAATATAAATAATCATAAACAATTGAGATTTCAAAGTAAGAATATGGTGTTATAAAACCATAGTTAAAAATTTATCAAGAAAACACATTCTGATAGATATTATAAGTAATAAGGGATTAGAGTACAGACTTATATCTGTTCTAAGGTAAGAACGTTGTCGATCAAGGTCTGAGAGGTAAATCAAATACCCCAACTTGAACGACTGCACTATTATCGAGGAACGATAAGTTTGTAACGAAAAGGAATGTCAAGATTAGTATAAAGGGAATGTAGCAGCGTATTGCAAGTCTTAAAACTATAGCGATAAAGTAACGCTGTTGACTAGGCTTAAGCGTGACTGTTATGTCAAGATTAGTTATAACGTAGAATATGACAGTGTATGACAAGTTTGAACTATAACGATAAAATAACGCTGTTGATAAGGTAAGTGTGACTGTAATGTTGAGATTGGTTATAAAGAGAATATTACAGCGTATTGCAAGTTTTTAACTATAGCGATAAATTAGCGCTGTTAACCAAACTTAAGCGTGATTTTTATATATAGCAGCACTTCCTAGGAAATGAAACAGTTTGATCTGAAATCCACTTATTCTAAAAGTAATAGGTAACGACGTTTGTTAAAAGATAATATAAGAATAAGTTTAGAAAGAGAAATGAGAGAATCATGGTAGAAAACGATGGCAGTATTTCGATGTTCGAAATATAATTAGAATTAAACCATTAGGATTTGGAACTATAATTCGACAAAGTTGAATGTATTAAAGTAAATTATTTTAGGAATTATAATCTGATAAGATCGATTCTTAGCTTAAACAAATAAATTATAATAGGATATGTAATCATTATTTAGTTATAAACTTGATATTGATAAGAAGTTGACTTAGAGAACAGAGTTTATAAGGTGGATTGGGAATATAAAGTATGAAAGAGATTTCGGTAAACGAGATAATGGTATTGATTATATAATTAAAGAGTTATTTGATAAAGGTATTCAGATTTCTATAACAGGAATGGTATGCACATTTTTAAGTGAATAATGTTTTAAAAGTAAACGGTTGGCCGACTAAAATATTTATAGTGAAATTGGAAATATTTTTCCAATAAAGATAGGGTATATGATCCAAGTGTAGAAACCAAGAAATGTGAAAAGAATGAAAATGTTTCGAACGTTAATAACATATATTTTCTTGAAAATGGGAAGTAAGAGTTAAATAACTGGGGATGGTTTTTTAGGAAGTATGAAAAGGCTAAAACGGGATTTGAGAAATATCAGGTAAGATATGGGAATTCGAATAATAAAACGAATGTTAAATAAAAGTGCCCGTGGTTGTGTGATGTTTAGTTATACATTAGAATGGATGTTTGTTTTTACTTCGATGGTTAAATAACCGGCTATCGAAGTGTTTGACCATCGTTGTCAATATGGAGAGACGGGTTGGATTTATTATCCTAAAACCACTTCGTATAGGCATAAGCGCATCGAATTAGATATCCTGAAATTAATTGAAGACGGAGTAAAATGCAAGGGTCGTCCAGTTCCAGAATGGTATTTTCTGTTTGTCCAGTCCCATGACAACTTGTATGGACGAGTGTCTGACAGAGTATTTCCAACGGTTACGCCGTTGATTTTAAGAATATACCAAGTTGGTGGGGAGAATGTAACTTCTTTTTATTCTACACCCAATGTGCATTTGTGTAATCAATGTGTGATTACGGATTTGACAATGTGGCATTCAAAGGGAATGGTGATCATATGTTCTGAAGATAGACGTAGCCTCTAGCCTCACAACAGGAAGTAACAAAAGTTGGGCTAGGCAGCATGGCTAGTTGGGTCATCCCCAAGCAGGGTGTATTGTCACCGATCTAGAGAAAATTCATATTTATACTTCTTTTCAATTTTGTATCTTCGGATGACGCTTAGGTGGCCTACAACCGTGGTGGCAATATATTCGCGACACTCAAGCTAAATGAGTGAGCGGACATGTGTGGCTGGGTTGCAAGACGTTCTTGTTGAACCCTGAGTGTATCCTCTCTAGAGTACACTGATCAAAAGGTGCTCCCATACCTTGTCTGTTGGAATCCATTCTCCAATAAGCGCCCTGTGGTTTATGATTTTATACTATGTATATGTGGAGCGTGAGATGCAAGCGTTCTGCTACTTGGATATTTATTTGATTAGACATTATTATAATATCACTGGATTTTGATATCAAAATACTTTGGGTTATAGTAAGGTAAAAACCGTCCATGTTTATGTGTGGGTTGGTCTTACTATTATCCTTTTGTTTCAAAAGAATTTTCAAAGTAAAACAATATGGTTGGAATTTACTCACACCAGTCCCATGACTGACCCAGAGTTTATTTTGTTTGTTTTCCCTAAACTCTTGGGTGCCCAAATTTGTATGGGCAGTCAAGTGTTTCCGGATTTTACAGATTCACTTGAAGGAGCTGGAAGCAGAAGGCTTCACCATTAATTAGTTGGAGATTATTTCTACTGTGATATATATGAGTTGTACTCTGATATATGGTATGTATATATATACAAATTCAGATTTGTATTTCAAAGTTATGTTATATTACATGTTATTCGTTCCGATGTGAGTTTCGTGTTCACTCTGATTCTGTTCAGTTGTGATCTCCTTCTTCTTCTATTCTATTAGTTCTATCTTTTCTATCTCACCCTCTAAATTCTTCTATTAATGATCTGAATTTTCGTGCACTTTGAGTTGAATGTGTAGGATATTAGTCAGCTCAAATTGGTACGGATTTTTTGGCCGTTACACTTATCCTTGGTCATTAGTTGGAAAACCCAAACTTATCAGCTACGTGCCAATATGATTTTCTATTGTAGATCCTGCATAAAACGCCTAGGAGGTCAGTATAATATTATGGTACCTATGTTGGCTAATATTGATAAATTTGTTTGCGAAAGTAATTTTTACACTATGCAGTAATAATAATATATGAGGATTTTTACATATCAAGCATATTTTGGTTATTATAAGGGAAAACTCGCCTAACTTGTGTTCGCATTGTGCGTGTGGCGCGAGACCTTATCGTAGCTTAATTTTCTAGAAAGGCATTGTGAGTTTTTGTACACTGGTATTCATACAGGGAAAACTCGTTCCATGTTATACGGCGTGGTCCTATGATTTACCTTACTTTAAAATGAAAGTAATTGTTTTTAGTTCTCAAACCAGTCCCTTGACTGAATCAGAGTTTATTGTTTTCCACCTAAACTTTGGGTGCCCATATTTTCCACCCGGGCAGCCTAGTAGTTTTGGTTCAGCAGATTTATCCTTAGGTTCATTTTAGAGCAGAATTTTTTATTATGGCTAGAGCTACACTTTGGATCATTTCATAGTCTTCGGCGGAGAGTTTTTATTTTCCATTGTGTATTTATTTTTCTCTGATATTTGCAGTGTGCTCTGGTAGATTATGGTACTATGATGTAATATTGTAATGATATTAATGAAAGTTCTCTTTGTTTGTTCCAATGTGTAAGTACCTCTAACAATCCACCATTGATAATGGTTGAAGCCTGTTTAATTACCAGCTTGAACCAGACCCGAAGGCGAGATGTTACATTTTGTGGGATTAGAGGGAAGAAGGTAGCTTCTGCGGAACGTGATAGGGTACTCCGTGGTGGTCCTCTGTGCGGTACGTTCTCTGACCATACTCATAGGCATTTGGTCTGTACGGTAGCACCAGTGAGTATACCTTGACTATAATGTTCGAGATTATAGTTTTGATGATAGCAACTTTATTTCAGTTATCATTATTAATTGATTATAAAATATATACTAACATCTCTATCTAGAATATATATATATATATATATACACATATGTAGGATTTGTATATAGGATTTAAGTACTGAAGACTATACAGTTTTAGGGTTCCAAGAGATTCAGAGTTCACGAGAGATTCAATACTCATGAGTTATCAAGTTTTTAAGAATTCAAAAGTTCTAGACAAATATAGTAATTGAGTCTAGTTTATATGTAAGACTCTGAATAGCACTCCAGGTTCAAGTTCTGTTTTTCCAAATTCTGATTTTGAAATTTCAAATTCTAATTTCAAATTGTTTTTTTATCTCACTTATGATTTCAAATGTAAGTTTTAAGTTTATATAGTTATATAGTTTTATAGTTATATAGTTTTCAAACCTGGTAACTTTATAAATATGTTTATGTAATATATTATTATGGTTTCGTGTGATCATACACTTTATAATATTCATTTATATCATTAAGTTTTGATTCAAGAATTTCCAGAATAATATATATGATTAAACATTTGAAAATTAGTCTTAAAAATAGTTTAAACATACATATGTCAACATACATAGGAGGCATGTCAACATACAACTGTCAGAAATTCAATTTTCAAAGGAAGAGTCTTTTCACTATTTGTAACATTCCAGAAGCATTGCAACCTTTCAAATCTTATAAACAGAGGCTGATTTCAATTTTTTTCATATATCTTCTTCTCCATCTTCACCCCCTCTTCATACCTCCATTAATAATTCATATTTTCTTGATTTCTACACTTCTATTTTGTCGATTTCTACTCTAATTACATAAAACTTCTTCTTTTCTCACTCTCTATCTACTATTCTCTAAATTGAAGTGCTATTGAAGAGTTATAAGTCTGTTGTAATCATTTGGGAAGTGTTTGGGAAAGGATGTGTTCCGTGTGCCACTTAAATCAAGGAAAGGGAGCGGTGTTGACCTTGCTGTCGTAAAATAAAGGGTGGTTGCAGTGTTAACCTTGTAGCCGTGAAATTAAGGGGATTGTACTTGGATATTGATAATAACAAAAGTCCGTGCAATCCAGCATTGTGTTATCTGTTTCTGTGTTTGTGTTTGATTATGTGTCTGTTGTCATCTCTGTTGTATGTGATTGATATAGTAGATCATTTAAGTATAAGATTTTTCGTAAATTCCTTATGAACACTATTCACCTCCCCTCCAGTGTTAGTCTGGCCTTAAGATCATCATTCCGCGTTCCCTAATAATTAGTATCTTAGCATAGGTTTTCAAAAAGTTCATAATCTAATTTTTGAAAATATTAAATGGAAAATTTTGAAATGATTTATAACATTGGTTTCAATTCATAATTTCATCAATGTTTGAAGAGTTTGCATTCAATTATGTTGAAAATTCAAGTGATCTACTGAAGTGTTGTCCAATACAGGAAAAATGGATTAGTTGGCTATTGAAAATTCAAATTCTGAAATGGTGTGTTACATGGCTGGTGAGAATTCAAATTCTGAAAAACAAATGGTGGAAATCAAAAAGGAAAAATAGATATTGGATAGAGGTTGTTCGAGACATATGACGGGAAATCTAGAAATACTAAATAATCTGGTATGTGAAGATGGTCGAATGGTGAACTTCAGAGATAACTCTAAAGGATATACTGTTGGCATCGGCAATGTCGGTAATTCTGAAACACCTACTATTTCTGATGTTTTATTAGTTAGGAATCTAAAACATAATTTACTAAGTATAAGTCAACTTTGCGATAAAGGCTGTAAAATAAACTTTGAGAAAGATAAATGCTTTATAGAAGATAGGAATTCAAAAGTAATACTCGAAGGAGATAGAAAGAAAAATATCTATATATTGAGTATGAAATCTCCCACGGAAATATATGTCTTATGGCCAATACATGTGAACCTTGGATCTGGCATAAGAGATTCAGTCATATAAATTTCAAACATACCTCTAGGATTTCTAAATAAGATTCAATTAGGGGATTACTGAAATGAAATTTAAAGTTAATAATTTATGTGACGCTTGTTAGTTCGGAAAATTAAAAAGATGCCCATTTAAATCAAAAGAGGAAATTACAATCTCGAAACCATTATAGTTAATTCATATGGATTTATTTGGTCCATCCTAAACCTAATCAACAAATCACAATATATATGCTTACGTAGTAGTCGACGATTTTTTTAGATTTACCTGAACTTTATTTATTAAAAATAAAAGTGATGTTTTTGATCAATTTAAAACCTTTGCTGGAAGAATCCAAAATTTGTTATCCTTAAAAAATAAAAAAATACGTAGTGACCACGGTAGAGAATTCAAAAATGAAAATTTTGTAATAAAAAGGGAATAACCCATAATTTTTCTTTCCCTAAAACCCCTCAACAAAACGGAGTAGTTGAACCTAAAAATAGATCAATACAAGAATGTGCGAGAACTATGTTATTTGATAGTAATTTGCCAAGGAATTTATGGGCTGAGGTAGTTGCAACATCTTGTTATATTCTAAATAGAATTTCAGTCAGACCCTTAACTCATAAAACACCATATGAACTTTTGTATAATAAGAAACCAAAAGTATCATATTTTAAAATATTTGGAAGTAAACGTTTGATTCTTAATACTAAAGATAATTTAGATAATTTCGGTTTGAAATCCGATAAAGGAATATTTATTGGGTATTCAGAAAGAAGTAAAGCATATAGATTTTTTAATTCGAAAACCAATACTATAGAAGAAACATTAAATTACCCTTTGACGAAACTATAAAAATATAACGCAACACAACGAAGGTGAATGTGAAAATGAGATCAACGAAACCAATAATGGAGATAATCAACCAAATAAAAGGATTAGATTACTAAGAGACCACTCTGTAGAAAATATCTTAGGAGATATTGAATCCATTGTTAGGACTAGAAACCAATTAAATAATATGAGTTATTCAGCATTTATTTCTACTATTGAACCTAAGAATCCAAAGGAAGCATCATATGACGATTCAAGAATCCTTTCCATGCAAGAAGAATTAAATCAATTTACCAAGAATGATGTATGGGAACTTGTTCCAAGACCATAGGACAAAACTATAATTAGAACTAAATGGATTTATAAAATAAAATGAATGAACATGGGGAGGTCGTAAGAAATAAGGCACGATTATTAACATAAAGTTATACTCAAGAAAAAGGAACAGATTACGATGAAACCTTTTCCCCGATAGCAAGACTAGAAGCAATTTGAATATTACTAGCCTTTGATAATCATAGTAATTTCAAATATATATCAAATGGATGTTAAAAGTGCTTTTTTAAACGGATTTGTTAAAGAAGACGTATATGTAGAGAAACCACCTCTTTTTGAAGATGAAAATTTACCAAATCATGTATAAATTAAAGAAAGCATTAAATGGATTAAAACGGGCTCCTAGAGCTTGGTATGATAAATTAAGAAATTACTTATTAAAATCTAACTTCGAAATAGGTAAAATAGATAATTCTCTTTTTATTAAAAGAAATAATAACGATATGCAATTAGTACAAATATATGTTGATGATATAATCTTCGGATTAACTAATAAAATGAATAAAGAATTTTTAGATATTATGACCCAAGAATTATAGATGAGTCACATGGGAGAATTAACACTATTCTAAGGCTTACAAATTCATCAATTAAATAATGGAATATTTATTAGTCAAGAGAAATACACAAGAGATATAATTAATAGATATAATTTAACTACAATTAATGGGATACCAACACCAATGCCAACTAATATAGCCTTAAGTAAAGACGATAAATCAAAAGTCATTGATCAAAAATTATATACAGGTATGATAGGTTCATTATCATATATAACCGCTAGTAAACCAAATATAATGCATAGTGTATGCCTCTGTGCAAGATATCAATCACAACCTAAAGAAACACATTTGAAAGCCGTAAAACGTATTTTAAGATATGTAAAACATACATAAGATTTTGGATTATTTTATCCTAAGGATGATTCGTTCAATTTAATTTCTTGTTGTGACGCTGATTATGCGGGATGTAAATCCGATTGTAAAAGCACTCGTGGAACATGTCATTTCTTAGGACGTTCACTAATTTCGTTGTTTAGTAAAAAAGAAAAATATAGTATCCTAGAAAAAAATAAGAAATCCTCGAGCTCCACAAATCTAATTAATGGGTATCGTCCTTCTTGTACCTTTTATCTTGAAATCCACAAATACAAACCTTTCCACCAATTCCGGCCTGCCCCTGTCAGAACCTCCACTACAGCCTGTCCCACATGCGCCAGAGCTGCCACCTCCAACCTCCACTCCCGCCTTCCACACTCCGCAGCAAGTCTTAAGAAAAAGAAGATGGACTTCTCTTTTCGAGAACAAACCCAGGAAATCCTATATCTTTTCTCTCCACCAATAACTCTACGCTTTTCTGGTGGACCCCTTCTTCTAGACGAAACAATTTACGAAGCTGGTAGAGAGGTGTAGAGAGAGACTACCTATGTTGGATTATTCTTGGATTCCCTTCTCTCGTTTACTGTAGTCACTACATACTTGCAAAAGCACTGGAAACTGTTAGGTGGTATCAAGATCAAATCCACTGGTAAAGTTTTCTTCTTTCTATTTTCAAATCCTGAGGATAGGAAGCGGATATTTAACTCGAATCCAGTCATTATTGGATCCAAGCTATTTATAATCAAATTGTGGGATTGTAATGTGGCTCTAATTATATCAAAACAGTTCCAGTGTGGATTAAACTTACAAACATACCTCTTTACTCTTGGTCGAACATTGGAATAAGCTGGCTAGCGTCAAATATAGGTAAATTCTTATGCATGGACGCTACAACCGAGTCATTGGATAAACTAAATTTTGCCAAATATTTAGTTGAAATAACACCATCGAGTTTTTTGCTCACTAAATTTCCATCTCTCTTACCTGATGGTACTATGCAAAATGTTTTAATTGAATATATTTGGAAACCACAAATTTGCAATAGTTGTATAAGTTTTCAGCACACTGCAGATAAGTGCACGCACACTGGTTCCTAAGTGAAGAATACAAGCTGTGAGAAGGTTGGGGTAAGTAAGGTGAATGGTGAAACTTATCCTCCTAATGTTTGCAATAGGATTAAGCCTGCTTATGTTTCTGAAATAGGCGAGCCAAAGAATGCTGAAGTGAGAAAAGAAATTTGGAGAAAGGTGGTTAATAGTATTAAGAATGTTGATAAGAAAATAGGCGATGTAGGTAGATCCTTTATATATAATGTACACACAGGAAACAAATTTGAGTCATTAGTGGAGTTAACTGAAGAAATCTCCCAGGGGCTAAAGGAAGGCGAATTTTGGGTTCCGTCCAAAGTATGTGATAAAGTGGGCAACTTGTCTAGTACTATGTTATCGAATGTGATTGATAGTTTCAATGCGAAAACAGTAGGAGCGAGCAAGTCCAATGAAATTGGTAAAGGACAACATAACTTGGATATCATCGAAGTGAGCGCTAGTGAAGGAATAGAGCCAGGAACGAGCAGAGAAGAGAACGAATTCATGAACGAGATGAACTTTGGAGTATTTGACGTCGATGTTCCAATTAATATGCATGATGTGCATGCTGACACAATGTGCAATTTTAAACCTGGTTTCCTTCTACAAACGAACACTCAAGCAAATCAAGTGAAAAGTAAGGATAGCTTGAACCCAATGCAAGTTCTAATAGATGAATTTAGGAGTTATGACAAGCAAGTGTCTTTGGATGGAAATTCCTTTTTTTGCTTGGAAATGAAGTTGCAAACAATTGTGTGGTTGAAGCATATGAACATGTTGAAAGCATTTTAAATAATGTCACCTTATCTTTTCCTTCAAATTCACAGCAAGTCGACGAAAACCTCGATGGCTTCTTGAAGCATAACTTTAACATTACTGCAAATCAAATAATGAAGAACAAATCCCTTCCAGATAAAAAGAAAAACAAGATAGTGCATAGAGATAATACTGTCTTAGAGATGATTAAATGCCTACGTAAAGAAAATGAAAGTGGAATGCTCAATAGCGAAATTTGTGCAAAAATACAGCAAGTGATAGAGACAATAATTAAAAACCACAATACTAATAAAGAGAATTTTTTTAATCCTTATGCAAACATGCCACCTCCACCTAGACATAAAGCACCTCCTCCATCTGTTGTTGGTGACTTGAATGCAGCTAGTTCATCTTCTTTATCTGCATGCAAAGCTTCTCCATTAATTCATAATAGACGAGGGCAATGAAAAATGCCCATTTTGACAATGGTTAGTGTTTGGCTGTCATGCCTTGTGCTTAATGTTTGTAACATGTGAACTGTATTTTAAAACATGTAAAATGTTATCTATGTATTGCTTTGTGTTTATGTATTTTCCCCTGCATGGGAAAGCAAGTTATATTAATCAGAGGGCGGTCCACTTCAATACCTATAGTTGATATGTATACCACATATCACCCAAACTTCACTGTATCTTTATTTTAAAAAAAAATGATAAGTGCTATGGAACACTATAAAAAATGGTCAGCTTTGCCAATAAAATACATTAACCTTATCAACAACTGAAGCGAAATATATCTCTGCTGCTTTGGCATGTTCACAAGTAATATATATTGTAACACCCCACCTCCGTTAAGGTCACTCACAAAGGGAATGCCTTAACTTTGGTGGAGCATTTTAGTAAACAGAACAGAAACTTACAAGACAGATAAAACATTAATTGAAAAATTTTAACTTTATTACAGCGGAAACATAAATTAATATGGTTACATCCTCTCAAATTTCAGAATTCAAGTACAAAATATCAGTCTTGTACAAAAGCCTTCAAAATGCATAGTTTAAAATCATAATCCCCATGGAACGGAAGCTATACAGAGCCAAGCCATACTTTAAGCACTTCAAGCAAAGAGAAATCCGGATCAAGCTAAAGTATTTCCCTCCTTGGATAACCTGGGGGGGAAACGGAAGAAAGGAGGCGAAAACAACAAGGGTCAGACAAAAAGTCTGGCAAGTCTAGTGACTTTCAGCATATGAACAGATAATAATAATATGATATGAACATAAAACTGGATGTGAGATAACTATAACAGGTGTAGCAGATATAACAGAAAAACAGAATGATATAAACTATTGTTTTACACTTCTCTGCACTAATAATAGTATAGCAAAATTAGGTGTCACCCTAATGTCTAAATTGAAGCAGGAACGGGTACAGAATACTTTAACAGAAACAGAATGCTAATAATGGGCCTTTACTACCCGATCAGAAACAGACAGAAGAAGAAACATATTTATCCCTATGGAAACAGAATGTAAAATTAGGTGTACACTAGTAATGGGCCTTTACCACTCGAACAGACGGTACCACGCAGAAACAGACAGGTGTTACCACCCAACAGAAACAGACGGTACCAACAGAAACAGACAGAACTAAGCGTACCCTAAAACCCTACCCCAAGCGATCGGCTCCCTAATACATAAATATCCTGTGTCGGCCCCACAGTAGGGTGTATCACTCCCTAAAGTGACAACCAATTGGCACAGACCTATTTACAGATGTCACGGCGTCTTACATCCTCAGAGGCAGACCGGGATCCATGCACGCACATGACCCGGTTGGAACGCACCATCAACACCCCTCGCCATTATCAGAATGAACCACTTATAATTAGTTCAGTAAGCGTGCCCGGACCCTACTTACTGTTGGGTCAAAGTTTTGATACCAGAAAGGGTTACTGACTAATATGGGTCCCAAACAACAGACGACACAAGTAATTCCCCTCCTAACCTTGTGTCCCCAGACTAACAGAATTCAGATTAACTTGTTTACAAGTTCAGACATACAGAATTAAGATTTACTAATTCACAAATTAAGTTAACAAGTTTTCAGACTAACGGGTCAGATGTACAGACTTTTCAGATTTGTCTAACTTTGTATTGGGCCTACAGATTCATGGACGGGTTTTACTACATCTATTAATCCCTTTGGTTTAACCCTATTTTTTCCCAATACGTTTTAGACGTCATTCTTATCTTAGATTTGCATTAATTAATTATTAATGCACAGACCTCTCACATTAGGTCGGTAGCTTGTGGCCGCTGGATATGCCGGGCGGTTCCGGGCAGACTTCTGCCACAAGCCAGACCTAACCTCGTGTCTTACGCATGTTATGACTAACTTCTCACATTAGAACCTATTGTTTGCGGCCACTGGATGTGCCGGGCGGTTCCGGGCAGATTTACGCCGCAAACTCATTCTAACCTCGAGTTAGCCATGTTTATCTTTGCGGCCAATTAATTAATAATTTACCGTTTATGCGCACGCCCAATATATATGCCAATTCAGATTATATCAATAACAGGATGATTATATCAACATAGCAGATAACAGATTTTATATGACTTAACGTATTTAACAGATTTAGCAACTTGGCAGATTTTGGCATATAACAAATTAGGCATCTCAACAGACAAATTTAACAGATTTGGCATTTCAATCTAATTAGCAGTCTAGGCAATATAACAAAACTAGCAGTTTAGACAACTTGGCAAATTAGCATATTTAGCAAATTTAATATTTCTAAAAGTTCTATTTACATGCCTTGCCCAATCATAAATTGGCCTAAATTCATATGCTTACATAATTGTCATGATTCACAACATATACTCCATGTTTGCATAAGCGCAGAATATGGACATAATTTGCCATATAACATATGTTCCAATTTTTGTTAAACTAGCATTTTACAGCAGATTCACATATAAATTATACCAAATATAACCATTAATTTCAATGCATGTCATATATCCAAAAATCCCTATTTAGGTGTAATTACAATAATAGATATCCTAATTAATGTAAATCTTAAGTTTCCATATCTTCCTTCTTTTCATGTCATGAATTATTATGCAAACTATCCCCAATAATATAAATCTTTAAACCATATCTTCTAAAAATCAGATCTTGCCTTTTTATATGCATTTTGTCCAAAGTCTCAAATCATATGTAATCTTTATAGTGGTTCCTCTTCTTCTTTTATCACAAAATATGCATAGGTCTAAAACTAGTTTATAACATATGCTATTTTTTTCTAATTAATTACAGGTCTAAATTACAACATAACTATGCATACAACATGCATAAATTATATGTTCATAGCCAAATTTATGCATCCAATCCCAAGTCATATGTCCAATATATTTTATGCCTCAGACCTAAAGTCATACATTCAATTTGGTTTTGTCAAATTTCTCATCATTCATCCCAAAACTTGCGTTCATACGTTCATCTCTTATGAGATTAGGCACAGGCTCGTGGTAGCCTGGCTATAGAAACAGAAAAGAAGAAAGGAATATAGAACAGTCACAGAAAACAGATCTAACAGAAGAGAATACAACCTCAAACTCAGATTTAAATGCATATCAAAATTATAATTAACGTTTATAGCGGAGAATAACTGTACTTGCCTTGATTGGATTAAAGAAAGAACTTTTAACTTGTTGTAGAATCTTTTGCAGAACTTTAACCTCTAGTTTGAATTGAGTTGCTTAGGCTGATGTTGATTATCTTCTAGTTTTAATTCCAGCAGAGCAGAGACGCCAATTTTTTTTTTAGAAGAAGAGAGCAATGGAGGCTAGAGAATTGTGCAAGAAACCTAGGTAGAGTCTAGGGTCCTTTTTATAGAGGTTAGGAACTGATTAGGACCATTGATGTTGCTTGGATTGATCGTAGCCATTCATTCGAAAGAGAGACCAATTAGAGCCTGCCACCTAGCCCTAATGACAAAGCAGACCACAGAAAATCGACTAACAGAGAATAGGCCAGCCGGGTTGGACTGGGTTCGACCTGTCTCTGGACCAGGTCGACAGCCCTGTCGACAACCCTGTCGACAGCCCTGTCGACCTGGTTAGACCAGGTCGACAGCCCAGTCGACCTGGGTGCATCTGGCGGGATTTTTCCCGCCCTGGCCAATTGGGCCCGGTTTTAATTTTAAACTGTTTTATTCTGAGCTGTTCGAATTTTAAACTTAATTCAGAAACTTCCAGAGGCTATATCTTCTTCATACGGACTCCGTTTTTCGAAAACTCGGACTCTATTTCGCGTATTTTTCCGAGACGAACGCAATGGCGTATCCCGTTTCCCTTAGTTCCTTGATTTCAAATTAATTATACTTTAATTTATGACTTTCACGGTTATAGAATATACGGGGTGTTACATTCTCCCCCACTTAAAAGGATTTCGTCCCCGAAATCTTCAAGTTAAGAAGAATGTGTCCTACCATCCAATCATCCATCTACTCAATCATCAACCACAGGCATCCATTGTCCTTATAGACTTCTAATGCTTTCATGTTTAAATGCACAGTGTGTGTTCATGTCCGTATCTAATGCAAAATCAGGCGGCCCACTGATTCAGTCGACCTCCTTAATGCAAATCATGTTAGTGCCATCAGTCCAATATGTATGCAAATTTTCCTACTTGAGACATATCATTTCTATATGAGTGCACAACTGCTCATTCATATGCAACATCCATATGTTGATTCGACCATTTTGCATCCATAAAAATTTAAAAATGCTCACACATCCATATGCAGTATGAGAGTGCTTTCGAGCCGATCTAGTGCCTAGTGTGTGTATATGCATCCACGAGCAACCACTAGCAACCACTTGCATCCACTTGCAACCATCAAACATAACATGTCTCAAACACATGTTTACACCCATTAGTTTCTACCTAAAGTTCAAATATTCGATCGATAGGATACAGTCGAATGATGGAAGCGAGTACAGATAGAACGAAAATTTGGTTCCCATTAGACATGGGTCCTAAGTATCGGCCCCAAAGACCGGAACCAACATCAAATTGATACCCCACGAAAACTCAGAATGTATGCGTCATACTTGACGCCTAACACAGATATCCCTCAAACCCCAGTCCCAAACAGATGATCCATAACCCTTATGGGTCTGAGTCTACAGCGGAATTCAGAAATAATACTAGTATTAAAGTGCAGAGTATCGATTACAAAATCAAAATACCAGAATCAGAAAAAGTCTTGACTTCATAATCAGATAAATAAATTAAACCTACTATAGAAAATTTCCTATTTCTATCCTAGCCACTAGCCTCAAGAGTGTTCGCCTGCCCTCCTTGTCCTCGTCTCTTCGGGCAGTCTCTAGTGAAGTGTCCCATCTCCCCACAGTTGAAGCAAGCGCCCTTCCTTTTTCTGCAATCCTTGTTCAGATGAGTTGAGCTCCCACAAGTAAAGCACTTTTTCCCCTTCTTATCTTCAGACTTCTCATCCTTCTTTTGTGTTTCCTTTTTGGGCCCCGCTTTCTTATTCTGTGGTTCTTCCTTCTTTGTCTCTTTCGGGCCCTTGTCTTCCTCGTGCAGTAGTGCCATATCCACCAATTTCTCGTAAGTTGCTCCCATGGGTACATGGGTCATGGCTAGGCTGTGCAGTGGCTCATTCAATCCTTTAACAAAGCGGAGAGCCTTTTTATGCTGAGTGTTGACTAAATCCAATCCGAATCTTGCTAGTTGGTTGAACTGGTTGACGTATTCCTTGACCGTCATACTTCCTTGCTTAAGAGACAAGAACTTTTCCAATTGTAAACTTCGTTCAGCTTGCGAGAGGAATTTTGTCTCAAACCTTGTTCTGAAATCCATCCATGTCTCCACCGGCCTCTCGGCGTTAGTGACTTCCCACCAGTAGGAAGCTTCGTCTTTGAGCAGCCATACTGCCAACTGTACCTTCTGCCTATCGTCCACCTCGAAGATAACGAACAGATCCTCAGTTTCTTTGAGCCAATTCCTTGCTTCTACGAATGATTCAGTTCCTTTGAAATCCTTCCCACCCATGGCCCTAAAATCTCTACAGATTTTTGAGAAAGCAATAGCACGAGGAGGGGGTGGAGGAGGGGGATCATTTGCTGGACCTGCAGCGGCGGTCCTAGCCTCAAGATATTGACGAAACCAACCGGGTACATGAACACCCTCTGGTATCTCAGTTGCTTCAGACATGCTGGAACGAAAAAGGAAAGGTTCAATACAAAAAAGGACTGAAAGAAAGATATATGGCTCTTGGGGATCATGTTTTTTCAAAATAAGCTTTATTTTTGAAAATACTTCCTTTCCAAAACCTTTTTGAAAATAGTTTTCAAAAACTTTACCCAATCTGGTAACCTTCAGCTCTGATACCAAGTGTAACACCCCACCTCCGTTAAGGTCACTCACAAAGGGAATGCCTTAACTTTGGTGGAGCATTTTAGTAAACAGAACAGAAACTTACAAGAAAGATAAAACAGTACTTGAAATTTTTTAACTTTATTACAGCGAAAACATAAATTAATATGGTTACATCCTCTCAAATTTCAGAATTCAAGTACAAAATATCAGTCTTGTACAAAAGCCTTCAAAATGCATAGTTTAAAATCATAATCCCCATGGAACGGAAGCTATACAGAGCCAAGCCATACTTTAAGCACTTCAAGCAAAGAGAAATCCGGATCAAGCTAAAGTATTTCCCTCCTTGGATAACCTGGGGGGGAAACGGAAGAAAGGAGGCGAAAACAACAAGGGTCAGACAAAAAGTCTGGCAAGTCCAGTGACTTTCAGCATATGAACAGATAATAATAATATGATATGAACATAAAACTGGATGTGAGATAACTATAACAGGTGTAGCAGATATAACAGAAAAACAGAATGATATAAACTATTGTTTTACACTTCTCTGCACTAATAATAGTATAGCAAAATTAGGTGTCACCCTAATGTCTAAATTGAAGCAGGAACGGGTACAGAATACTTTAACAGAAACAGAATGCTAATAATGGGCCTTTACTACCCGATCAGAAACAGACAGAAGAAGAAACATATTTATCCCTATGGAAACAGAATGTGGAATTAGGTGTACACTAGTAATAGGCCTTTACCACCCGAACAGACGGTACCACGCAGAAACAGACAGGTGTTACCACCCAACAGAAACAGACGGTACCAACAGAAACAGACAGAACTAAGCGTACCCTAAAACCCTACCCCAAGCGATCGGCTCCCTAATACATAAATATCCTGTGTCGGCCCCACAGTAGGGTGTATCACTCCCTAAAGTGACAACCAATTGGCACAGACCTATTTACAGATGTCACGGCGTCTTACATCCTCAGAGGCAGACCGGGATCCATGCACGCACATGACCCGGTTGGAACGCACCATCAACACCCCTCGCCATTATCAGAATGAACCACTTATAATTAGTTCAGTAAGCGTGCCCGGACCCTACTTACTGTTGGGTCAAAGTTTTGATACCAGAAAGGGTTACTGACTAATATGGGTCCCAAACAACAGACGACACAAGTAATTCCCCTCCTAACCTTGTGTCCCCAGACTAACAGAATTCAGATTAACTTGTTTACAAGTTCAGACATACAGAATTAAGATTTACTAATTCACAAATTAAGTTAACAAGTTTTCAGACTAACGGGTCAGATGTACAGACTTTTCAGATTTGTCTAACTTTGTATTGGGCCTACAGATTCATGGACGGGTTTTACTACATCTATTAATCCCATTGGTTTAACCCTATTTTTTCCCAATACGTTTTAGACGTCATTCTTATCTTAGATTTGCATTTATTAATTATTAATGCACAGACCTCTCACATTAGGTCGGTAGCTTGTGGCCGCTGGATATGCCGGGCGGTTCCGGGCAGACTTCTGCCACAAGCCAGACCTAACCTCGTGTCTTACGCATGTTATGACTAACTTCTCACATTAGAACCTATTGTTTGCGGCCACTGGATGTGCCGGGCGGTTCCGGGCAGATTTACGCCGCAAACTCATTCTAACCTCGAGTTAGCCATGTTTATCTTTGCGGCCAATTAATTAATAATTTACCGTTTGTGCGCATGCCCAATATATATGCCAATTCAGATTATATCAATAACAGGATGATTATATCAACATAGCAGATAACAGATTTTATATGACTTAACGGATTTAACAGATTTAGCAACTTGGCAGATTTTGGCATATAACAAATTAGGCATCTCAACAGACAAATTTAACAGATTTGGCATTTCAATCTAATTAGCAGTCTAGGCAATATAACAAAACTATTAGTTTAGACAACTTGGCAAATTAGCATATTTAGCAAATTTAATATTTCTAAAAGTTCTATTTACATGCCTTGCCCAATCATAAATTGGCCTAAATTCATATGCTTACATAATTGTCATGATTCACAACATATACTCCATGTTTGCATAAGCGCAGAATATGGACATAATTTGCCATATAACATATGTTCCAATTTTTGTTAAACTAGCATTTTACAGCAGATTCACATATAAATTATACCAAATATAACCATTAATTTCAATGCATGTCATATATCCAAAAATCCCTATTTAGGTGTAATTACAATAATAGATATCCTAATTAATGTAAATCTTAAGTTTCCATATCTTCCTTCTTTTCATGTCATGAATTATTATGCAAACTATCCCCAATAATATAAATCTTTAAACCATATCTTCTAAAAATCAGATCTTGCCTTTTTATATGCATTTTGTCCAAAGTCTCAAATCATATGTAATCTTTACAGTGGTTCCTCTTCTTCTTTTATCACAAAATATGCATAGGTCTAAAACTAGTTTATAACATATGCTATTTTTTTCTAATTAATTACAGGTCTAAATTACAACATAACTATGCATACAACATGCATAAATTATATGTTCATAGCCAAATTTATGCATCCAATCCCAAGTCATATGTCCAATATATTTTATGCCTCAGACCTAAAGTCATACATTCAATTTGGTTTTGTCAAATTTCTCATCATTCATCCCAAAACTTGCGTTCATACGTTCATCTCTTATGAGATTAGGCACAGGCTCGTGGTAGCCTGGCTATAGAAACAGAAAAGAAGAAAGGAATATAGAACAGTCACAGAAAACAGATCTAACAGAAGAGAATACAACCTCAAACTCAGATTTAAATGCATATCAAAATTATAATTAACGTTTATAGCGGAGAATAACTGTACTTGCCTTGATTGGATTAAAGAAAGAACTTTTAACTTGTTGTAGAATCTTTTGCAGAACTTTAACCTCTAGTTTGAATTGAGTTGCTTAGGCTGATGTTGATTATCTTCTAGTTTTAATTCCAGCAGAGCAGAGACGCCATTTTTTTTTTTTTTAGAAGAAGAGAGCAATGGAGGCTAGAGAATTGTGCAAGAAACCTAGGTAGAGTCTAGGGTCCTTTTTATAGAGGTTAGGAACTGATGAGGACCATTGATGTTGCTTGGATTGATCGTAGCCATTCATTCGAAAGAGAGACCAATTAGAGCCTGCCACCTAGCCCTAATGACAAAGCAGACCACAGAAAATCGACTAACAGAGAATAGGTCAGCCGGGTTGGACTGGGTTCGACCTGTCTCTGGACCAGGTCGACAGCCCTGTCGACAACCCTGTCGACAGCCTTGTCGACCTGGTTAGACCAGGTCGACAGCCCAGTCGACCTGGGTGCATCTGGCGGGATTTTTCCCGCCCTGGCCAATTGGGCCCGGTTTTAATTTTAAACTGTTTTATTCTGAGCTGTTCGAATTTTAAACTTAATTCAGAAACTTCCAGAGGCTATATCTTCTTCATACGGACTCCGTTTTTCGAAAATTCGGACTCTATTTCGCGTATTTTTCCGAGACGAACGCAATGGCGTATCCCGTTTCCCTTAGTTCCTTGATTTCAAATTAATTATACTTTAATTTATGACTTTCACGGTTATAGAATATACGGGGTGTTACATATATGCAACAAAATCTAAATGATTTTGGATTAAATATTAATAAATCACAGATATACCACGATAATATTAGTGCTATAAATATATCGAAAAATCCAACTCATCACTCAAGAACTAAATATATTGATATATGACATCATTTTCCAAGAGATAACGTACGTAAAGAGAAAATTTCACTCGAATATATAGAAATAAAAAATAAATAGCAGATATATTAAAAAACCATTAAATGAAGCAACGTTTACTAAATTTAGAAGAGAATTAGGTATTTGTTCATTAATTGAACCAAAGTAATTAAATATATTAATATATATATGAATAACAATAAAAAAAAGAAAAATAAAATTAAAATTGCTTGTATGTGGACATACATATATCCTTATGTAGACATATAATTGCCTCAAATTTTCTTCTTCATTCTCTCATTTCATTTCTGTAAAAATTCAAAACTAAAATAAACAATGGCCTGCACTAAATGTAATAACCAAATTAACCCTGAATCATTCGTAGGACCAACGAAAGGTCCTTTTTAATGCTTTACTCCCGCTCGCATGATGAAATTGGAAGAGAAAATGGAGAACGTACTCCAAATGCTCGCTGGAATACAAGTTCTACAAATTCGAATGAATCAAGATCATATAAAACATGGAAAGATAACGAGCATATAAAACATTCAAGAATTCAAGAGTTCAAGACAAATATTGTAATGGAGTCTAGTTTAAAGCAATACTCTGAATAGCACTCCAGGTTCAAATTCTGTTTTTCAAAATTCTAATTTTCAAATTTTAAATTCTAATTTCAAATTGTTTTTCTATCTTACTTATGATTTCAAATATAATTTTTAATTTTAATATATAAGTTTATATAGTTATATAGTTTTATACTTATATAGTTTTAAACCTTATAATTTTGTAAATTTGTTTATATAATATATTATTATGGTTTCATATAATTTTACCGTTTATAATATTCATTTATATTAAGTTTTTATTCAAAAATTTCCAGAATAATATATATGATTAAACACTTGAAAAATAATTTTAAAAATATTTTAAACATACATATGTCGACATACATAAGAGGCAATGTCGACATAAAACTGTCAGAAATTCAATCTTCAAAGGAAGTGTCTTTTCACTATTTGTAACGTTCCAGAAGTGTTGCAATCTTTCAAATCTTATATATATGGGCTGATTTTGAATTTTTTCATATATCTTCTTCTCCATCTTCATCCCTCTTCATCCCACCATTATTATTTATCATTTTCTTTATTTCTACACTTATACTTTGCTGATTTCTACTCTGATTACCTAAAACTTCTAATTTTCTAACTCTCTATCTACTACTCTCTGAATTGAAGTGCTATTGAAGACTTATAGGGATGTTGCAATCATTTGGAAAGTGTTTGGGAAAGGGTGTGTTCCTTGTTGCCTTGAAATCAAGTAAAGGGAGCAGTGTTAACCTTATAGCCGTAGAATCAAGGGAGGTTGGAGCGGTGTCAACCTTGATGCCGTGAAATCAAGGGGATTCTACTTGGATATTGATAGTAATAATAATAAAACTCTGCGCAATCCAGCATTGCGTGGGACTGGACGTAGGAGTGCTCTTCCCTTTTCTGCATTTTATATTTATTTGTTTTTGTGTTTTTGTATGATTCTGTGTCTGTGATCATCTCTGTTGTGTGTGATACATATAGTAAATCATATAAGTTCAAGATTTTCGTAAATTCCTTATAAACACTATTTACCCCCTCTTGTGTTAGTTTTGCTTAAGATCTGCATTCCACGTTCTCTAACTTGCAAATGTAGTCTGGCAGTCAGAAGAATGTGGCAGATGGCGTTAGGTGATTCGGCGATTTTCCTTGGGAGAGGTTAGTCAGGACCAAATTAAAGATAGTAATAGTTGGATACCTGTCATCGACAGTCAGTGTGATGCGGAGAGACTAGAACTAAACCTTAGACCTTATATCTTTCACTCGAGAAGTTGATTGCGGGACATGCCAAATTGGATGTCATATTAGTTGATACAGGGACGTCACTTTGATCTTGATGTAATCTTTCATTAGTAGAGGGAGGGGCCGGGGTGGGACATAGCCAACATAAAAAGATAGACCATACTTAAAAATCTATATTTTAGGCCTATTGAGGCGGTCCTTTATGGATATTGAAAACTCCCGACTGAGTTCCACGCATTGAATATAACCCTATTACGAGACTCGGCTTATAGTAGATAGTACACTTGCATGAGGGTCTAGGTACATGCACTGGGTAGTGTATTGTAGATAGTAGGGCATTACTTCATGTTGAGACATGATTCGACCAAGGAGTTCGGATATGACAATATGTATGCTTACATGGCATAACGATTGTGGATCTGTGCGATTAGGTGGCGTAATGATTTAGATTTCTGTACGTCATTCGACATGGGATGAAAGTTGCATATGCTTCCATGGCTTGAAGGTGGAGACTGCACGAGGAGGGTACTATAGGGAGTACCTTGAGATGTTGGGTTTAGCTACATATATACTATATTAGGTTTACTCTACCGGGAGTAGATGGGTGTGACGTGGGTATAGTTCCTTGAGTGTTGTTAACCCAAATAATCTAATAATTAAGAAAACATAACTGAACGGTATATGTAGGGTTATTTCAAAATGTATAAATTTTCCATTTACCAGAACTTAATGTTCTGACCCCTTCCTCATAACATACTCACAGGTTAGGTTTATTGCAGAGATTTGGTACCCTTTGGACACTTGTTAGACAGTGTTATTATTTCGGTAAGGCTATATTTGATTATTATATTTTATCATTCCACTGTGAGATGTTTTATTAAGCTCTGATATGTTTATTATCTCTTTCTTGTTTGCAGGATAGCACACAAGCCTAACTCGCGCTTCGATAGATTGGGATTCCTGGAAAAGAATATGTCTGTCGAAATTCGGGTTTTTACATCTGGTATCAAAGCTTGGTTTAGGATTTCTGTATAGATAATGAGTGAATTTATTTGTATTTTTAAAAATATAAATATGTTATATATACACCAAGATCCATAAAAGAACCCACTAGATAGGAAGAGCCGCTTGTGGAAAGAATTGGGATATCAGTTATGTACTCCAAAAAACGATTATGGAAATTTTGAGAATAAGAGACCCTTAGGTAGTTTGGGTGAAAAGTGTACAATGTGTTTTGTAATGGAAAAATATGGATCCTATATGTTAGTATCTAGAATGTTAGTAGTTCGGATTAGTGGGTTTGGTAGTTGAGCCTTATAAATTGAGAAAGAGTAAAAAGGAAAATGGATTCGGAATATACATACATATGTTTATATATGTATAAATATATTTGAGAGAAATCGCTTTATGGGAATATTTAGGTAAGTCTAAGGTTAGAAACCCATGTTGAGTCTAGCCCCATTGTTAACTTTTGAGAACTTGAAATTTTAAACGCTTTTGGGTGATTGTTTATGGTGTTTTTCAAGTTTTGATCTTAAAAGTTTACAATTTTAAAATATGTACTAGCTAAATTGTGTAGAAATAATTTTTGAAACAAAATAGCGATATTTTTGACGTTTGAAAAAAATATGTAAGAAACATATTTGAAATGTACTTGTTGGGTTTTCGAGAAAAATAAAAATAAAATGGATCATATTTTGGAAGGGGTGATTTCTTATGAAATTTTTGTCTAAAATGAATTCTTTTAGAAAAATGTATACATTATAGAGCATTTATAGCTCGCTATTTTTAAGCTATAAAATAGGGAAGCATTAAATAACCAAACAAAAAAAAGATTGCATTTTGTCAAAATCTAAGATTTATGGTAAGAAATTTTTGACAATTTCTATTCTTTTAATAATTTTTTTGACCTAAAATTTGGTGGGTGGACAAAATAAGTTGTTAAAAAATTAGAATAGAGTCGATGTTAACACCTAACTGTAAGTAGTTGAACTAGCATAGTAAAAATGGGTTGTTGTGAAATAAATTGTGAAATATTTGTCCTTGTCTGCTCCTGTTTTTATGATTTTAAAAAATTGTGTTCTTATGAAATGCCATTTTTATGTTTTGGCAAAAATAAGTTTTAATGAAGAAAAATAAAGTTTAAAAGCTATTAATTTTTGAAAAAAAATGACAAAGCCAAACAATGTTTTTAAATCATGGAGTAGGTAAAGATTAGTACTAAGGAAGGACATGAAATATTTCTGAGGCTATATAGAAGATAGCGAAAATTATTTTGGAACAATAGTAAATTCCCATTGAGTGCGTAAGCACAACATAGCCTAGATTGTTTCTTAGAAAAGCTAGTTAGTACACAACAAGGACTAGTTTGACAAGTAGATGGTAGTGGGCAAGCGAGTTGTATAGATCCTATGCTGCGGACTTTTCTTTGTCACTGGGGACATGGTCCTAGGAATCATAGCTCTCGGTAGTAGCTAAGTTGTAATGACACGAATTTCGCCCGGACCTAATCGATCGCTAAATCGACCAAGACCATTTGATTCCCGCATACGCTAACTCTGGGTATACAACACATCAGAACAAATAACAGAAAACTTCTATAAACATCATAATAATGTTACATCAGAGCACAGAATATCAGAGTATATCGAAATATAATCAATACAGCGAAAGATGATTTTACAACAAATGTAATACAATGCACAGCAGAAATATAAACTACATAGCGGAAGACTGTAAATGCCTGGAAACAGCTTAAAGCTTAAATCCAGAATCCTGCTCAATACATCTGCAAAATAAAACTACTCGACTGCCCATATGGAAAATAGGGGCACCCGAGTTCGCAAGGGAAAAGCAAACTACAGGTCAGTCATGGGACTGGTGTGAGAAACTCTAAACAGTTATAATTAACTTATTTAATAATATGGCATATCACGGGACCATGCCGCTAACGCGGAACGGGTTTACCCCCATGAATGCCAGTGTATAAACAACAATCAATATAGATATATGGATCTACTATGCATCAATCAGCATGCAATATCCCAATCTACCCACTTAGATTAATCACTACACTTAGATTTTCCAAATCCAATTCAATTTACATAAATTATTCCTTTGGATTTTATTCCCGATTTCTTATTTCAAATCATTTGAAATACCTATCTAACTTTCTATATCAAAGTAGATTTCACTTCGGGATCCCAAAACAAATCGTTTGGAAATATGAATTCCAAAACATAACAATGCATACAAACAAGTATGCAACCAAATATCGTGCTCCCCATCGACAAGGCAAAGGGTACGCACCTCGCAACTCGATATATAAATGTGCACCTACCCCACATAGGAGCAGGCTACACCGACGATGCACCTACCCCACATAGGAGCAGGCTACACCGACCTCTCACCCATACTTTTAGTCTCAGGGTCACCCGACTCTTTAGCCACATACTAAATCATTTCATATCCCGAAGTAGGGAAAATTATTTCACAACATAATAATCACAAGTACTTTCAAAATATAGTACTTCACATCAGTAATTCACACATATGATCAGTCACTATTAATCACATAACCTTTGAGCTCGTACGTCTCAAAGAAGGGTGTTAAGCAAGAGAATAAATTCTCCGCCACCAAACAGATACATCATCAATAGCAACTAATCGAATATGTGATGAACCACAATGTAACACATAATACAATTCTAAATCATTTTAGAAATCATCGGGTTTATAAAACATTTTTATAAAACATTCCCTGTCCAAAATCGGGAATACATTTCTTTTCACTTAAGAAAAATCTCATTTCACAATCATTCATTAAATTTGAAATGAACACAACATCGCTAAACACCTTATCGTCAAATCGTGAAGTGTTTCACAAGGTGTTATCACACAGATATTTCTACCCAACCCAATGCTAAATGTAAAAAAATATTTTGCTCATAAACTAGTCGAGCACAATCCAAACAATCAATCAAATTTGACATCAAATATAAGGTTTTGAATAGAGATAGTACCGACTTATATTCAACATCAAATCCTGAAACCAACAGATATCATATCGGGAATAACGATATCGATATCTTCCAAATTCCCATCACGATATTTGTATAATCACGGAATCCAATATCGAAAATATCCAAAGATAATTTCAATTCAAATACAATTCAATTTATTTATTTATAACCAATGGATTATTTTTCTAGTTAATAACTAGTTCATTTCGATAAAAATATATTTTTATCTTTTCAAATGTGGAATTTTTCATCCGAATTCTTCACAAATCATTTCTTATGATTTTACACAAATTATCGATATTTTTAATAATTTTATCAAGACTCGTACAGTCGATTTCCATCAATGGTCATCGAACTGCACTTACAACGACCTTTTCCAAATTTGATTTGGACATAATTCCAAATCCAACCGTTAGATTTCAAATTTCTCATAATCGTTAGAAAGCTCTTTTTGATACAAACCCAACGGTTCTGGTTTCAGGAGAATCCGACGGTCGGATCTCCCGTAATGTCCGTTCGAAGTCAATGGTCGAAATCCGCGAACTGCCGCGGCGCGGCGCGTTCTATTCAGGCCATTATATATATATATATATATATATATATATATATAATATATATTTCGTCGATTTCTATTTAAAACGAATTTTATAACTCGTTTTAAATTCGTTTCCAAAACAATTTCAACTTCCATTTCAATTTCAAATCAAAATTGAATTTTTCCTTATAAATTCGTTTTAAATTCATTTCAATTCAATTCAAATTTCAAATTCATTTCAATTCGAATTCATTTTCTATTCAATTCAATTCGAATTCATTTTCTATTCAATTCAATTCGAATTCATTTTCTATTCAATTCAATTCGAATTCATTTTCTATTCAATTCAATTCGAATTCATTTTCTATTCAATATCAAAATCGAATATTTCATATACATGACAATTTTATACAGTGTGTATACATATATATATATGTTAAAAATTATATTTTTAACAATCAAATCATTTTCATATTTCATATATATATATATATATATATCGTTTTCATTTTATATATACATCGTTTTCACATTTCATATATATATCGTTTTCATTTCATATATATATCATTTTCACATTTCATATATATATCGTTTTCATTTCATATATATATATCGTTTTCACATTTCATATATATATATATATATATCGTTTTCATTTCATATTTATATATTTTATTTCCACCTTTCATATGTATAATATTTTCACTTTTCAATATATACGATATTTTCACTTTCAATATATATACGATATTTTTACTTTCAATATATATATATATATATATATATATATTTCATTTCACATCACGATCAATTTTCACACAGAATACAACCAAACAAACAAGTCATCCATGGTCTGTGGACGATGGGGAACAGTTCATATATGCAGTTATGAAATAAATAACTGTACAGAAAATTTAAAGTGAGAGAATTCTCACAGTGGGATCCACTCCGTCAGTTTTATCTGAATTTCTGAACGGTCTGGATTTAATTTTGCCTGTAATTCCAACGTTCTCAGAATTGGATGCGGTCAATTTTCTTGCGAAGCTCTCGTCCCCACGATCGCAATGGATCCAGTTTCGCTCGATTCCGACCTCGTATGGAAAAGTTATGTGTGTTTAAACGTTGATTACAATTCGAAGTAATTAGAATATAATTAACGAAATTAATAGCGCTTAAATTTTCGTTACACTTCTGTTTTGTCTTCCTCGTTGCCTGTGACAGGTGAACCCATACCTCGAGCTCTAGGGCTCGCGAGCCACCGGCCTCAGATCCAACATCACCACAAGAAGCGGCGGAGCATCCTCTACCATCGCCAGCGTTCATGGTGAATAAGAACGCCTATGGCGGCGTGAAACCGGATCTGAATGACGAGACTTTCTGGCGTGAATCCTCCCCCAAAACAACACGATATCCGGCCATTCCACTGTGGATCAAGAGCTCGTCGAATCCTCTTTAATATTCGCTTCAGGGTCGGGTTTAATTCGCTATAGATTGGGAGGTTTCTTGGTTGGAAATCGGGAGCAATTTTAGCCCTTAATTGAAGTGGCGGCTGAAAGTAATCGGTCTAGGGTTCTGACCGGGTGTTTTGACCATATATATAATTTATTTTATTATTTAATTCCTTTTAATTCGGAAAATAACACTTTCCACATACGAACTCCAATCCAAACCCAACGACTGTCGCCCCTAGCCAAATACCCCCATTTCGAACACAATGGGATATGTTTCGTAAGCCAGTTCGATCGTTTCGATCAGTTTCCGTTGAATTTACAATTAAATCATTATACTGAATTTTAAATGTACATTCCAAATTACCGGGGTCACATACGGACTCGAAAAATTCCAGAAAAATATTTTCTTGCCTCGTTTTGACGATACGGTCCCAACAAAACTAATTTCATCGAATTCTGAGACCGTTGGAAAAATGGCTGTTTTCCAGTCGATTAAAATCAACTGAAACTAGTCAGAAGCGTTTTCCTTTGCCACGCTCACATATTGATTCGAAACATTATGAAAATTGAAATCTAACAATAATTTGACATCATGGATCCAACAAAAGTGGTTTCGTCGAAATCCGAGGTCGTTTGCAAAATTCCCATTTTCACGGGCTATATAAATTCCATAGCGACCTTTCAGAAAATTCATTTGGCCATAACTTTTGCTTCCTGCTATGAAACTTCGATTTTTCAGATTCGTTAGAAAGGTATTCGCTAACAGATTTAAATATTTTTGGTTTCACTCAAATCCGTTTTGTGTTGCACCCAGTACAGTCAGTCAAAGTTTGAAATGAAAATTTGAAACTGCCGCGCCATTTCAGGCCTTGTTTATAATTAGAATTAATTATATTCGTTTTCAAACGTCGATTCAAACTCACTTTTCATTGCTATTATTTAAAATATTTATTTTAAATATTTAAAATCCACTAAAATAGCCAATTTAAAAAAAAAATTGGTTCAGATTTTCCGGGTCGTTACATATGTTGTAACGCCATATATTTTAATACACAAGTAATTGTAATGAGGAAAATGAATATTAATTAAATATTCAAAATTAGGTAAATCAAACTTTATCATTGCGACCATTACGAAATTTTGGTTTAGACAGACTCTTAATTTGCGTAAATCGGATTAAATAT
Organism: Allium sativum; assembly: GCA_030737875.1. Lineage (NCBI taxonomy): Eukaryota > Viridiplantae > Streptophyta > Magnoliopsida > Asparagales > Amaryllidaceae > Allium > Allium sativum. Next base: position 514,070,090 of record CM060918.1, read on the forward strand.
GAAGAAGTTATGCATATAAGAAGATTAAACTAAAAACCATATATATATAAAAAAACAAACAATGCAGAAAGCAACGGTCAGTGGGAGACCCAGCCTGAAGGGGTCGACCCATAGGTCGACCCATGTCTAAGGTAGGTCAACCCAGGGGTCGACAAAGGCAAAAGTAGGTCGACCCACCTGCATGCAGAGGCAGGTTCCTAAGGCTGTATCTGGACTGATTTCTTTTTTAGATACATAGTTAACTCAGCATTAGGTATACGGTTGGATTTATAAACCTAGAATCTAACAGTATGGAATTAACCTAGGTAATCTATAAATAGGCTATCAGTCTCATTATTTTTCTACACAAAACTATTCTTCATTTCTTCATTCTCCAAGCTATATCCCAAATAAAAATATGAGGATGTTGAGACGATGCCTAAACATAGATTAGAGAGGACAATTCTAATTCTTCAACAACAAATCTAAAGAGGACTTTTTTCAACAACAACAACAATATAAAAGAGACATTTTTATTAACTTCAATCCGGTCATTTCAAGATTTTAACTATATAGTATTTTGGACAAAAAATAAATATGAATCTGAGATTATACATGTTTATATGTTAATATGTTACCTTCACATATCTATTCAATTTTCTTTTTTACTTGTTACATATATATCCTTATTATCCCCTTTTGTATCTTAGTTTTATTTACAGTCTTATGTCTATTTATTCAATTTATCTATTTCTGAATTGGATCTGTATTTTTCTCCTTTTCCTTTTGCTGTGCTACACCTAGGCTATTTAATGCCTAGGCTATTCATGATAGATTGCATAAACTAGGTTAAAATTGGAATAACTTAAAAATGACAGTAAAAATGAGAATTAGGCATATTGAACATGAAATCCAATGACTGCAAAATTAAGATAATATGCAAACATGTTAATCAAAATAGGTTAAGCTTAATTTAATAATTAAGTAGAACATGTTGGAAGTAGCAGATGTAATTAAGTAAAATAGGCAACTTAATATACACATACATCTGGCTAGGTGCTGGTTTGGGGAAAGAGGTTATACACAGAATAACATTTATAGGAAATATCATGTACAACTGTGCCTATTAATAAATTTAAACCTGCTAAGTTATTACTTGTTGATTAATAAGCAAAGAGATCCCACGTCTTTTTGTTGGTATCTGTTTTTGGGATTCTTCAAATCCTAGTTTGGGAGCACTAGCCTAAGGGGGTGGCTTGTATCAAATCTTGTTATGTGGAACTCGTATCAGTCGGTATCCCTGATAGTATCTTAGAGAGGGGTCTTGCACTAGGTAGGTGCCAGGGAATGCTTTGCTGATCTGGATTGTAAGAGGTTCAAGGTGGAAGGTGGGTTGTGACAGCCCGCCCCGTAGCAACCGTCATTTCCCTGAAATGCGCTATATAGATGTCCAACCAGCATGGGACGGTCGCCGAAGAAAGGAAAAGAAAGGAATTTGAACTAATAACGAACCTGTAGAATGTCTCACAGTACATGGAACAAAATGTAATAATAACATACTTGACATAAAATAGGCCAGACAGTACATAAGCTGAAAACTAAACCATAAACATCATAGCAGCGGAAATTCAAAATACAGCTTATTATAACTCCAACATATTGTCTCTAAAACAAAGAAAAAGGTGCACTACTAATGCCCAAAGCAGTGACCAGCAACAACACAGGGAGAATGTCTATATATATCATATGTGGAAGCCTCCTGCTCGTCTCTGGTACAACTACTCGTGCATACCACCTAACCTGTCTCTAGTCTGCCCGTTTAAGTGCACCCAGAGTAATAAGAAGAGACATAAAACTCTGGATCAGACAAAATTTTGGTATGAGCGACAAGCAGTAAAACAGAATAATAACTGGTATACTAAACCATACCTGAACCTGGACCTACAACCAAAGAGTTAGCACAACAAGATGTACAATACTCTAAGGTGACACTAAAATATGGTGTAAAGATACGGGGAGGGGTGTGCATGTCATAGAGACATAAAACAATCAAGCATAGCAAACATAAAATATAACAACCATCCTCACATCTCTCACCCAATGCGTAAAGCATACGATATCTACCACTTTGATCACCCAATCCTTTGCTACGATCACTCTGCCCCATATAGTCACAATGACTCCATTGCACTGATCCATAGCCACTAATCCTTTGCTATGTCCATTCTGCCCCCATGAAGTCATAACAACTCCACTGCACTGGCTCATAGCCTTGTACAATCAATCTGCCCCATGAAGTCATGACAACCTCACTACAGTGATCCATAGCCAATATCTGTCTCTCAGTGGTGAATCAAAGATATAGACATCGATAACCCCTTTGCAAACATCCCGCAGCAAAGTCCAATCATGAAGTCAACTTGTTGGTTCCTATCTGGATCCTGAGCAACAACTCCTCATTTGGACTACCTTCGCATCTTGGGTTTTGGTCTCTTCCCGTTCGGTTCATAGCTCCAAGCTTCCATTCATGTCCATACTTCAATTCAGGTGCATGGTTCGTGATCATCATTCGGGTTCGGATCGTGGTCCCCACCCTGCGACTCGTGATAATGCTCCGGTTCGTGACCTACATGGTCGGCTCGTGGCTCGCCCCTCTTGACGTCGGCTCGTGATGGCCTTCCTGGTCTGGTTCGTGGTACGTGATCTTCGGGTTCGTGACTTCCTGCTTCGGCTCGTGGTTTGTGACCAAGCTTCTGGTCATGGTGCATCATGGTGATTGGCTCGTGGAAGACAAGGTTGCTCGTGATCGATGGGATGGTCATGATCGGGTCGGGGTCGTGATGACTGCTCACGAATGGGACCGGTCTGACCAATTCTACAAATTTTTCCAGCGAGTAATTTACACCATATGACGGTGTTTTCGACCAATCTAACTTTTCTATGCAATCACAAATCATCCCAAACAGTCATAGTAGCATGTATAATCAACCATAAACGCCAAAACAACAACATAACAAGTTTATACGGATCAAACAAACCCAAAACCCATGTTTTCCCCTTAATCATGTTTAACCATACGATTAGCAAAACATGTCCAAATTAACCCAAATTTCTAACAAAGGCTTAAAATAATATTTAAGAATTTCTAAATATTTTCCAGAATTTAAAAATGTATGAATTCGCTAATTAACACCAATTACCCCTAATTAACCGTAATTATTGAAAAACAATGCAAATCACTCACCTTGGCCAAAATATAAACTCAGTTATGAAATAATTCTTTAAATGGCACGAATTCCAATGCACACAGCAGTCTTTGTCCTCTATTTGCCTTGATTTGATGCTAATTAGCTTAATCTTTAAGATGAAATTAGAAGGTGGAGGCCATTGTTAGGGTTTCTAAGAGGTAAATGGCGGCTAGAGAACTGAAATAGAATGAAAACCTGACTAATTTCAGCCTGTTCATAACCCTAATCCTGAAATGGGTCATGGGCCCATTTGCTAATTACCCTAATCAGCCCACTTAAGCAGTTTTTCACATCCCAAACCTTAATTCAGCCATATCTCCCAAACGGTAAGTCCGTTTGACAAGTGTGACCACTCTACGGAAAGGTAAACCATCATCCGGATCTAATGGAGGTTGTTTCAGGTCAAAACTCCTTACCAATCAAAAGTTATAGGCGAAACAAGATTCTCCAGGGGCAAATGGTCATTTAAAAATCGGCAAAAATCATGAACATGGAAAATGACCCCAATAACCATTCCCTAAAGTTACATGACCACACGACCTCACATGAAAAAGAAATAAATATTCTACGATCCTTCGATACATAGAATGCGGGTCGTTACACTCTCCTCCCTTACGAAATTTCGCCCCCGAAATTCCTTAACTAGAAACATACAAAGGTGTTTCGTAAGCCTATCAGTCATTCACAAACAATCAAACACACAAAACAAACAAAACAAACCTATCCTAGTATGCGGAAAGACTAAATCAAAATGAAAACCTTACCAGGAAAAGAGTTCTTGATGCGATTCCCTTATGCTCTCCGCTGTTTCCCAAGTACAGTCATTCTCGTTCTCGCGCCATTGAACTTTGCCTAGATTCACCGCTTTCCTTCAAAGTTTCTTCGTATCGTGCTCGATAATACAAATCGGCTTGGCGTTCCCAACCGCCTCGGGTTCTACTTCGATATCATCCAACTAATCAGGAGAAACAGCCACATCGGAGTCATGCACGAATTTCCTTAACTGGGAAACATGAAATCCGCTATGAATTCCCGCCACCTTGTCCGACAACTCAACTTTATATGCCAAATTCCCAACTTGCTCGAGAACTGGGAATGAACTGACAAATCTTGGTGCTAACTTGTCTTTCCTACCAAATCGAATAACGCTCTTTAATGGAGAAATCTTGATAAACACCAAGTCGTCAATGGAGAATTTTAAATCCCTTCTCCTCCTATCAGCATAACTCTTCTGCCTATCCTGAGAAGCCTTCATTCGTTGTTGGATAACCTTAATCTTGTCTGAAATTCCTCTTATCACATCTGGCCCAAGCACAAATTTCTCACCGGTTTATAACCAACATGACGGTGAGTTGCATGGTCTTCTGTACAAAGCTTTATATGGAGCCATACCAATACTGGACCGATAACTATTATTATATGTGAATTCAACCAGATGCAAATGGTCATCCTATGACCCTCCAAAATCTAATATGCAAGCTCTTAAGAGATCTTCTAATACTCGATTCACCCTCTCTGTTTGACCATCGGTTTGAGGATGATACGCGGTACTGAGATGTAATTCTGATCCTAAAGCCTCTTGTAAGCTCTTCCAAAATCCACTGGTTAACAACGGATCTCAGTCACTTACAATGCCTTTGGGTACTCTACGAAACCTCACTACCTACTTCATATACATTACCGCTAACTTAGCTGTTGTTCTGTTCGACTTGACGGGTATAAACCTTGCACTCTTTATTAATCGGTCCACCATCACCCAAATGCTATCATGGCCCGATCTAGTCCTTGGTAACCCATCAATGAAATCCATTGAGACTTGTTCCCATTTCCATTTTGGGATTTCTAGTAATTGCAACAAACCACTAGGTTTCTTTTGCTCAGCTTTAACTAACTGGCAATTCATGCACTTGGATATAAACTTCCCAACGTCTCTTTTCATCCATTCCCAACAATAGGTTTGCTTCATGTCTCGATACATTTTATTACCACCGGGGTTTATAGTCAGTTTTGAGTGATGACATTCTCCAAGCACTTCTTCTCTCAATCCATTGACATTGGGTACAACTAATCTCCCATTCTTTCTAAGCCATCCATCTCGATCAATCCCATACTTGTTCATCTCGTCGTCGATTCCCATTTCTAACTTGGAGATGATTTCCAATAGGTTAGGGTCGTCCCTTTGACTGGAACCAATCCGCTCAGTCAAAGTTGGTCTGATCGTCAAACTTGCTAACATTTCTAGGTCCAATTCGCACTTTAGGTTGAAATCATACCCAACGATATACTCCAGTTGCTTCTACTCAAGAAATATAGCCCCTAAACTGGCATGTCTTCTACTCAATGCATCAGCTACCGCATTGCCTATTCCTGGTGTATATGCGATATCGAAATCATAGGAAGCCAAAAATTCTAACCATCTTTATTGTCGGAGATCTAGATCCTTCTGAGAGAAGAGATACTTCAATGATTTATGATCGGTAAACAACTCGAATCTTTCTCCCAAGAGATAATGTCTCCACATCTTCAAGGCGAACACGATTGCTGCTAATTCCAAGTCATGGGTAGGGTATCTTTTCTCATGTGGTTTCAGTTGCAGACTAGCATAAGCTACAACCCTACCTCCTTGCATCAATACAACACCTAGTCTGGTACCACATGCATCTGTGTATACCGTCATCTCTTCGTTCCCTTTAGGAATGACTTACACTGGCACACACGTCAACTTTTCCTTTAGGCTCTTGAATGCATTTTCACACCTTCCATCCCAAATGAAAGCTTGATTCTTCTTGGTCAACTGAGTTAACAGTGCCGCTATCTTGGAGAAGTCTTGGATAAACTTACGATAATATCCAGCTAATCCCAAGAAACTTCTTTTGTCTGTTGCATTCTTGGGTGTAGACCAATCCTGTACCTTAGCCACCTTCGTAAGATCCATGGCAATAACATTCTATGAAACAACATAGCCCAAGAATCTCACTTCCCTCCTCCAGAAGTGACACTTAGAAAACTTTTCTTTTAATTGGTGTTTTCTCAACACCTCCATCACTATCCTCAAATGTTCCTTTTGATCTTCCTCTGTCCTAAAATAAACAAGTATATTGTCTGCGAACATAAGAACAAACTTATTCAATTGATCTTGGAATACTCTATTCATAAGATCCACACAATATGCTAGTGCATTGATCGACCCAAATGGCATGACCAACCACTCATAGAATCCAGACGGCGTCCAAAAAGCCGTTATAGTTATACTCTCAGCTTCCACCCTAAGATAATGAAAACCTGTCGCGAGATCCAACTAGGAGAACACTCTTGCACCAATCAACTGATCAAACAAATCATCTATCCGCGGTAGAGGATACTTATTCTTCCTCGTCACCTTATTCAACTCGCGGTAGTCCACACATAATCAAAGGGAACCATTTGCCTTGGTAGCAAACACAACTGGTGCTCCCCACTCGGAGACACTTCTTCTGATAAATCCCTTTTTCAAAATATCGCTTACTTGCACCTCGAGCTCTCTCTGCTCCCTTGGCACCATACGATGAAGTGGCATCACTATAGGTCTGGAATCTTTCACTAAATCAATACGAAACTCAATCTCTCAGTGTGGTGGAAGTCTGGCCACTTCCTCGAAGACATTCGGATACTAGCCAGCCATGGGCACATCTGACAACTCATCATGCGAGATGTCGAGGGAATTTAGAAAACTATCCATTACCCCATCACTAGGTAGACCACCAAACACTACCCTCTTCCCATCAGCTGCTCTACCAAAATGCCCTCACAATCTACCACCACCCTGTACCTTTGGAGCCAATCGACTCCCAAAATAACGCCAAACCCAGTAAAGCCCAAAACAAAGCAATCACAAACAAACTTACATCCATGACTCGATAATACCACATTACGACAAATCATACTAAGGCTAATCGAACCACCAATCGGGTTCGTCACTGCTAAAGGTCTATCGACTATCTCGGGTTCCAGTCCCAACCTATCTACGAGGTCACAAGATATGAAGGAACGGGAAGCCTCGGTATCAAACAATACTCAAACATGAACATCATAAATAGAAAGCATACCTTGAATGACGACATTCTTTCCTTTCTCCGCGTAGTAGGGGCATTTGACGAAGAAGGAACAACATTAATAGCATATGCTTTCACAATCTGCTTTTCTTTAGGGGTTGCGGACACTAATCCTTGTGATGTCCCACTTGGCCACAATTAAAACACTTCCTGTCGGCTGGCTTTGCTCGACATTCTTTAGCATAGTGACCCTTCTTGCCATAGCTGAAGCACCCAACATCTTTCTTACTCTTCTTCTAGCCATCCTTGGTCTGACTTTGCTTCATTTTATTCTGAGAATTATTCTTGCCTCAACCGCTTGCCTGCGGCTTTGGCCGCTCTACAGATGCAACAACGACTTCAGTCTTGGACTTAGGATAAAGGCTCTTTGATCTCAGTGCTTTCCCAACAATTGATTCAAAAGTCTCATTAATATAGTTTATAAGCCTTTCCCCCAAGTACTGATCTAAGCCTGTTATGAACTTCTCATTCTTCTTCTTGGGAGTGTCAATAAGGGATAATACATACTTCGATAAAGTATCAAACTCAGCAATATATTCTGAGACTGCCCTACCATTCTGTTTAAGCTCTAAGAACTTCCAAAACAACTCTGATTTCTGAGCAGCTGGGATAAACTTATCACTGAATCGGGCCTTAAACTGATCCCAAGTAACTTGATCCTCAGGGGTAGTTGCCTTAATAGCATTCCACCAATTCATTGCCCGTCCTTGCAGCTGACGGAATGCTAGCCTTCTCTTCATCGCATCCTTGATACCCGAGTCTTCGAAGATACGCTCACAGCTATCCAACCAATCCTGAACTTCTGGAGCCGATTACATTCCATGGAACGGCTTCCCACCAAGACTACTGTAGTCTTTACAGAGCTTGGCAAAATCGGTCGTGGGCGCCTGCACCGCTGCACCACCACCATTTGCAACATTAGGAGCTGCCCTACGAACATCCCTAAGCATCTCCCTCATGAAGTCAGTGAACATTATCCTCGTATCAGGAGCATTTCCATTATTAGCTCCTCTATCAATACCCTTCGTATGTCGGCTCATCGTTCAATCTGTAAGGAGAAAACGATTAACCATCTCTTAAGTGGTGCCAGTGCAGTGCGACTCCATCCTTAGATATATTAATAGTATATATATAGCTTTTGAAAACCAAAATATAACAAATACGTACTATTTCTCCCTGGTGTCTTCCCCTAGGTTAACTACGCAACCTAGAGCTCTGATACCAAGTGTGACGGCCTGCCCCGTACCAGCCGACATTTCCTTGAATGTGCTGTACATATGTCCAACCAGCACGGGATGGTCGTCAAAGAAAGGAAAAGAAAGAAATTTGAACTAACAAGGAACCTGTAGAATGTCTCACAGCGCATGGAATAAAATGTAATAATAACATACTTGACATAAAACAGGCGAGACACTACATAAGCTGAAAACTAAACAATAGTCATCATAGCAGCAGAAATTAAAAATATAGCTTATTACAACTCCAACATACTATCTCTAAAGCAAAGAAAAAGGTTCACTACTGATGCCCAAAGCAGTGACCAGCAATAACACAGAGAGAATATCTACATATATCATACGTGGAAGCCTCCTGCTCGTCTCTGGTACAACTACTTGTGCATATCACCGAACATGTCTCTAGTCTGCCCATTTAAGAGCACCTAGAGTAATAAGAAGAGACATAAAACTCTGGGTCAGACAAAAGTCTGGTATGAGCGATAAGCAGCAAAACAGAACAATAACAGGTATACTAAACCATACCTGGACCTGGACCTGCAACCAAAGAGTTAGCACAACAACATGTACAATACTCTAAGGTGACACTAACATATGGTGTAAAGATACGGGGGAGGGGTGTGCATGTCATAGTGATATCAAACAATCAAGCATAGCAAACATCAAACATAACAACCATCCTCACATCTCTCACTCGGTGCGTAAAGCATATGATATCTACCACTTTGATCACCCAATCCTTTGCTACGATCACTCTGCCCCATGGAGTCACAGTGACTTGACTACATTGATCCATAGTCACTGATCCTTCGCTATGTCCACTCTGCCCCATGGAGTCATAACAACTCCACTACACTAGCTCATAGCCTTGTAACGATCACTCTGCCCCATGAAGTCATGACAACCTCACTGCACTGATCCATAGCCAATATCCGTCTCTCAGTGGTGAATCAAAGCTATAGACGTTGATAACCCCTTTGCATACGTCCCGCAGCAAAGTCCAATCGTGAAGTCAACTCGTTGGTTCCCATCTGGATCCTGAGTAACAACTCCTCATTTGGACTACCTTTACATCTCGAGTTTTGGTCTCTTCCCGTTTGGTTCATAGCTCCAAGCTTCCATTCAAGTCTATATTTCAATTCAGGTGCATGGTTCGTGATCATCATTCGGGTTCGGATCGTGGTCCCCACCCTGCGACTCGTGATGACGCTCCGGTTCATGACCTACATGGTTGGCTCGTGGCTCGCCCCTCCTGACGTCGGCTCGTGATGGCCTTCTTGGTCTGGTTCATGGTACGTGATCTTCGGGTTCATGACTTTCTGCATCAGCTCATGGTTCATGACCAAGCTTCTGGTCGTGGTGTATCATGGCAATCGGCTCGTGGAAGACAAGGCAGCTTGTGATCGGTGGGATGGCGATCGGGTCGGGGTCGTGATGACTGCTCACGAACGGGACTGGTTTGACCAATTCTGCAACTTTTCCAGCAAGTAATTTACGCCATACAACGATGTTTTCGAGCAATCTAACTTTTCTATGCAATCACAAATCATCCCAAACAGTCATAGCAGCATGTATAATCAACCATAAACACCAAAACAACAACATAACAAGTTTATACGGATCAAACATACCCAAAACCCATGTTTTCCCCTTAGTCATGTTTAATCATACGATTAACAAAACATGTCCAAATTAACCCAAATTACTAATAGTGGCTTAAAATAATATTTAGGAATTTCTAAATATTTTCCCAGAATTTAAAAATGTGTGAATTCGCTAATTAACACTAATTACCCCTAATTAACCGTAATTAATGAAAAATAATGCAAATCACTCACCTTGGCCAAAATATAAACTCAGATCTAAAATGATTGTTTAAATGGCATGAATTCCAATGCACATAGCAGCCTTTGCCTCAAATTTGATGTTGATTTGAATTAATTTGATGCTAATTAGCTTAATCTTTGATTAGAGAGCGATTTGGGATGAAATTAGAAGGTGGAGGCCATTGTTAGGGTTTCTAAGAGGTAAATGGCGGCTACAAAACTGAAATAGAATGAATATATAACTCATTTCAGCCTCCCCATAACCCTAATCCTAAAATGGGTTATGGACCCATTTGCTAATTACCCTAATCAGCCCACTTAAGTAGTTTTTCACCTTGTAAACCTTAATTCAGCCATATCTCCCAAACGGTAAGTCCGTTTGACAAGTGCGGCCACTCTACGGAAAGGTAAACCATCATCCGAATCTAATGGAAGTGTTTTCAGGTCAAAACTCCTTACCAATCAAAAGTTATAGGCAAAACAAGATTCTCTAGGGCCAAAATGGTTATTTAAAAATCGGCAAAAATCATGAACATGGAAAATGACCCCAATAGTCGTTCCCCAAAGCTACACGACCATACGACCTCATATGAAAAGGAAATAAATATTCTATGATCCTTCGATACAAAGAATGTGGGTCGTTACATGGGTACAGGCATGTTCTGGCAGAGTCATGAGCGTGCATGTGTCCAATTAGAGGAAACTAAGACGTTGTAACGCTAACAAATATGTCAATGTCTTATAGTTGAGTGGTTAGGGATTAATAGCCCCTACTGTCGTAACTAGCACATGATATTTGTGTATTAGGGAGACGATCTCGTGGGTAGTAATTAGGGTAACACCTAATCTTGTTAGTTCTAGTAATTGGTGCAGTAACTTTAGTCTTGGGATATGAATGAGAAGCTTATATGGTCTTTACCTCTTGTTATATCATTATCATGTTATCTCGTTTACCGAGTACTTGTCTATTTTACTAGTTTCATATTCAGCACTATTTATCTATCTCGATACTTTCTATCTTATCCAATAGATGAAAATCACTGGAACTCACCAGACTTTATGTCTGACCTATTTTGTTTCCTTTCTCTCTCTTCCTTTGGCCCATTCAGGTTCTTAGAGTGGTGGCGGATAGTAGCTAAAATCGTAACTATATTCTTGGACTTGGATTTATTCTGACTCGATATGTTTCTTTGACTTTTGCTCTACCTTGTTATGAATTTTGATGAGGGATATAATTTTACAATTTTGTACTCTGATGTTTTGTGTTACGAAATAGATGGTTATTACTATTGTTCCTTATATTTGAAATTGTAATGAAGAAATGGTGATTTATGATAATAAAAGTTGTTCCATTACATATTTACTTTCTATCTTGTGAATTTTACACTACAACAAAAAGCACTTTTCGCAACAGGCGATATCTGTTGCAGTAAACCTATTGCAACTGGCCTGCGCCTGTTGGTATAGCCGAAGTTGCAAAAAGTCCGCAACATTTTCTGCCTGTTGCGGTATACTTTTTTGCAACAGACTTTTGCTATTGCAACATATCATTTTGCAACAGTATATGCCTGTTGCAATAGATCCATAAATCTGTAAAAAAAAAAAAAAAAAAATCATTTTATAGATATTACATATTAAATGTATTCGTTTTAGTAATAGTGTATATCACAAAATAAAATAAACAAATAAAATTTTTATTTTAACAAAGTTTAAATAGTATAGACAATTACAACAAAAATTTCTATAATTTTCATACACCACTCATGTATAACAATTTCTTCTCTCACACAACACATTTTTTTCAAATAGAATATTTTCTAACTATATTTCTACTCTATCATACATATGCTATAACAAGAGAATAAATATCATCGATTCACTAGAATAAATATGCAGTTCATGCTCCAAGTTTGATGTCGGTCATGAACACCACGAAAAGATGGGAGAAAAGATGGGCTTGCTCCCTTTATCTGCATCAAATTTATAAACAACTGTCAAACATGTGAAATTTCCAACACAATCTGAGAGAATTCAGTCAATACAAAATCAAAACAATCAAAACTCAACCATAGAACTAATTCAACGTTAAAATAAGTGGAAAGAATGACTATGCACACTTAACTCGGGACCTATAAATGAGATGAGCCATGATGTTCTGAAATTTATACACTATATTATGATTGAATTTAATAGAACATTTTATGAAACATTCTGAATTAATATAAACAACTACTGCAAACAAGTGAAATAAATTGTATGTGAGGAACAAACATGGTCAAAATGGGTAACAACTTTGAGAGCTGGGAAAATTAAAATATGTGGATAGGCTTGCTGTATGAATGTCCCAATATGTAAAATAAAAAATCGAGGAAAAGAAGTACTAAACGATAGAAGGTAAAAATAAATGAAAGTGAAGTACCTTGGATTCCTATAAATAAATTTGTTGCTTTATAGATTAGATCTAGAGTAGGCGAACACCCTATGGATTATCACATATCATTAAAATGAGTTGTGACAGTCTGACAGGGAAAAAAAAGTTAAACGCAGTTTAAAACTTTCAATAACTTTATAAAACATCATGATAGAAGAATTGGATGAGATCATATATAAATGTGAACTAAAGGAAAAAAAACAGGAACAGAAAAGCAATGTTTAAAGAAAGGCGACGTATATAATTACCATCAGTGTACTTTTGTTTTAGTCAACGTGTTGGAGATCGGAAATGGTTGTAAATTATGAGCTGTTTTGTAGATTTATGAAAAGAAGAGGATTATTGCTCTTAGAGCCAAGGCAGCAGAAGAAACGTCTAAAATGTAAATAAAACATTTGTGATTGGTCTTGTAGAGTTCAAGACAACATATTATGTGATAATAACAAAATTAAAACTGGAAGAAGTAACCAAAGAAAGCAATACTAATTTTGTTATCTTATGCAAAAAATAACCTTTATCATGTTCTTGCTGAAAATAGAACATGCAGCATAAACTAATCTGTAAAACATGAATAAAAAATTACCTAGAATATGCATCATAATTTATTGGAGGTGAAGGTGGCATTCTTCCAATGGCATGGCTGGTTAATGCAACTAAGGATGTTGCCATGTTGTGGAAAACGGTATAGAAAGCTAGAGCAAAGTCAACCGGCTGTATAGACGAAACATATTATCAGGGAGGATTGGTAATTAAGAGAAGTTGCATACCAAACAATCGATAGGGCAATACATTACATTATCCCACAGTTTATGCCTCACTTCAAATCACATCACATACCTTTGCTAATTTTCTGTTTACAATGTTAATAAATTATTTGTTTTATGCATTCACATAAAGAAACACATGCTTGTCTAAATATTCTTTACTCTCATATCTCTATGGATTTATAATATACATAGCCTCTCTTTAGGTTAGATTGACATATGTTGCATGATACAAGAAAAGCTTTAAAAAAGAATGGTTAAACTGATTGTAGTTATACCTGTCAATCACACTTTCCCCGTTACAACTATGAATATGTATATTTTTACCCAATCTCCTTATGATTGGCTCTTGGTTTGCTTCTATTCAAAGCAATTTACTTCTGTGCAAATAAAGAACTTCACCATTTCGAATTTGATATGAAATTTAACTAGGAGTGCATAAGCAGCAAAGTTCGTAACTAATTTAAACAGACAGGACAAAATTTAAACAGAACTAATTTGCTATTTGTAACGAAAAAAATTGAAGTTCATCTGTGTTATTATGCATTGTTTACAAAATCTTACAACCAAAATACACAACCATCCTTTCTCAGAAAAACTTTTGAAAAACAGAACTTTAATTTCATCTAGAACAATTTTTAGGGTGTATTTTAAAACCAGTCTTCAGAAGGGTTTATCATGTACTAAGTTTGAAAATACTGGGATTTGTCATGTATTAAGTCTGAATATAATATGCAGATCCTAATGTACATTTAACCATAATAATCCTTCAGTCTCGTCATCTTTCTCCTGCGATTACAACTAGAAATCAAATTTTCGCCCTTTCACTAACATTTGCAATGACATATAGTGGCGTTATTTACACGTGTTTTGATTATTATGCCTTTTGTCTAAAATAAACCATCGGATTGTTTATGCGTACCTAGGAGATATTGGCAGGTGGCAGATCGTCGCAGGCGGCGGTGGAAGCTCTAGATGGCGGCATGGAATCGGAAGAGGGAAACCCTAAAACAAAATTGGGGAAAACAACGACCAGCGATGTGGAAGACAGTGAATTGGAATCGCAGTTAATTTGAATCGAAGTCAATTTGGATGATGGGTAGGCAGTGGAAGGGTATTAATTTGGATCTGGCAGCAATTTCGAAGAATTGGGGTTACGTTAAGAAGTTAAAATGAAAGAAGGAGGCGAGTGAAATGTTGCGATGGAGCCAAAAATTTAGGTGGGATACGTAGAAAAGTTTGAAAATGGAGCCAAAAATTTTGGTGGGATGGGCGGAAAATTTTGAAAATGAAGCCAAAATTCTAGCCTTTGGAGCCTAGAGAAAAACTTATATTAAACCCTTAATTGCAACTGGAATGAGAGATGGTTGCTTAAAAAGTCCATTGCAACTAGTAAGGAGCAATTACTACATGTAATTTTATTGTAAGAGTAGAAAAATATACTTGCTAAAAATATGTTTTTCACAATTGATAGAAAACTATAATTGTAAAAAATCGTTAATTATTTAGTAATTATTATGAATATTTTATTAATTATTTAATATTTGTATTTAATTAGATTTATTAGTTATTAAATGTTATTAATAATTGTTAAATTTAATTTACACATTATTATTAACTAACCATGATATAGTATTAAAGTATAATTCATATTAATTAATCACTATTACTTAATACTAATTATATTAAACTAAACATTACTTATTACTTCATACTTTTATAACAAATATTACTTGGGGAAAAATATTTTTCAATAGTTCATTTTCGCAAGTGGCTTTACCTATTGCAAAAAAATTACAGTTATCGCAACTGGTGAAAACAGTTGCTAAATATATAATTTTTGCAACTGGTTTGATAGTGTAGTTGCAAATAATATGTCTATTGCAACAGGAATGAAAGTGCAGTTGCTAAAAGTGTGTTTTCGCAACAGACATGAAAGCGCTGTTGCGAAAAATATGTTTTTCGCAACAGGAAGAAAAGGTCTGTTGTTAAATCTTATTTATTGCAACAACTACGAAATGTCTGTTGCTAAATATCATTTACTGCAACTGACATTTGAGGTCTGTTGCAAATAGCTAGTTGCAATAGGGTACTATTTACCAATTGCACTTCACAGAAATTAATGCATCCTCATATGGGTGACATTAAGGGATGTTGGGTGTCACATTTGGTATCAGAGCCTAAGGTTATAAGATCAGAGGAAAAATTTCTGAAAAGTGCTTTTTTTAAGTAAAGGATTTTCAAATAAAACCAATTTTTGAAGAATATATCCCCTCAAGTCATATTTAATATTCCTTCGATCTCCATCTGAATTGTTGTTTCATCCATTTTCAGCATGTCTGGGGCTCCTAATTTCCCATAGGGCATTCCTATTCCTACATGGTTTCGTAGATACGTAGAAGCCACGACATCTGTTGGAGTGCAAGAAAATGTCCCTGCCCAGTTGCAACTGCAGTCGCTCCACCTCCACTACAAGAAAAATACCCTATTGCAACTAGCTATTTGCAATAGGCAACAAATGACAATTGCAGTAAATGATATTTAGCAACATACCTATTATTGCAGTTGCAATAAATAAGATTTAGCAACGGGTCTTTTCTTTCTGTTGCAAAAAACTTATTTTTAGCAAATGCGCTTCCCTTCCTGTTGTAAAAACATTATGTTAGCAGCTGTGCTTCCATAACAATTGCAACAAACATATTATTTGCAACTGCACTTCCAAGCCAGTTGCAAATAATATCTTTAGCAACTGTTTTCTCCACTTGCAATAACTGTAATTTTTACAACTGGTAAAGCCAATTACGAAAAACATAGTAAAAATAAGTATCATCTTTTAATGATTAACTTTTAAAAATTAATTTTAAATAGTTACTCTTAAATGATTAACTATTATTATTATATAATAATTAAGATTAATATTTAATAATTATTAATTAATAATAAAATTTAATTATTGTAAAGTGATATTTATAACTAATAATTAATTAATAATTAATAATTAACAAATAATAATAATTAGCATTTAAAAAATAATAAAATAGTTATTAGATAATAATAAATTAATAATAAAAAACTAACGGATAATAATTAATAATTAACCTAAAATATGAATATAATTAAATATTAAATAAGTAATAAATAATTAACAAATTCATAATAAATAAATTAACGTTAATTAACTAATATTACTATTAAGGAGTAATTAGTAGTTAATAATTATTTCTTATTTGAATTAATTTATAATTTGTGTTTGAAGGAGATATTTTTATGAATTAATTAAGATTTACTGGTCATCATTAATAATTATTTTTATATTTCTAATATCATATTAAATTATAAGTGATCATAAATTGTGTTTTTTTCCAATTATTAAAGCCAGTTGTGAAAAAAACTTTTAAATATTATTTATACCCATCTTTGGTAAAGATAATTAATATTAATTAAAAAAGTACGAAGTAATAGGTAATATTTAGCAATAATTTGATAAGTATTAAGTAATAATAATTAACCGAAATGAATTAATATGTTAATAGTTTATCATGGTTAGTTATTAATAGAGTATAAATTATATTTAACAATTATTAGTTGCATTTAATAATTAAAAATTCTAATTAACAACAAATATTAAATAATTAATAAATATTCGTCATATATTTTATTTATTAAGTAATATTCCATTATAATTAAGAAGTGAAACTACTAATAATTACACTATTAAAATATATTTTTAATAACTGATTGTTAAGAAGTCAACAATTAATAAAAATCAATATATAAAATTAATGATTAATTTAAAATAATTGTTAGTTAACAATGACTGTTAAAAAACCAATAATTTCTTATGATACAAAGTACATACTTTCATATGCATTTAATATTTGTATTGGATAATAGTAGAAGATAAAATATATTTTAAACATAATATATTTAGCATTCAAAATGTAATAAGGTACGTTTCCATGTAATGGTAAGAAGGCATTTTAGATGGGTATTTAAAAAAATTAGCCATTGAACTAAATTATTTTGATTATTTATATATTTTTTGCAATTGTCTTGTATTATCAGTTGGAATATATTTTCTGCAACTGCATGTTCATATTAGTTGCAATTGACACACTTTAACTTCAAAGTCCAAAATTTTGGCTCCAAACCAGTTTTTTGGCCGAAATTTTGCCTCCAACCAGATTTGCATAAATTCGTGTCTTTTTAGTGACACTCCCAAAAGGAAATTAAATCGTCCCTTCATCTACAATGCCAATCATTAATCACCTTCCCGAACTTCAATCCCTCTTCCTACCATCATTGCAATGATTAATCACCATCAGAAATTTCCCCATCCTAGCATCATCGGACAACACCATAAACCCACCTCATGAACCTAAGTTCTGCACCACGTCCTAATTTACATTTGCCAATACCTTAGACAACCCATATCAAAACCACCGCGTACCCTAAATCTACATAGAAACTCCAATTTGAAGCAACTTTGTACTGTTATATTCTCCATCATTCAACAAATCGGCACTGAATTATCTCCGTCTGGATTGAAATCCGTTCCTACTCTACTCTTGGCCATTTCATATGCTACTCCCATGCATAAGAGACGGGAGCGACTGCAGCACCAAGAAATCCGAAGAAAAGGTTGTCTCGTCTCCATTGAAACCCACCATGACTTAAATCTAAACCCCGATGCCTGAATTAGAGATTGTTTATAGTTCTCTATTTGACAATAAACAACTGTCCCTTTTTAACAAGTATATGGATCTAAGTTCGAGGATGAAGAGAAGTAGGAAGTTTGAGTTTTGCAAGTGTACAGGTTCTGTTTCTAATAGAGGTGGGTTGCTGCGAGGAGTGTGGATGTTAGGAGAGGCAAATGGAGTTTGAGGCAAGGGTGGCGGCATAGTGTTGGTTTAGGGAAGATCGGAGAGGAGCGGAGGTGGGTTTCAGTGCGGACTTGGGTTGCGTGGGTGGAGGGGCACGGTGGTTCGCAAGCTACAGGTTTACATGAAAAAATGGCAGTGGGTTTTTCGAACTAGAGGAAGTGGCATAATAGAAGAATGGAAATATGGTAATTTATTTATTTTATTGCATGAACACTTTTTACATAACTTGCCAAATTTTTTGGATCCAAGAGATTTATTCCCCTAATATTGACCACATGTAACTTCCCAAAAATTTGAATGCATATAGTTTCTACATGTGAATAGTAGAAGAACGTGCTATGTTTTTGCTAAAAGAACGTGCTGTTGCGTAGTGAATACAATGGGATATGGTAAATCCAATTGGATACTTGTTAAAGAAGAAGTTGTTTTTATTTTGAAAATCTACTTTGATCTGCCACAGCAAAACTAGGTTATGTTTGCAATGTCGCATAATAGATTATGATCTATAAGAGCCGTAGACAGGTTCCTAATTTTTTTCCGTAAGCTGCTTTATTTCTATATTGTTTTGCGAGTTCGATTTTCTTATTATAATTTATTTTTTTCAGTTGCTTTTTATGTTTCGAAATATATTTGTTCGGCTATTTGAATATGCATTTTAAATCAAAAAAGAAGGTTGAAGTTTAATTTTATTTTGTGGTAGTGATTTGGTCAAGTATTGGTATATGGTAAAACTTAATGGTAACTCCTTGCACTTATTACATTATGCTCACATTGTTGTTGTTATCTAAGATTCTGTTCATACATGAAATAATTGGGAAATTGGAGATATGGTTGCCTCGAGTGTTTGTCACATTTACTTATATTTGAAGAAGCAATCTCAATCAAAACACGAAAAATGCTGGCTTTCTCCTAAGGCTAAGGTTCGTCTTCTCTTGTTTGCTTCAGTGAAAATTATGTATAATGCTATTATCTTCATCCTAGGCATTCCACACACTAACAAATGTTATTTCCTTAACAACAACGGAGAGTATATTGAACACTTTTCTTTGACTATTGTCACTTTTAATACCTCTCATCTTTAGGAATGTTCCGCATTTTTTCTGCTATAAATCTAGTCAGTTCTCCTTCTCAGTTTTGAGTTTTGACTTTTGGAGAATTGATAGAAAAACTATTGCAGCTAAAAATTAGAGAAGGCTTGCCATATTTTGCTATTGTATTTGTTTTTGAGATAAACAAAAGGTGCATTAAATATATTGAGAAATATAAAGCAGATCTTATGTTTTCTTATACAAATAATAGTTTAATACTCTAGTGGTAATGATAGTGAGAAGAAATTTTGTCTAGATGTATGGATTCCCTGAATATTTTAACTTTGTATAGAATGTCGTGAAATGCCCTTTGGATTTATATTTGGATGCTTTAAAATTCTTTAAATGCATTCCTTTTATATGCACCAATGCACATCGAGAATACTAGTTTGGACCTATGTCCTGGCTTCTAAATTAGGTGTTAAACTAGTGCTTGAAGATTTCTAAGCTGATTGTCCACCTTAAATTTATTCTTCACCATTTCTACACATATGCATAATACTTGCATGCAAAAAGTATATTTATGTTTACCACCTCTCTATCGTATTGAACAAACATTGGGTCTGCTAAGACCAATTATTTGTATACCGTTTCAAATTTACATGTATATTTCAAGTTTACATCTTAGTCAATGGTATTGTTCAATGCTTTCTGGCTTATGCATTTCTTACTCTTTTTGAATTGCATTGCTATTTGACAGGTATAAGAGATTTTCATTTGCGTAAGGGCTTGAATGAGAGAAGATAAACATAGTCATTTAAGTAGAAATAACATATTTGGAAAATATAATCAAAGATTTGTATTTTCAGCAAATGTGTTATAGGAGAGAATAGAAATTATTGTATATGTGAATAGTGTATGAAAATTTTGTGAACTTTTATTGCAATGGTATGTAGTATTAAATTTCTATTGAAATAAAATATCTATTATTATATCTATTATTTATTGATAATATATGCTTTCATTATTACATTATTAAATGCAGATGATGGTCGATTATAGTAGGCAAATGTGTTTTTTAAATTTTGCAATGGGCATATAGTGTTGCAAATAATCAAATTGCAACTGTCATAAATAGTGACCGACCTATAGCAAAAAAGTCTATTGCAACTACTTGATACAATTGGTAAAAACTGTTACAAAAAGGGACAGACCTATTACAACTTCAGCTATATAGACGGGCGCTGGTCTGTTGCGACTGGTCTACTGCAACAGATATTGCCTATTGCGAAAAGGTTTTTTTTTATTGTAGTGTCCTCTTGTAGTCAACTTTTCTAAGATTTGTTAGGACTTCTGCATGATGGGAGGCAAGCTGTTTCGTGGTGCTGAGAGTTTTGAGGAGGCGCACAATTGTCTTAGAGAAACATAGAATGTATTCGACTTGTTGGAGCTCGACGATAAGAGGAGAATCCAGTTGGCCGCTTGGCAACTAAAGGACGAAGCATCTTATTGGTGGGAAGCGATTGAAGCCAAACAAATGGTGGCTACTTATGATGAATTTAAGACTAGTTTTGATATGAAATTATTATCGCAAGTGAAGGAAGGAATGCAAATGGAGAGATTCTTGAACTTAAGATAGGGAAGCATGATAATAAAGGAACATGTTAACAGTTTTAATCAACTAGCGAGATTTGAGTTGGAGTTGGCGAACACTCCTCACAAAAAGGCTTTGTGGTTCACGAAAGGATTGAACCAATCGCTCGAAGATCTATCACTAACGCATGAACTGATGGAAGCAACTTTTGAGAGGCTTGTAGACATGGATTTGATGCACGAGGATGGTAAAGAGGAAAAGAAAGAGGTTTAGACTGAGGAATAGAAACCCAAGGGTTATAAAAAGAAGTGATGGCCCAATAAGGGCATAACTAAGAAGGGAAGAATACCCAATAATACATAGATCAACACCAAGGTGAAACGCCATGGTTGTGGAAACTTGGGTCACTTTGTGAGAGAATGTAATAAGACGAGGAATGCTTTCTTTACTTGTGGTCAAGTCGGACATTTTGAAGGGAAATTCCCTAACCGGCAAGGGCAGAAGTTGGATCAACTGGAGGATGAGTTAATGCTCTATAGACTGTCGGACCATATCGTGGTAGGAAAGTCACTGTGGAAGGTTTGATTTATCTTTTTGACTATCCTCTTAGAACTCTCTTTGATTTCGGTGTATTTCATTCATTCATATCCATCTCTATGGTAGATAATCTACACCTACCTAGATACTAGTATTATTTCTGATCCTGTTGTAGTCTCAAACCTATAGGAGGAATGGCTCATTTATCTACGATATGTAGGGGTTTGAGAATTTCTATTATAGGCATTGAATTCGAATGCAATGCATATGTTCTTGGCTTTATGGGTTATAGATTAAATTTAGGAACGGATTGGATAACCATGTATGGTGTCATTCTTGATTGTTAGAGGAGAGTTGTTGGACTTCTAACATGCCAAGGTAGAACTCATAAAATTTCTTGTGACCCACGAGGGTCGGTTATGCTCAGTTTCCTAGTTTCTCTTAATTCTTCCGTTGACGATCTTCGATCAGTACCCATAGTTAGTGGTTTTTTGGACATGTTTGATAAGGTTAGAGGATTACCTCCTAGACAAGAGATAGATTTCTAGATTAACTTGGTGGAGAACGTGAAACCAGTCTTTTTGCCAGTGCACCACATGGCTTCTAAGGAGAGGAGGGAGCTCAGCAAACAAGTAGGTGAGTTATTGGAGAAAGGATCCATTAGGTGGAGCATTTCTTAGTGAGGAACTACAGTCGTCTTTGCAACCAAGACATACGGCTCCATCTATGCGTGGACTATCGAGAGTTGAATAAGCTCACCAAGAAGAACAAACACTAACTTCCGAGGATTGATAACTTGTTTGACCAACTAATAGGAGCTTCGGTTTTCTCGTAGTTGGATCTACCAGTATGATTTCATTAGTTTAGGGTAGCGGATGATAGAATTGGCTAGACAACTTTCAGAACTCTAGACGGTTTCTTTGAGTGGTTGTTCATGCCTTTGGGCTTACCAATGCACCCGCATACTACGTGGCCATAACGAGTCGGGTGTTTAGGTAGTATATAAACAAATTCATGGTGATTTCCATAGGCGACATTCTGGATTTCTTGAGGAATGAGGAAGAACATGCCAGACCCTTAGAGGAGGTTCTCAGCACTCTCAGATCGCATCAGCTTAAGGCTAAATTTTCTAAGTGTCATTTTTGGAGAAAGGAAGTAAGGTTCCTATGGCATGTAGTCTCCAAGGATGGAATAGCAATAGACCCCATTAAAGTCGTCGCAGTTCAAGATTGGAAAGCCCCTAAGAATGCGATGAAGATAAGGAGTTTTCAAGGATTGGCAGGTTATCATAGAAAGTTTATTAAAGATTTTGCATGAATCTCAGCTTTGCTCACCTGTCTGACAAAGAATAACTTGGCTTTCGCTTGGAGGATTGATTGCAAGGATGCATTCCAGAGGTTGAAGAGGGCTCTAACATCAGCCCATGTTCAGACTCTTCGCGATGGTAGCAAGGTGCTTATGATCTACGCGGATGCTTATGGCATGGGATTAGGTGTTGTGTTGATGCATGAGGGTAGGGTAGTCTGCTATGGAAGTAGGCAACTAAGAGTTCATGAGAATAACTACCTCATCCACGAATAGAGTTGGCTGCAATAGTGTTCGCACTTAATTCTTTGCAACACTATCTACTTGAAGAGAGATTTGAGATCTATATGGATCACAAGTCATTGAAATATTTGTTCTCACAGAAGGATCTCAACTTAAGGAAGCAATGATGGATTGAGTTCCTTGCGTCCTACGACATTAAGATAGCTTATACCCCAGCAAGGGTAATGTAATTGCGGATGCATTAAGTAGGCATAGGATGACCTTGAGTCCTTTATTCGTAGAGAGATAGAGCTTGGAGTTTATCTTAACCTTTGATTTTATGCCATTTATGGATTTTTCATGTGGTTTGTTAGCATCATTGGAGGTGGGACTTACTCTTATGGAGCGAGTTGGGACTACACAACGAGAGGATCGATAGTTGGTAGACATCTTGGATAAACTCGGTAAGGGAGAAGCCTCTACTCATCTAGCTAGATATTGAGTGGATGACAATGGGTGGCTAAGATGAGATGGGAGGTTATGTGTTCCTAGAGTTGGTGATTTGCTAATATTAGTTCTTGAGGTGGCTCATCACTCTCGGATGACTATCCATCTGAGTGGTGACAAGATGTACCGAGGCATGAAGTGAGATTTTCATTGGACTGGCATGAAGAAAGATATGGCATAGTTCGTGGCCTGGTGTTTGACTTGTCAACAAGTCAAGGCTAAACAAAGTGAACCAGGCAGATTTCTTCAATCGTTGGGTATCGCATGATGGAAATGGAATAGCGTCTTTATGGACTTCATTGATGGACTGGCCCGATCAAGGAAGGGAAACACGAGCATATGGGTCATAGTAAGCAGATTTACTAAGAGCACTCACTTTATTCTAATCAAGAGCAAGAGGACGGTCGCTTGGCTAGCATTGGTATACCTTGAGGAGATCGTCCAACTTCATGAGGGTACCTTCCAGTATAGTAAGTGACTGTGACTCCATATCAAATAGTGAGTATTGGAGAAGCTTGCAAGAGGCCCTAGGTACATAGTTAAGACTTAGCACAACTTATCACCCTCAGATCGATGGATAGACTGAGAGGGTTAATAGATTCTCGAGAATCTACTAAGACCATGTATACTAGATTTCAAAGGGACTTGGAAGGAGCATCTCCCATTAGTTGAGTTCGCATAAAATAATAGTCATTAGTCGAGCATTGGTATGGCACCCTTTGAGGCACTTTACGGACGACCTTGCAGATCGCAGACGTGTTGGTAGGAGTCTACGGAGAAACTTCTACTTGGTCCCGAGATGTTTAGAGAGACTTCTGAGAACATAGACCTTATTTGAAGAAGGATGAAAGCAGCTCAAGATAGACAAAAGTCCTATGCCGATAAGAGAAGGACTGATTTGGAATTTGAGATAAGAGATATGGTCTTTATCAAAGTATCGCCTTTAAGGAACGTAGTTCGATTTGGCTTGATAGGGAAATTGGCACCAAGGGTCATAGGACCATTTCCCATAGTTGAGAGGATAGGCCAAATGGCCTATAGAGTTAGACTACTGGAGACGCCGGCGGGAGTTCACGACGTGTTCCATGTTTCCCATTTAAGGAAATGTCTACTTGATTCAGCAAAGGTAGTAGAGCCAAGTATGCTTGAGGATGTTGAAGTCGAGAAAGAGGCATCAGTTCATAAAATTTCTACTTGTATTCTTGAATCGGAAGTTAAGAGGCTACGCAACAAAGAAATCAATTTTGTGAAAGTGCAATGGGGAGAAAACCGAGATGACGTGACATGGGAACCCAAAGGAAAGATTCGTGGTTCTTACCCTTTTCTCTTTGAGAGTACGTTCTAAATATCCTTTCTAGATTTTAATTTTAATTATTTTTTTTGTCCCTATCGTTGAATCATCGATCCTTAGGTAGAAACCTATGTTTGGAAACATGCGTTTGAGACATGTTATGTTTAATGATTGCAAGAGTTTGCTTGGATGAATATATGCACACTCACAGTAGGGACTAGATCGGCTCAATATAACTACCCAAATTCCGATAAATCGAATTTTTTCAAAATTCCAATCTATAGAAACTCGGATTGGTTTGCTCTGGTATCCTGCATAAAAGACAGAGACATAAAACATGTCAGAGCTTAGAAAATATCTCATAGTGGAATGGATAAAATATAGTATAATCAAAACATAGCCTTACCGTATTATTAATATTGCCTAACCAGTATCCGAAGCTATCATGTCTCTTCCACAAACCTAACCTGCGAGTATGTTATGAGGAAGGGGTCAGAACACAAGTTCTAGTGACTGGATTTAAACTATACACTTTGGATAATCCTACATATACCGTTCAATCATATTTTCTTATTTTTTAGGTTATTTGGGTTATCTCAAGGCTTACACATATGTCGCACCCATTTACTTCCCCAGTGGATTAAACTAATACCATATATATTTAGCTAAACACAATATTTAGGTACACCCCATGGTATCCCACTCGCACGGTCTCCAACGTAACACCATCGAAATATACGCAGTCCCTCATCCTACGTCGTAGTGACGTACGGATAACAATATTACATTCCGCATATATCTATCATTACAATACTACATAAACGTACTGACTGCCACCTTTGTTCGAATCAAACTCCATACCGGAGTAATGCCCTCAAGTCTACGATACACCACCCATAGTCGATATGCATGTATCTAGACAGTCCACCATATGTATCTTCAATTGTAGCTCGATGCCTCAATCGCACGTCCTCTAATGTGCACCGTGTTCCATGGCAGGGCGATACAAGAAGCACAGAACTCGGTCGGGAGCTTTTTCCATATCTGTACAGGCCCGTCCTTAAAGAGCCTCTATATACAGATATACCTAGGGTCTGTTTTCGTGGTGGCTATGGCCCCACATCGGCCCCTCCCTCAACTAGTAAAGACTGCCAGAGCTAAGCAACTGCCCCTAGGAAAACAATTTAAACATCCATGTGACGTCTCCCCTCATGCCTTTACCCCAATATTGAAGGGTGAAATGGTATCTTGGGTTTAGCTCGAATCGTTCCGCATCCCACTGGCTGCCGATGACGGGTGTCCAATGGTCAGCTATCCTTGTTGGTCGTGACCCTCTGCCTCCTCATGAGGCAACCGCCGAACCACCCTAGTGTCACCTTGTCACAGCATTCTGATTGCATAGCTACATCTGCAGTCAAGGCCCACCCACCTAGTAGTTACGCGCAGACCCAACCTTTGCGGGCACAGCTTAAGACATCTGCCGCCACACAGAGGACTACTAGGAGCACCTTACGTACCTCAGGAAGCCGCATGCTTCCCCTTCCAGTCCTTCGGAGCCGTCAGAACAATCATATAAATATCTGCTCCCCCTCGTGCCTTATAACACCACGATGATGTACACTGTTGGGTTATTCACCCTCAAACATGCGGACTGGTTCAAGCGCCTCACTTTAATATGTTATTAGACCCTATGTCTAAACATTATTTTACACTCTTGCCTTACTTGATCAGGTTTCCTTTAAATTGGTTATTCTCATTCATATTGAATTCTTATTCAAATTATCAAGTTTCTCTTGCTTTTTAATTTCCGTTATATAACTTAACCCATTTAAGTTTATTAATAAGCCCATAACATGTTATTCCCTAGATTGTGGTCCAAGATCTGAAATCCACAACTCCTTTATATTATTATTTGATTTTATCATTACCATAACATGTTCCACTTAATATGTAATTAAGTATATCCCAATTCACATGTTTTCTGTTTAACATGTCAGTCATTATTTATGATTACATATAACTTATTTCATTTCATAATATTTCCTAATCCTTCCTCATTTAATCATAATTCCAATTTACATTGTCAATACAGTTTATCGTCGTTTACTTATTAACTTGGTTCTATTAACTAAGGTGTAACGACTAAAAATTAGCGACCTTGATTATCCGATATACAACACATATCGAACATCAAGAGTCGAAAATACCGGATGGTTAATGAAAGAAATTAGAGGGTGAGGAAAGATAAGATAGAAACTTAGAATAGAAGAAGAAGAGGAACATACAACATCAGAGTAAACACGAATCTCACAGCGGAACGAATAAATATATTTCATAACATAACTTTGAAATACAAATATGTACTTGAATATACAAATCATTTCCAATGTACAACACTTACAATACAGCAAAAATAAAGAATAGCTATATGATCCTGAAGCCTCCTGCTCCAGCTCTTCAGGTATCTGTAAATCCCGACTACTTGACTCCCCGTACAAAATTGGGCACCCAAGAGTTTACGGAAAACAAAATAAAATAAACTCCGGGTCAGTCATGGGACTGGTGTAAGTAAAAAAGTTTAAAACAGTTTGAGCCATTAAACGATATCTCATAAGACCACGCCGTATAACGGAACGGGTTTTTCCCTTATGAGAATCCAAAATAATCTTTATTTCAAAACTCGTTGATATTAGAATAGTGTCTATCAACCACAATATAATAATCATTTAGCAGAAATGCTTTCATCTCACGTTCTGCATATATAGTACACAATCAAAACCGCAAGAACGTATTGGGAAATGGATTTCCAACTATGACAAGGTATGGACCCACCTTTCGCTAGTGTACCTCTAGAGAGGAATGCGCTGGGTTCAACAAGAACATCTTGCAACCCGGCCACACATGACCGACCACTCATTTCGCTGCGTGTATCGAATGTATATCACAAATGGTTGGTATCAGCAACCGTTTCCCGAATGGGACATAATCGACAATAGATTTTTTAGAAGTAAATGAAACACTAGATCAAGTGATTATACACCCTAATATGTGCGACCTACATAGCCATGCTGCCTGCCTGATTTTTGTCATTTTCCGGTTGTGAGGCTAGAAGCTACGCTTATCTTTTACATGCCACATCTTCATTCACTTAGAATGTCACATTGTCATACCCTTTAAATCACAAATTGATTTGTCCAAAAATAACACGGGTATACAGCTAAGAGAAACGAATTCCTCCGCCACCAAACGTGAATACGTTTGAAGAGATCAAATTACGCAATCTATCAGATATACTCTGTCAGACCTTCGTCCATACAAGTTGTTCTGGGACTGGACAAACCGAAGGCACTATTCAGTATATCCATCTTAGGCACTATTATCAAAGATTTATACAACAACACTTGCACTTTACTCCGTCTTCAATTATCTTTGGCATATATGATTCGCAACGCTTATGCCAATACGGAGTGGTTCTTCAGATAATAATCCAATCGGTCTCTCCATATTAACAACGTTAAAATGGTCAAAACTTCGATAGTCAGTGAGTTAACTATCAAAGAAAAACAGGTGTGCAAACAACGATATCATTTCCAGATGGAAATCATATCGATCAATCATCATTTGAAATTTATCTCTTTATTTCATTAATTTACTTATCTCCTATTTCCATTTATTCTAAATTCTTATCTTCTATTATTAGAAAACATTTCTGATTCTCGTTTGGAAAACATTTCCAAAGCACCTTCACTATCAAACCTTACTATTCCTTATTTAAGAAGGAAGTCAATCAAGTTGCGGTATAATTACCTCTCAAACCTTAACTGAACAACGTTTTAACTTCGAAATGGTCAAAGTTTATCTTTTAATCTTCTAACAAACTTCTTTACGTCTCTCTCGGATCCAATTTACGAATCCACTTATTTATTGAAAACATTGGTTATAACGATAACGTTACAATCCCTACTTTCGAAATATATAACTTCAATTATAACTTTTATTCTTTAATGTGAATAAATAAACACCTAATTTATAAATAAATAAATCTTGATTTAAACATCGGAAAGTATGAGTACTTTCCCGAATTTGATATAATTGAATTCGACGATTAACTCCCTTCGAATAACTAACATTCGATTAACTCACTTCGAATAACTAATATTCGATTACTTTCTTTCGAATACGCTATATTCGATTTAACTCCTTTCGAATAAACTATATTCGATAACCTCACTTTCGAATAACTAAATTCAATTAACTCCCTTCGATTAACTAATAATCGATAACTCCTTTCGATTAAACTATAATCGATAACTCTTTTCGATTAAATTGTAATCGATAACTCTTTTCGATTAAACTATAATCGATAACTCCTTTCGATTAAACCATAATCGATAACTCCTTTTAACTCGATTCGAATAACTAATATTTGATAACTCCTTACACGACCAACTCTAATCGATTTATTCTAATTCAATTCACTCTATTTAAATTCTCTATTGGTTAATTCTACTCAAACTGGTTAACTCTAACTGATCAACTCTAACTGGTCAACTCTAACTGATTAACTCTAATTGATTAACTCTGACTGATCAACCCTAACTGATTAACTCTGACTGATCAACCTTAACTGATTAGCTCTGTTTGATTAACTCTAATCAATTAATTCTATTTGATAAATTCTGATCGATTAACTCCTTCTGGCTAAACTATATTCGAATACCTCCTTTTAACTTTATTCGATAACTTCCTTTATTCTATTCGAATAAACTACATCTGATTAACTCCTTCTGACTAAACTATATTCGAATAACTCCTTTTAATTCTATTCGATAACTTCCTTTATTCTATTCGAATAAACTACATTCGATTAATTCTTTCTGACTAAACTATATTCGAATAACTCCTTTTAATTCTATTCGATAACCTCCTTTATTCTATTCAAATAAACTACATTCGACTAACCCCTTCTGACTAAACTATATTTGAATAACTCCTTTTAATTCTGTTTATTTAACAAATAAATATCTCCTTTTAATTCTATTGATTTTCTATAAATAAATGATCCTTTTAATTCTATTTATTTTCAATAAATAAATGATACTTTTAATTCTATTTATTTAACCAATAAATATTTCTTTTATCCTTTCCATTTATATCCCAAATGAATATTCCCTTTATACTTCTATTTATTCCCTAAATAAATGTTCTTCTTTATAAAATCCTTTTGTAACGACCCGCATTCTACGCATCGGGGGATCGTAGAATATTTATTTCTTTCCCATATGAAGTCGTATGGTCATGTAACTTTGGGAAACATCGATTAGAGTCATTTCCCATGTTCATGATTTTTTTTCGATTTTTAAATGACCATTTTGCCCCTAGTTAGTACTGTGTTGGCCATAACTTTTGATTGGAAAGGAATTTTGACCTGAAACCACTTCCATTGGATTCGTTTGATGGTTTACCTTTCCGTAGAGTGGTCATACTAGCAAACGGACTTACCGTTTGGGAGATATGGCTGAAATAAGGTTTGGAGGGTGAAAAACTGCTTAACCGGGCCAAATCGGGTGATTAGTGGATAGGCCCATAACCCATTTCGGGATTAGGGTTATGTGAAGGCTGAAATGAGATAGAGAATCATTCCATTTCAGTTTTCTAGCCTCCACTTATCACCAAGGAACCCTAAAAATGGCCTCTAACCTCTAAATCACCTCCAAATCATCTTTTGGTCAAGGATTTGGCTTAGCAACCCCTAATCAAGGAAGATCTTCACCAAAGCAACATAGGAGCTGCTGTTTGGCCTTGAGATTCACATCAAATCAGAGAATTATTTCAGATCTTAGTTTATTTGTGGCTAAGGTGAGTGATTTGCATAGTTTTGCGCTAATTATGGCTAATTAGGGTTGATTAGTGTTAATTAGCGAATTTAAACATGATAAAATTCGGGAAAAATGTTCATAAATTCTTAAATGATGTTTTAGACCTCTGATATGAATTTGGGTTAATTTGGTTAAGTTTTGCTAATCCTATCATTAGTTTCACCTAAACATGCTTAAGGGGAATATGGGGTTTTGGGTATGTTTGATCCATTTTAACCTATCATGTTGATGTTTTGATGTTTGCGGTTGATTATGCATGTTGCTATGACTATATGAAATGCTTTGTGATTGATTTCAATAGTTAGAATGGTCGAAAACGTCATCGAATGGCGTAATCACTTGCTGGAGCAGTTTCAGAAAACAGTGCAGGGTTCGGATCGGATCGGATATGGGGCTCGGATCGGATATGTTGAACTGAGCAAGGAATTCGATCGGATCGGAACCCAACACTTGGGAAAAATGGCAAAAAGGAAGGCCACGCTAACTGAACTAGGATCAGATCGGATTAGGGAGGACGGATCAGAACGGAGACATGAGGACGGATCGGAGCGGAGACATGAGGATGGATCGGATAGGAGCATGTGAAGGACGAGGAGACGGATCAGAACGGAGGCACGAGCTGGAGGAGAGATGACACCCGACCCGACCCGAGGTGAAGCACCCGACCCGAACCGACGGAGGACACCCGACTCGAACCGCACCAGGAGAAGACCCGACCCGAACAGATGGAGGATAACCGACCCGAACCGATGGCTTGAGGAGGAATCCGACCCGACCCAGTATTGACCAATAACCCGAGATGCAAAGGTAGTCCAATATGGGAAGTTAGAGCTCAGGATCCAGTTGGGAACCAATGAGTTCACTTCATGGTTGGACTTTGCTGCGGGACGTGTGCTAAGGAGTTGTCGACGTTCATAACTTCGATTCACCACTAAGAATGAATGATGGGCTACTTATCAGTGCAGTAGGGTCATTATGACCTGAGGGGCAAGGTGATGGTAGCAAGACTACGTTATCAGTGCAGTAGGGTCATTATGACCTGAGGGACAAGGTGTTGCGTAGTAAGACTATGAGCCAGCGCAGATTGGGTGAATAACTCCATGGAGCAAGTGGACATAGTAAGGATTGGTAAGGCTATGAGCCAGCGCAGATGGGGTGAATAACTCCATGGGGCAAGTGGACATAGCGAGGAATTAGTGGCTATGTTATCAGTGCAGTGAAGCCATTTATGACTTCATGGGGCAGAGTGATCGTAGCAAGGCATGTTGGGTGATCGAAGTGGTGAATATCGTATGCTTTACGTACTGAGTGAGAGATGTAAGGATGGATGCTATGTTTGATTGTTTGCCATCCCTATGACATGCACACCTCCCCCACCTCCGTATCTTTACACTGTTTGTTATGGTACCTTAGAGTGTTGTACAGTATGTAGTGCTAACTCTTTGGTTGCAGGTCCAGGTTCAGGTATGTTTTAGTCTACCTGTTATTGTTCACTTTAGATGCTTATCGCTCATACCAGGCTTTATGTCTGACCCAGAGTTTTATGTCTCCTCTTATTA
Source organism: Allium sativum (assembly GCA_030737875.1). Classification (NCBI taxonomy): domain Eukaryota; kingdom Viridiplantae; phylum Streptophyta; class Magnoliopsida; order Asparagales; family Amaryllidaceae; genus Allium; species Allium sativum. Next base: position 514,102,469 of record CM060918.1, read on the forward strand.
CTCTGGGTGCTCACACGAGCAGACTAGAGATAGGTTAGCTGGTGATGCGCGAGTAGCTGATTCGGAGGCGGGCAGGAGGCTTCCACGTATGATATATATATACACATTCTCCCTGTGTCGTTGGTGGTCGCTACTTGGGCATTAGTAGTGTACCTCCTTTATCTTACTTTTGCTTTGAGATAGTTTGAAAAGTTGTAATAAGCTGTATTTTGGATTTCCGCTGCTATGATGTTTAGTTCTGGTTTTCAGCTTATGCACTGTCTCTCCTGTTTTATGTCAAGTATGTTATTATTATATTTTGTTCTATGCGCTGTGAGACATTCTACAGGTTCTTTGTATGTTCATTTCCTTCTTCCTTTTCCTTCTCATGACCCGTTCCGTGCTAACTGGACATGTGTACAGCGCACCTTTGGAGTAAATGTCGGTTGGTGCGGGGCGGGCCGTCACACTTGGTATCAGAGCTCTAAGTTGCGTAGTTAACCTAGGGAAAGACACTAGGGAGAGTTAGTACGTATATGAGAGCGCGTATTTGTGATTACTTTGGTTTTCAAAAGCTATGTATATATACTATTAGTAGTATGAGAATGATGTCGCACTGCACTAGCACCACTATGGGGTCGTTAATCGTTTCCCTTTTTCAGATTGACGATGAGCCGAGACACGAGGGGTGCTGGTAGAGGTACCAACCCAGGGAATGTCGCTGACATGAGGGCGATGTTTACTAACCTCATGAGAGACATGCTTAGAGAAGTGCAAGGGGCATTTCCCAATCCCGGAGTTGGTGTTGGCCCAATAGTGCAGGCGCCTAGGGTCGATTTCGCCAAGTTATGCAAGGATTACACTAATCTTGGTGGGAAGCCGTTCCACGGGATGGAGTCGGCCACAGATGTTCAGGACTGGATGGATAGCTGTGATCGTATCTTCGATGACTTGGGTCTTGAGGATGCGATGAAGAGAAGGCTAGCGTCTCGTCAGCTGCAAGGGCGAGCGATGAATTGGTGGAATGCCATTAGAACAGCTACTCCAGAGGATCAGGTTACTTGGGATCAGTTCAAGGCTCGCTTTAGCGAGAAATTTATTCCAGCTGCCCAGAAGTCAGTATTGCTTAAGAGGTTCTTGGAACTCAAGCAGAACGGAAGGGCAGTTTCTGATTATATTGCTGAGTTCGACACTTTGTCGAAGTATGCACTGTCTCTCGTTGATACTCCTGAAAAGAAGAATGAGAAGTTCATTACTGGTTTGGATGGGTACTTGGGGGAAAGGCTTATCAACCACATCGATGAGACTTTTGAATCGATCGTGGGGAAAGCTTTGAGATCAGAGAGCCTTTACCCTAAGTTAAAGACTGAGGCTGCATCTGTAGAAGGGCCAAAGCCGCAAGCAGGCGGTGGAGGCAAGAATAGCTCTCAGAATAAGAGGAAGCAGAACCAATCTAAAGGTGGCCAAAAAAAGAGCAAGAAGGATGTTGAGTGCTTCAGCTGTGGAAAGAAGGGCCATTATGCTAAAGATTGTCGGGCCAAGCCAGCGGATAAGAAGTGCTTCAACTGTGGTCAAGTGGGACATTTCAAGGATAAGTGTCCGCAACCTCTTAAGGAGAAGCAGATTGTGAAAGCATATGCTATTGATGTTGTTCCTTCTTCGTCGAATGCCCCAACTGCAGCGGAGAAAGGAAAGAATGTTGTTATTCAAAGTATGCTTTCTATTTATGATGTACCAGTTCGAGTTTTGTTTGATACTGGGGCATCCCGTTCCTTCATATCTAGTGACCTGGTAGATAGGTTGGGACTGGAACCCGAGATAGTCGATAGACCATTGGTTGTGACGAACCCGATTGGTGGTTCGACTAGCCTTAGTATGATTTGCAGGAATTTGGTCTTATCGAGTCATGGATGTATGTTTGTATGTGATTGCTTTGTTTTGGGCTTTACTGGGTATGGCATTATATTGGGAGTCGATTGGCTCCAAAGATACGGGGTGGCGGTAGACTGTGAGGGCTTTTTGGTGACAGTGAGGGCGGATGATGGGCGGAGGGTAGTGTTTGGTAGTCTACCTAATGATGGGGTTATGGCTAGTTTTGTAAATTCCCTCGACATCCCGCAAGATGAGTTGTCAGATGTGCCCGTGGTTGGCCAGTATCCGGACGTCTTCGAGGAGGTGACCGGGCTTCCACCACACCGAGAGATTGAGTTCGGTATTGATTTATTGAAAGATGCCAGACCTATAGTGATGCCACTTCGTCGTATGGCACCAAGGGAGCAGCGAGAGCTCGGGGTGCAAGTCAGCAATCTTTTGAAGAAGGGCTTTATTAGAAGGAGTGTCTCTGAGTGGGGAGCACCAGTTGTGTTTGCCACTAAGGCAGATGGTTCCCTTCGTTTGTGTGTGGACTATCGCGAGTTGAATAAGGTGACGAGGAAGAATAAGTATCCTCTACCGCAGATAGATGATTTGTTTGATCAACTGGAAGGAGCAAGAGTGTTCTCCCAGTTGGACCTCGCAACAGGATTTCATCAGCTCCGAGTAGCAGATGAGAGTGTTCCGAAAACGGCATTTAGGACGCCGTCTGGATTTTATGAGTGGTTGGTCATGCCATTTGGGTTGACCAATGCACCAGCCTACTTTGTGGATCTCATGAATCGAGTATTCAGAGATCAGTTGAATAAGTTTGTTCTTGTGTTCGTGGATGATATCCTTGTTTATTCAAGGACAGAGGAGGAACACAAGGGACACTCGAGGATAGTGATGGAGGTGTTGAGGAAACACCAATTGAAAGCGAAATTCTCTAAGTGTCATTTTTGGAGAAGGGAAGTAAGATTCTTGGGTCATGTTGTTTCAGAGAGTGGTATTGCCGTGGACCTTGCGAAGGTGGCTACGGTACAGGATTGGCCTACACCCAAGAATGCAACAGATGTAAGAAGTTTCTTGGGATTAGCTGGATATTATCGTAAGTTTATCCAGGACTTCTCCAAGATAGCAGCACCGTTGACCCAGTTGACTAAGAAGAATCAGTCCTTCGTCTGGGACGAAGTGTGTGAGGATGCCTTCAGGAGTCTAAAAGAGAAGTTGACGCGTGCGCCAGTGTTAGTCATTCCTAAAGGGAATGAAGAGATGACGGTATACACGGATGCTTGTGGTACCGGACTGGGTGCAGTATTGATGCAGGGAGGTAGGGTTGTAGCTTATGCTAGTCGACAGCTAAAGCCGCATGAGAAGAAGTATCCTACCCATGATTTGGAATTGGCAGCGATTGTATTTGCGCTGAAGATGTGGAGACACTATCTCTTGGGAGAAAGATTTGAGTTGTTTACCGATCATAAATCGTTAAAGTATCTCTTCTCTCAGAAAGATCTGAATCTCCGTCAGCAGAGATTGTTAGAGTTCTTGGCTTCGTATGATTTTGATATCGCATATACACCTGGAAAAGGTAATGCGGTAGCCGATGCCTTGAGCAGGAGACATGCCAGCTTAGGGGCAATGTTTCTTGAATGGAAGCAACTGGAGTATATCGCGGGGTTTGATTTCAGACCAAAGTGCGAATTGGATCCAGTCATGCTAGCTAGTTTGACGATCAGACCCACTTTGATAGAGCGGATTGGTTCTAGTCAGAGGGACGATCCTAATCTATTAGAAATCATCTCCAAGTTAGAGATGAACATCGACAGTGAGGAGATGAATGTGTATGGGCTTGATCAAGACGGATGGCTTCGAAAGAATGGAAGGCTAGTTGTACCCAACGTAAATGGTTTGAGGGATGAAGTGCTTAGAGAATGTCATCACTCAAAACTGACTATACATCCCGGTGGTAATAAGATGTATCGAGACATGAGACAGACTTACTACTGGGAAGGGATGCAAAGAGACGTTGGGAAGTTTATATCCAAATGCATGAATTGCCAGCTAGTTAAAGCCGAGCAAAAGAGGCCTAGTGGTTTGTTGCAACCATTAGAAATTCCCGAATGGAAATGGGAGCAAGTCTCGATGGATTTCATCGATGGTTTACCAAGGACTAGATCGGGATATGATAACATTTGGGTAATTGTGGATCGATTGACTAAGAGCGCAAGATTTATACCAGTCAAATCGACCAGGACGGCAGCCAAGTTGGCAGAATTGTATATGAAGTGGGTAGTGAGATTTCATGGAGTACCCAAAAGCATTGTGGGTGACCGAGACCCGTTGTTCACTAGTGGGTTTTGCAAGAGCTTACAAGAGGCTCTAGGGTCAGGATTACATCTCAGTACCGCATATCATCCTCAGACCGACTGTCGGATGGAGAGGGTGAATCGTATATTGGAAGATCTCTTGAGAGCATGTATATTGGATTTTGGTGGATCATGGGATGACCATTTGCATCTAGTAGAGTTTGCATATAATAATAGCTACCAATCCAGTATCGGTATGGCTCCATATGAAGCTTTGTACGGAAGACCGTGCAACTCACCATCATGTTGGATAGAGACTGGCGAGAAGTTTATGCTTGGACCAGATGTGGTGAGGAAAACTTAGGATAAGATTAAGATCATTCAGCAACGAATGAAAGCTGCCCAAGATAGGCAGAAGAGTTATGCCGATAAGAGGAGAAGAGACTTGAAATTCTCCGTTGGCGACTTGGTGTTTGTCAAGATCTCTCCGTTAAAGAGCGTGATACGATTTGGCAGGAGAGGCAAATTAGCACCAAGATTTGTTGGCCCATTCCCTGTTCTCGAACTAGTCGGGAATTTGGCATATAGAGTTGGCTTACCAGAGAAAATGGCGGGAGTTCACAATGTATTTCATGTTTCCCAACTAAGGAAGTTCGTTCACGACTCAGATATGACTATTTCACCTGATCAGTTAGAGGACTTCGAAGTAGAACCCGAGGCGGTTGGGAACCGCAAGCCGATTCGTATTGTGGGGCACGATATGAAGCAACTTCGAAGGAAGGCGGTGAAGCTAGTCAAGATTCAGTGGGGCGAAGACGAGAATGATTGTACTTGGGAAACAGAGGAGAGCATTAGGAAGGCATATCCAGAACTCTTTGCCTGGTAAGATTTACTTCGTAATTTAGTTTTTCCGCATGCTAGGGTAGATTTGCTTAGCTTGTTTTGCATGTTTGATTGTTGTTTTATGATTGATAGACATGCGGGACCTTTGTGTGTGTTTGGATTAGGGAATTTCGGGGGTGAAATTTCTTAAGGGGGGAGAGTGTAACGACCCGCATTCTACGCATCGGGGGATCGTAGAATATTTATTTCTTTCCCATATGAAGTCGTATGGTCATGTAACTTTGGGAAACATCCATTAGAGTCATTTCCCATGTTAATGATTTTTTTCGATTTTTAAATGACCATTTTGCCCCTAGTTAGTACTGTTTTGGCCATAACGTTTGATTGGAAAGGAATTTTGACCTGAAACCACTTCCATTGGATTCGTTTGATGGTTTACCTTTCTGTAGAGTGGTCATAATAGCCAAACGGACTTACCGTTTTGGAGATATGGCTGAAATAATGTTTGGAGGGTGAAAAACTGCTTAACCGGGCCAAATCGGGTGATTAGTGGATAGGCCCATAACCCATTTCGGGATTAGGGTTATGGGAAGGCTGAAATGAGATAGAGAATCATTCCATTTCAGTTTTCTAGCCTCCACTTATCACCAAGGAACTCTAAAAATGGCCTCTAATCTCTAAATCACCTCCAAATCATCTTTTGGTCAAGGATTTGGCTTAGCAACCCCTAATCAAGGAAGATCTTCACCAAAACAACATAGGAGCTGCTGTTTGGCATTGAGATTCACATCAAATCAGAGAATTATTTCAGATCTTAGTTTATTTGTGGCTAAGGTGAGTGATTTGCATAGTTTTGCGCTAATTATGGCTAATTAGGGTTGATTAGTGTTAATTAGCGAATTTAAATATGATAAAATTCGGGAAAAATGTTCATAAATTCTTAAATGATGTTTTAGACCTCTGATATGAATTTGGGTTAATTAGGTTAAGTTTTGCTAATCCTATCATTAGTTTCACCTAAACATGCTTAAGGGGAAATATGGGGTTTTGGGTATGTTTGATCCATTTTAACCTATCATGTTGATGTTTTGATGTTTGCGGTTGATTATGCATGTTGCTATGACTATATGAAATGCTTTGTGATTGATTTCAATAGTTAGAATGGTCGAAAACGTCGTCGAATGGCGTAAACACTTGCTGGAGCAGTTTCAGAAAACAGTGCAGGGTTCGGATCAGATCGGATATGGGGCTCGGATCAGATATGTTGAACTGAGCAAGGAATTCGATCGGATCGGAACCCAACACTTGGGAAAAATGGCAAAAAGGAAGGCCATGCTAACTGAACTGGGATCGGATCGGATTAGGGAGGACGGATCAGAGCGGAGACATGAGGACGGATCGGAGCGGAGACATGAGGATGGATCGGATAGGAGCATGTGAAGGACGAGGAGACGAATCAGAACGGAGGCACGAGCTGGAGGGGAGATGACACCCGACCCGACCCAAGGTGAAGCACCCGACCCGAACCGTCGGATGACACCCGACCCGAACCGCACCAGGAGAAGACCTGACCCGAACAGATGGAGGATAACCGACCCGAACCGATGGCTTGAGGAGGAATCCGACCCGACCCAGTATTGACCAATAACCCGAGATGCAAAGGTAGTCCAATAAGGGAAGTTAGAGCTCAGGATCCAGTTGGGAACCAATGAGTTCACTTCATGGTTGGACTTTGCTGCGGGACGTGTGCTAAGGAGTTGTCGACGTTCATAACTTCGATTCACCACTAAGAATGAATGATGGGCTACTTATCAGTGCAGTAGGGTCATTATGACCTGAGGGGCAAGGTGATGGTAGCAAGACTACGTTATCAGTGCAGTAGGGTCATTATGACCTGAGGGGAAAGGTGATGCGTAGTAAGACTATGAGCCAGCGCAGATGGGGTGAATAACTACATGGGGCAAGTGGACATAGTAAGGATTGGTAAGGCTATGAGCCAGCGCAGATGGGGTGAATAACTCCATGGGGCAAGTGGACATAGCGAGGAATTAGTGGCTACGTTATCAGTGCAGTGAAGCCATTTATGACTTCATGGGGCAGAGTGATCGTAGCAAGGCATGTTGGGTGATCGAAGTGGTGAATATCGTATGCTTTACGCACTGAGTGAGAGATGTGAGGATGGATGCTATGTTTGATTGTTTGCCATCCCTATGACATGCACACCTCCCCCACCTCCGTATCTTTACACTGTTTGATATGGTACCTTAGAGTGTTGTACAGTATGTAGTGCTAACTCTTTGGTTGCAGGTCCAGGTTCAGGTATGTTTTAGTCTACCTGTTATTGTTCACTTTAGATGCTTATCGCTCATACCAGGCTTTATGTCTGACCCAGAGTTTTATGTCTCCTCTTATTACTCTGGGTGCTCACACGAGCAGACTAGAGACAGGTTAGCTGGTGATGCGCGAGTAGCTGATTCGGAGGCGGGCAGGAGGCTTCCACGTATGATATATATATATACACATTCTCCCTGTGTCGTTGGTGGTCGCTACTTGGGCATTAGTAGTGTACCTCCTTTATCTTACTTTTGCTTTGAGATAGTTTGAAAAGTTGTAATAAGCTGTATTTTGGATTTCCGCTGCTATGATGTTTAGTTCTGGTTTTCAGCTTATGCACTGTCTCTCCTGTTTTATGTCAAGTATGTTATTATTATATTTTGTTCTATGCGCTGTGAGACATTCTACAGGTTCTTTGTATGTTCATTTCCTTCTTCCTTTTCCTTCTCATGACCCGTTCCGTGCTAACTGGACATGTGTACAGCGCACCTTTGGAGTAAATGTCGGTTGGTGCGGGGCGGGCCGTCACACCTTTGATTATATAAATAATTTTCCCATCTTATAAAATCCCTTGATTTTATAAATAATTTTTTCTTTAAATAAACTCTAATTCATTTTATAAATGAATATACCTTTTTATAAAATCCTTTGATTTTATAAATAAATTTCCTTTTTCATTCTGTTTGTAAATGGTTTACAAATATCTCTCTTTCGATTTCATTTGTAAATGATTTACAAATCCTTCTCTTTTAATTTCATTTGTAAATGGTTTACAAATCTTTCTCTTTTGATTTTCTAAATAAATTCCTTCTTTCAAAGCTTTGGAATTATAAAATAAATCCCTTTATAATATCTTATTTAATTTCTAAATAAATAATCCATTGATAATGTCTTATTTATTTATCTTAATTAAATAATCCACTTTATAAATATTCCATTTATAAATATTCTTTTTATAAATAATTCCTATTTATAAATATTCCCTTTATAATATCTTCTTTAATTTTATAAATATTTTCTCTTTTATAAAATCCTTAGATTTTACAAATATTTTATTTCCAAATATCACGTTTTCAAAATTTCCTTATCAACATTTCGGTATGTTATGGTATTTAACATATCAAATCACGATGACCAACATCGTCCAAACACACATAATCGAGAACCGATTTAATACCACATCATATATTTAAATATACGAAACAAAACAGTATTTATATATTGAGGAACCCAGTTGGGTCCCTCTAACCCGTTTCCCTGCATCACAGATGTTAAACAACACGAATATAAAATATTCTGTTAAACAGAATCAAGATTCGATTAACGATTTATATATATATGTATATATCATTATCTATGATTTCAATCAATACACAAACAATTCAATCAAACAGTTAACACACAACAATCAGTCATCATTTATCAGTTCTAAATATACGTTATAAAAATAGAACTGTTCAGAGTTGGTGAGTTTTACTCACACTGGCAGTTCATCGTTAAAGAACGAAAAACTGTTTGTTTGATTTGAATCAAACAATTTATTTTGCCATAAATTCAAATGAGCTTCAATCCACTCCCAGTCAGTTCCATTGTGGAGCTCTCGTCCGTATGATCCTAATGGATCCAGTTTTGCTGAATTCTGATAATGTATGGAGAAGATATCATAGTTACAAGTTATACGAATTTAAATTTAAAACTAAACTCAGATTAAATTCCTCATGGGCTTTACCCATTAAATCGGTCCCATCTCCATTTCACCAACCCATACCTGCGTGGCTTTCTTCCTCTCCACTCGTATAATCCTCCAGTAACATCACACGAGAAAAACATTGCCATTACCGCCCCTTCCATCCACCACAACTTACTCAACTCTCCACTACATCACCAACCAAAATCACCGTTACACTCCTCATCAACATCTCATCTTCCCCATTGCCATTTGATTCACCTCGCACCCACTACCTCAACCGCATCGAACCCCAAATCCCACGATAATAGTAACAGGTACCGAACTTTTTCTCTCCAAACAAACCCCAAAATTTCAGAAATGATACCACTCTCATCCACAAACATCACCAAACACTCGAATTGGAAAACCCATAAACCAAATTCCAAAAAAAATCAACCCTATCTTCACCGTGGAAAAACAGTTCACGGAAAAATGCATCGCATCAAAAAAAGTCAGCACCGAAAGAAAGAGCATCACTCACCGATTTCAATTACAAGGATCCCAGGATTTAATGATTTTTATTTGAATTGATTTGGATTTTATAAACACACGGTTTGAAGAAAAAAAGAAAGAACGGCGGCGACTTGAAGTTTTGACCGAGAATGACTAAGGTTTAGGATTAGAGGATTAAGATGTTTATATAGGGTATTTTATGGCTTATTGGAGGATCCTTGTCCATTCATTTTCTCCGTCCATCATCTAAAAATTCCTATAATCACATGTGATATCCAAAAATCACGAAACTAGACATACTGCTAGAGTACGACATTACGGTCCCAACAAAACTGGTTTCGTCGAATTCCGACTTCGCTTGCTCACACAGCGTATTTTTAACTGTCAAAATATTGATTGTTTTTCACTCTGAAAATCCGTACGGCTACACAATGACTCTAAAAATCAAGGAAATTGAAATTTAACAATAATTTGACATTACGAATCCAACAAAATTGGTTTCGTTGAATTCTGAGGTCGTTTGCAAAACTGGTTAGTTTTAAAGTTCTGAATGACCCCTTTAAATATATAAATATATTTAAATATAATTAAATTAAATATTTATAAATAAATATTATCGTATATATTCACAGTGGAATACCATACAGCTCCTATTGGGTTTATAACTCGATATTCCAAATCCTGTGTTACATCGATATTCGATTTATATTTAAAATCTTTTTTAAATATAAATAAATCGATATAAATTATAAAGGAATTCCACAACGACTTTTCTAAAAATTGATTTGGACATAAATCAAAATCTACACGATGAAATCCCGATTTTTCTCTTCCACTAGAAAATATACTTTACCAGCTCCTAACGTTTCTTATTTCATAGAAATCCGGCTTAAAACGAATCCTTACATTTAGTTGAAGTTCAAATCGCCAAATCGCGAACTGCCGCGCCATTTCAAGCTCGATTTTAATTATAATATAATTATACGTTCAAACTTCATTCAAATAATACATTCGTTATTCTAATTCAATTTTAAACTGAATTAAATATTACAGATGATCCAGTTCACACCATATCGCCATTTCAGCCATTTCTGATTATTTCGGAATTTAATATATTATTTAATTAGTATATTAATTAAATAGTCACTATTATTAAATTAAACAAACTTATATTCTCTAATTCACTATATAAATAATTAAATAAATTAAATATTATATAGCTGAAAATGCGGGTCATTACGTTCTTCCCCACTTACAATAATTTCGTCCTCGAAATTGCTAAGGTAGGAAACGAACCCTATTGACTGGTTAGAACTTATTTGTTCACTTCTTAACTTCAGTTTCAACTGAACCAGTTTAAATTCAATTAAAATATTAATTAATTCTTATCAACGAAAATTTTCAAAAATCCTGAAAATTTTCTAACACCTTAACTCTTCGAAAAATTTCCCCAGCACCTCCTTTGTTCTGGTCAATAGGTCAAACTCCAACTCGCCTCTCTGGGCCATCTCCAACCCAAAAGAAAATCAAACAGCCAAGCGGCTTGCCAATTCGGCTCATAAATCTTATATCTGATAGAAATATAAACTTGTACCTTTTTGTCGGGCATATCGTTATTTCCTTTCATCTGCTGTCAGTTCAGCATATACCAATGTTACCCCAATCAAATTCTGATCAATTTATCCTCAACACAACCATTCGCTTATCCAAGACAAATTAAATTTCAAATCAAAGTTCTATTCTCGATTTTCAAATTCTTAACTCATCAATTCAATACCATTTCAGATTCTATCTCACAATTCAAAATCTGATTCTACTTGATATATCGTACCCAATTTAATTTCCAGATAATTGGTTTCAATTTGGTTCCAGCTCGGTTTCACAAATTTCTATTTAAATTTGTTTTTAATTCAAACAGTCTCTTCCTGGGAGTTTTAAATAGCTTTGCTTCTCTAAAACCACATATTCCTTTTTGGATTTCAAACAACTTGTTTCTCTCAAAACAATTCAAAAACAAAATCTTCTCGGTAGTAATCTGTCACTTACAACTCGAAAATGAATACTGATGATGCAGCTGTCATCATCAGAATCTTTTTCCCAGCGATCGAAGTGAGTTCAATACTATAAAACCATTTCTAAACATTTCCACTTTGAAATTCATTTCAAAATATAATTCACACTGCTTGTAAAACAATTTAAAATCTCCCAGGATCTTAAATTTTCCTTATTTTTAATCCAAATCCATTTACAAACACTTATCCAATTTTCCAGAATTTTAATTCAATTTCTGGTTTAAATTCAGATTTAATTCATTTCGTAACACTTGTACGAATTCTACTTGGTTATATATATATAACCATTTCACTTTTATAATCTTACTCGATTGTAATAACACCCAATATATCTAATATATTATAATCACTCCGATATAAATCCTTTATATCAAAATATAATTTGGGTAAAATTATTTCGTTTACCCACTTTTCAAAACATACCATGACGGTTCATCGTATTCGAGTGTTTATAAACTCCTACCGATATAGTGGATTAAACTGATCGACCAGAACTTATAAACAACTCAACCAATAAATCTCCACAATATAAAACAATTTTATATTGAATAACAAATACGCTCTCGTATATATACACTCAAACTCAATCTAGGGTATTACTAACCCCATCTCGACTGAGTCACGCCACAGAGCCAAGGTAATTACTTAACCTTAAGCTCTGATACCAACTGTAACGACCCGAAAATTAGCGACTTTGATTATCCAATATACAACGCATATCGAACATTTAGAGTCAAAAATACCGAATAGTTAATGAAAGAAATTAGAGGGTGAGGAAAGATAAGATAGAAATTTAGAATAGAAGAAGAAGAATAAGAAGAACATACAACATCAGAGTAAACACGAATCTCACAGCTGAACGAATAAATATATTTCATAACATAACATTGAAATACTATTCTATACTTGAATATACATATCATTTCCAAAGTACAACACTTACAATACAGCAGAAATAAACAATAGCTATATGATCCTGAAGCCTCCTGCTCCAGCTCTTCAAGTATCTGTAAATCCCGACTACTTGACTGCCCGTACAAAATTGGGCACCCAAGAGTTTAGGGGAAAAAAACAAAATAAACTCCGGGTCAGTCATGGGACTAGTGTGAGTAAAACAGTTTAAAACAGTTTGAGCCATTAAACGATACCTCATAAGACCACGTCGTATAACGGAATGGGTATTCCCTTATGAGAATCTAAAATAATCTTTATATCAACACTCGTTGATATTATAATAGTGTCTATCAACCACAATATAATAATCATCTAGCAGAAACGCTTTCATCTCACGTTCTGCATATATAGTATACAATCAAAACCGCAAACACGTATTGGGAAATGGATTTCCAACTATGACAAGGTATGGAACCACCTTTCGCTAGTGTACCTCTAGAGAGGAATACACGGGGTTCAACTAGAACATCTTGCAACCCAGCCACTCATGGCCGACCACTCATTTCGCTGAGTGTATCGAATGTATATCACCAACGGTTGGGATCAGCAACCGTTTCCCGAATGGGACAGCATCGACAATAGATTTTTTTTAGAAGTAAATGAAGCTCTAGATCAGGTGATTATACACCCTAATAGGTGCGACCTACATAGCCATGCTACCTGCCAAATTTTTGTCATTTCCCGGTTGTGAGACTAGAAGCTACGCTTATCTTTTACATGCTACATCTTCATTCACTTAGAATGTCACATTGTTATACCCTTTAAATCACAAATTGATTTATCCAAAAATAACACAGGTATACAGCTAAGAGAAACGAATTCCTCCGCCACCAAACGTGATACGTTTGAAGAGATCAACTTACGCAATCTATCAGATATACTTTGTCAGACCTTTGTCCATACAAGTTGTCCTGGGACAGGACAAACCGAAGGCACTATTCAATATATACATCTTAGGCACTATTATCTAAGATTTATACAACAGCCCTTGCACTTTACTCCGTCTTCAATTATCTTTGGCATATAGGATTCGCAATGCTTATGCCAATATGGAGTGGTTCTTCGGATAATAGTCCAACCGGTCTCTCCATATTAACAACGTTAAAATGGTCAAAACTTCGATAGTCGGTGAGTTAACTATCAAAGAAAAACAGATGTGCAAACAATGATATCATTTCCAAATGGAAATCATATCGATCAATCATCATTTAAAATTTATCTCTTTATTTCATTAATTTACTTATCTCCTGTTTCCACATATTCTAGATTCTTATCTTCTATTATCATAAAACATTTCTAATTCTCGTTTGGAAAACATTTCCAAAACTCCTTCAAAATCAAACCTTACCATTCCTTATTTAAGAAGGAAGTCAATCAAGTTGGGGTATAATTACCTCTCAGACCTTAACTGAACAACGTTTTAACTTCGACATGGTCAAAGTTTATCTTTTAATCTTTTAACAAACTTCTTTACGTCTCTCTCGGATCCAATTTACGAATCCACTTATTTATTGAAAACAATGGTTATAACGATAACGTTATAATCCCTACTTTCGAAATATCTAACTTCAATTATAACTTTTATTCTTTAATGTGAATAAATAAACACCTAATTTATAAATAAATAAATCTTGATTTAAACACCAGAAAGTATGAGTACTTTCCCGAATTCGATATAATTGAATTCGATGATTAACTCCCTTCGAATAACTAATATTCGATTAACTCACTTCGAATAACCAATATTCAATTACTTTCTTTCGAATACGCTATATTCGATTTAACTCCTTTTGAATAAACTATATTCAATAAACTCACTTTCGAATAACTAAATTCGATTAACTCCCTTCGATTAACTAATAATCGATAACTCCTTTCGATTAAACTATAATCGATAACTCTTTTCGATTAAACTGTAATCGATAACTCTTTTCGATTAAACTATAATCGATAACTCCTTTCGATTAAACCATAATCGATAACTCCTGTTAACTCGATTCGAATAACTAATATTCGATAACTCCTTATACGACCAACTCTAATCGATTTATTCTAATTCAATTAACTCTATTTAAATTCTCTATTGGTTAATTCTAACTCTAACTGGTTAACTCTAACTGATCAACTCTAACTGGTCAACTCTAACTGATTAACTCTAATTGATTAACTCTGACTGATCAACCCTGATTGATTAACTCTGACTGATCAACCCTAACTGATTAACTCTGTTTGATTAACTCTAATCAATTACTTCTATTTGATAAATTTTGGTAGATTAACTCCATTTGGCTAAACTATATTCTAATACCTCCTTTTAACTTTATTCGATAAGTTCATTTATTCTATTCGAATAAACTACATTCGATTAATTCCTTCTGACTAAACTATATTCGAATAACTCCTTTTAATTCTATTCGATAACTTCCTTTATTTTATTCGAATAAACTACATTCGATTAATTCCTTCTGACTAAACAATATTCGAATAACTCCTTTTAATTCTATTCGATAACTTCCTTTATTCTATTCGAATAAACTACATTCGATTAACTCCTTCTGACTAAACTATATTCGCATAACTCCTTTTAATTCTGTTTATTTAACAAATAAATATCTCCTTTTAATTCTATTTATTTTCTGTAAATAAAAGATCCTTTTAATTCTATTTATTTTCTATAAATAAATGATCCTTTTAATTCTATTTATTTAACCAATAAATATTTCTTTTATCCTTTCCATTTATTTCCCAAATGAATATTTCCTTTATACTTCTATTTATTCGCTAAATAAATATTCTTCTTTATAAAATCCTTTGATTTTATAAATAATTTTCCCATCTTATAAAATCCCTTGATTTTATAAATATTTTTTTCTTTAAATAAACTCTAATTCATTTTATAAATGAATATCCCTTTTTATAAAATCCTTTGATTTTATAAATAAATTTCCTTTTTCATTCTAATTGTAAATGGTTTACAAATATCTCTCTTTCGATTTCATTTGTAAATGATTTACAAATCTTTCTCTTTTGATTTCATTTGTAAATGGTTTACAAATCTTTCTCTTTTGATTTTCTAAATAAATTCCTTCTTTCAAAGCTTTGGATTTATAAAATAAATCCCTTTATAATATCTTATTTAATTTCTAAATAAATAATCCATTGATAATGTCTTATTTATTTATCTTAATTAAATAATCCACTTTATAAATATTCCATTTATAAATATTCTTTTTATAAATAATTCCTATCTATAAATATTCCTTTTATAATATCTTCTTTAATTTTATAAATATTTTCTCTTTTATAAAATCCTTAGATTTTACAAATATTTTATTTCCAAATATCACATTTTCAAAATTCCCTTATCAACATTTCGGTATGTTATGGTTTTTAACATATCACATCACGATGACCAACATCGTCCAAACACACATAATCGACAACCGATTTTATACCACATTATATATTTAAATATATGAAAAAAACAGTATTTATATATTGAGGAACCCAGTTGGGTCCCTCTAACCTGTTTCCCTGCATCACAAATGTTAAACAACACGAATATAAAATATTCTGTTAAACAGAATCAAGATTCGATCAACAATTTTTATATATATATATATATCGTTATCTATGATTTCAATCAATACACAAACAATTCAATCAAATAGTTAACACACAACAATCAGTCATCATTTATCAGTTCTAAATATACGTTATAAAAATAGAACTGTTCAGAGTTGGTGAGTTTTACTCACATTGGCAGTTCATCGTTAAAGAACGATAAACTGTTTGTTTGATTTGAATCAAACAATTTATTTTGCCATAAATTCAAACGAGCTTCAATCCACTCCCAGTCAGTTCCATTGTGGAGCTCTCGTCCATACGATCCTAACGGATCCAGTTTTGCTGAATTCTGATAAAGTATGGAGAATATATCATAGTTACAAGTTATACGAATTTTAATTTAAAACTAAACTTAGATTAAATTCCTCATGGGCTTTACCCATTAAATCGGACCCATCTCCATTTCACCAACCCATACCCGCGTGGCTTTCTTCCTCTCCACTCGTATAATCCTCAAGTAACATCACACCAAAAAAACATTGCCATTACCGCCCCTTCCATCCACCACAACTCACTCAACTCTCCGCTACATCACCAACCAAAATCACCGTTACACTCCTCATCAACATCTCATCTTCCCATTCCCATTTGATTCACCTCGCACCCACTACCTCAACCGCATCGAACCCCAAATCCCACGATAACAGTAACAGGTACCGAACTTTTTATCTCCAAACAAACCCCAAAATTTCAGAAATGAAACCACTCTCATCCACAAACATCACCAAACACTCGAATTGGAAAACCCATACACCAAATTCAAGAAAAAATCAACCCTAGCTCCACCATGGAAAAACAGTTCATGGAAAATGCATCGCACCAAAAAAAGTCAGCACCGAAATAAAGAGCATCACTCACCGATTTCAATTACAAGGATCCCAGGATTTAATGATTTTTATTTGAATTGATTTTGATTTTATAAACACACGGTTTGAAGAAAAAAAGAAAGAACAGCGGCGACTTGAAGTTTTGACCGAGAATGAGTAAGGTTTAGGGTTAGAGGATTAAGATGTTTATATAGGGTATTTTATGGCTTATTGGAGGATCCTTGTCCATTCATTTTCTCCGTTCATCATCTAAAAATTCCTATAATCACATGTGATACCCAAAAATCACGAAACTAGACATACTGCTAGAGTTCGACATTATAGTCCCAACAAAACTGGTTTTGTCGAATTCCGACCCAGCTTGCTCACACAGCGTATTTTTAATCGTCAAAATTGATTTGGACATAAATCAAAATCTACACGACGAAATCCCGAATTTTCTCTTCCACTAGAAAAATATACTTTACCAGCTCCTAACATTTCTTATTTCATAGAAATCCGGCTTAAAACAAATCCTTACATTCAGTTGAAGTTTAAATCGCCAAATCGCGAACTGCCGTGCCATTTCAAGCTCGATTTTAATTATAATATAATTATACATTCAAACTTCGTTCAAATAATATATTCGTTATTCTAATTCAATTTTAAACTGAATTAAATATCACAGATGATCCAGTTCACAACATGTCGCCATTTCAGCTAATTCTGATTATTTCAGAATTTAATATATTATTTAATTATTATATTAATTAAATATTCACTATTATTAAATTAAACAACCTTATATTCTCTAATTCACTATATAAATAATTAAATAAATTAAATATTATATAGCTGAAAATACGGGTCATTACATAAGGCCTATTAATAAGTTTCTCTACCCATTTATTGTAACTTATGTTATAATTTCCTTTTGTCCCTAGCACAAGCCTAAACATTCTTACCAACGGGTTTCAGACTTCCAAGCTTACAGATTACTTACTTTCTAATTAAGTACCACTTCCTATGTTTCATATATATTCCCCCTTTTCTCAACTGGTTTCCGGCTTTCATCATTTACTACTTAATTTATAATTAAGTGTCTCTTAACTCATTTCATCAGTTATCCAATTTCCCTATTAGTTTATTATAACTGAAGCTATAGTCCCCACTTTTGCCTAGGACAAGTATACCTATTATACAACATTTCCATTAATGTTATTTAATTATAATAGGTGATTATCATTCCCCTTTTTAAGCCATTTTCTTTTTCTGTTGTATTCCAGTATTCCTCATTCACTGTAATATATATTCCTTATTTTAACTAAGGAAAACACTTCATGCACCTTATCAGTTTGATAGAAGGAATCAGTGATTTATTTTCATAACGCATTCCCATCTAAATCCGTGGTAGCAAGTAATTTCTTTACTCTTCTTACTTTAGTTACTGTGGCTTACTTGCAACCACGTTCTCAGAAATAGGTCATTTAGGGAAATACATCACTTTTCCTTCGTATCACACTAACTCAGTTCATTACATCCCTTCATTTTTTATTTTCTGAGTTAGACATTTAATAACAATTTATTCATATCTTGTTATATACATATATATATATATAAGCACTAGACCTCTCACATTAACCCTACACTTGTGGACGCTGGATTTGCCGGGCGGGTCCGGGCAGACTTCTACTACAAGTTGCTTAACCTCGTGTCATAGCACCATTACATATTTTTAATTTTTACACTTAGGCCTCTCACATTAGGTTCAACATTAGTGGCTGCTAGATATGCCGATCGGATCCGGGTAGACTTCCGCCACTAATGCAACCTAACCTCGTGTCGTAAGTGCAGTTACAATTTCTAATTGTAATCCTAGGCATATTCATCTTCATTTATTCAATTCTATGTATATAATCATACAATCATTCTAGTTCACACAGTTAAGGGCTCAAGTATATAAATGGAACAGATCAATATGTGATATGAACAGTGGTAGTTACTGCCAATATTTTTAACAAGTCTATAACATATAAACATTTCCAACATTTCAACTAATCTTATGCATGAATTTTAAACCATTTATGTTCATATTAGATTGCGCCTTATGTTCCAAAGTCCAATTTCAAATTATGCCCTATTCCTAATATATGTCGCGTGTCTTTCTACGTGTAATTAACTTTATTTAAAATAACATGTAGTTCTCCAATAGTGTATCATCTACACAATTCATAGGTTCATAAAATTGATCTATACAGTGGTATTAATTTTTCCTAAACATTCAAGTAAATGTACATCTCAACATATTAACTTATTGAACATATTATCTATTTTAGCGCAATAATGCATTTCATCAAATTAAACCTTCCAATATGTTCATTATGGGGAATGCCAAATGATAGAGGTACTATTATTCAAAAAGCATATTTCAAACCTACTCACCTTTCATGCTTTCCCATGTTTTGGATCTGATCCCATTTCAGCATCCATCGTTTTTCCCTTAATCGGATTTACAACCTATCAACCATGGATTTATGATTTTCATTAAAAGAGAGAAGGGAAAGAAAGAATAAGAATCAGAACGAATTAGATCTAGAATTTTACCTTGTTTTCATGATTTAATAACCTTTTTATTAACATTGATTCCCTCTTCCAGATCTGAATTCATAATTCTCCTAGGCTAACATTTTAATTTCTAAACAGATCTGAGAAGGGGGGGGGAGAGAGAGAGTAATGGCAGCGTTCCGGCATGGCCATCGAATAATGAGGCTTAGGGTTAGGTCTAGGGTCTTATTTATAGGTGTATGGAGCCACCAGGACCATCAGATTTGCACAAAAGCCATCTGACTCGTCAAAATATCACAAAACCCTAATCTTCCAAAATCAGTTGCAAGTGGGTTGACCCACCTTTGAGTGGGTCGACCTTGGTGTCGACCCATCCTTAAGGGGGTAAACCCTTGTTTCGACCCACCCTTTGAGGGGGTCGACCCACCTGGGCGGGAAATCTGTCGCCTTCTGAAATTTTGAATTTTGAACCGATTTTCGAATTTCTAGACCCATTATTTTTGAATTTCTGAGCTTTTTATATATATATATATATATATATATATATTCTTCTTGCGTGTATACAAATTTCGAACCTTAAAAACTTCTTCATACGGTGTCCAATTTACGCAAACCAGGTGTTGATTTTGACCAGACTTTCGAGATAGATGCGATGGCGCAGTTCGTTTTACTTAATTTTGAATATTTAATTAAGTTAATCTCATTTCATCATCTTATACTAAAAATATGGGGTGCTACATTCTCTCACCCTTGGGAAATTTCGTCTTCGAAATTTGATAAGGGTAAAATAAATTAACCCTTTGCATAATATACATCCATCATGTGTGCATCCAATTTTTGCAAACAATGTGCACTTGTGCAAAGTGAAGTACAACACAGTAATGCATGTATGCCTAATCATTACCTCCTATGTGTAAGCAAGCTTTTCAAAAATCCTTTTAAAATATGATGCTCACATAACCTAAATATAATGGCAGTTCTACATGAATGCAATATTTTGAAAATCAAAATGCTATTCGTCCAAATTTTCCTACACTCTTACTGAGTAAGAGCATAGTTCATCCAATTATTGCATCCATAATCCTACCAACCAACTTTATTTTTCGAATTTCAGAAAAATCAAATTTTCTACATTCGATTTCTTATGTTATAAAAAGGTGGAAAATGGAAAACTCCGCATCTCCCGCTTTTCTTTTTCCAACTTTTTTCTAACCGTACTTAGATTTTTATGTAACTATTTATAAAGATTCCCTACTTTACTATCCAAACATAGTCGACATAAGAAAATTTTCTTTGTTACTGATTATCTTATCATAGAAATTTTTATTCTTATCCATCTTTTCTCATAATTTTCCATTTTTGTTGCTTTACTGAATTTTCTGTTTCCTTTTCAGTTGTACCTTTTCTCTTTTCTATTTAATTATCTGATCTTAGTTTAAATTTAAATAAGCCTCTAGTCTTCCAACCAAAACAGGAGAACAGACACCCTACACTGCTAATAATAAGGGCTAGGAATCTTGGGACTATGTCCTCCCCTCAGACAGAAAAATCCAAACTATGGGATCTACGACAGGTTTAGGTTTTACCTTAACTACCCAACAAAATAACAGAATAATCCCAACATAAATGCGATAACGGATTTTACCCCTAACATGAAAATTAGCAACGGGATCTAAACAATTACTTGCCCTTTTCTATCTAGTAGTCGCTACTAGTCGTAGCTGTGTTCCAACATTTATTTCAAGCAAGATCCTAGGCTTTCCAACGCTTACGCATTCTACGGGAACTTGCTATTATTTCAAGATAATTCTCGCAATTTACTTTATAGCCTCAAAACTTTTTCCATCTTTCCTAGGCACTAATCCTTACCTACTCCATAATTTTTAAAACATGGTTTGGTCCTTTTTTTCTTCCAAAAATTAAAAGTGTAAAAACTTTATTTTCCTCATGAAAACTTTCTTTTTCTAAACCATAAAAACATGTCATCTTTAAAATGTAAATCATCATTTTTTTTCAAATCACAAAAGTGGAGTAGATACGGACAACTATTTTCTCTATCGGGTTTATTGTTCTTACCTATAAGGTCGGTTTAGTCTCTTACTACAAGGTGCGAACATCCACTCTATTCTTAATTCTTGCACTTATTTGTCCACCCAACAAAACTGTCTTAAAATAATTTATCAAAAAGGGTTGTCATAAGAGTAGAGAATTAAAACCTTTATTTATTAAAGATTCTTGTATGAAATATAACAAGAAAACTAACGAGCTATACATGCTCCATATTATGTACCTTTTATTGAGAGAATTTAATTTAGACAAAATTTACGCAAGGAATCACTATTTGCAAAATATACCCCATTTTACTTCAAGACTCAATATGTATACTTTACATATTTAAAACTATAACTTTTAAGATTAAAACTTGAAAACACCATAAACCATTTTTCCAAAACTTTTATAATCTCAAAAAGTTAACAATGGGGTTAGACTTAAAGTAGGTTTCCAATTTTCTAGGCTTTCCTAGACACTCCACTAGGTCACTTCTCCCAACTATATATATTCCTAATCGATTTTTTTTCTTTTTTAAGCTTTTCCAATCTATAAGGTTTTACTGCCAAACCCACTAACCCGAAATACTAATCATATGGGATTCACTTTTCTTCCATACAAAATACATTGCACACTTTCCACCCGAATAACCTAAGTGTCTCATATTCATCCCTTTAGTGTACAAAACAAGCATCCCATTTCTTACCGCGTTATACTCTTTCTATTTAGGGGGGTTCCTCTATGGATCTACATATAATATATATATATATATATATATATATATATTTAAAAATACAAATACGTTCACTCACTATTTATATAGGAATCCTAAATGTAAGCTCTGATGCCAGATGTTGTTAGGATTGACTCGCATGTTGTTAAGGAAGAATGATGGTTTGGATACAATAGTCCCACATCATGGAATATGTTGAAGGAATTATGTACAAATAAGTGCTGGTAGGCACGTAACATCAGGGATTCATTTTTTTTATATGGGATTTGTGTACCATCTCGTATGCATGCAAGGAAGGGGGGCTTTGTTCCGACCGTCATTACATAACAGTGGTATTAGAGCCGAAGGTTATGGACTGGGCCATGCAGGCAAGGCAGTGCTCCCAAAAGATACTCGTAGGATGCGAGTCAAGGGGGAGACTGTTAGGATTACCTCGCATGTTGCTAAGGAGGAATGATGGTTTAGATACAATAGTCCCACATCATGGAATATATTGAAGGAATTGTGTACAAATAAGAGCTGGTAGGCACGTAACATTAGGGGTTCCTTTTTTTATATGGGAGTTGTGTATCAACTCATATGCATGCAAGGAAGGAGGGCTTTGTTCCGACCGTCATTACATAACAGATGTAACTATCCAAATTCCGATAGATCCAATTTTTTCAAAATTCCAATCTATAGAAACTCAGATTGGTTTGCTCTGGTATCCTGTAGAAAAGACAGAGACATAAAACATGTCAGAGCTTAGAAAATATCTCATAGTGGAATGGATAAAATATAGTATAATCAAAACATAGCCTTACCGTATTATTAATATTGCCTAACCAGTATCCGAAGCTATCATGTCTCAGACACAAACCTAACCTGCGAGTATGTTATGAGGAGGAGGTCAGAACACAAGTTCTGGTGACTGGATTTAAACTATACACTTTGGACAATCCTACATATACCGTTCAATCATATTTTCTTTTTTGTTAGGTTATTTGGGTTAACAACACTCAAGGCTTATACATACGTCGCACCCATTTACTTCCCAGTGAATTAACCTAATACCATATATATGTAGCTACCCCCAATATTGAGGTACACCCCATGGTACCCCACTCGCATGGTCTCCAACATAACACCATCAAAATATACGTAGTCCCTCATCCTACGTCGTAGTGACGTATGTATAACAATATTACGTTTCACATATATCTATCATTACCATGTTATGTAAACGTACTGACTGCCACCTTTGTTTGAATCAGACTCCATCTCGGAGTAATGCCCTCAACTCTACGATACACCACCTAGAGTCGACATGCACGTATCTAGATTGTCCACCATACGTATCTTCAATTATAGCTTGATGCCTCAATCGCGCGTCCTATAATGTGCACCGAGTTCCATGGCAGGGCGATACAAGAAGCACAGAACTCGGTCGGGAGATTTTTCCATATCTGTACAGGCCCGTCTTTAAAGAGCCTCTATATATAGATATACCTAGGGTCTGTTTTCGTGGTGGCTATGGCCCCACCTCGGCTTCTCCCTCAACTAGTGAAGACTGCCATAGCTAAGTGACTACCTCTATGCAAACAATCTAAACATCCATGTGGCATCTCCCCTCAACTCCTTACCCTGATAGTGAAGGTTGAAATGGTATCTTGGGTTTAGCTCAAGTCTTTCCGTATCCCACTGGCCTCCGATGAAGGGTGTCCGATGGTCAACTATCCTTGTTGGTCGAGGCCCTCTGCCTCCTCGTGAGGCAACCGCCGAACCAGCCTGGTGTCACCTAATCACAACATTCTGACTGCATAGCTACATCTGCAGTCAAGGCCCACCCACCTAGTAGTTACGCGCAAACCCAACCTCTACGGCCATAGCCTAAGACATACGTCGCCGCATAAAGGACCACTAGGAGCACCTTACATACCTTAGGAAGCCACGTGCTTCCCCTTCCAGTCCTTCGAAGCCGTTAGAACAATCAGATGAATGTGCGCTGCCCCTCGTGCCTTGTAACACCACAATGATCTACCCCGTTGGGTTATTCACCCTCAAACATGTAGATTGGTTTAAGTGCCTCACTTTAATATGTTATTAGACCCTATGTCTAAACATTCTTTTACGTGCTTGCCTTACTTGATCAGATTTCCTTTTAACTTGGT
Source organism: Allium sativum (assembly GCA_030737875.1). Taxonomy (NCBI): domain Eukaryota; kingdom Viridiplantae; phylum Streptophyta; class Magnoliopsida; order Asparagales; family Amaryllidaceae; genus Allium; species Allium sativum. Next base: position 514,126,923 of record CM060918.1, read on the forward strand.
TATTCTCATTCACATTGAATTCTTATTTAAATTATCAAGTTTCTCTTATTTATTAATTTCAGTTATATAACTTAACCCATTTAAGTTTATTAATAAGCCCACAACATGTTATTCCCTAGATTGTGGTCCAAGATCTGAAATCCACAATCCTTTTATATACTTATTTGATTTTATCATTACCATAAAATGTTTTACTTAATATGTAATTAAGTATATCCCAATTCACATGTTTTCTGTTTAACATGCCAGCCATTATTTATGATTACATATAACTTATTTCATTTCATAAGTTTTCCTCATCCTTTCTCATTAAATCATAATTCCATTTTACATTGTCGATACAATTTTGCGTTGTTTACTTATTAACTTAGTTCTATTAACTAAGGCCCATTAACAAGTTTCTCTACCCGTTTGTTATAACCTATGTTATAATTTCCTCTTATCCCTAGGACAAGCCTAAACATTCTTATCAATGGGTTTCAGACTTCCAAGCTTACAGATTACTTAATTTATAATTAAGTAAAACTTCCTATGTTTCATATATATTCCCCCTTTTCTCAACTAGTTTCCGGCTTTCCCCATTTACTACTTACTTAATTTATAATTATGTGTCTCTTAACTCATTTCACCAGTTATCCAATTTCCCTATTAGTTTATTATAACCGAGGTTATAATCCCCATTTGTCCCTAGGACAAGTCTACCTATTATACAACATTTCCATTAATGTTATTTATTTATAATAGGTGATTATCATTGCCCTTTTAAAACCATTTTCTTTTACTGTAGTACTCCAGTATTCCACATTGACTATAATATATATTCCTTATTTTAAGGAAAACACTTCATGCACCTTATCAGTCTGATAAAAGGAACCAGTGATTTATTTTCATAATGTATTCCTATCTAAATCCGTGGTAGCAAGTAATTTCTTTACTCTTATTACTTTAGTTACTGTGGCTTACTTGCAACCACGTTCTCAGAAATAGGTCATTTAGGGAAATACATCAATTTTTCTTTGTATCACACTAACTCAGTTCATTACGTCCCTTGCTTTCTTATTCTCTGAGTTAGACATTTAATTACCATTTATTCATATCTTGTTATATACATGTATTTGTATATATAAGCACTAGACCTCTCACATTTAGCCTACACTTTTGAACACTGGATTTTCCAGGCGAGTCCGCACAGACTTCTACCCACAAGTTGACTTAACCTCATGTCTTAGCACCATTACATATTTTTAACTTTTGCACTTAGGCCTCTCACATTAGGTTCAACATTAGTGGCTGCCAGATATGCCAGTCGGGTCCAGGCTGACTTCCGCCACTAATGCAACCTAACCTCGTGCCATAAGTGCAGTTACAATTTCCAATGTAATCCTAGGCATATTCATCTTTATTTATTCAATTCTATGTATATAATCATACAATCATTCTAATTCACACAGGTAAGGCCTTTGGTATATAAATGGAACAAATCAATATGTGATATGAACAGTGGTAGTTACTGCCAATATTTTTAACAAGTCTATAACATATAAACTTTTCCAACATTTCAACTAATCATATGCATGTATTTTCAACCATTTATGTTCATATCAGATTGCGCCTCCAAATTAAAGTCTCAAAACATAATATATGTTATGTTCCAAAATCCCAATATATGTAACACCCCACTCCCACTATGGTCACTCACTAAGGGAATGCCATAGCATCGGTGGAGTATTCTAGTGAATATAGAACAGAGAAATTACAACAAGACAGATATAAACAGTACTTGAAATTTAAAACATCATCTCATAACAGCGGAAGTAAAACATGTCTGGTTACATCATAAAACCACAATAAAAGTCAAGTACAATATCCATCAAAATAAAGAAGTACATAATCCCACTCTCATACAATAGCCAAGACAAAAGAAAAGATAACTGGATAACTGGAGCTTTACATCTATCCAAGCTCCTAAAGACTGGAACAGCAATCCGATCAAGCTCCACTACTGCTAGGATCCACCGTAGGACCTGAGGGTTGGGAAAAAGATAAAAACAACGGGGTCAGACATAAGTCTGAGCGAGTCCTATAACTTTAACAATACAATCGTTAAAGTAACCAGAGAAGACATGAACTGATATACGGTAACATATGGGGATGAATTGTTACACTAAGCAGTCAACTAAACTAAGATAAGAGATAAAATGCATCTACCCTTCCTAAGGTAAATTACTAAACTGCACCACACCAGTCGTTCCTAACTTAAAGGTTGATCCCACCCATAAACTTATAAAATTAACTTAATAGTACTTGCGTACCCCTAGGTGACCAAGTAGACGCCACGGGCCCTACAATCCACTAGGTGTACACACCACTCCCCATTCGATCGGCTCCCTAACGTAGATACCCGTGCTGGCCCCACCATGGGGTGTACCATTCCCCAACGTGGCAACCCGATATAATTAACGGTGCACGGCTTATATCTACACGATGCAACAACGGCTTATCTACCAGCCCGGGCCCACTCACGCATATGAAGCCCGTTGGACTTGCGTTGCCACCGCTAACCCGTTTGCCTCTTACAGTCAAGCCCAGTATGCGTGTCCCGTCCTCGACATGGGTCGAGCCCACAAAGATACGTATGGGTTACTGGTTGAAATGGGCCTCCCACAAGCTACCCACCTAAGCTTGTCCCTTTTTCTAGTGTATCCCACTTAACCCTTTAATCATGTTTAATTACATGTTTCCATTTTGGTTAAGTATTCTAATCGTATTTTCTATTGCCACCCAAGGCAACCACTAGATTTCCTCATGCCACCCAAGCACCCACTTAACCCCTCATGTCCCTCTACATGCTAATGTGGTTAAGTGTTTCTTAATTAATTAATTAAGATCGTAACCTTTGTAAAGACCTCTCACATTAGACTGTCTTTTATGACCGCTGGTTAAGCCGGTTGGGTCCGGGCAGCCTTATGTCATAACCGAGTCTAACCTCGTGTCTTTACATTAATCACGTATTTAGTTTGTGCCTAAGACCTCTCACATTGGGCTAACATTTGTAGCAACTGGTTAAGCCGGTTGGGTCCGGGCAGTTTTACGCTACAACTGAGTCCAACCTCGTGTCTTAGTCAATTAATTACAACTAATTAATCACCCTCATAATTTTATATTAATTATCCCTAATTAATCAAGTTTTTCTTAACATGGGTAGACCTAACTCAATAGGTAAATTCCCATGGGGTAGACCTAACTCAATAGGTAAATTCCCAACACATAGTATGGGTACACCTAACTAAATAGGCAAATTCCCATACTATGTTCATTTATTTTATGTTATGCATAATTATATTAATTTCACACAATCTTATTAACTTATGCATTTAATTACCCCATCGTTCCCACGTAATTTCGTTCTCATGATATAACACATATAAAAGGTGTCAACTTGCATATAAATGAACATGTTTCAAAGGTGCCATCTTGCATATTAACAAACACATAACTTGCATATGAACTTGCATAACATGTCACATAACTTGCATGTAATATGTCACATAACTTACATATTCACTTGCATAACATACTTGCATTTTAACCCATAGACTTGCATAATGTGTCATCATGAACTTGCATAAACATGTAACTTGCATATTAACAAACATGTAACTTGCATATTAACAAACATGTGACTTGCATATTCACATACATGTAACAACCATGTAACTTGCATATTAACAAACATGTAACTTGCATATTTACATACATGTAACAAACATGTAACTTGCATATTAACAAACATGTAACTTGCATATTTACATACATGTAACAAACATGTAACTTGCATATTAACAAACATGTAACTTGCATATTTACATACATGTAACAAACATGTAACTTGCATATTAACAAACATGTAACTTGCATATTTACAAACATGTAACTTGCATATTTACATACATGTAACTTGCATAGCATATCACCATGAACTTGCATAACATGCATATGATTACATAGCCCACAACTTGCATATTTAGCATCATGCAAACATGACATACATCATATTAAACTTGCATAAACTTGCATACTCAACATGCATAAACATACTTACTCAACATGCATAAACATAAGATTAATGCTAACATCATATCATATGATTCAAGACTCATTAACCCACATACAAAACCATAAATCCCATCACATCTCATCTAATTAGTTTACCAAAAGATCATCAAAGTGATAGAAACTCACAACTAGCAATTTTGCACACCAAATGAAGAAGATTAAGATGCTAATAAAGGGATTAGAGGTTGATTAGAGAGTGATTAGCATGCAACCCTCTTCATTGATAGGCCATGATCAAGTTGCATTTTGCCATAGTTTAATTACAAGGTTTAATTATGAATGAATTAGGGTAGGGTTAGGGTCTTATTTATAGGATTAGGTGTGTGTTTTAGGCCTTTAGATTAACCCTAGATTAGGTTAGGACCCTTAGATCCCGGAACCCTCTAGAACATGGCCCTAGACTCAGCCAAGACCAGACCTGATGCACCCAGATCCACAGAGCCGACACCCTGTGTCGACACCCCTGTCGACAGGGCTGTCGACACCCCTGTCGACACCCCTGTCGACATGCCTGTCGACACGGGGCTAGGCGGGAATTTTTCCCCCTTTCCTCTTTTGGCTCCAAACTTGCTTTAGAGCTGAATTTTTAAATCTGTTTTTAAATTTAAATTTTCTGAAAACTTCTTTGGGCCATAACCGGGCCATACGTACTCCGATTCTCGAAAACTCGGACTCTATTTCGCGTATTTTTCCGAGACGAACGCAATGACGCAGCCCGTTTCCCCTGGTTCTCGCATCTGAGATTATTTATACTTTAATTACTAACTATTAGTGTTAATTGAAATTCGGGGTGTTACATTCTCCCCTACTTAAAGGATTTCGTCCTCGAAATCTCTAAGTTAAGAAGAACGTATCCTACCAACCAAACAACCATCTACTAAACCATCAACCACAAGCAACCATTATCCTTAGAAACTTCTAATGATGTATGAACATATGCGGAAAGTGTGTGTATATGTCTGTATACTAATGCAAAATCAGGCGGTCTACTGATTCAGTCGACCTCCTTAATGCAAACCATGATAGTGCCATGCATCCAATATGTATGCGAAACCCTACTGACACATACAAATTTCTACATGCGTGCACAATCATACACAAAAATGCATCATCCATATGATAACACAACCATGATACATCCACCAATCTAACTACCACATCCATTTATGCAATATGCAACATGAAGTGTCAGAGCCGATCTAGTGCCTAATGTGTGTATATGCATCCACAAGCAACCACTAGCAACCAATTGCATCCACATGCATCCATCAATCATAACATGTTTCAAACACATGTTTCAACCATAGGCCTACCCTATCTAAAGGTCAAACAGTACTAACGAGAGGACATACCAAAGATAAGATAAGTACTAGACAAGCGATAAAGGAGAAGTTAAAAGACATACTCTCAAAAAGAAATGGATACAAAGAACGCATCTTCGCTTCCGTCTCCCAAGTAGCATTTCTTTCGTCATCTCCCCATTGCACTTTCACTAGCTGAACTTCTCTGTTCCTCAACTTCCTAGTCTCTGACCCAAGGATGCGAGTAGGAGCTCGTCGAATCGTCGCATCACGCTCTACCTCTACATCTCTAAGCAAGCTCGGCTCTACCACCTCCGCGGTCTCATGTAAGCACTTCCTCAGATGTGATACATGGAATACATCATGAACACCACTAAGTCTGTCGGGCAACTCCACCCTATATGCCATCCGTCCAATCCTTTCCTTAATAGGAAACGGCCCAACAAATCTTGGTGCTAACTTTCCAACGGACCCAAAGCGAACAACATTTCTCAATGGAGATACTTTGACAAAAACCATATCCCCAACCTCAAACTCAAGATCCGTCCTTCTCCGATCCGCATAAGATTTCTGTCTATCCTGGGCTGCCTTCATCCTTCTACGGATCAAATCAATCTTCTCTGAAGTCTCTCTAACCATATCTGGCCCAAGCAAGATCTTATCCGTAGATTCCCACCAACATGTAGGAGATCGACAAGGCCTTCCATAAAGAGCTTCGAAAGGAGCCATACCAATACTGGACTGAAAGCTGTTATTATATGCGAACTCCACCAAAGGAAGATGTTCTTCCCTTGTACCTCCAAAATCCAAGATACAAAGCCTCAAGAGATCTTCTAAGATACGGTTCACCCTCTCGGTCTGACCGTCCGTCTGAGGATGATATGCGGTGCTCAAACACAACTGAGTCCCTACCGCCTCTTGCAAACTTCTCCAAAACTCACTAGTGAAGATAGGATCTCGATCACTCACAATGCTGGATGGTACGCCATGCAATCTAACAATCTCTCTAACATAGACTGAAGCAAGCCATGGAGCGGTCCTCTTACTCTTCACGGGTATAAAATGGGCACTCTTGGTAAGTCTGTCTACCACAACCCAAATTCCCGTATTACCCTTCCTCGATCTCGGTAACCCATCGACGAAATCCATCGAGACACTATCCCACTTCCATTGCGGAACTTCCAATGGGTGCAGCAACCCACCGGGTTTCCTTTGCTCCGCTTTAACTTGTTGGCATACTAAGCATCTAGCCACATACTCGGCCACATCTTTCTTCATACCGGCCCAGAAGAAAACTCTCTTCATGTCTTGGTACATTTTGTCTCCACCGGGATGAATAGTCATTCTTGAACGATGTGCATCATCCAAAATAGCCTTCTTCAAACCCTCATCTTGCGGTACACAAAGTCTACCGTCTCTATGCAACCATCCCTTATCATCTATGGTGTATCTACCCAAATGGCTGGACGACTCCCCCCTCATAAGCTTCTCTACCAACTCAACCAACTGTGGGTCGTCTCGCTGAGCCTCGCCAATCCGTCCCAAAAGGGTAGGTCTAACCTCCAAGAATGCCAACAAACCAGGTACAAAGTCAACAGAAGGTCTGAAGTCGAACAAAGAAAGAAACTCCAAGCTTCGCCGTTCCACGAACAATAGACTCAAAGATAGCCTTTTTCTACTCAAGGCGTCCGCCACCACATTACCCTTGCCGGGAGTATATGCTATCTCGAAATCATAGGATGCTAAGAACTCCATCCACCTTTGCTGTCTTAAGTTTAAATCCTTCTGAGAGAATAAGTACTTCAATGATTTATGGTCGGTGAACAACTCGAATCTCTCACCAAGAAGATAATGGCGCCAAGACTTAAGTGCGAAAACAATCGCGGCCAACTCTAGATCATGGGTAGGGTAATTCTTCTCATGCACTCTCAATTGCCTCCCTCCATAGGCTATTACCCTTCCCTCCTGCATCAAGACTGCGCCTAATCCTGTCCCACAAGCATCGGTATAAACAACAAACGGCTTACTCAAATCTGGAAGCACTAAAACTGGAGCGGTGGTCAAAGCTCTCTTTAACCGTCGGAAAGCATCATCACAATCTACGTCCCATAAGAAAACCCGATTCTTCTTCGTCAAGCGGGTTAATGGGGCTGATATCTTCGCGAAGTCTTTGATGAACTTCCTATAATATCCTGCCAACCCCAAGAAACTTCTTACTTCGGTAGCATTTCTAGGAACTTTCCAATCCTGGATAGATACTATCTTTGCGGGATCCACAGCTATCCCTTCCTTAGAGACCACATGCCCTAAGAATCGCACTTCTCTTCTCCAAAAATGACATTTAGAGAATTTAGCTTTAAGACTATGTGCTCGAAGAGTCCCCAACACTTCCTTGAGATGAAAGGCATGCTCTTCTTCACTGTTGGAAAAGACCAAGATGTCATCCACAAAGACTACTACAAACTTATTCAGATACTTTCTGAACACTCTACTCATTAAATCAATAAAGTATGCAGGGGCGTTCGTCAACCCAAATGGCATCACAAGCCACTCATAAAAACCATCCGGAGTCCGGAAAGCAGTCTTCTCTATACTGTCTTCCGCCACTCTCAACTGATGAAACCCTGTAGCTAAGTCCATTTGCGAAAACACTGAGGCGCCAACCAACTGATCAAAGAGATCATCTATTCTTGGTAATGGGTGTCTATTCTTCTTCGTGAGCTTATTAAGTTCTCTATAATCCACACAAAGTCTGAGGGACCCATCCGCCTTCGTGGCAAACACTACTGGAGCTCCCCACTCCGATATACTTCGCCTTATGAACCCCTTCTCAAGCAACTCCCCTACTTGCTTATGAAGCTCTCTTCTCTCACGAGGAGCCATGTGGCGCACTGGCAAAGACACTGGTTTGGCATTATCCACCAAATAAATTCGGAAATCTATCTCCCGCTTCGGAGGCAAATCCTTTACTTCTTCAAACACATCCGGATATTCCCGGACTACTCTGATAGAACGCAAACTCTCGACCGAAGCATCGAGCGATTCAAGATAACTTAGAAGAACAGATTCCATGGGATTACAAGAGATCTCGAGAGTATTACCCAAGCGGGTCATAAGCCTGACAACTCTCCTTTCACAATCAAGAACGGCACCATTACTGGATAACCAGTCCATGCCCAAAATCAACCCATAGCCCGTGAAGCCCAATACAAAAGCATCACATCTAAACTCAACACTAAGTATAGAAATCTTCAAACCCAAACATATCATAGACAGATATATAGAGCCCCCAATTGGGTTTGAAACAACCAAGGGATCATCAACTAGACTGGTGTCTAAGTGCAGTGACTCAACTAACGATGATGAGATAAAAGAATGCGATGCGCCAGAGTCAAACAAAGTACGAACTGGATGATCAAACAGAAAAACCAGACTTTCAACGGAGATAGTTCTACCTCTCTGCTGAATCGGTGGAACTGAGAGAACCTGAACTTGCCCCCCTGACTGAGGTGGCGCCATAAGAGCTTGCACCTGACCTCCTGAGGTTGACCCCGTCTTCTGCCCCTTCTTTGGGCAGTTTTTCACAAGATGCCCTGCTTCTCCACAATGAAAGCAACCGGTCTTCTTCTTTTTGCGACAATCCTTGCTGAGGTGACCTGGTGTCCCACAATTAAAGCACTTCTTCTTCGTCTTCTTCTTGTCACCATTGCCTTTTCCACCCTTTCCTTGTTGTTGTTGCGGATTCTTCTGATCCCCCTTTTTCTCTGGTGCCTTAGAATTCTTATCATCCTCATGCATAAGTGCCATGTAGACAAGTTTCTCAAAGGTGGCCCCCATAGGAATGTGAGTCATAGCTATTCCTTGCAATGGTTCGTTCAAGCCTCTAACGAACCTCAAAGCCTTCTTCTCCAGTGTATTCACCAACTCTATACCAAACCTTGCTAATTGATTGAATTTGTTGACATATTCTTTCACCGTGAGATTCCCTTGCTTCAAATTCAAGAACTTCTCCATAAACAGATTCTCTTCCGCCCTTGAGAGAAACTTAGCCCCAAACCTTTGCTTAAAATCTGCCCAAGAGTCAACAGGGCGTTCTCCATTAGTGACCTCCCACCAGAATGAGGCCTCTCCCTTCATTAACCAAGCCGCCAACTTGACTTTCTTTCCCTCTTCCACTTCAAAGATATCTAGCAACTCCTCCACTTCCTTAAGCCAATCTCTAGCCTCTACGAAAGTCTCTGAACCTAGAAAAGGTTTTCCTCCTATAGCCTTGAACTCCTTGCAAACCTTAGCAAAATTATCCACTCTAGGCTGAGGAGGAGGAACGGTTGCCTCTGGTGTAGTAGCATTGGCTGGACCCGCAGCCGCGGCCCTAGCCTCTTGTAACCTCCTATACCATAGTGGTATAACTAAACCCTCCGGGATGTTAAGATCTTCAGCCATGCTGAAACGAAAGAAGAAAGATTCAAAAAAAAGAAGATTCCGAAAGATAAAGATATGGCTATTGGGGATTATGCTTTTCTTTTTCAAAAACTCTTTCTCTTAGAAGACATGCTTTTGAAAATACTTTCTTCGAAAATACTCTTAGAAAATAGTTTTTTCTCAAAAAAAATTTATCTGTTCTGGTAACCTTAAGCTCTGATACCACGTGTAACACCCCACTCCCACTATGGTCACTCACTAAGGGAATGCCATAGCATCGGTGGAGTATTCTAGTGAATATAGAACAGAGAAATTACAACAAGACAGATATAAACAGTACTTGAAATTTAAAACATCATCTCATAACAGCGGAAGTAAAACATGTCTGGTTACATCATAAAACCACAATAAAAGTCAAGTACAATATCCATCAAAATAAAGAAGTACATAATCCCACTCTCATACAATAGCCAAGACAAAAGAAAAGATAACTGGATAACTGGAGCTTTACATCTATCCAAGCTCCTAAAGACTGGAACAGCAATCCGATCAAGCTCCACTACTGCTAGGATCCACCGTAGGACCTGAGGGTTGGGAAAAAGATAAAAACAACGGGGTCAGACATAAGTCTGAGCGAGTCCTATAACTTTAACAATACAATCGTTAAAGTAACCAGAGAAGACATGAACTGATATACGGTAACATATGGGGATGAATTGTTACACTAAGCAGTCAACTAAACTAAGATAAGAGATAAAATGCATCTACCCTTCCTAAGGTAAATTACTAAACTGCACCACACCAGTCGTTCCTAACTTAAAGGTTGATCCCACCCATAAACTTATAAAATTAACTTAATAGTACTTGCGTACCCCTAGGTGACCAAGTAGACGCCACGGGCCCTACAATCCACTAGGTGTACACACCACTCCCCATTCGATCGGCTCCCTAACGTAGATACCCGTGCTGGCCCCACCATGGGGTGTACCATTCCCCAACGTGGCAACCCGATATAATTAACGGTGCACGGCTTATATCTACACGATGCAACAACGGCTTATCTACCAGCCCGGGCCCACTCACGCATATGAAGCCCGTTGGACTTGCGTTGCCACCGCTAACCCGTTTGCCTCTTACAGTCAAGCCCAGTATGCGTGTCCCGTCCTCGACATGGGTCGAGCCCACAAAGATACGTATGGGTTACTGGTTGAAATGGGCCTCCCACAAGCTACCCACCTAAGCTTGTCCCTTTTTCTAGTGTATCCCACTTAACCCTTTAATCATGTTTAATTACATGTTTCCATTTTGGTTAAGTATTCTAATCGTATTTTCTATTGCCACCCAAGGCAACCACTAGATTTCCTCATGCCACCCAAGCACCCACTTAACCCCTCATGTCCCTCTACATGCTAATGTGGTTAAGTGTTTCTTAATTAATTAATTAAGATCGTAACCTTTGTAAAGACCTCTCACATTAGACTGTCTTTTATGACCGCTGGTTAAGCCGGTTGGGTCCGGGCAGCCTTATGTCATAACCGAGTCTAACCTCGTGTCTTTACATTAATCACGTATTTAGTTTGTGCCTAAGACCTCTCACATTGGGCTAACATTTGTAGCAACTGGTTAAGCCGGTTGGGTCCGGGCAGTTTTACGCTACAACTGAGTCCAACCTCGTGTCTTAGTCAATTAATTACAACTAATTAATCACCCTCATAATTTTATATTAATTATCCCTAATTAATCAAGTTTTTCTTAACATGGGTAGACCTAACTCAATAGGTAAATTCCCATGGGGTAGACCTAACTCAATAGGTAAATTCCCAACACATAGTATGGGTACACCTAACTAAATAGGCAAATTCCCTTACTATGTTCATTTATTTTATGTTATGCATAATTATATTAATTTCACACAATCTTATTAACTTATGCATTTAATTACCCCATCGTTCCCACGTAATTTCGTTCTCATGATATAACACATATAAAAGGTGTCAACTTGCATATAAATGAACATGTTTCAAAGGTGCCATCTTGCATATTAACAAACACATAACTTGCATATGAACTTGCATAACATGTCACATAACTTGCATGTAATATGTCACATAACTTACATATTCACTTGCATAACATACTTGCATTTTAACCCATAGACATGCATAATGTGTCATCATGAACTTGCATAAACATGTAACTTGCATATTAACAAACATGTAACTTGCATATTAACAAACATGTGACTTGCATATTCACATACATGTAACAACCATGTAACTTGCATATTAACAAACATGTAACTTGCATATTTACATACATGTAACAAACATGTAACTTGCATATTAACAAACATGTAACTTGCATATTTACATACATGTAACAAACATGTAACTTGCATATTAACAAACATGTAACTTGCATATTTACATACATGTAACAAACATGTAACTTGCATATTAACAAACATGTAACTTGCATATTTACAAACATGTAACTTGCATATTTACATACATGTAACTTGCATAGCATATCACCATGAACTTGCATAACATGCATATGATTACATAGCCCACAACTTGCATATTTAGCATCATGCAAACATGACATACATCATATTAAACTTGCATAAACTTGCATACTCAACATGCATAAACATACTTACTCAACATGCATAAACATAAGATTAATGCTAACATCATATCATATGATTCAAGACTCATTAACCCACATACAAAACCATAAATCCCATCACATCTCATCTAATTAGTTTACCAAAAGATCATCAAAGTGATAGAAACTCACAACTAGCAATTTTTCACACCAAATGAAGAAGATTAAGATGCTAATAAAGGGATTAGAGGTTGATTAGAGAGTGATTAGCATGCAACCCTCTTCATTGATAGGCCATGATCAAGTTGCATTTTGCCATAGTTTAATTACAAGGTTTAATTATGAATGAATTAGGGTAGGGTTAGGGTCTTATTTATAGGATTAGGTGTGTGTTTTAGGCCTTTAGATTAACCCTAGATTAGGTTAGGACCCTTAGATCCCGGAACCCTCTAGAACATGGCCCTAGACTCAGCCAAGACCAGACCTGATGCACCCAGATCCACAGAGCCGACACCCTGTGTCGACACCCCTGTCGACAGGGCTGTCGACACCCCTGTCGACACCCCTGTCGACATGCCTGTCGACACGGGGCTAGGCGGGAATTTTTCCCCCTTTCCTCTTTTGGCTCCAAACTTGCTTTAGAGCTGAATTTTTAAATCTGTTTTTAAATTTAAATTTTCTGAAAACTTCTTTGGGCCATAACCGGGCCATACGTACTCCGATTCTCGAAAACTCGGACTCTATTTCGCGTATTTTTCCGAGACGAACGCAATGACGCAGCCCGTTTCCCCTGGTTCTCCCATCTGAGATTAATTATACTTTAATTACTAACTATTAGTGTTAATTGAAATTCGGGGTGTTACAATATATGTCGCGCGTCTTTCTACATGTAATTAACTTTATTTAAAATAACATGTAGTTCTCCAATAGTTTGTCATTTACCGAACTCATAAGTTCATAAAATGGATCTATACACCTGTATTCATTTTTCTTAAACATTCAAGTAAATATACATCTCAACATATTAACTAGTTGAACATATTATCCGTTTTTGCGCAATAATGCATTTAATCGAATTAAACTTTCCAATATGTTCATTATAGGGAATACCAAACGATAGAGGTACAATTATTCAAAAAGTATATTTTAAACCCGCTCATCTTTCATACTTTCCCAAATTTTGGATCTGATCCCGTTTCAACATCCATCGTTTTTCCTTTAATCGGATTTACAACCTATCAACCATGGATTTATGATTTTCAATAAAAGAGAGAAGGGAATGAAAGAATAAGAGTTAGAATGAATTAGATCTAGAATTTTACCTTGTTTTCATGATTCAAAAGTCTTTTTATTAACGTTGATTCCCTTCTCCAGATCTGAATCCATAATTCTCCTAGGCTAACATTTTAATTTCAGAATATATTTGAGAAGGGGAGAGAGAGAGTAATGGCAGCGTTTCGGAGTAGCCATCGAATTATAAGGCTTAGGGTTAGGTCTAGGGTCTTATTTATAGGTGTATGGAGAAACAAGGACCCTCAAGTTTACCCAAAAGCCATTTGAATCATCAAAATATCAGAAAACCCTAATCTGCCAAAATCTGTTGTAGGCGGGTAGACACACCTTTATGTGGGTCGACCCTGGTGTCGACCCACCCTTGAGGAGGTCGACCCTGGTGTCGACCTATCTTGAGGGGGTCGACCCACCTAGATGGGAAATCTGCTGCCTTCTGAAGTTTTGAAGTTTGAAATGATTTTCGAATTTCTAGACCCATTTTTGAATTTATGAACCTAATATATATATATATTCTTCTTGCGTGTATACAAACTTCGAACCTTAATAGCTTCTTTATACGGTGTCCGATTTATGCAAACCAGGTATGGATTTTGACCAGAATTTCGAGACGGGCGCAATGGCGCAGTTCATTTTACTTAGTTATGAATATTTAATTAAGTTATTCTTATTTTATTATCTTATACTAAAAATACGGGGTGTTGCACTCAAGCACTAACATATTGTATATGGATGTGTATGCATTTTAAAATTTTCAATGTGTGAAAATAGTTGAATCATCACATGGATGTTGCATTTTGATGAATGATTGTGAAAAAATATTGAACTTATATGTATTATTAGTGCTATTTGCTTACATATTGGTTGCATGGCAATGACATACATTGCATTAAGGAGGTCAACTTAATCAGTCGACCGCCAAATTTTTGCATTTGTGAAAGGACATATACACACAACACTTTGCATTAGTTCATACAATCACTAGACATTTTAGTGACAATGGAATTAATAAGAATTAATAAGACACGGAATGAAGGTGGCACAAAATAGGCAGAAAACATATGCTGATAGAAGAAGAAAGCCAGTGGATTTCAAAGTAGCAGATTATGTATTCCTTAAATTTTCTCCAATGAGAAAGGTACTGAGATTTGGCAAGACAGGAAAGCTATCACTAAGATATTTGGGTCCTTATTAAATTTCTGGAAAGAATAAGTACATTAGCCTATAAATTGAAATTACTAGAGGAACTAAGAGGAATTCACAATGTGTTTCATGTGTCAGAGTTAAGGAATTGGGTGCATAATAAGGAAACTATTTTAGAGTCAACTCCTCAAGTTGAAATCAAAGCAGATTTGAGCTATGGAAAAGAGATAGTGGGAATTGTTGCAAAAGAAGAAAAGAAATTGAGAAATAAAATCATAAAACTTGTCAAAGTGTAGTGAAGTTTGGATTCAAATGATTGCACATGGAAAGTTGAAGATAAAATGAAGACTAATTACCTAGGGCTATTTTCTGATAGAAAGGAAAAAATCTGAATTAGATTTAGTTAAGTATTTAATTTTAGCATGCATATTTTTCTTTATATGTGCGTGTTTTGCTAATATTTAAAGGATACAAATTAATACCTAAAGTTAAGAATTAAATGGAGTAAATCTATATACATAAGAAAGATGGTAATTTTTTGGAGAAAAATATTGTGGGACACAATTCCTAAAAGGAGGGGTGTCTGTGGTAACCTTAAGTTTTAGATTCTCCAAAAAATTCATAATTAAGTTTTCTAATTCTTGAAACATAGGTGGAAAATATATATGTATATATATTGATAGTGTTAGTGCTGAATATTATTTAAAAACAGTGTAAAGCATAGTGGTAATGTTTTTAAGGATAAAGCATGGGCACGTACTAAATTTAAATTGAATATGTAATATATGTGTTATGTGATACTTACACTTAGAATATTTGACAAAGTCGCCGGGGGAAAATGGTATTTGAATTTAGTATTCAGACTTTTTTTGTCCCTATGCAACCCTAATCCTTGTTTTATATAATAAAAGGAAAATCAAAAGAAAAAAAGGGAGGGGACCAACCAGAATCACACCATTTGAATGAGAAGGATGTTACCATTTTTTGCGTATGACCTAAATGAACAAAGGGTAGCACACCTGAGAGTAGATTGTATTGCAAAAATGTAGTCATACTAATACACATGAATAAAGGATAATACTGGAATTTGGTATAAGGTAAAACCCTAGGATAAACACCAATTATAAATAGCATACAAACCATCCTTGAGAGGGTTAATACCATAACATTTTCTCTAAAAAATAACTACTGAAGAAGCTGTGGAGAATAAGGAAGAAAATAGGAAAACTTAGAATTAGGAGGAGGAAGAACTTTGGTGAGTATATCTCACTATTTAAATAGCAATAAGTCCTATTTAGGCAGCTCCTATTGTATGCATATTTTAGTTGTATGTACTCTATGAAGTGGAATATTTTTTTTGCATGAAGGAATGGTTAAATAAGTTTAAGCCTGATGGTTATAAAATTGAAAACAAGTATAGTGAATATTATGAATATTGCCTTATGGTAGGATTGAATAATCTGGAAGTAAGCAGCATTGAATAAGTGGATTCAAAGCTTATGTTTACGTTTGGAAATAGGATAAATGGAGCATAAGGTAAGTTCCCATATGCTGATCCATTTGCCAATAATACCCCCTGATTCAGATTATATTTGATAACACGAGAGAATAAGGGTCGGGGGTGTTCTAATCACCCTCATTCTATGTTAAAGGCAATATGTTATTCACTTATATCCTTATTATCTAATGTAACTAATACCTAGTAAGCCAAACGCGTGCTTATGTCATATGCTATTTATGTTGCTAGATGAATGAATTGTCTTTACTTAATGTTATTTTGAATGAATGCTCATATTAGTTTACATTATACACATTTAACATTTGAACTTGTACACTTTAAGCATTATTCTGGATGGGTCACATACATCAGGTAGGGTGTGTGGGATAGTTGGGTCAATACTGTTAAAACCTAACTAGAAATTGGAAAGTGGGTCAGGTTGTGGTGCTAGTAACCTACTGTATTGATCTATCTAACATCAAGTTAGGATGTTAGGTATGCATATGGTTTAATGCAAGCCCTACAAGCCTTTGTGTATTTGGGAAATACAATGTGCACTAGCGTTCAATACATGGTACTTTAGATTGGTAACCCACTGGTATAAACTTATAATCAATCCAGGTTAGCTAAATGCTCGGAATTATAGGGAGGATTGACATGTATAAAAGGGACAGGGGTCATATATGTGAATTATATGAGGTAAAGCAACGTTGCATATTCCATGACATGTACACATGTGCATAACATTCGTGATGTGGATTTTATTCAACAATGTCATTTAAATGTTGATTTATACTCATACCAGATTGTATAACTAATCCTATTTGGTTGTTTATTCAACCTTTGGGGTGTCTCATTTATAATGGGGCAGCTCAAAGTATTGATTCAAGGAAAGAGGATTGAATATGAGGTCTTAAGAGTGCAAATTTGAGATGCTTTATCAAGTGGAATAGTTGCAATTATCTTAGGAAGTTTTTTGTAGTTTTAACGCTTAAAATAAATGTTTGCAAAGTAATTGCAAGAGACTGGGTATATTATCTGTTATTTGATGGAATCAAATGCAATGCTGATACTCTATGAAACCAATGAAGAAAGAAGTACTTTATGCTTTAGTATCATGAATATGGATGACTGAAATGATCTGATATGTTTGGAAGTGCTAGATATCCCATATACTTAAAGCAATTCTGGCATTAGTCAAGCATAAATAGGATATTTTGAACATTTGTATCTTTGATGCTTATATGCATATAGCATTGACATGTTTGAGTAAAAGGGATAGAGTACATAGTTCAAATGTGTACATGTTTTTGATATTTCCTCATGCCATGTTTTCTTCAAATAATATACAGTTTCATGTCATTAACTAAGGCAAATAAGTCATTTTCTTCCTATATAAATAAAACTTGCGCATATTTGCTCATGTATATGTGTCCTTTGTAAATTGGTATATAGCAAGTAAGATGTGTGAAACCATCAAATGCCAAGTATCATTAAATTATGATTTCTATGATTATAAAACAGTCTGAAATGAGCTTTCATGAAAGATTTTAACTTGTTTGTATAAGAAAAATTCGTTGCCTCATAAAGATGTAGGAGTTCATCTTGAGTAGGCATTTCATTATGCATTTTGCTAGGTGTTTGAGGAAATGCCGCTTTTAGATTTTGAATGATATTTTCTACATTATAACCTTATACTTTATAGAAAATTACTCAGTTTATTTACTTTTTAATATACAAGTTTTTTTGCAATATCTGGAAGTACCCTAGAGCTTGTGCAGGTGTGCACATTGTCCATGTTCACACATATTATGCTCAAAGTATCCAGAACTTCTTTCATGGCTGTAATCCTTTTTAAAAAATGTAACTATGTAAACTTATTAAAGGTTGTACCGAAGTATCATATAATATGTATAAATAATGATTTATATGCATGGATAGAGAACTTGAAATGGTTATGTATTTAAATAACCTATGAAATATGTTTGGAAAATGAACATTTGTCCTTACAAAATGCTATGGAAACTCATGAATTAACTGAATAAATCAGCTTAGTTTTCCAACTAAACCAATATAATCATATTGTTGGTAGAATGATCTTGGGGGCTTAATAGGGAAAACCTGTTAAGCAAGTGATCCAAGGTTCATCTAATGTTAAATCAGGACAATTATTTGTATAAATAATTGGGTGAAAATGATAGGACACTTCAACTAAGTTAAATAAGCTAAGGAAAAAGGTGATGACATAACCAAAAGAAAAAAACTAATCCAATAAAGCAACAGATTTGACAATTGAGAAAAGCGGAAAATTTTGAAAATTAGAAAAAAAAATGGATTTTTTTCAAATTAAGTTGGAAAAGAAAATTTATAACAAAGAAAATTTCCTTATGTAAATTGTGCTTGGATAGGGAGATAGGACATCTTTACATAATAGTTGCATAAAATCCAAATACAGGTAAAAAAGGAACATAAAAAAGAAATGGAAGAAGTGAAATTTTCCGTTTTCTACCTTTTGTAACATAAGAAATCAAAATCAGAAAATTAGACTTTTCTGTAATTCGCAGAGTTAAAGTTGTAAAGTAGGTTTTGGATGCAAAAATTGGATGAACTACACTCTTGCTTTATAAGAGTGTAGGAAAAATTAGATGAAGAAGTATTTTGATTTACAAAATATTGCATTCATATACAAATTGTCAGTATATTTAGGATGTGTGCATCATGTTTTTAAGAAAAAACTGCATTTATACAGGAGGTACTACTTAGGCATTCACTGCATTCACGTATTATTATATTGTATTACACTTTGAACAAGTGCACAAATGGTTGAAAAATTGGATGTACACATGATGGTTGTAAATTATGCTAGGAATTACTTAATTTTACCCTTACTAAATTTAAGGGACGAAATTTCCTAAGGGTGGAAAAATATAACACCCCACATTTTTACTTAAATATTGAAATAAAATTTTGAAAAGTTTTTAAAATTGGTCACGGGATTAGCATCATTGCATCCATGGCGATTTTCTGATCAATTTAGACCTATTGTTTGCAGAAAACAAATTTAAAATGAAAAAGATATCTTTAAATGAAGTATGAGAACAAAAGAAAAAATAAGATATAGAAGGACACTAATAAGAATAATAAATACCAATATTCTTAGTCTTGCGAACAAAAGGATAAGTAAGTGAGTTGGTAGAGCATGTCTCTCCCTTGTGTGTGGTGCAAGTTAGCGTCATATTTTTAATTTAAAGGGATTGCTATAGAAATGCATGATCTTAGAGAAAAATATATAAATGTACACACAAGGAAAATTATGCACATATGCGAGTATAAATATACATACACACACATGTATATGTGTGTGTGTATATATATATATGCACACACACACACACACAGATATATATATATATATATATGAAATCCAGAAGTAACCTGCAAACATTAAAAATGGGTAAGAAATAAATGACAGTATCACACCATTTGAATTTTGAAAAGAAATGATGTTGAGCTTAGGTATATACACATAAATTCAAATGTTGAATTAAAGCACAATTTAAGTGCAGATCATAATAAGTGAATAATGAATGAAAAATAGACAAGAAGATAGCTGCATTTGAAATTTAAATATTTAATAAAACGAGGAAACCAATGAATTGATAGCTTTATAATGACAACAATTGAGCGACTATTAATGGACAAAGATTTGAAGGGTTATACGCACATATATGTGCATAAGTTTGAAGTTTGAAATTAGATATGTATTATAAACGGAAGAAAATAATTTACATATTCATATTTGTCAACAAAAAGAAATGTTATCAGCAACATTAAACAAGAATTAAAGACGGTAGAATCAATGTTAAAGACCCAGGTCGTGGGTCGACCCAGGCCTTATATGGGTCGACAACGGGGTCGACCATGGGGTCGAAACACCATGAAGGTGGGTCGACACATAGGTCACACCATTAGGGGCCAGATCTAGATTTTCTTACGTGTGTTTTTTGGCTTGTAAGATTCATATTTTATATTATTAAATTCGACGGACAAGAATTTCCTGTATATAACAACCCATATTTTTGGAACCAATTGAAAATTTATTTTTAATTGATTTTAATATAAATTAAATATTTTGAATGATTAATTTTGAGAGTAAATGATTTAAAATTTATTTAAAACGAAGTTTGAGCATATAAATTTGTAATTTAATTAAATCGTGCTCGTAATCGCACGGTAGTTTGGAAATTTAGTTTTAAAATTTAAATGAATGTATAGAATTCAACATAAGCCAGAACTTGACAAAGCAAGAAACGTTAGAATCTATTTAGTTATATCTTTCTAAAAAATGTAAGAAATTGAGATTTCACTTTATAAGTAGTAAGTTATGTCCAAATTAAAATTTAGAATAGTTGCTAAAGAATTTATTAATATTACATAGCCCTTAAAAAGTGAAATTTTGCCAACGACCTCAGAATCCAACGAGAAATTTTTTATTGACTCGAAATAATAAATTATGGACAGATTTCAAATTCCGCACCAAACGGACTCAGTATGTGGTTGAGCGAGATAAAACCATTTGAAGTAAAACTCACGGTCACTATACAAAGGAACATTATTGAGATGACCTTGGAATTCGATGAAACTTTTTCTTGGATTCGTAGCATTGAATAATGGTCAGGTTCCATATTTCATAATTTTTGGAGTTAGTGTGTGGGCGTGTAAGAAGAAAATGTATGCTAAAATCGCACCTTTGAAGCTAGTTTGAGCTTAATTGAGAAATTAAACGGAAGGTCAAATGAACTCGAAATTTGATGAAACTTGATTCGTTGGATTTGTAATTCCATATATTATCGTGTATCGAAATTTCATAGCAAATGGAGATAGTTTGCAGTCGGGCAATCGGGGAGAAAGGGAGACAAAGTCTCTTACTTAAAATCATTTTTCTCCTTTCTCTCTTCATTATTTCCTCCTTCTTCAAAATAAATGGCCTCCTCCCCCAAACTCTAGCCGCCGCTCCTCCTCCTCACTACCACGCCTCCCCGCCCCACCTTCTCCCTCTGTCGCCACTATGTTGCCAACTCCCCCATCCTTGACCCCCTTCTCCTCCTTAAGACCCTTCCATTTGCAAAAAGCCTCCTCCTTTAGCTCAAACTCCACCTTATCCACCACCCCGGGACCCACCACCATTGCCACCCTATTCATTTTTGACTTTCCACCACTAGCGCCGCCTGCAGAGCCTCCTTCTCTGGATGTGGGCCCAACTTCGTCCAAAAACCCCTAATTTGCTAAAAAACATATTTTCCAAAGACACCCCTCTCCCTTCTTTGCTTAATAACTTTTGATCTATGCATTTCCAACCAACACCCGCTAAATGAACATTGTAGATCTCATTTTTCTAAATGAAATGCATATAAAAAATTGAATTTTGAAGTTCGGATCTGCCCAAAAAAGGCGATTGAAGTTCGCTAGCTTGTAGCTAATTTTGGCGATATCCCATCAATCCGAACGTTTTCGGGGGAAAGTGACCTAGGGAAAAGTTGTTTGGAATTGCAACTCCGCGTTGCTGACTAAGTTTGGAGAAATTTGGAGGTTGTATGCGAACTGTGGAGCCAAAAAGGTGAATTCGGGTTGCGGAGAGCTACTACGGCGAGTGCGCGACGAAAAACCTACATAAGAAGTGTCGGGGAGATTGGATTAGCTATTGGATGAGAACTCTTTCACTCAAATATTTTGAACAATTATTTATTTTTATAAATGGAAATATATTAATTGCATATGTGAATTTTTATTTGTTACATGCGTATTCCTTGAGTTCAACACATGAACTATTCACTAAGTTATTTATTATTAGAAGCGTTGTTTGAATATACGACACCCGTATTTCAAACAATGTGGATGGACACTTTGTGGCGCCGTAAATGGCAATGTGTAACACCCCGAATTTTAGTTAATGCTAAAATTCACTAATTACAGAATAAATAATCTCAGATGTGGGAATCGGGGGAAACGGGCTGCGTCATTGCGTTCGTCTCGGAAAAATACGCAAAATAGAGTCCGAGTTTTCGAAAATCGGAGTCCGTATGGCCCAGTTATGGCCCGATGAAGTTTGCAGAAAATTCAAAACTAAAAACAGAATTAAGAATTTAAAATTCAGATTTTAAATTGGACAAGTGGGGTCAGGCGGGAAAAATCCCGCCCTGACCATGTCGACAGGGCTGTCGACAGGGGTGTCGACTTGCCTGTCGACTTGCCTGTCGACAGGGGCGCGGCGTCCAGTGAACCTGGGTGCACCAGGTTGGGTTCTAGGCTGGCTTAGAGGGCTGGTTCTAGAGATTTCCTAAATCTAAGGGTCCTAATCTAATCTAGGGTTAATCTAAGGGCCTAAAACATACACCTAATCCTATAAATAAGACCCCAACCCTACCCTAATTCATTCATAATTAGGTCTTGTAACTAAACTATGGCAAAATGAAATTTGAGCATGGCCTCCACAAATCAATGAAGAGAGAGTTGTAAGCTAAGCACTCACTAATCAACCTCTAATCCATTCTAAGCATCTTAATCTTCTTCATTTGGAGTGCAAATTTGCTAGTGGTGAGTTTCTATCACTTTAACATCAATTGTTAAAGTAAGTAGATTGGGTGTAATGAGACCTATGGTCTTAAATGCGGATTAGTGAGTTTGAATCATTTATAATGATATGCTACTCTATGTGTTTCTATGTTTATGCATAATTAATAAGTGGGTTTATGCATGTTTGATAAGTTGATTTATGCATGCTTGATAAGTTGGTTTATGCATGTTTAACAAGTGGGTTTATGCATATTTAATAAGTGGATTTATGCATGTTTAACAAAGTGAGTTATGCAAGTTCATATGCAAGTTATGTATATGTTTAAATGCAAGTTTAATGTGATATGCAAGTTATGCATGCTTATGCAAGTATATGGATGCTTATGCAAGTTATGTATATGTTTAAATGCAAGTTTAATGTGATATGCAAGTTATGCATGCTTATGCAAGTATGTGGATGCTTATGCAAGTTATGTGTATGCTTAAATGCATGTTTAACATGTTATGCAAGTTATGAGAATGCTTATATGCAAGTTCAACATGTTATGCAAGATATGTGTATGATAATATGCAAGCTCATATGCAACATGTTATGCAAATCATGTGTATGATAATATGCAAGTTTGGGTTAAATGTAGTTGGGTTAATATATGCTCATATATGCAAGTTGACATCCTCTTAACCCATGACAAAGTTATATGCTAAAACCATGATATTTGTGATGGATCTTCCCCTTTATTATGTCATGAAATGAGAACGATTTACGTGGGGAACGATGGGGTTGGTAAATATGTTAATAAATGTATGATTGGGTATGATTTAGCATACCATAAAAATAAATTACCATAAGTGGGAATTTACCTATTGAGTTAGGTCTACCCCATGGGAATTTACCTATTGAGTTAGGTCTACCCATGTTATGGAAAACTTGATATTAATTAGGGATAATTAATATGGGGGTAATTAATTAGGTGTAATTAATCGACTAAGACACGAGGATGGACTCATTTGTAGTGTAAAACTGCCCGGACCCTACCGGCTTAACCAGTTGCTACAAATGTCAGCCCAATGTAAGAGGTCTTAGCCATAAATTAAATACGTGATTAAAGTAAAGACACGAGGTTAGGCTCTGTTATGACGTAAGACTGCCCGGACTCTACCGGCTTAACCAGGCGGTCATAACAGCCAGTCTAATGTGGGAGGTCTTTACGGGAGATCACGGTCTTAATTAATTAAGAAACACTTAACCATATTAGCATGTAGTGGGACATGAGGGGTTAAGTGGGTGCCTTGGGTGGCATGTGGAATCTAGTGGGTTGCCAGGGGTGGCAATAGAAAATACGATTAGAATACTTAACCAAGTGGAAACATGTAATTAAACATGATTAAAGGGTTAAGTGGGATACACTAGATATATGACAAGCTTAAGTGGGTAGCTTGTGGGGGCCCATTTCAACCAATATCCCAAACGTATCTTTGTGGGCTCGACCCATGTCGAGTGACGGGACACGCATATTGGGCTTGATTATAAGAGGCCAAAACGGGTTAGCGGTGGCAACGCAAGTCCAACGGGTTTCATATGCGTGTGTGGGCCCGGGCTGGTAGATAAGCCGTTGTTGCATCGTGTAGATATAAAGCCGTGCACCATTGATAGTATTGGGTAGCCACTTTAGGGGAGTGATACACCCCACTGTGGGACCAGCACGGGTATCTACGGTAGGGAGCCGATCGATGGGGAGTAGTGGGTACACCTAATAAAGATAGGGGCAGACGGCACCTATGTAGGGGTACACGAAACTACTGGGTAAGAATTACTGAGTACACCTAGTGGAGATAGGGGCAGACGGCACCTATGTAGTGGGCTAGGAGTACACGAAACTACTGGGGAAATTTTCTAAGTCCTTGGAGGGATCAACCTTTAAGTAGGAATGACTGGTGTGGTGCAGTTAGTAATTATCCTTGGGTGGGTAGATGCGTCCTGACGATTATCTTAGTTTATCCTAAGTCTACCAAGCTGCTTAGTGTAGCCATTCATCCCCAGATATTACCGTAGGTCAAGTTTATGTCTTCTCTGGTTACTTTAATGATTGTATTGTTAAAGTTATAGGACTCACTCAGACTTATGTCTGACCCCGTTGTTTTTATCTTTTTCCCAACCCTCAGGTCCTACGGTGGATCCTAGCGGTAGTAGAGCTTGATCGGATTGCTGTTCCAGTCTTTAGGAGCTTGGGTAGATGTAAAGCTCCAGTTATCCAGTTATCTTTTCTTTTGTTCTGGCTATTGTATGAGAGAGTGGGATTATGTACTTCTTTATTTTGATGGATATTGTACTTGACTTTTATCGTGGTTTTATGATGTAACCAGACATGTTTATTTCCGCTGTTATGAGATGATATTTTAAATTTCAAGTACTATTTATATCTGTCTTGTTGTAATTTTTCTGTTCTATATTCACTAAAATACTCCACCGATGCTATGGCATTCCCATAGTGAGTGACCATAGCGAGCGTGGGGTATTACACGTGGTATCAGAGCAAAGGTTACCGGAACAGATAAAATTTTTAGAAAACTATTTTTCTAAAAACATTTTTGGAAGAGATATTTTCAAAAACATGTCTTTAAAGAGAAAAGTTTTTGAAAGAAAAGCATAATCCCCAATAGCCATATCTATATACTTCGAATTCTCCGTTTTGAATCTTTCCTTTTTCGTTTCAGCATGGCTGAGGATCTTAACTTTCCGGAGGGTGTGACGGTACCAGTATGGTATAGGAGATTGATGGAGGCTAGGGCCACCACTGCGGGTCCAGCAAATGTTCCTCCACCAACCGTAGCACCCGATCTTCCTCCTCCCCCTCCTCCTCGCACGGATACTTTTGCTAAGACTTGCAAGGAATTTAAAGCTATGGGAGGGAAACCTTTTCAAGGATTTGAAACTTTTGTGGAAGCTAGAGATTGGCTTAAGGAGGTGGAAGAGTTGATAGATATCTTTGAGATGGAAGAAGGAAAGAAAGTCAAGTTGGCTGCTTGGTTAATGAAGGGAGAGGCCTCATTCTGGTGGGAGGTCACTAATGGAGAACGCCCTGTTGACTCTTGGGCGGATTTTAGGCAAAGATTTGTGGCAAAGTTTCTGTCAAGGGCGGAGGAAAACTTGTATATGGAAAGATTCTTGACTCTTAAGCAAGGAAATCTCTCGGTGAAGGAATATGTTAACAAGTTTAATCAATTGGCAAGGTTTGGCCTAGACACGGTGAATACACCGGAGAAGAAGGCTTTAAGGTTCGTGAAAGGCTTGAATGAACCGATGCGTGGGTTGGCTATGACTCATATCCCTATGGGGGCCACCTTCAAGAAGCTAGTTGACATGGCACTCATGCATGAAGAAGGGAAGGGTCCCAATGCTAGTCAAGCGCCCGAGAAGAAGGGAGATCAAAAGAAACCTCAGCAACAACAGCAAAACAAAGGGGGGAAAGGCAACGGTGGCAAGGGCAAAAAGAAGAAGTGTTTCAATTGTGGGACACCTGGCCACCTAAGCAAGGATTGTCGCAAGAAGAAGAAGACTGGCTGCTTCCACTGTGGCGAAGTAGGGCATCTGGTGAAAGACTGTCCTAAGAAAGGGCAAAGGACGGGGTCTACCTCAGGAGGACAGGTGCAAGCTCTTATGGCACCGAGTCAGGCTAGGGGGCAAGTACAGGCTCTCGCGGTTCCACCGATTCAGGAGAGAGGTAGAACTATTTCCGTGGAAAGTCTGGTTTTTCTATCTGATCATCCTGTCCGTACATTGTTTGATTCAGGCGCATCGCATTCTTTTATATCATCATCATTAGTTGAGTCACTGCACTTAGACACCAGTCTGGTAGATGATCCCTTGGTTGTTTCAAACCCAATTGGGGGCTCCACTTATTTGTCCATGATATGTTTGGGTTTGAAGATTTCTATACTTAGCATTGAGTTTAGATGTGATGCCTTTGTGTTGGGCTTCACGGGCTATGGGTTGATTTTGGGCATGGACTGGTTATCCAGTAATGGTGCCGTTCTTGATTGCGAAAGGAGAGTTGTTAGGCTCATGACCCGCTTGGGTAACACTCTCGAGATTTCTTGTAATCCCAGGGATTCTGTTATGCTAAGTTATCTTGAATCGCTTGACGCTTCGGTCGAGAGTTTGCAATCTGTTAGAGTGGTCCGGGAATATCCGGATGTGTTTGAGGAGGTGAAGGGCTTACCTCTGAAGCGGGAGATTGACTTCCGAATATATCTGGTGGATAATGCTAAACCCGTATCTTTACCAGTGCGCCACATGGCTCCTCGTGAGAGGAGGGAACTCCATAAGCAAGTAGGGGAATTTCTTGAGAAGGGGTTCATAAGACGAAGTATATCGGAGTGGGGTGCTCCAGTTGTTTTTGCTATGAAGGCGGATGGGTCCCTCAGACTTTGTGTAGACTATAGAGAACTCAACAAGCTCACAAAGAAGAATAGACACCCATTGCCGAGGATTGATGATCTTTTCGATCAGTTGGTTGGCGCTTCAGTATTTTCTCAGTTGAACTTAGCCACGGGGTTTCATCAGTTGAGGGTGGCTGAGGATAGCATAGACAAGACTGCCTTTAGAACTCCGGATGGTTTCTATGAGTGGCTGGTAATGCCATTTGGGTTGACGAACGCCCCTGCATACTTTGTTGATTTGATGAGTAGGGTGTTCAGGGAGTTCCTTAATAAATTCGTGGTGGTCTTTGTGGATGATATCTTAGTATTTTCTAAGAGTGAGGAAGAGCATGCCCTACATCTTGGGGAGGTGTTGAAGACTCTTCGAGCGCATAGCCTTAAGGCTAAATTCTCTAAATGTCACTTCTGGAGGAAGGAAGTACGGTTCTTGGGGCACGTGGTCTCCAAGGAAGGGATAGCTGTGGATCCCGCGAAGGTAGTATCAATTCAGGATTGGAAGGTTCCAAAGAATGCTACCGAAGTAAGAAGTTTCTTGGGGTTGGCGGGTTATTATAGGAAGTTTATCAAAGACTTCGCGAAAATATCAGCCCCATTAACCCGCTTGACGAAGAAGAATCTTGTTTTCACATGGGACGTAGATTGCGATGATGCGTTCCGACGGTTAAAGAGAGCTTTAACCACCGCTCCAGTTTTGGTGTTGCCAGATGGGAGCAAGCCATTTGTTGTCTATACCGATGCCTGTGGGACAGGACTTGGCGCAGTCTTAATGCAAGAGGGAAGGGTAATAGCCTATGGTGGAAGGCAGTTGAGGGCACATGAGAAAAATTACCCTACCCATGATCTAGAGCTGGCCGCTATTGTTTTTGCGCTTAAGATTTGGCGCCATTATCTTCTTGGTGAGAGATTCGAATTGTTCTCTGACCACAAATCATTGAAGTACTTGTTTTCTCAGAAGGATTTGAATTTGAGACAGCAAAGGTGGATGGAGTTCTTAGCATCTTATGATTTCGAGATAGCGTATACCCCTGGCAAGGGTAACGTGGTGGCGGACGCCTTGAGCAGGAAGAGGTTGTCCTTGAGTCCATTGTTCGTGGAACGACGAAGCTTGGAATTTATCTCGATGTTTGATTTCAGACCTTCCATTGATTATATACCCGGTTTGCTAGCATCCTTGGAGGTCAGACCTACTCTTCTGGGGCGGATTGGGGAAGCCCAGAGGGACGACCCACAGTTGGTTGAGTTGATAGAGAAGCTCATAAGGGGGGAGTCGTCCAGCCATTTGAGTAGGCACACCCTAGACGATAAGGGGTGCTTGCGTAGAGACGGTAGACTTTGTGTACCGCAAGATGAAGGGTTGAGGAAGGCTATTCTTGATGATGCACGCCGTTCTAGGATGACCATTCATCCCGGTGGGGACAAGATGTACCAAGATATGAAGAGGGTTTTCTTCTGGGCTGGTATGAAGAAAGATGTGGCCGA
The DNA here is from genome assembly GCA_030737875.1 of Allium sativum. Classification (NCBI taxonomy): domain Eukaryota; kingdom Viridiplantae; phylum Streptophyta; class Magnoliopsida; order Asparagales; family Amaryllidaceae; genus Allium; species Allium sativum. The sequence continues at coordinate 514,155,795 of CM060918.1, forward strand.
ACATGTCGCTCGATGCTTGGTGTGTCAACAAGTGAAGGCGGAGCAAAAGAAACCTGGTGGGTTGCTTCACCCATTGGAGGTTCCGCAATGGAAGTGGGATAGCGTCTCGATGGATTTTATTGACGGGTTACCCAGATCGAGAAAGGGTAATACAGGAATTTGGGTGGTGGTAGACAGACTTACTAAGAGCGCCCATTTCATACCTGTAAAGAGCAAGAGGACTGCTCCATGGCTAGCTTCAGTATATCTTCGAGAGATAGTGCGATTGCATGGGGTACCCTCTAGCATAGTGAGTGATCGAGATCCTATCTTCACTAGCGAGTTCTGGAGAAGTTTGCAGGAAGCAGTGGGAACTCAATTGTGTCTGAGCACCGCATATCATCCTCAGACGGACGGCCAGACTGAGAGGGTGAATCGTGTTCTAGAAGACCTTTTGAGGCTTTGTATCTTAGATTTTGGAGGTACATGGGAAGAGCATCTTCCATTGGTGGAGTTCGCATATAATAACAGCTTTCAGTCCAGTATTGGTATGGCTCCTTTTGAAGCTCTCTATGGAAGGCCTTGTCGATCACCTACATGTTGGTGGGAATCTACGGATAAGATCTTGCTTGGGCCTGATATGGTTAGGGAGACTTCTGAGAAGATTGACTTGATTCGAAGAAGGATGAAAGCAGCGCAGGATAGGCAAAAATCTTATGCGGACAAGAGAAGGACGGACCTTGAGTTTGAAGTTGGGGACATGGTCTTTGTCAAGGTGTCTCCGTTACGAAATGTGGTTCGCTTTGGATCTGTTGGGAAGTTAGCACCAAGGTTCATAGGGCCGTTTCCTATTAAGGAAAGGATTGGACGGATGGCGTACAGAGTGGAGTTGCCCGACAGACTTAGTGGTGTACATGATGTATTCCACGTATCCCATTTGAGGAAGTGCTTACATGAGACCGCAGAGGTGGTAGAGCCGAGCTTGCTTAAAGAAATGGAAGTAGAGCGTGATGAGACTATTCGACGAGCTCCTACCCGCATCCTTGGGTCAGAGACTAGGAAATTGAGGAATCGAGAAGTTCATCTAGTCAAAGTGCAATGGGGAGAAGACGAGCGCAACGCAACTTGGGAAACGGAAGCGAAGATGCGTTCATTGTACCCATTTCTTTTTGAGGGTATGTCTTTTAACTTCTCCTTTATCGTTTGTCTAGTACTTATCTTATCTTGGGTATGTCCTCTCGTTAGTACCTTTGACCTTTAGATAGGGTAAACCTATGGTTGAAACATGTGTTTGAGACATGTTATGGTTGATGGATGCAAGTGGATGCAAGTGTTTGCTAGTGGTTGCTCGTGGATGCATATACACACACTTTAGGCACTAGATCGGCTCAGTCACTTCATATTGCATATTGCATAAAAATTGTGTGTAGGAAAATATATTTATGGATGTATAATGGTTGTATTATCACATGGAAGATGCATTTTGGTGAATGATTGTGCACTCATGTAGATATTGTATGTGTCGATAGGGTTCTTTCGCATACATAATGGATGCATGGCACTATCATGGTTTGCATATGTTCATACATTAGATAGGGAACATATACACACACTTTTTGCATATGCTCATACATCATTAGAAATTGTTTTAAGGACAATGGATGCCCGTGTTTGATGGATTGAGTAGATGGTTGTTTGGATGGTAGGATATTCATTCTCCTTAGCTTAGAGATTTCGGGGACGAAATCCTTTAAGGAGGGGAGAATGTAACACCCCGAATTTTAGTTAATGCTAAAATTCACTAATTACAGAATAAATAATCTCAGATGTGGGAATCGGGGGAAACGGGCTGCGTCATTGCGTTCGTCTCGGAAAAATACGCAAAATAGAGTCCGAGTTTTCGAAAATCGGAGTCCGTATGGCCCAGTTATGGCCCGATGAAGTTTGCAGAAAATTCAAAACTAAAAACAGAATTAAGAATTTAAAATTCAGATTTTAAATTGGACAAGTGGGGTCAGGCGGGAAAAATCCCGCCCTGACCATGTCGACAGGGCTGTCGACAGGCCTGTCGACAGGGGTGTCGACTTGCCTGTCGACTTGCCTGTCGACAGGGGCGCGGCGTCCAGTGAACCTGGGTGCACCAGGTTGGGTTCTAGGCTGGCTTAGAGGGCTGGTTCTAGAGATTTCCTAAATCTAAGGGTCCTAATCTAATCTAGGGTTAATCTAAGGGCCTAAAACATACACCTAATCCTATAAATAAGACCCCAACCCTACCCTAATTCATTCATAATTAGGTCTTGTAACTAAACTATGGCAAAATGAAATTTGAGCATGGCCTCCACAAATCAATGAAGAGAGAGTTGTAAGCTAAGCACTCACTAATCAACCTCTAATCCATTCTAAGCATCTTAATCTTCTTCATTTGGAGTGCAAATTTGCTAGTGGTGAGTTTCTATCACTTTAACATCAATTGTTAAAGTAAGTAGATTGGGTGTAATGAGACCTATGGTCTTAAATGCGGATTAGTGAGTTTGAATCATTTATAATGATATGCTACTCTATGTGTTTCTATGTTTATGCATAATTAATAAGTGGGTTTATGCATGTTTGATAAGTTGATTTATGCATGCTTGATAAGTTGGTTTATGCATGTTTAACAAGTGGGTTTATGCATATTTAATAAGTGGATTTATGCATGTTTAACAAAGTGAGTTATGCAAGTTCATATGCAAGTTATGTATATGTTTAAATGCAAGTTTAATGTGATATGCAAGTTATGCATGCTTATGCAAGTATATTGATGCTTATGCAAGTTATGTATATGTTTAAATGCAAGTTTAATGTGATATGCAAGTTATGCATGCTTATGCAAGTATGTGGATGCTTATGCAAGTTATGTGTATGCTTAAATGCATGTTTAACATGTTATGCAAGTTATGAGAATTCTTATATGCAAGTTCAACATGTTATGCAAGATATGTGTATGATAATATGCAAGCTCATATGCAACATGTTATGCAAATCATGTGTATGATAATATGCAAGTTTGGGTTAAATGTAGTTGGGTTAATATATGCTCATATATGCAAGTTGACATCCTCTTAACCCATGACAAAGTTATATGCTAAAACCATGATATTTGTGATGGATCTTCCCCTTTATTATGTCATGAAATGAGAACGATTTACGTGGGGAACGATGGGGTTGGTAAATATGTTAATAAATGTATGATTGGGTATGATTTAGCATACCATAAAAATAAATTACCATAAGTGGGAATTTACCTATTGAGTTAGGTCTACCCCATGGGAATTTACCTATTGAGTTAGGTCTACCCATGTTATGGAAAACTTGATATTAATTAGGGATAATTAATATGGGGGTGATTAATTAGGTGTAATTAATCGACTAAGACACGAGGTTGGACTCATTTGTAGTGTAAAACTGCCCGGACCCGACCGGCTTAACCAGTTGCTACAAATGTCAGCCCAATGTGAGAGGTCTTAGCCATAAATTAAATACGTGATTAAAGTAAAGACACGAGGTTAGGCTCTGTTATGACGTAAGACTGCCCGGACTCTACCGGCTTAACCAGGCGGTCATAACAGCCAGTCTAATGTGGGAGGTCTTTACGGGAGATCACGGTCTTAATTAATTAAGAAACACTTAACCATATTAGCATGTAGTGGGAGATGAGGGGTTAAGTGGGTGCCTTGGGTGGCATGTGGAATCTAGTGGGTTGCTAGGGGTGGCAATAGAAAATACGATTAGAATACTTAACCAAGTGGAAACATGTAATTAAACATGATTAAAGGGTTAAGTGGGATACACTAGATATATGACAAGCTTAAGTGGGTAGCTTGTGGGGGCCCATTTCAACCAATATCCCAAACGTATCTTTGTGGGCTCGACCCATGTCGAGTGACGGGACACGCATATTGGGCTTGATTATAAGAGGCCAAAACGGGTTAGCGGTGGCAACGCAAGTCCAACGGGTTTCATATGCGTGTGTGGGCCCGGGCTGGTAGATAAGCCGTTGTTGCATCGTGTAGATATAAAGCCGTGCACCATTGATAGTATTGGGTAGCCACTTTAGGGGAGTGATACACCCCACTGTGGGACCAGCACGGGTATCTACGGTAGGGAGCCGATCGATGGGGAGTAGTGGGTACACCTAATAAAGATAGGGGCAGACGGCACCTATGTAGGGGTACACGAAACTACTGGGTAAGAATTACTGAGTACACCTAGTGGAGATAGGGGCAGACGGCACCTATGTAGTGGGCTAGGAGTACACGAAACTACTGGGGAAATTTTCTAAGTCCTTGGAGGGATCAACCTTTAAGTAGGAATGACTGGTGTGGTGCAGTTAGTAATTATCCTTGGGTGGGTAGATGCGTCCTGACGATTATCTTAGTTTATCCTAAGTCTACCAAGCTGCTTAGTGTAGCCATTCATCCCCAGATATTACCGTAGGTCAAGTTTATGTCTTCTCTGGTTACTTTAATGATTGTATTGTTAAAGTTATAGGACTCACTCAGACTTATGTCTGACCCCGTTGTTTTTATCTTTTTCCCAACCCTCAGGTCCTACGGTGGATCCTAGCGGTAGTAGAGCTTGATCGGATTGCTGTTCCAGTCTTTAGGAGCTTGGGTAGATGTAAAGCTCCAGTTAACCAGTTATCTTTTCTTTTGTTCTGGCTATTGTATGAGAGAGTGGGATTATGTACTTCTTTATTTTGATGGATATTGTACTTGACTTTTATCGTGGTTTTATGATGTAACCAGACATGTTTATTTCCGCTGTTATGAGATGATATTTTAAATTTCAAGTACTATTTATATCTGTCTTGTTGTAATTTTTCTGTTCTATATTCACTAAAATACTCCACCGATGCTATGGCATTCCCATAGTGAGTGACCATAGCGGGCGTGGGGTGTTACACAATGGATGGGTTATTGATTGATATTGCATTAATCTATTGATTGACGAACCCATATAAGCGTTAACCGTTTAATGCTTATATAGTATATACCACGATATGTGGACTAGTTGTTATCTTGGATGTTGATAGTTGTTTACCAACTATTGTTGGATGCATATGATGAATGAAATCCTTATAAATTTATTTATATGGATATTGTTTGAATATTATTCCAATCCGTAATTAAACATGAACAGTTCAATAATACAGTATTCAATGAAATTTGAAACTTTGTTTTGTTGTCCGATTTTGGACGGGCATGAAAATATTAAAATATATTAAGCCGAGATAAGTAGACATGCTCCATTTTAACTCGAATGGACTTTATAAAGATTTTATTCATTCTACAATGAATATTGAAAATATTTGATTTCAAAATCTATTGTTTTAAAAATATTTTTATTTTGAGATTATAATAATATGGTATTTTCAATTTTAATTTAAAAATTGAAATGGAAGTTGGAATCATTTTTAAATGAATTCATAAACGTTTTATAAAAGATGTTTTTAAGGAAAATCAATGAAATATTATATATATATATATGTATATGTATATAATATATAAATGGCTTGAATAGAACGTATTGCGTAGCGACCGTTCTCAAATTTCGACAATGAACTTCGAGTTGATGTAACGGGAGATCCAACCATCGGATCCTCCTAAAACTGGAACCTTTTGGGTTCGTATCAAAAATATCTTTCCAATGAATATTAGGGGTTCAAATGTGAATGGTTAGATTTTAAAATATATCCAAATCAAATTTGGAAAAGATCGCTGTGGATGTAGTTCGGTGGCCGATATTGAAAATCGACTGTAAGGGCCTTGATAAATTTATTAAAAATATGAATAAATTATGTAAAATCATAATAGATGATTTAGAAAGATTTTGGATGAAATATTCCACATTTGAAAAAATAAAAGATAAATTTATCCAAATGAACTAGTTAACAACTAGAATAATAATCCAATGATTTCTAAAAATAATAAATTAGATTTGTGAATGGTCTTTTCTTTTAACATGACATTTGTTCTTCAACCCAAGTAAAAGACAACATTAGTTTCCAGAGGTTGAATAATCATTAAATAATGATTTTTGAGATTAAAACTAAGTTGGAGCTTTAATGAATCCTAATTAGATTGAAACATAAAAAGAGGTAATTAAATTTACCAAGTTCAAGAATTGTTCAAAATGGAGTACCACCAGTTTTACTCCATGCGATAGTTAAATCTTTAATTAGATTTGAATGTTAAATGGTAATTAATTTTACGGATAACACAATATGTGTTAGATATGGAGTACTACCAGTTTTGCTCTATGGGATAAATAGGTTGGGATTGAGATAATAAAATAAATAATTACTTCAGTAGGTATAACAACCCAGAAAATCAGAACCAATTTAAAATTTTTAATTTGGCTATTTTAGCGGATTTTAAATATATTATTTTAAATAATAATGACGAAAAATCTATTTTAATCAATGTTGGAAAATAAATATATTCATTTTAATTATAAACAAGGCCGGAAATAGCGCGGCAGTTTCAAAATTTGAATTCAAACTTTGACTGACTGTGTAACGACCCGGATTTTTAGCTATCTAATATTGAATATTTAAATAGTTTTAAATATTAATTTGGATTGATAAACGAATCTTCATATTGTATCGATTGAATAATCAGTATACGATTTAATATTAAATATGTTGAATAATCGAATACGAGAATGAAAACAATTTAATTCACAGTTAAAAACTGAATTGAAATGATTCAGTTAGTCAATGTAAATTTTATTTGGGGTTTATAACGATAAATTTAATTATTTGAAATCAATTTATATTTTAAATTGAATTTAATTTAAATCGATGATTTCTAAACGATATATTTTTCAAAGTGATCGAATGGGGTTTTGAAACTTGTTTCGTTGAGTTCAAATTAGTGGTAAAATCCTAGAGACGTCGGTCGTTACGCTCAGATAGGAGTTCGTTACCGCGAAATATTTTCAAATAAAAATATAAACAAAATCAAAGCAAATAAACAAATTGTACCACTTTCAGCCAACCTAAGTTCAAAGCCGACCTCCTGTTCTTTAAATAACGCAGACCTATTTTATAGCACGTCTACTTCTTCATCGAGCAGAAAAAATTGTCTCCCATGTTCGAGATCAACAAAACATCAAATTAATGGCCAAATTAAATGCCGCAGACATTCTGTCTGTTTTTGCTTCTATATATTAGCGTATCCACTTCATACTCTTCTCAATATACCGTTCAATCCTTTTTTCCCCCTTTTTGTTCTATCTCCCAGAAATCGAATCCAGAGAAAAGGAAAAAAAAAAAAAAGGGAAATTCGAATCACGTTCTGAAGTCCCAAGCGGATCGGGAGTTTCCTGAAGCTCGCTCAACACCACCACTCGCGATTTAGGGTGCGACAGGGGTTATCGAGCGTGGTTGCTCAGGGATTTCGCGGAAAGGGGTCGCGATGAATTGGGTGCGATGTGGTGATTGGTGGACGGTTGCGGTGAGTGGAGGGAGAATTTGCGATGCCAGGGAGGTCGATAGGTGGAGTTCGAATTGTGATGTCGAGTTCGTTGAGGGGTTATCTGAATTGGTAGTGGAGGGCTGGAGTTCGAACGGATGTTCAGTGAAGGAGTTCGATCCTTCTAGTGACAAACTGGGGTTCGGTATTGGGATTAGGAGTTCGACAGTGAAAAGTTTGTGGAGTTCAAGCAGTTCGACTGTGGGTAAAAGGGTGGCAGCGCGGTCTGATATTTTGAACAGGGAAGAGACGACATCAAGCTGTTTGATGAAATGCCGTAATGAGGCAGATTGCAGTTTGGGGCTGATGCAGTTTTGGAGATGTTCGAGGATTGCTCTGTGGATTAGTCGAATGGTTGGAGTAGCTTTAAGGTATACGTTTTATTTAGTTTTAAATTTCATAAAATTTATTTATTTAAATTGTTAGGATTAGTTTAAATTATAAATCATTTAATTAAATAATCATAGGATAGTTATTCTATTTTAGCAATTTATATAAATTTAACAAATGGTTAATCGATAACAAACTTAAATTATCATAGGGGCGACTAGATTTGGTTAAAGACGATTCATAGTCGCAGCAATATGGAGATTAACTGGATATTCAGAAAAAGGAAATATCGCGGTGAGTAAATCTCACTCACCTTTAGAATTATTTTTATTTCATTAAAAATAATTGTCTGTTGCTTGTGTGAATGCTTTATGGTTGATTTATATATATTAGTTATTTAGGCTATTATATATATATATTGGGTTGATTGATTGGTTGGATTCCCGCAGTCTCATTAGCGGATGCCCGCGGTTTCATAGCGGATGATTACCCTATACGCCCCACGCTATGATAAGTGGATGACCTTCTATACCGCGATATTCTGCCACGAAGCAGAATTGGTATTATTTATGTGCTAACATCTGTGGATGCAGGAAAACAGGTTGGAGGAATCCAACAGGATTGCTCAAAAATATATTATCTGTTTGTTTATTTGTTTGCATATATATTGTTATATATGATGTGTTAGAAAAATAAATAATTGGTTGCTTTGTGTGTTTTATCACTGGGCTTAAGTAATGATATTTAAAAATATCGTGAAAGGATATTTGAGATTTAAAAAGGAAAAATTCTATTTTTAAATAGAATTTGAATTTTAAATGGAAATAAAAATATAAACTTGTTTTTGAAAAATAAAACAAGTAGTTCTTTATAAACGAAGTTTATAAATAGTTCTTTTATAACGAAGTTATAAATGGAGTGAAAAGAATTATCGTTTGATAATTCAAAAATAGAAATACAAGTGTTTTGGAAATATGATTAAAAAGGGAATTTAAATATAGAATTTGAATAATAGAAAAGAAAATGGAAATTTGAATTCAAATAGAAAAGGAAATGGAAATTTGAATTTAGAATTCAAATAGGAAATCCAAAGTGGATTTGTATATAGAACTTTCAAATGGTGTTTGAATATAGAGAATTTGAAATAGAATTTCCAAATAGAATTTGAAATAGGATTTCAAAACAGAATTTTCAAAAGAGAATTTGAAATAGACTTTGAAAATAGAATTTCAAAAATAGTATTGCAATGAAATTTGAATTCAAATATAATTGAAAGAGAATTTGACTATAGAAATTCAAAAGGGATTCAAATATAGAACTTGAATTTAAAGGAATTTAAATATGGGATTTGAATTCAAGAGAATTGAAATAGGATTTGAATTCAAAGGAATTCAAATGGGATTGGGATAAAGGAAATTCAAAAATGGAATTTCAAATAAAAGAAATGTAATTTGAAATATTAAGAATTTCAAAGAAGGGAAAGTGGAATTTGAAACATTTAGAATTTCAAATAGAATTTAAAGGGAGTTTGAATATTTGAATTTCAAATAGAATTCAAATATGGGTCTGAATATAACAATTCAAATAGAATTTGAATAAATGAATTTGAATATAGAATTGCAAGGTAGAATTGAAAGGAAATTTGAAATATCGAATTTAAGAGAATTGAATATGGATTTGGATTTTGAATTCAAAGAAGAATTGAATATAAGCTTCAAATATAATCGAAATAGAGTTTGAATACATAACTCAAAAAGAATTGAATATGAAGTTCAAATAGAGATTGGAAATAGAAATTCAAGTACTGAATTTGAATATCAAAGAAATTGGGATTTGAAAATAGAATTCAAAAGTGAGATTGGAATTTGAATCAAGAAATTCAAATAAAGGAAAATGGAGTTTGAATATTAGAAATTCGAATGGAGTTAAAATGGAGTTTGATTCATTTTAACGAAAGTTTAAAGGCTTATATATATAAATATAATTAAAACGAACTCGCCGCAGCGCTGCAGTTCGTAAAATAGCGATTCGAACTTCAATTGAGTATACAGGACTCAATTGAAGTCGGATTTCTTTGAAACAAGAAACGTCCGGACCAATTTGATAATAGTTTTCTGATAGAAGAGAAAAATCTGAATTTCATCGTATAGATTTTGAGTTATGTCAAAATCAAATTTTTAGAAAAGCAGCGCCATAAACCATTATAAACCATAATGGATTTTATATATAAATATTGGGATTTTTAAGCAAATAAAAATCCGGATTTCCATTTAAAAATCTAGACTTGAGTTAGAAAATAAATATGGACTCAAGTGAAGTAAAGAAGATGATTTTTGAAACAATAATCATATTTTTGATTATTGAATAGAATTAACTAAAGAAGAATTAGTTAATCGAGTTTGAACTAAAATCGAACTTTGAAAAGTGAAATTTGGGATTGTAAATATATATTCGAAATCGAATATAGAACTAAAATTGGAATTTGAATTCAATTGATTGATAAGTAAGTGGAAATATATTCGAAACGGGTTATATTCAAATATACAAGCGAGATGGGCAGAGAGTTAGTTAAAGAATTACTTTAACGAATCGAGTCAAACGAGTGTACGAAGTTGAAATAAATGGGACAGGTATAGATATACAGGAGACAGGTATGGGGCAAGGATAATGCAGGTATATAAATAAGGTGCTCGACAAAAGGTACATGTTTAATTCATATATGAGGTTTTATGCGCCGTATCGGCAAGCCGCTTGGCTTTTTCTTTTTCTTTTTGAGATTGGAAGATACCGGGATGCTATTTGAAATTTCCCGATGCTCCCGATACAGGGGAGGTTATGGCGAATTTTTCCGGGAATTTAAGGAGTTAGAATATTTTTAAGAAATTTGACAATTAGAAATCTATATATCGATATATATATAGAATTCGATAAGAAAACGAAATCAAAAATAGCGTAAAGGGCCAATATGGTTATTGAAAATATTTGGATAACAAATATTGATAGAGGGAATGGAAAAGAGATTTGATTAATGAAAAATTAATTAAAGGGCCCAGTGATTTGTTTGATATGTTGATTGAACACTTGTTTTTATTCGATAGTTAAATCACAGACTATCGAAGTTTTGACCATCGTTGTCAATATGGAGAGACCGGGTGGATTATTATCCGAAGAACCACTCCGTATCGGCATAAGCGTTGCGAACCAAGTATGCTGAATATATTGAAGACGGAGTAAAGTGCAAGGGCTTTTCTATTTATAGAAATAGTGCCTTCGGTTTCGTTCAATCCCAGAACGAACGTAATATGGACGAATGTCTGACAGAGTATTTCCAATGATCAAATGGGTTGGTCTGTATGAATATATATGGTTGCAACGGATTTATCCCTTAGCATAATATCCAGAATATTTGTGCAAACTTAACTAGTGATTAACGGATCTGACAATGTGGCATTCAAAGTGATTGTGCTATCAATGAATGGTAAGTATGCGTAGCCTCAGGCCTCAACAACCGGGAAAGGACAAAAATCGGGCAGGCAGCATGGCTATGTGGGTCGCTCCCATTAGGGTGTATAATCACCTATCTAGAGAAATTCCTTTTGTTTCTAAATCTATCGATTCTGCCCATTCGGGAAACGGTGGTTTGAGTCCAACCGTTGGTGATATACATTCGATACACTCAAGCGAAATGAGTGGTCGGTCATGTGTGGGCCGGGTTACAAGACGTTCTTGTTGAACCCAGGTGTATTTGCCTCTAGAGATACATCATCGGAAGGTGGTCCCATACCTTGTCATGTTGGAAATCCAATCTCCAATAAGCGCCATGCGGGTTTTGATTTTATACTATATATGTGGAGCGTGAGATGCAAGCGTTCTGCTATTTGGTTATTTATTTGAGGTAGACATTATTATAATATCACTGGATTTGATATCAAAGTGTTTTGGGTTATAGTAAGGTAAAAACCGTCCATGGTTATGTGTGGGCTGGTCTTACTATTATCTTTCTTTTGAAAGGATTTTTGAAAGTTAAACAAGTGGTTGGAGTTTACTCACACCAGTCCCATGACTGACCCAGAGTTTATTTTGTTTTGTTTTCCTAAACTCTTGGGTGCCCAAATTTGTACGGGCAGTCAAGTGTTTCAGGCTTTTACAGATACACTTGGAGGGGCTTGAAGAAGGAGGCTTCAACGTTAGTTATTTAGAGTTACTTCCGCTGAATCAAATGTTATGTGTACTCTGATGATGGTATGTGTATATGTACAAAACAGATTTGTATTTCAAAGCTTATGTTATAGAATATATTTTATTCGTTCCGCTGTGAGTTGTGATCTTCGTTTTTCTTCTATTCTAATATTTCTTTCTTTCTATTTCTCATCCTCTAACTTCTTTCTAATAATGAGTCGTATTTCTGTGCAATTTGAGTTAGACGTGTGGTGTTTTTAGTCAACTCAGATAGCACGGATTTGCGGGTCGTTACAGTGGTATCAGAGCTTAGGTTGAGCGAACACCTAGGCTTGTGTGGCATGTGCTCATTAGAGATAGGGTCAGTAGTACCCTAGAATGAGTTGAGTGTATAGATACGAGAGAGCGTATTTGTAAATTTATATAAAAGCTGTTTTATATTGTGTTGACTAGTCTGTAGAGTGGTTTATGAATTCTGGTCGAATCGTGGGACGCCACGATGTCGATAGGAGTTTCTAAATACTTGAACAGAAGATTGAACACGATATAGTTTTAAAATGGGTAGATGAAACAATTTTACCCAAAATTCTATTTTGATATATAACTAATAATTTTCTGAAATTATTATATGGATGTGTTGATTGTTAAGATTATAATCAAACGAGATTATAAAATTAGAATGGTTATTTATAACCAAAATAGAATTTGTATAGGAATTAAATATACAAATGAGATGAATTAGAATTAAATTCAAACCAGAATTAAGAATTCAAAATCCTGGAAAGTTTGAAATATTTCTGGAAATATATTAGAACAATATGGCTTGTTTTAAAAGGATTTAAAATGGATTTTGAAATTGTTAAGCACTGAACTCACTTCGGTGGCTGGGAAATAATTCTGATGATGATTGCAACATCATCAGTGTTCATTTCCGAGTTTCTAAGTGATGAATTGCTACCTTAGAAAATTTTTGATGGAAATTTGTTTGAAAGAAAACAAATTGGTTTGAATATTCAAATGTTTTGAATTTGAGATGAAAATAAATATATGTATATTTTTGTGTGATTTCAAAAGGATTTGGAATAGAAAACCCTGGAATTTGGATTCCGGAATTAAAATTTAACTGAAGCAAGTTAAATGGTTCTAGGTGAATAAATTGACTAGAATCAATTTGAAATAAATTGAAAGGAATATGAATTAGAATGCATATGAATGGAAACCAAAAGCTTTGGTTAAAAGTAAAGTCATAGAAATATGAGGAGTTGAGTTTCAACATAAGTGAGAGGTTGAAAAGTAATAGATTTGTACCATTTTTCCTATCCTAGCAATTTCGGGGACGAAATTATTCTAAGGGGGGAAGAATGTAACGACCCGGATTTTTAGCTATCTAATATTGAATATTTAAATAGTTTTAAATATTAATTTGGATTGATAAACGAATCTTCATATTGTATCGATTGAATAATCAGTATACGATTTAATATCAAATATGTTGAATAATCGAATACGAGAATGAAAACAATTTAATTCACAGTTAAAAACTGAATTGAAATGATTCAGTTAGTCAATGTAAATTTTATTTGGGGTTTATAACGATAAATTTAATTATTTGAAATCAATTTATATTTTAAATTGAATTTAATTTAAATCGATGATTTCTAAACGATATATTTTTCAAAGTGATCGAATGGGGTTTTGAAACTTGTTTCGTTGAGTTCAAATTAGTGGTAAAATCCTAGAGACGTCGGTCGTTACGCTCAGATAGGAGTTCGTTACCGCGAAATATTTTCAAATAAAAATATAAACAAAATCAAAGCAAATAAACAAATTGTACCACTTTCAGCCAACCTAAGTTCAAAGCCGACCTCCTGTTCTTTAAATAACGCAGACCTATTTTATAGCACGTCTACTTCTTCATCGAGCAGAAAAAATTGTCTCCCATGTTCGAGATCAACAAAACATCAAATTAATGGCCAAATTAAATGCCGTAGACATTCTGTCTGTTTTTGCTTCTATATATTAGCGTATCCACTTCATACTCTTCTCAATATACCGTTCAATCCTTTTTTCCCCCTTTTTGTTCTATCTCCCAGAAATCGAATCCAGAGAAAAGAAAAAAAAAAAAAAAAAGGGAAATTCGAATCACGTTCTGAAGTCCCAAGCGGATCGGGAGTTTCCTGAAGCTCGCTCAACACCACCACTCGCGATTTAGGGTGCGACAGGGGTTATCGAGCGTGGTTGCTCAGGGATTTCGCGGAAAGGGGTCGCGATGAATTGGGTGCGATGTGGTGATTGGTGGACGGTTGCGGTGAGTGGAGGGAGGATTTGCGATGCCAGGGAGGTCGATAGGTGGAGTTCGAATTGTGATGTCAAGTTCGTTGAGGGGTTATCTGAATTGGTAGTGGAGGGCTGGAGTTCGAACGGATGTTCAGTGAAGGAGTTCGATCCTTCTAGTGACAAACTGGGGTTCAGTATTGGGATTAGGAGTTCGACAGTGAAAAGTTTGTGGAGTTCAAGCAGTTCGACTGTGGGTAAAAGGGTGGCAGCGCGGTCTGATATTTTGAACAGGGAAGAGACGACATCAAGCTGTTTGATGAAATGCCGTAATGAGGCAGATTGCAGTTTGGGGCTGATGCAGTTTTGGAGATGTTCGAGGATTGCTCTGTGGATTAGTCGAATGGTTGGAGTAGCTTTAAGGTATACGTTTTATTTAGTTTTAAATTTCATAAAATTTATTTATTTAAATTGTTAGGATTAGTTTAAATTATAAATCATTTAATTAAATAATCATAGGATAGTTATTCTATTTTAGCAATTTATATAAATTTAACAAATGGTTAATCGATAACAAACTTAAATTATCATAGGGGCGACTAGATTTGGTTAAAGACGATTCATAGTCGCAGCAATATGGAGATTAACTGGATATTCAGAAAAAGGAAATATCGCGGTGAGTAAATCTCACTCACCTTTAGAATTATTTTTATTTCATTAAAAATAATTGTCTGTTGCTTGTGTGAATGCTTTATGGTTGATTTATATATATTAGTTATTTAGGCTATTATATATATATATATTGGGTTGATTGATTGGTTGGATTCCCGCAGTCTCATTAGCGGATGCCCGCGGTTTCATAGCGGATGATTACCCTATACGCCCCACGCTATGATTAGTGGATGACCTTCTATACCGCGATATTCTGCCACGAAGCAGAATTGGTATTATTTATGTGCTAACATCTGTGGATGCAGGAAAACAGGTTGGAGGAATCCAACAGGATTCCTCAAAAATATATTATCTGTTTGTTTATTTGTTTGCATATATATTGTTATATATGATGTGTTAGAAAAATAAATAATTGGTTGCTTTGTGTGTTTTATCACTGGGCTTAAGTAATGATATTTAAAAATATCGTGAAAGGATATTTGAGATTTAAAAAGGAAAAATTCTATTTTTAAATAGAATTTGAATTTTAAATGGAAATAAAAATATAAACTTGTTTTTGAAAAATAAAACAAGTAGTTCTTTATAAACGAAGTTTATAAATAGTTCTTTTATAACGAAGTTATAAATGGAGTGAAAAGAATTATCGTTTGATAATTCAAAAATAGAAATACAAGTGTTTTGGAAATATGATTAAAAAGGGAATTTAAATATAGAATTTGAATAATAGAAAAGAAAATGGAAATTTGAATTCAAATAGAAAAGGAAATGGAAATTTGAATTTAGAATTCAAATAGGAAATCCAAAGTGGATTTGTATATAGAACTTTCAAATGGTGTTTGAATATAGAGAATTTGAAATAGAATTTCCAAATAGAATTTGAAATAGGATTTCAAAACAGAATTTTCAAAAGAGAATTTGAAATAGACTTTGAAAATAGAATTTCAAAAATAGTATTGCAATGAAATTTGAATTCAAATATAATTGAAAGAGAATTTGACTATAGAAATTCAAAAGGGATTCAAATATAGAACTTGAATTTAAAGGAATTTAAATATGGGATTTGAATTCAAGAGAATTGAAATAGGATTTGAATTCAAAGGAATTCAAATGGGATTGGGATAAAGGAAATTCAAAAATGGAATTTCAAATAAAAGAAATGTAATTTGAAATATTAAGAATTTCAAAGAAGGGAAAGTGGAATTTGAAACATTTAGAATTTCAAATAGAATTTAAAGGGAGTTTGAATATTTGAATTTCAAATAGAATTCAAATATGGGTCTGAATATAACAATTCAAATAGAATTTGAATAAATGAATTTGAATATAGAATTGCAAGGTAGAATTGAAAGGAAATTTGAAATATCGAATTTAAGAGAATTGAATATGGATTTGGATTTTGAATTCAAAGAAGAATTGAATATAAGCTTCAAATATAATCGAAATAGAGTTTGAATACATAACTCAAAAAGAATTGAATATGAAGTTCAAATAGAGATTGGAAATAGAAATTCAAGTACTGAATTTGAATATCAAAGAAATTGGGATTTGAAAATAGAATTCAAAAGTGAGATTGGAATTTGAATCAAGAAATTCAAATAAAGGAAAATGGAGTTTGAATATTAGAAATTCGAATGGAGTTAAAATGGAGTTTGATTCATTTTAACGAAAGTTTAAAGGCTTATATATATAAATATAATTAAAACGAACTCGCCGCAGCGCTGCAGTTCGTAAAATAGCGATTCGAACTTCAATTGAGTATACAGGACTCAATTGAAGTCGGATTTCTTTGAAACAAGAAACGTCCGGACCAATTTGATAATAGTTTTCTGATAGAAGAGAAAAATCTGAATTTCATCGTATAGATTTTGAGTTATGTCAAAATCAAATTTTTAGAAAAGCAGCGCCATAAACCATTATAAACCATAATGGATTTTATATATAAATATTGGGATTTTTAAGCAAATAAAAATCCGGATTTCCATTTAAAAATCTAGACTTGAGTTAGAAAATAAATATGGACTCAAGTGAAGTAAAGAAGATGATTTTTGAAACAATAATCATATTTTTGATTATTGAATAGAATTAACTAAAGAAGAATTAGTTAATCGAGTTTGAACTAAAATCGAACTTTGAAAAGTGAAATTTGGGATTGTAAATATATATTCGAAATCGAATATAGAACTAAAATTGGAATTTGAATTCAATTGATTGATAAGTAAGTGGAAATATATTCGAAACGGGTTATATTCAAATATACAAGCGAGATGGGCAGAGAGTTAGTTAAAGAATTACTTTAACGAATCGAGTCAAACGAGTGTACGAAGTTGAAATAAATGGGACAGGTATAGATATACAGGAGACAGGTATGGGGCAAGGATAATGCAGGTATATAAATAAGGTGCTCGACAAAAGGTACATGTTTAATTCATATATGAGGTTTTATGCGCCGTATCGGCAAGCCGCTTGGCTTTTTCTTTTTCTTTTTGAGATTGGAAGATACCGGGATGCTATTTGAAATTTCCCGATGCTCCCGATACAGGGGAGGTTATGGCGAATTTTTCCGGGAATTTAAGGAGTTAGAATATTTTTAAGAAATTTGACAATTAGAAATCTATATATCGATATATATATAGAATTCGATAAGAAAACGAAATCAAAAATAGCGTAAAGGGCCAATATGGTTATTGAAAATATTTGGATAACAAATATTGATAGAGGGAATGGAAAAGAGATTTGATTAATGAAAAATTAATTAAAGGGCCCAGTGATTTGTTTGATATGTTGATTGAACACTTGTTTTTATTCGATAGTTAAATCACAGACTATCGAAGTTTTGACCATCGTTGTCAATATGGAGAGACCGGTTGGATTATTATCCGAAGAACCACTCCGTATCGGCATAAGCGTTGCGAACCAAGTATGCTGAATATATTGAAGACGGAGTAAAGTGCAAGGGCTTTTCTATTTATAGAAATAGTGCCTTCGGTTTCGTTCAATCCCAGAACGAACGTAATATGGACGAATGTCTGACAGAGTATTTCCAATGATCAAATGGGTTGGTCTGTATGAATATATATGGTTGCAACGGATTTATCCCTTAGCATAATATCCAGAATATTTGTGCAAACTTAACTAGTGATTAACGGATCTGACAATGTGGCATTCAAAGTGATTGTGCTATCAATGAATGGTAAGTATGCGTAGCCTCAGGCCTCAACAACCGGGAAAGGACAAAAATCGGGCAGGCAGCATGGCTATGTGGGTCGCTCCCATTAGGGTGTATAATCACCTATCTAGAGAAATTCCTTTTGTTTCTAAATCTATCGATTCTGCCCATTCGGGAAACGGTGGTTTGAGTCCAACCGTTGGTGATATACATTCGATACACTCAAGCGAAATGAGTGGTCGGTCATGTGTGGGCCGGGTTACAAGACGTTCTTGTTGAACCCAGGTGTATTTGCCTCTAGAGATACATCATCGGAAGGTGGTCCCATACCTTGTCATGTTGGAAATCCAATCTCCAATAAGCGCCATGCGGGTTTTGATTTTATACTATATATGTGGAGCGTGAGATGCAAGCGTTCTGCTATTTGGTTATTTATTTGAGGTAGACATTATTATAATATCACTGGATTTGATATCAAAGTGTTTTGGGTTATAGTAAGGTAAAAACCGTCCATGGTTATGTGTGGGCTGGTCTTACTATTATCTTTCTTTTGAAAGGATTTTTGAAAGTTAAACAAGTGGTTGGAGTTTACTCACACCAGTCCCATGACTGACCCAGAGTTTATTTTGTTTTGTTTTCCTAAACTCTTGGGTGCCCAAATTTGTACGGGCAGTCAAGTGTTTCAGGCTTTTACAGATACACTTGGAGGGGCTTGAAGAAGGAGGCTTCAACGTTAGTTATTTAGAGTTACTTCCGCTGAATCAAATGTTATGTGTACTCTGATGATGGTATGTGTATATGTACAAAACAGATTTGTATTTCAAAGCTTATGTTATAGAATATATTTTATTCGTTCCGCTGTGAGTTGTGATCTTCGTTTTTCTTCTATTCAAATATTTCTTTCTTTCTATTTCTCATCCTCTAACTTCTTTCTAATAATGAGTCGTATTTCTGTGCAATTTGAGTTAGACGTGTGGTGTTTTTAGTCAACTCAGATAACACGGATTTGCGGGTCGTTACAGACTGTACCGGGTGCAAAATAAAATGGATTTTAGTGAAACCAAAAATATTTATATCTGTTTATGATCATCTTTCTAGTGAATCTGAAAAATCGAAGTTTCATAGCGGGAATCAAAAGTTATGGCCAAATGAATTTTCAGAAAGGTCGCTATAGAGTTTATATAGCCCGTGAAAATGGACATTTTGCAAACGACCTCAGAATTCGACGAAACCACTTTTGTTGGATCCGGGATGTCAAATTATTGCTAGGTTTCAAATTCCATAATTTTTGAAGTTAATATGTGAGCGTGGCAAAGGAAAATGAGTTTCGTTGATTTAAGTTAAATTGGATCGACCAGAAAATGGCCATTTTTCAAACGTTCTCAGAATTCGACGAAACTAGTTTTGTTGGGACCGTATCGTCAAAACATAGCTAGATTTATTTTTCTGGAATTTTTAGGATCAGTTTGTGGCCCCGGCAAATTGAAATGTACGTTCAAATTAAATATTGAAGGTTTTATATTTTAATTTGAAGAAAAAACTGTCTGAAACAGTCGAATGGGCCTACAAAACACTCCCCATTGTGTTCGAAATGGGGGTATTTAGCTAAGGACGATAGTCGTTGGGTTTGAATTGGAGTCCGTATGTGAAGAGAGGTATTTTCGGATTTAAAATAAATTAAATGTTTAAATATAATTCTAACCAATCACATTCCTTCTCTCCCTTCCGCGTTCACTCTAGAAATCCGATATCCCCTTAAGAACGAACGACGGAAATAGCCACCACCTTCTCTCCTCTTTTTCTTTTAATCCACTCATTAAAATCGAGAGCTCCTGTTGGGATTTTTGTAGATCATCCAGAGAGCTTTAAATTAAGATAGGGATTGGATTTTTTTGGTTGAGGATTCAAGGAGAATCGATACCAGGAAGTCCTGACGTTCGGACCGCCGCCGCGCCTCCTACAGGCCGTCGATCTGAGCATGGTAGCCGGCGCCGTGAAGCCCACTCTACCCCCGACAACGTCATACCATCCGATCGTCCTATAGCTTGGTGGATTAATCGAAAAAGCTAAACCTAGTTTTGAAGATCGAGCTGAGGTAATGGCTATTTATTTTTCTAAAGGATTATAGCATTTAAAGCGCTACGAATTGTGATTTCACTATAAAAATCATATCTTTTTGCTATGTTGTCGAAATCCAGTTAAACAAGAAACACTGGGACCGTGAGGACGTCTTCTACATTCTAGAAGAGACCGGATATTTTTCTGAGCTTCCTACAATTTTTGGAGGAGTGGAACCCAATATGAGATTTCTGATTTATAAACGATATGGAAATGACGATGTATAAATTATATAGTCGATGTTTGAGTTATATAAGCGTTGTACGTCTTATGTATAAGCATTGTATAAGTTGTATATTCGATGTATTAGTTATATATGCTTTGTAGAAATCATATATGCGTTGAATGAAATTGAAATGATATTGAAATGAAATCAAAACATATTTATATATGAATATCTATATATATATATATACTCCCCTCGTCCACAGACAATGGGCGATATATATTGGTTGTGATATTGTTTGGATTTGGTTGATGTTAAATTTGGTGAATATCATGAATGGTTGATTTGAAATGATTGATTATGGTTGAAATCCCAATAGGATTAGTATATGGGAAAATTTCGTGTGCGTATGAACTAGATATTGAAATCCTCATTGTCAAAAGCTGCGAGGCTTTAAGGTAGAGCGAGGAGTTATACTAGGGACGGTGCTAGTTTTAGCTACCCTGCCATTATGCTGCTGAAATTTTCTGAAATATTTCTATGTTTGATTTATCTTCATGTACTGAAATATATTTATGTGATGAACGAAATGAAATGGTTTGAATGATAATAACATTTTTATCGAATGAATGAAATAAACGGTTTGAACGATAAAAATAACATTTTTTTTATCGAATGAATGAAATAGAAATGGTTTGAAGAATAAAAATCACATTTTTATCATCTATATGAAGTATATAAAATAATTGGGTTTTGAAATAAATTGTTTTACCATAAAAATCACATTTTTAACATCTATATGAAGAATATAAAATAATCGGGTTTTGAAATAAATTGTTTTACAATAAAAATCACATTTTTACCATCTATATGAAGTATATAAAATAACCGTGTTTTGAAATAAATTGTTTTAGAATAAAAATCACATTTTTATTATATTTATGAATTGTTAAAAATAGTGATGTGTTGAAATAAATATATGTTGGATGAAAATATCGTTTTTAACAAATATATGAAATGAATATGGTTTTGAAATCGAAGAATGAATTATATTTTTATATATAAATATAATTAAAATAAATCGAATAATGAAGTTGCAGTTCGTATTTTGAAACCGTGATTTCAAATGATTGTTGCGGGAGATCCGACCATCGGATTTTCCCAAAACCGAAACCGTTGGGTTCGCTTTGGAAATATCTTTCCAACGACACCGACTTTGTAAAGATCCAACGGTTGGATTGTCTGGAATGTTTAATTCAAATCTGAAGAAAAACAGCGCCAGAATCGATTATATATATATAAATATAATTAAAATAAATCGAATAACGACGCTGCAGTTCGTATTTTGAAATCGTAATTTCAAACGATTGTACCGGGAGGTCCGACCGTCGGATTTTCCCAAAACTGGAACCGTTGGATTCGTTTTGAAAAGATCTTTCCAATGATATAAATTTGTAAAGATCCAACGTTTGGATTTTCATATATGTGTAAATCAAATCTGAAGAAAAATAGCTCCACGGCCGCGTTGTGGCCTGAAGCGTCGTTTATATAAATTGGCTATTTTTAAATGAATAAAAATAGTGATAAATCGTGATAAAATATTATAAACGATATGGAATGGAAATAAACCGAATTTACCCGGTTTATTGGATATTTGATGGTTGAATGTGTTTGACGTGAAATTTACATTAAAGAACAAAATTATTGATGTCGAATAATTTAACCATTGAAATGAATTGATTTGAAATTCTAAATATATGTAACACCCCATCTCCGATAAGGTCACTTACAAAGGGAATGCCTTAACTTTGATGGAGCGTTTTAGTAGACAGAATAGAATATTACAAGACAGATAAGTAGTACTTGAAAAATTATAACTTTACTAGAGCAGAAGCAGAAATAAGTTTGGTTACATCTTTCTAAATCACAATACCAAAACTCAAGTACACAATTATCAATCTTATACAAAATCCTTCAAAATGTAAAGTTTCAAAACCATAATCCCCAACATAAACTGCCATGAAAAGATAGAGTCAAAGCCATGCAATACTCCAAGCACTTCAAGCAGAGAGAATCAGAATCAAGCTCATATGTTTCCACCTTGAGCACCTGGGGGGAAACGGAAAGAAAAGGGGCGAGAAAAAACGTGGTCAGACATAAAATCTGGCGAGTCCAGTGACTTCCAGCATATAAACAGATAATATTATCATGACATGTAAATAAAGCTGGATGAGAGACTACATCAACAGGAATAACAGATATACTTTAAGTTAACAGAAGAAACAGAATGATGCAAACCAAGTTATGTTCCTTACTTACATCTTACTTCTCTGCACTAATACTAGTATAACAGGGTTAGGTGTTACCCGAATGTCTAAACTGAAACAGAATCGAAATAGAATAATCTATACAGGAACAGAATGCTAGTAATGGAACTTCACCACCCCAGCAAATAGAAGATACAGAAGCAGAATACTAATAATGGGTCTTTACCACCCTCAACAGACAGAAGGTACGGAAACAGAATACTAATAATGGGCCTTTACCACCCAACTAATGGGCCTTTACCACCCCAACAGACAGAAGGTACAGAAACAGAATCGGAAACGGAATCAGAGATGGAAACAGAATAATCCCTATGGAAACAGAATGTTAGAATTAGGTGTACACTGGTAATGGGCCTTTACCACCCAACTAATGGGCCTTTACAACCCCACCAGACAGAACGTACGGAAAAAGAATCGGAAACAGAATCAGAGACAGAAACAGAATAATCCCTATGGAAACAGAATGTTAGAATTAGGTGAACACTAGTAATGGGCCTTTACCACCCCAACAGACGGTACCACACAAAAACAGACAGGTGTTACCACCCAACAGAAACAGACGGTACCAACAGAAACAGACAGAACTAAGTGTACCCTAAGTCCTACCCTAAGCGATCGGCTCCCTAATACATAAATACCCTATGTCGGTCCTACAGTAGGGTGTATCACTCCCTAAAGTGGCAAACTATTGGCACAGACCTATTCACAGATGTCACGGTGTCTTACAACCTTAGAGCAGACCGGATCCATGCACGCACGTGACCCGGTTAGAACGCACCATCAACACCCCTCGCCATTATCAGGATGAACCGCTTATAATTAGTTCAGTAAGTGTGCCCGAACCCTACATAGTGTGGGGTCAAATTTTTGATACCAGAAAGGGTTACTGACTAATATGAGTCCCAAACAACAGATGATACAAGTATTTCCCCTCCTAACCTTGTGTCCCCAGACTAACAGACTTCAGATTAACCTTTTTACAAGTTTCAGACATATAGAGTTCATATTTACTAGCTTAAATATCAGACATTGAGGTTAACAAGTTTTCAGACTAACAGATCAAATGTACAGTTTTAACAGACTTACAGATTGTCTAACTTTGTATTGGGCCTACAGATTCACGAAACGGATTTGATAAATTCATCAGTCCAGTTAGTTTAACCCTATCCACCCAACACGTTTTAGACATCATATTTATCTCAGTTTTTCATTAATTAAATATTTATGCACAGACCTCTCACATTAGGTCGGTAGCTTGTGGCCGCTGGATATGCCGTTGGTTCCGAGCACACTTCTACCACAAGCCAGACCTAACCTCGTGTCTAAGCATATTTTAGTTATGCCTACGACCTCTCACATTAGACTGACAATTTGCGGTCGCTGGTTAAGCCGGTTGGTTCCGGGAAGGCTTCAACCGTAAATGGAGTCTAACCTCATGTCATATCCACTTTATTCCATTATAGAAAATATCAAACTAATTATGTCCATTTAGCAGATTTAACTTCTTTACAAGTTACGGCAGATTATCCAAAGTTCTATTAACATGTTTTGCTCAATTTTAGATCGAGCCTCCAAATTACAATTATTCAGCTTTCAACTGATTTAGCAAATAACAGATCTAGAAGATTAGGCAATTTAGCAGATTAGCAGAATAGGCAATTCAACATATTTAGCAGATTAAGTAATTCAGCAGATTAGCAGATTTAACATTTCTTAAAAATTCTATTTACATATCTTGCCTAATCATAAATTAAGCCAAAACTTACATGCTCAAATCATGGTCATAATTCATAATACAATATATGCCCCCAAATTTTCGTTAAATTTTGCACAGTACAGTACACTCTCTAAAAGCCCCAAATCATGATATGAATTATGCCAAATTATAGCCTTTAATGCCAATATCCATACTTAGGCGCATTCACATTAATAGTTATCCTATTTTAATATAGGCCTTTACGCCTAAGTTTCATATTCCTTTTTCAAGTCATGAATCGTTATATAAAATATACCCAAAAATCTAGATCTTTAAATTATTTCCTCTTAAAATCAGATCTTAATTTTTATATGCATTATGTCCCCAAGTTTCAAGTCATATGTTATCATTCAATGATTCCTCTTCTTCCAAATCACAGAGTATGCACAGATCTAGATCTAATTTAAAACATATGTATTTTTCTCAAATCAATCACAGATCAGTCATGTCCAATTATGCATTATTCGTTATTTACTCCAAAATTTAGCGTTCGTGTGTTAATCTGTTATGAGATTTGGCACAGGCCCAAAGTAGCCTGGCTATATAACAGAAAAAAGAAAGAGAATAGTCATAGAAAAACAGATCTGACAGATAATAATATGCATAACCTCAGATTCAGATTTATAGCCATGTCAAAATCATAATTAAAGTTCATATCTGAAAGTAACTGTACTCACAAAAAGGGAACAATTCTTGTATTCTAGAATCTGTATTCTGACACTGAATAGCTCTCCTTTGGCGTAGACTATCGATTAGATTAGAAAATAGTTGTTCTCTTTTAATTCTATTCAGATTGGAAGAAGATGCACTAGTTCTAGCTTAGATTTCAGCAGAGTAGCGACACCATTATATTATTTTAATTAGAATAGAGGCAGAGTATAGGTAGAATGAAATTGTGTGGAGAGAAAGTGAGGTTTGAGGGTGTTTTTATATGAGAACAGGGTGATTTAGAGCCTTTAGATCAGTCCAGAAGTCATCAAAACCTCCCAGCTCGAAGATAGGTCATCCAGCCACTCAGAAGAAGACACGTCATCACAGAACACTCCAGAATTCTATGCTGGATTGGTATGGGCGGACTTGGCAGGTGCGCCAGTGTATTTTTGTACTGGCGCACTTCACAAGTGCGCTAATGTATTCTGGCTTGTTTCCGGTTTTTCTGCCTAACTTCGTTCGTTCATATCTTCTTCATACGTTATCCGTTTTATGCAAACTCGGACTCTATCTCAAGCAGAATTTCGAGACAAACGCAATGCCGCAACCCGTTTCCCTTAATTCTTCTCCTAAAATTAAGTATACTTTAATTTGTTACTTATACATTCACAGAAAATACAGGGGGTTACATACTCCCCTCCTTAAAGGATTTTGTCTCTGAAATCTTCAAGTTAAGAAGAATGTGTCCTACCATCCAATCATCCATCTACTCAACCATCATCCACAAACATCCATTGTCCTTAGAAAACTTATAATGTTGTATGAACATATGCAAAAGTGTGTGTATATGTCTCTTATCTAATGCAAAGATCAGGCGGTCTACTGATTCAGTTGACCTCCTCAATGCGAACCATGTTGGTGCCATGAGTCCAATTATGTATGAAAGAAATCCTATTTGATACACATCATTTCTATATGTGTGCATAACCATTCATCCAAATGCAACATCCATGTGATGAGTCAATCATTTTGCATCCACAAAAATTGAAAAATGCGCACACATCCCTATGCAGTATGAAAGTGTTATTGAGCCGATCTAGTGCCTAGTGTGTGTATATGCATCCACGAGCAACCACTTGCAAATATCAAACATAACATGTCTCAAACACATGTTTACACCCATTAGTTTCTACCTAAAGGTCGAAGACTCGATCGATAGGATACAGCCGAGTGATAAAAGCTAGTACAATTAAAACAAAAGTTCTGTTCCCATTAGACATCGGTTAAGAAAATAAATCCCTAAGTATTAACCCCGAAGACCGAAATCAACATCAGATTGACACTCAGAGAATTACTCCCATTAAACAATGTCAAAATTGGAAATCTACTTAACGCTTCGAGTAAAAACCCCTATCCTTTTCAGAAATATTCAGATACTTACATACTACTAGTACAGATCGGATTATCAAATGATTCTTAGGAAACTAAGCATGATAAAACACCACCATATCCCAGAAAAACCAGAATGTATGTGTCACAGTCAACTTAACGCTTAACACAGAAACCCTCAAACCCCAACCTATCACAAACAGATGAGTCGTAACCCTTATGGGGTTTGAGACTATAGCGGGATCAAAAACAAGACAGGTATTAAAGTGCAGAGACTCAACAATAGAATTAAAATGCTAGAATGATCAGATAAGAAAATTAAACTTTCTACGGAAAATTTTCCACCTCTGTCCTGTCCACCGATTACGAGAACATTCACCTACCTTCCAGAAGATTCTACCCTTTGCCCTTGCCTTCCGGGGCAATCCTTGATCAGTGTAACACCCCATGAATTCTATAACGCTAAGCTTCACAAATTAAAGTATAATTAAATCTAATGAATGAATTAAGGGAAACGGGTTACGCCATTGCGTTCGACTCGGAATTCTTCTTGAGATAGAGTCCGAGTTTCGTGAATCGGACTGCGTATGAAGGAGTTATGGCCTTCGGAAGTTTCAGAATCAAATTTAAATTCAAACAGCTCAGTTTAATTTCAAAATTTCGAATTTTAGGTTCAAACTGGGCTGGGCAAGAAAATTCCCGCCCAGAGACCAGGTCGACCATAAGGTCGACCATGGTGTCGACCTGGTCACCCCAGGTCGACCACAGTGTTGACCTGGGTGTCGACCTGGCTGGTCGACCTGGCTGGCCAGGTCTGGCTCTGGCTCGAATTTCTGAGGCCCTGTGTGTCACTAGGGCTGACGTGTCACCTCTTGATTGGCTCTCTGAATTTTGAATGGCCTAGATTCCTCCTATCTTCATCTGACGGCTCAAAACAACTTAAAATCTATAAATACACCCTAACTCTCAACTAAAAATTCACACAAAAATATGAGAAAGGAGTCGTCATGCTGTTAGGGAGGAATTGAACATAGCCGTCAAGAGAAAAGCCTAGAGACGAATCAAATTAAGAAGAAGATTTAAAGTTTAAATCAAAAGTTTTCAACGTAACGTTAGTCTACCCAAAGGAGCGCATTTCAATTTCCGAATTCAGAATCCAGAATTCAAGATTCTGCATTCGTTGTAAGTATAGTAACCTTTCAGAATATGAATAAGAATTGCGATGTGATTCGATGTGAATGAAAATAGAATTGTGTTATTATATTGTATAAAATTCTATGTATTGTGATGATTCTGTCATGACTTGTGTATTGACGTTTGTGGAATAAATTGATTGATGCAAGCCTATTGAACAATTGTATATGAAAACAATGGCACTTGCAAGTTGTGGCAAAAATTAGAAATTGATCCTTTTATGTATATGTCGATGGCATGGACTATGTATATTCCCTTAGTCTAAAATAGAATTTATGTAAACATGATTTAGACTAGAAACCTTTTATGCCTACATGACCCGAAACCTATGATATCATTTTCATGCCTATTTGCGAGTATAATTAATCTATGTTAAGCATCGTTTGGGTTTCATAAATTATGCAAGTTCATGTTTATTTGCAAGAATAATTGATCTATGTTAAGTATCGTTTGTGTGTCATAAACTATGCAAATTCATGTTTATTTGCAAGTGTAATTGGATCTATGTTAAGTATCGTTTAGGTTTCAAAAACTATGCAAGTTCATGCTGAAATAGGATATGTGATTAAATGTTATAATTGGACCTTTTGGTGAATACACATCATGCTAGTTATGTGTTTGACATTATGCCAAGTTAAACATGTTTAAACACAAGTTGTAAACTATGCCATTTCATATGCCACCTACTTAGTTATACTTTGATTTGAATGCAAGTTCACATGACCCATCATTTATGTTAGTTCGCTAAACTGCAAATTCATGCGTTACACACCCTTATATGTTGCAAAATATTGCATGTTCTTAATTTCCCCTTTTTCTTACGCTTATAAAGTTGGGCTGAATTGTGTCAAGCCCAACATTTGTTATAATGTTGCGAACGTATAACCGTGGGTAATGACGTTGGGTGTAAAACAGGAAAATATATGTTGGCATGTTTGGCACATGCCAATGACAATGACATTTAAGCGGTATAAATTGTTATGCCCAAGAATAAAAGATATGACATTTACATATATAATAATAAATATGTAAATTTAGAAAACACGATATGCTTAACCCGAGGTTGGATTGAGTTGTGATGTAACCTGCCCGGAACCGCCTGGCTGTCCAGTAGTCACAACAATACCTATCCAATGTGGGTGGTTAAGCATTGAGCCCAATAAAGACCCGAGGTTGGACTGAGCTACGGTGTAAACCTGCCCGTAACCGACCGGCATATCTAGTAACCGTAGCAATACCTGTCTAATGTGAGTGGTCTGGTGCTCCTAAGAGGCTAAGGACAGGTGGTAGGGTTAAGTCAATTATAACACTTAACCAAATTCAACATGTTAACAAGAATTTATGGGTGGGGGTTAGGTAAATACAGACACTTAACCACTTAACATGTTTTACTAGAAAATCCTGGTAACGAGGGACCCGTTTCAGCAGTAACCCAATTTAGGTATCAACGGTACCCTGACACTAGGAATGGTGGGGCACGATTACTGGGCTGATTGTAAGCGGTCAAACGACGGCGGTGGGTGCACAGTGCAGGTCTAACGGAGTGCAGGCCTGCACACACTTCGGAGCAGACAACCAGGGCACTGGGGACACCAGTAGTATTACCTATGCCTTCTAGAATTTGTGTCGGGGCCGCCACCATGGGTCTTGATACACCCCATGGTGGGACCAACATAGGTATCTACAATTCTTGGGAGCCGTATGACACATATTAGCGCGAGTAGGAGCCGATCTTAAATAAAGTTGGGGATCACTTCACCCTCACCATGGGGTGCCAGTTAGAGTAAACTCAAGTAGATGCAGAGATATCGTATGGGTGCGATAGTACATTCGACACTCCCTTAGCTTGTAACACTATCCTATTTTCAGTATATATCTATCATGCCCTATCCTTATTCGCATACTAAAGAGTTACTAGATTTACTCAGGCATTATGTCTGACCCTATTTTCTTTTCGTCTTCTTTTCTTTCGTTCCTCCCACCCCCCCAGGTCCACAGGGAGGAAACAGCTCAGCTCAGTCAGGCTCTGTTCAAGCTCCAAGACCGTAGATGTATGATTTGGGTCTCTTTTGCTCGGACTATGGCTTTGGATATCACTATGGGGATTTTTGTCACTTTATTTTTGTTTTATGCTTCTTTAATAATCAAGGCGGTTACGATGTTGTAATGATGGAAGTATTTTGAGACAATTATGGAATGTTTTGTTTTGAACACGTATTGATGCAATAAAAGTCTGTTGGTTTCCGCTGTTTTAAAATATGTGTATTCATATCTGTCTTGAGTTTATCTGTGGCTTTTACTTCTGAACCTCCAGCAAAATTAAGGCATTCCCTTTGTGAGTGACCTTAACGGAGGTGGGGTGTTTCACTTGGTATCAGAGCATAGATTTACCAGACAAGATAAAAGTTTTTGAAATTGTTTTCAAAAGAAAGTTTAAAGAAGCATTTTTCAAGAAAAAGTGTTATATTTATAAAAGACAAAATCCCCCAAAGCCATGTGCCCTATCTATCTCTCTCTATCCTTCGTTTTGAATTTTTCCCTTTCTGTTTCAGCATGTATGGAGACTTTAACCTCTCGGAAGGAGTGCCGATTCCCGACTGGTTTAGGAGGTACTTAGAAGCAAGGGCCAATGGCGCGGGCCCAGCAGACATCCCTCCTCCAGTGGTCGCGGTTCCTCCTCCTCCTCCACCTCCTCGTAGAAATGCCTTCGCAAAAACATGTAGAGACTTCACGGCAATGGGTGGAAAAGATTTTTATGGGACAGAATCCTTTGTAGGGGCAAGAAACTGGCTAAAGGAGACTGAGGATCTGTTTGTCATCTTTGGAGTGGATGACTGGCAAAAGATACAACTAGCGGTATGGT
This sequence comes from Allium sativum, assembly GCA_030737875.1. NCBI lineage: Eukaryota > Viridiplantae > Streptophyta > Magnoliopsida > Asparagales > Amaryllidaceae > Allium > Allium sativum. The sequence goes on from CM060918.1 coordinate 514,186,376, forward strand.
TGCTTAAGGATGAGGCTTCCTATTGGTGGGAAGTTACCAATGCTCAAAGGGCGGTGGAAACATGGGAATATTTCAGGACGAGGTTTGAGATGAAATTCCTCCCCAAGCAAAAAGGAGCCTGCAAATGGAAAAGTTCCTAACTCTGAAACAGGGAAGCATGACGATCAGGGAATATGTTAATCAGTTTAACCAGCTGGCCAGATTTGGTTTAGACTTAGTAAACACCCAACAGAAGAAGGCACTTCGCTTCGTCAAGGGTTTGAATGAGCCTCTACACAGCCTTGCCATGACCATTGTATCCACAGGAGCGACTTATGAAAGCTTGGTGGACATGGCATTGCTACACGAGGAAGATCACGGTAAGAAAGAACTTAAGGTGGAAGAGAAGAAAGAGAGTCTACAAGCAAAGAAAACAGACTTCAAGAAAGGAGGAAAGAACAATAAGCCCCGTGAGAAGAGAAGGTGCAATTTCTGTGGCATTGTGGGCCATATATCAAAAGACTGCCGGAAAAGGAAGGCGAAGATGGGTGGTTGCTTTCATTGTGGAGAGACTGGGCACCAAGCTAAAGACTGCCCAAAGAAGAAAGGGCAGGGACAGAAAGCTGGATCCACTTCAGGGTGTCAGGTTCATGCGCTAGTGGCACCTTAGCAGGAACGAGGTAGTAATATTTCGGTAGAAAGTGTAATCTATCTTTATGATCATCCAGTTCATACACTTTTTGACTCTGGCGCATCGCACTCTTTTATTTCATCTGCCTTAGTAGAATCTCTGCATCTAGACACTAGTATGGTAGAAGATCCCTTAGTAGTTTCAAAACCAATTGGGGGCTCCTCTTACTTGTTGATGGTTTGTTTGGGTTTGAAAATCTCTATTCTCAGCGTTGAGTTTAGTTGTGATGCCTTTGTCTTAGGCTTCTCAGGATATGGTTTGATCTTAGGCATGGACTGGTTATCCAGTAACAGTGCCATCCTTTATTGTGTGAAAAGAGTAGTTAGGCTCTTGACTCGGCTTGGTAACACTCTAGAAATTTCTTGTAATCCCTTGAATGCTGTTATGCTTAGTTATCTAGAGTCGCTTGATGCTTCTGATGAGAATTTGCAATCGGTTAGAGTAGTCCGGGAATATCCGGATGTCTTTGAGGAGGTGAAAGGCTTACCTCTGAGGCGGGAAATAGACATCCGCATATATCTAGTGGATAACGCAAAGCCTGTAGCTTTACCTGTCAGACACATGGCTTCAAGGGAGGGAAAGGAGCTCAGTAAGCATGTTAAAGAACTTCTCGAAAAAGGGTTCATTAGACGGAGCATTTCGGAATGGGGTGCTCCAGTGGTGTTCGCAACAAAAGCGGACGGTTCGTTTCGCCTTTGTGTCGACTATAGGGAGTTAAACAAATTAACCAAGAAAAATATGCACCCTCTTCCCCGAATCGACGATTTGTTTGATCAGCTTGTAGGTGCAATGGTCTTCTCCCGACTTGATCTGGCAACTGGGTTCCATCAGCTAAGAGTAGCTGAAGATATATTGATAAAACGGCGTTCAGAACCCCAGACGATTTTTCGAGTGGCTTGTCATGCCTTTCGGCTTGACAAATGCACCTGCTTATTTCGTAGACCTAATGAGCAGGGTGTTTAGAGAATTCCTCAACAAATTTGTGGTTGTCTTCGTAGATGATATCTTAATCTTCTCAAAGAATGAGGAAGAGCATGCCCAGCATCTGAAGGAAATCATGGAAACTCTTCGAGCTCATCAACTAAAAGCCAAATTCTCCAAGTGTCACTTCTGGAGAAAAGAAGTAAGATTTCTGGGGCATATAGTGTCCAAAGAGGGGTTGGCTGTGGACCCCACAAAAGTGGTAGCAGTGCAAGATTGGAAGACACCAAGAAATACAACCGAAGTTCGAAGCTTTCTTGGGCTAGCCGGTTTTTACCGAAAGTTTATTAGGGATTTCGCGAAAATCTCAGCCCCACTCACAAGGCTAACAAAGAAGAATCTGGCATTCACTTGGGATTTGGATTGCGAGTTTGCTTTCCAACGATTAAAAAGGGCTCTCACAACAGCCCCAGTTCGGACTTTGCCAGATGGAAGCAAAATGTTCACGGTATACACGGATGCATGTGTAACGGGACTAGGCGTTGTTCTAATGCAAGAAGGAAGGGTAGCAGCTTATGGTGGAAGACAATTAAAAGTTCATGAAAAGAACTACCCAACCCACGATCTTGAGTTAGCCGCCATCGTCTTTGCACTTAAGTCTTGGCGCCATTATCTCCTAGGTGAGAAGTTCGAATTATACACTGACCATAAATCGTTGAAATATCTCTTCTCGTAGAAGGATCTTAACTTGAGGCAGCAAAGATAGATGGAGTTTCTTGCCTCATATGACTTTGAAATTTCCTGTACTCCCGGCAAAGGCAACGTAGTAGCAGACGCGTTGAGCCGAAAGAAACCGACCTTAAGTCCGCTCTTTGTGGAAAGGCAAAGCTTGGAGTATATAGCCAGTTTTAACTTTAGGCCCTCCTCAGATTTTGTACCAGGTTTGCTAGCATATCTCGAAATACGCCCTACTCTCCTGGACTCAATAGGGGCTGCACAACGTGAAGACCCTCAGCTTGTCGATGTGATTGATAAACTTATTAGGGGTGAGACTTCCAGTCACCTCAGTAGGTACGCCATCGATGATAAGGGTTGGCTGAGGCGAGATGGAAGATTATGCGTCCCACAAGCAAGGGAGTTGACAAAGAAGGTTCTCGAAGAAGCGCATCATTCCAAGATGACTATACACCCTGGCGGTGATAAGATGTAAAGGATATAAAAAGGACTTTCTTTTGGAACGACATGAAGCAAGACGTGGAAGATTTCGTTTATAAGTGCATGACCTGCCAACGGGTCAAGGCGGAACAGAAGAAGCCTGGAGGACTACTTCATCCTTTAGAGGTTCCACAGTGGAAGTGGGAAAACATTTCAATGGACTTCATTGATGGACTGCCTAGGTTGAGAAGAGGCAACACTAGCATTTGGGTAATAGTGGATAGGCTTACTAAGAGTGTAACGACCCGGATTTTGAGCGACTTTGGTTATCGACATAAGCACGATGTCGATAACCAAAACATCGAAAAAATCCCGGTAATTAATGAAAGAAATTAGAAGGTGAGAATAGATAAGATAGAAACTTAGAATAGAAGAAGAAGAAGAACACAACATCAGAGTAACACGAACCTCACAGCGGAACGAATAACATATAATATATAACATAACTTTGAAATATAAGAGTTATGTATACAATAGCACTTATCAGAGTACAGCACTTACAACACAGCGGAAATAAACTATAGCTATACGATCCAGAAGCCTCCTGCTCCAAGCTCTTCCAGTATATCTGTAAATCCCGACTACTTGACTGCCCGTACAAATTTAGGCACCCAAGAGTTTAGGGAAAACAACAAAGTAAACTCCGGGTCAGTCATGGGACTGGTATGAGTAAAACAGTTTAAACGGTTATATGAACAAGTAAACGATATTTCATAAGACCACGCCGCAGAACGGAACGGGTTTTTCCCTTATGAGAATCCAAAATATCTTTATATCAAAAACCTTTTGATATTATAATAATGTCTATGTACAATAGATATCAATCTAGCAGAAACGCTTTCATCTCACGTTCTACATATATAGTATACAATCAAAACCGCAAGCACGTATTGGGTAATGGATTTCCAACTATGACAAGGTATGGAACCACCTTCCGATCAGTGTACTCTAGGAACGATACACTGGAGTTCAACAAGAACATCTTGTAACTCAGCCACACAGGACCGACCACTCATTTTGCTTGAGTGTATCGAATGTATATCACCAACGGTTGGGATCAGCAACCGTTCCCGTATATATATGGGACAGCATTGATAGATTTAAGAAACAAATGAATATTCTCTAGATAGGTGATTATACACCCTACTTCGGTGCGACCGACTTAGCCATGCTACCTGCTCGATTTCTGTCATTTACCGGTTGATAAGGCTAGAAGCTACGCTTTATCATCACATTAGATTCACTTCGAATGCCACATTGTCAGATCCATCGAAAATCACTAATTGACGTCTACAACAGTACGTTACATGTTAGCTAAAGAAGTTTCCTTCTCCGCTTCCACTCTTGGTAAAGTTGAAGAAATCAATGTACGTGACCTTTCTGGAAATACTCTGTCAGACATTCATCAACACAAGTCATCCTCATTCACTTAGAATGTCACATCGTCATACCCGCCAAATCACAAATTGGTTTATCCAAAAATAACACGGGTATACAGCTTAGAGAAACGAATTCCTCCGCAACCAAACGCGAATACGTTTGAACAGATCAACTTACGCGATCCATTGGATATACTCTGTCAGACCTTCGTCCATACAAGTTGTCCTGGGACTGGACAAACCGAAGGCACTATTCAGTATATCCATCTTAGTCACTGTTATCTAAGACTTATACAACAGCCCTTGCATTTTACTCCGTCTTCAATTATCCTTGGCATATATGATTCGCGACGCTTATGCCAATACAGAGTGGTTCTTTGGATAATAATCCAACCGGTCTCTCCATATTAACAACGTTAAAATGGTCAAAACTCCGATAGTCTGTAATTTAACTATCAAAGAAAAACAAGTGTGCAAACAACGATATAATTTCCAGATGGAAATTATATCGATCAATCATCAACATATATCTATATAGATATTCATATTGCCTTATTTTCTATGTTTAGAAAATATATGTTATTAACACTGGAAAACGTTTCCATCTGCTTATTTACAAATCACTACTCTTCCCCAACTATCAGTCCCTGACTGTAAACTAGTATGAGAACAATCCCCTAAGTATAAATCCCGAAGGTCGAAACCAACATCAGATAGACACTTAGAAAACCATTCAATTTACTAATCTCTAGTCAGTTCTAATTTTACTTAACTCTATTTGATTAACTCTGATTGATTAACTCTAACTGGTTAATTCTAACCGATCAACTCTAACTGGTCAACCTTAATTAATTAACTCTAACTGGTTTTACTTGGTTTGACTAACTCAATTTATTAACTCGACCGACTAATTCAACTCGATTAACCTAACTTGATTTACTTATCTCGATTAACTGAACTAATCACTTTGATTAACTCGACTAATTCACTTTGGTTAACTTAACCAATTCACTTAACTAATTCACTTAGTTTAACCTAACTATTCACTTAACTCCTGTTGAATAAACTATATTCGATAACTCCTCTAACTCTATTCGATTGACTCCATCGAATAAACTATATTCGATAACTCCTTTGATTCAACTCTAATCGATTAACTCCATAAAATAAACTATATTCGATAACTCCTTTGATTCAACTCTAATCGATTAACTCCATCGAATAAACTATATTCGATTAACTCCTTTAATTCAACTCTAATCGATTAACTCCATCGAATAAACTATATTCGATAACTCCTTTGATTCAACTCTAATCGATTAACTCCTTTGATTCAACTCTAATCGATTAACTCCATCGAATAAACTATATTCGATAATCTCCTCTCAACTAACAAGTTCGATAACTCCTTTCGATGAAACTAACATCGATTAACTCCTTTCGATGACTAACATCGATTAACTCCTTTTGATGAAACTAACATCGATTAACTCCTTTCGATGACTAACATCGATTAACTCCTTTCGATGAAACTAACATCGATTAATTCGACTAACTTAACTCGACTTACTTGGTTCGACCAATTCGATTCAATTAACTAGACTCGACTAAATTGGTTTAACAAACTCGATTAACTTGACTGGATTAACTCGACTTGAATTTACTTAACTTGATAACTCAATTTGATTAAACTTAACTTGATAACTCAAATTGATAATCTTACTTCTAACTCACTTCGACTCATTTGGATTAATCTGTTTCATTAACTCATTTTGGCTAACTCGCTTAGTCTAACTCGCTTTGGTTAACTTACTTTGGTTAACTCACTTTGGTTAACTCGACCTTTGTTCACTTGGTTTAACTCGACTTACTTAACCCAACTGGTTTACTCTAATGGTTTTCACTTATTTGAAAAATTCCTATTTGATAACGTTTATTCATTTATAAAGATTTACTTTTTAGTAACGGTTCTTCACTTTATAAATGTTCTCTTTTTCAATTTGCTTATATTTATTTCATATAAATATTTCCTTTATAACTTTATTTATTTCCAACATAAATATTTCCTTTTAACTCTTTATTTATTTCCTACATAAATATTTCCTTTTATATTTGGTTTCCACAAATATTTCCCTTATATTTGGTTTTCACAAATATTCCTTTTATATATTCTAACTCCTTAAATTTCCGGGAAAATTCGCCATAACCTCCTTTGTATCGGGAGCATCGGGAAAATCCCCAAACCCACCACACAGGCCTTTCTACTCAAAAGAAAATGGTTTGTAATTATTTCCTTTTTGAATATCTCCTATTTATAAATATTCCAATTTATAAACATTTCTTATTTATAAATATTCCACTTTATAAATATCTCTTATTTATAAATATCCCATTTTATAAATATTCTATTTTCAATATCACTTGGAAAATCCCCTTATCAACATTTCGGTATGTTATGGTATTCAATCATATCAAATCACGATGTTCAATATCGTCCAAGCACATATAATCGCCCATAGATTTTATAACACATCATATAACAATATATGAAAAAGAATAAAATAACTGTTGAGGAATCCAGTCGGATTCCTCCAACCTGTCTCCCTGCATCCACAGATGTTACACAATATGATTATCATCACTTTCAGTTCAATATAAATTATTCTGATAGCAGAATCAATATATAAATATTTAACGGTTTATATATATATAATTACATATATATAATTTTCACTAACTGACTAGCAGTTAAATCAATCAACCAACACACAACAATCAACAGAAGATTAACAGTTCTAAAAATACATTATAAAAATATAACTGTTCAGAGTTGGTGAGTTTTACTCACATTGGCAGTTCATCGTTAAAGAATGATAAATTGTTATTTGATTTGAATCAAACAATTTATTTCTCCATAAATTCAAACGAGCCCCAATCCACTTCCAGTCAGCTTCATTGAGAAGCTCTCGTCCATACGGTCCCAACGCAACTTACGGTTCGTCAATCTGATGTCGTATGATCAAGATATGATTTATACAAGTCAATACATTACTTATTTTTGAATTGAACTTGAATTAAATCTAATTCTAACCGGGCCTTACCATATAATAACTCGGCCCGTTATCCTTTCCCAAGCCTGCACCAACTCTTCATTGTACTTACCCGAAACACATGGCTACTCCCATATTCTTGCATCCAGTACTCACAGTTCTCCTCCCTCTTCATATATTTTATTTTAGAAACCAAACTGGGCTTCACATATCAGCCCAACACCGCCCCCCTTAAACATCTACACCCGTTCTCAACAATATCCATCTTTCCCGAAGTAAAAACCACGGTCCAGAGTTTCCTCCAAACCATTGCCGTGATTTCACTTGCTCAAACTGTACTCCATCTTCAACCGAAAACTCACACAACACATACTATTACACTCCCCTCCTCATCCTCTTCGAATCCCTTACCAACACAACCAGCTCGCAGCTACTCCTCCATACCCTGATTCTTGAAACCACTCGCAACCGTACAGGAATCCACGACCCAAAACAACACCGAAATCCACCCATTTACCCCACCGAGCTCGACTCCTTACCTGAAATCCGACGCCGCACTTGCCGTAGTCCATCTCTTAGAACCCTAGGCGTCGCTAGGACTGTTTTCAGTGGCCAAAATCTCATTCGAGTTGCCTAAAATGAGTACCAAGATGTAGAGGATGCTCCTATGAGTCCATCCATATATATCTCACGATTTATAAATTTTGTTTTGATTTGTTTGAGGATTTTAGAAGTAGCGATTTTATGAAGAGGGTGGCGGCACCTTTTGGTTTTCATTTGTTTTTAGTTTAGGTTTTGCTGAAGCCCCAACTGAAGTGGTTTTCGTTTATTTATATATCTCGATTTTCTTAGTTGTTTAAAATATTTGAAAGTGGGCAAACAGTCCACGAAAAGAAGGGACGTCCACAAGAAGAGACACAGATGAAAAGAAAGGATATGCAAAATATACCTAAGAGCTAAGATATCGCACATTATATAATGGAGCATACGAGACTCATTTCACAAACAAGCTCGGGCGTGTATACATAAACAAGTTGTTGTCATTCCTTTATCCCATTTGCGTTACATACCTATATATAGTACTCATTACTCAATATTTTGTCAACATATGCACTAGTACAGACAGAAAAAAAAAATACCGTTGTTATGAACAGTGTGTCACGGTCCCAAGGATATAATAATATAGGTCCGTTAACTTATTCTGTGAAACCCCGAAATCGTTGATTAAGGGTGCAAAATACTCCAAATGAAAAGTTGTTTATTTAATTAATTAAAAATTACAGTAAAATTCTAAAAATTAAATTAGCACTACATCTCAAAAGAATCTTGTCTAAATTCAAACCCGATATTCAAATATATCGAAAACCCTTTTATAACGTAAATAAAGCGTTGCAAATTATAAAGGAATTCTACAACGACTTTTTTGAAATTTGATTTGGACATAAATCAAAATCTACATGACGAAATCCCGATTTTTCTCTTCCAGTAGAAAGATATACTCCTCCAGCTCCACACGTTTCTTGTTTCACAGAAATCCGATCTAAAACGAACCCTGTATATTCAGTTGAAGTTCAAATCGCCAAATAGCGAACTGCCGCGCCATTTCGAGCTCTATTTTAATTATATTATAATTCTACGTTCAAACTGACGTCGATTGAATATATTCGTCAATATACTTCAACTCTAAGCTGAATTAAATCCTAAGGATGACCCTGTTCACATTATATTGTGATTTCCAATATTTTAATTATTTCTGAATTAAATATATTATTTAATCGTTTAATTAAATTAATTATTCCATATTATTTAATTAAACGACGATTTAATTCACTATATCACTATTTATATAATTAAATAAATTAATTATAATACCTATGACAATGCGGGTCATTACAAAGAGCGCCCACTTCATACCTATCAAGAGTAGAAGGACTGTCGCATCTCTAGCATCTCTTTATCTCAAGGAAATAGTTCGACTCCATGGGATACCCTCCAGCATTGTTATGGATGAGACCCTATCTTCACAAACGACTTTTGGCGGAGTCTACAAGAAGCTGTAGGCACACAGTTATGTTTGAGCACGGCCTATCACCCCCAAACCAATGGCCAGACGGAAAGGGTGAATAGAGTTTTAAAGGATCTTTTAAGACTTTGCGTTCTTGACTTTGGAGGGACTTGGGAGGATCACTTTCCTTTAATGGAATTTGCCTATAACAATAGCTACCAAGCTACCATCGGCATGGCACCCTCCGAAGCCTTGTATGGAAGACCGTGCAAATCACCAACTTGTTGGTACGAGTCTACATATAAGCTTATACTTGGACCAGATATGATTTAAGAGACTTCTGAGAAAGTAGACTTGATACGTAGGAGAATGAAGACTGCCCAAGACCGACAGAAATCCTACGCCAACAAAAGAAGGACCGACCTTGAGTTTGAGGTTGGGGACAGGGTTTTCCTTAAGGTATCACCTTTAAGGAACGTCGTTCGTTTTGGATCCGGAGGAAAGCTAGCACCAAGATTTGTTGGACCGTTTTCTATCATCGAGAAGGTTGGAAAGATGGCCTATAGATTAGAGCTACCCGAGAGACTGGTCGGAGTTCACAACGTCTTTCATGTTTCTCACCTCCGGAAGTGTTTGCATGAGTCAGCGGAAGTGGTGGAACCTAGCATTCTAGAAGAAGCCGAAGTGGAACGTGAAGCAACTGTGAGGAGATTTCCAACCCGCATCTTAGAAACAGAAGTGAAAAAGCTACGCAACCACGAAGTCAAACTCGTTAAAGTTCAGTGGAGCGACGCCGAGGAAGACGCGACTTGGGAAACTGAGGACAGAATACGCGCTGCCTACCCTCTTCTTTTTGAGGGTACATCTTTGATCTCTCTTTTTCCTTAAAGTTATGCTTTATCTATCTTTTAGGTATATCTCCTCAGCCCTTTTCCTAACTCCTTAGGTAGAAAACAAATGGATGCAAACATGTATTTGAAAACATGTTATGAATGATGGCTGCAAATGGTTGCTAGTGGTTGCTAGTGGTTGCTCGTAGATGCATATACACACACACCCTAGGTTATAGATCGGCTCAGTCACTTCATATTGCATATGCATATATATATTCTCATTGGTATATGGTTGAAACTAGATATGATTTCATATTGTCATTGCATTTGTATGAATGGTTGTGCACTCATGTAGAATTATGAGTAGGAAAAATTTGCATACATAATGGATTCATGACACTTACATAATTCGCATTAAGGAGGTCAACTGAATCAGTAGACCGCCTGATTTCTGCATTAGATAAGGACATATACACTCACTATGCATATGATCACGAAGCATTAGATGTCTTTTAAGGACAGTGGATGCCTGTGTTTGTTGGTTGAGTAGACGGATTGTTGGATGGTAGGATATACATTCTTCCTAACTTGAAGATTTCGGGGACGAAATTCTTTTAAGGGGGAGAATGTAACACCCCGTGAATTCTATAACGCTAAGCTTCACAAATTAAAGTATAATTAATTCTAATGAAAGAATTAAGGGAAACGGGTTACGCCATTGCGTTCGTCTCGGAATTCTGCTTGAGATAGAGTCCGAGTTTGCGTGAATCGGACTCCGTATGAAGGAGTTATGGCCTTCGGAAGTTTCAGAATCAAATTTAAATTCAAACAGCTCAGTTTAATTTCAAATTTTCGAATTTCAGTTTCAAACTGGGCTGGGCGGGAAAATTCCCGCCCAGAGAGCAGGTCGACCATAGGGTCGACCATGGTGTCGACCTGGTCACCCCAGGTCGACCTCGTCCCCCCCCCCCCAGGTCGACCATAGTGTCGACCTGGGTGTCGACCTGGCTGGTCGACCTGGCTGGCCAGGTCCGGCTTTGGCTCTGGCTCGAATTTCTGAGGCCTTGTGTGTCACTAGGGCTGACGTGTAACCTCTTGATTGGGTCTCTGAATTTTGAATGGCCTAGATTCCTCCTATCTTCATCTGACGGCTCAAACAACTTAAAAATCTATAAATACACCCTAACTCTCAACTAAAAATTCACACAAAAATATGAGAAAGGAGTCGTCATGCTGCTAGGGAGGAATTGAACATAGCCGTCAAGAGAAAAGCCTAGAGACGAATCAAACTAAGAAGAAGATTTAAAGTTTAAATCAAAAGTTTTCAACGCAATGTTAGTCTACCCAAAGGAGCGCATTTCAATTTCAGAATTCAGAATCCAGAATTCAAGATTCTGCATTCGTTGTAAGTATAGTAACCTTTCAGAATATGAATAAGAATTGCGATGTGATTCGATGTGAATGAAAATAGAATTGTGTTATTATATTGTATAAAATTCTATGTATTGTGATGATTCTGTCATGACTTGTGTATTGACGTTTGTGGCATAAATTGATTGATGCAAGCCTATTGAACAATTGTATATGAAAACAATGGCACTTGCAAGTTGTGGAAAAAATTAGAAATTGATCCTTTCATGTATATGTCGATGGCATGGACTATGTATATTCCCTTAGTCTAAATTAGAATTTATGTAAACATGATTTAGACTTGAAACCTTTTATGCCTACATGACCCAAAACCTATGATATCATTTTCATGCCTATTTGCAAGTATAATTGATCTATGTTAAGCATCGTTTGGGTTCCATAAATTATGCAAGTTCATGTCTATTTCCAAGAATAATTGATCTATGTTAAGTATCGTTTGTGTTTCATAAACTATGCAAATTCATGTTTATTTGCAAATGTAATTGGATCTATGTTAACTATCGTTTGGGTTTCAAAAACTATGCAAGTTCATGTTGAAATAGGCTATGTGATTAAATGTTATAATTGGACCTTTTGGTGAATAAACATCATGCTAGTTATGTGTTTGACATTATGCCAAGTTAAACATGTTTAAACACAAGTTGTAAACTATGCCATTTCATATGCCACCTACTTAGTTATACTTTGATTTGAATGCAAGTTCACATGACCCATCATTTATGTTAGTATCGCAAAACTGCAAGTTCATGCGTTACACACCCTTATATGTTGCAAAATATTACATGTTCTTAATTTCCCCTTTTTCTTACGCTTACAAAGTTGGGCTGAATTGTGTCAAGCCCAACATTTGTTATAACGTTGCGAACGTATAAACGGGGGTAATGACGTTGGGTGTAAAACAGGAAAATATACGTTGGTATGTTTGGCACATGCCAATGACAATGACATTTAAGCGGTATAAATTGTTATGCCCAAGAATAAAAGATATGACATTTACATATATAATAATAAATATGTAAATTTAGAAAACACGATATGCTTAACCCAAGGTTGGATTGAGTTGTGATGTAAACCTGCCCGGAACCGCCCGGCTGTCCAGTAGTCACAACAATACCTATCCAATGTGGGTGGTTAAGCATTGAGCCCAATAAAGACCCGAGTTTTGACTAAGCTACGGTGTAAACCTGCCCAGAACCGACCGGCATATCCAGTAACCGTAGCAACACCTGTCTAATGTGAGTGGTCTAGTGCCCCTAAGAGGCTAAGGACAGGTGGTAGGGTTAAGTCAACTATAACACTTAACCAAATTCAACATGTTAACAAGAATTGATGGGTGGGGGTTAGGTAAATACAGACACTTAACCACTTAACATGTTTGACTAGAAAATCCTGGTAACGAGGGACCCGCTTCAGTAGTAACCCAATTTAGGTATCAACGGTACCCAGAAACTAGGCAGGGTGGGGCACGATTACTGGGCTGATTGTAAGCGGTCAAACGACGGCGGTTGGTGCACAGTGCAGGTCTAACGGAGTGCGGGCGTGCACACACTTCGGAGCAGACAACCAGGGCACTGCGGACACCAGTAGTATAACCTATGCCTTCTAGAATTTGTGTCGGGGCCGCCACCATGGGTCTTGATACACCCCATGGTGCGACCAGCATAGGTATCTACAATTCTTGGGGGTCGTATGACACATGTTAGCTGAGTAGGAGCCGATCTTTAAATAAAGTTGGGGATCACTTCACCCTCACCATGGGGTGCCAGTTAGAGTAAACTCAAGTAGATGCAGAGATATAGTATGGGTGCGATAGTACATTCGACACTCCCTTTGCTTGTGGCACTATCCTATTTTCAGTATATATCTATCATACCCTATCCTTATTCGCATACTGAAGAGTTACTAGATTTACTCAGGCTTTATGTCTGACCCTATTTTATTTTCGTCTTCTTTTCTTTCGTTCCCCCCCCCCAAGGTCCACAGTGAGGAAACAGCTCAGCTCAGTCAGGCTCTGTTCAAGCTTCAAGAACGTAGATGTATGATTTGGGTCTCTTTTGCTCGGACTATGGCTTTGGATATCACTATGGGGATTTTTGTCACTTTATTTATGTTGTATGCTTCTTTAATTATCAAGGCAGTTATGATGTTGTAATGATGGAAGTATTTTGAGACAATTATGGAATGTTTTGTTTTGAACACGTATTGATGCAATAAAAGTCTGTTGGTTTCCGCTGTTTTAAAATATGTGTATTCATATCTGTCTTGAGTTTATCTGTGGCTTTTACTTATAAACCTCCACCAAAATTAAGGCATTCCCTTTGTGAGTGACCTTAACGGAGGTGGGGTGTTTCAATTAGATGTCCTGTTTCACCGCACTGAAAACAACCAGTCTTCTTACATGATAACAAGTCTTTCTCTAAAGTTGCCCCCATCGCACGGAAAACCTTACGAAGCTCGAAAGAGGATTATCCATAGGTAAAATTACTGCGGCTACAGATGGAAGTTAGGCAATTCTTTGCCCTTCGACAAGCGCTGTAGTCTCATCATGCCTACGGAACCATGTCGCGATACCACCCCAACTGACGGTACCACGCAGAAATAGACAGGCGTTACCACCCAACAAAAACAGACGGTACCACAGAAACAGACAGAACTAAGTGTACCCTAAGTCCTACCCCAAGCGATCGGCTCCCTAATACATAAATACCTTGTGTCGGCCCCACAGTAGGGTGTATCACTCCTTAAAGTGGCAATCTATTAGCACAGACCTATTTACAGTTGTCACGGTGTCTTACATCCTTAGAGCAGACCGGATCCATGCACGCACATGACCCGGTTGGAACGCACCATCAACACCCCTCGCCATTATCAGGATGAACCGCTTATAATTAGTTCAGTAAGCGTGCCCGGACCCCTACATAACGTGGGGTCAAAGTTTTTGATACCAGAAAGGGTTACTGACTAATATGGGTCCCAAACAACATATAACACAAGTATTTTCCTTCCTAACCTTGTGTCCCCAGACTGACAGATTTCAGATTAACTTGTTCACAAGTTTCAGACATACAAAGTTCCGATTTACTAGCTCACAAATCAGACAATCAAGTTAACAAGTTTTCAGACTAACGGATCAGATGTACAATTTTAACAGACTTATAGATTGTCTAACTTTGTATTGGGCCTACAGATTCACGAAACGGGTTTGTTAAATTCATCAGTCCAGTTGGTTTAACCCTATACACCCAACACGTTTTAGACATCATATTTATCTCAGATTTTCATTAATTAAATATTAACGCACAGACCTCTCACATTAGGTCGGTAGCTTGTGGCCGCTGGATATGCCGGGCGGTTCCGGGCAGACTTCTGCCACAAGCCAGACCTAACCTCGTGTCTAAGCATATTTTAGTTATGCATACGACCTCTCACATTAGACTGATAGTTTGCGGTTGCTGGTTAAGTCGGTTGGTTCCGGGCAGGCTTCTACCGTAAACGGAGTCTAAACCTTGTGTCATAGCCACTTTATTCCATTATAGAAAATATCAGACTAATTATGTCCGTTTAGCAGATTTAACTTCTTTACAAGTTACGGCAGATTATCCAAAGTTCTATTAACATGTTTTGCTCAATTTTAGATCGAGCCTCCAAATTACAATTATTCTGCTTTCAACAGATTAAGCAATTCAACAGATTTAGCAGATAACAGATCTTGTAACACCCCACATCCGCTACGGTCACTCACTAAGGGAATGCCATAACATCGGTGGAGTATTTTAAGTGAATATAGAACAGAAAAATTACAACAAGACAGATATAAGTAATACTTGAGAATTTAAAACATCATTTCATTCCAGCGGAAAGTAAAACATGTTTGGTTACACCAAAACCATAAATAAGAGTCAAGTACATAATATCCATCCTGATAAAAACAAAAGTACATAATCCCACTACATAACCTAATAGCCATAATAGAAAAGATAAACTGAGCTTTATATCCACGGTCCAAGCTCCAAAAGATAGATAAAGCAGTCTGATCCAAGCCCACTAGTGCTAGGCCCACTCTGAAAACCTGAGGGTTGGGAAAAAGATAAAGAAACAACGGGGTCAGACATAAGTCTGAGTGAGTCCTATAACCCTAACAATACAACCATTAAAGTAATTAGGGTATGATATAAACAAGGTACGGTACCTCTGGGGATAATGACTACACTAAGTAGCCAACTAAACACAGGATGTACTAAGATAACCGAAAAGACGTATTTATCCACCCAAGGATAATTACTAGATTGCACCACCCCAGATCTACCCACCCATGGGTAATTCCTATACTGCACCACACCAGTTCTACCCACCCAAGGGTAATTCCTACTTAAAGGTTGATCCCACTAAGTGTACTTAGTAATTTTACCCAGTAGTTTCTTGTACCCCTAGCTGACTACATAGGTGCCGTCTGCCCCTATCTCCACTAGGTGTACCCACTACCCCCAAGCGATCGGCTCCCTACCGTAGATACCCGTGCTGGCCCCACAGTGGGGTGTATCACTCCCCAAAGTGGCAACCCGATAATCAATGGTGCACGGCTTATACCTACATGATGCAACAACGTCTTACCTACCAGCCCGGGTCCACACACGCATATGAAACCCGTTGGACTCGCGTTGCCACCGCTACCCCGTTTTGGCCTCTTATAGTCAAGCCCAATATGCGTGTCCCGTCCTCGACTTGGGTCGAGCCCACAAAGATACGTTTGGGATATTGGTTGAAATGGGCCCCCACAAGCTACCCACCTAAGCTTGTCATTTCTAGTGAATCCCACTTAACCCTTTAACCATGTCCACTTACATGTTATAAATTTTGGTTAAGTCTTTTAATCATATTTTAATTGCCACTCAAGGCCCCCACAAGCTACTACTTAAGCTTGTCATTTAATTATATTTCAATTGCCACTTAAGGCCCCCACAAGCTACTACTTAAGCTTGTCATTTAATTATTTTTCAATTGCCACTTAAGGCCCCCACAAGCTACTACTTAAGCTTGTCATTTAATTATATTTCAATTGCCACTTAAGGCACCCACTAGATTTCCGCATGCCACCCAAGGCACTTACTTGATTCCCTCATGCCACCCAAGGCACTTACTTAATTCCCACATGCCACCCAAGGCACTTACTTAACCCTTTAATCATGTTTAATTACATGTTCCACTTTGGTTAAGTATTCTAATCGTATTTTCTATTGCCACCCAAGGCAATCCCACTAGTTTCCTTATGCCACCCAAGGCACCCCCACTAGTTACTACATGCCACCCAAGGCACACACTTAACCCCTCATGCCCCTCTACATGCTAATTTGGTTAAGTGTTTCTTAATTAATTAAGATCGTAACCTTTGTAAAGACCTCTCACATTAGACTGTCTTTTATGGCAGCTGGATATGCCGGTTGGTTCCGGACAGCCTTACACCATAACAGAGTCTAACCTCGTGTCTTTACACTTGTCACGTATTTAGTTTATGACTAAGACCTCTCACATTGGGCCAATCATTTGTAGCCGCTGGATTTGTCGGTCGGTTCCGGGCAGTCTTATGCTACAAAAGGGTCCAACCGCGTGTCTTAGTAGATTAATTACACCTAATTAATCACCCCCATAATTTGTATTAATTATCCCTAATAAATTACCAATATTTAAGAATATGGGTAGACCTAACTCAATAGGTAAATTCCTAATTCCATAATATGGGTAGACCTAACTTAATAGGTAAATTCCCAATTTCATAATATGGGTAGACCTAACTTAATAGGTAAATTCCCAATTATGTCCATCCACTTTACGGTATGTTTAATTATACCCACTTCACACAATTTTATGTGTTCATTAATTTTTACCCCATCGTCCCCACGTAAATACGTTAACATGACATACTTCAAAAGAGAAGATTCATCATACACATAATGGGTTCAACTTAGCATATCATTAGCATTACCATGGGTTTAAAAGGTGTCAACTTGTATATATGACCACAAACCCAACTTGCATAAATAACCAACCCAAACTTGCATGAATCACATATGTCATGAAGATGGTAACTTGCTTAATTGTTCATGTTATAGACCTATCATAAAGGTGTCAACTTGCATACAAGTCATAGGTCTAAAAGGGACGAACTCGCACATGTAGTTATGTCATACATAAAGGCAAACTTGCATATGAACTTGCATCAATCTTGCATATGAACTTGCATCGTAACTTGCATATGAACTTGCATCACAACTTGCATATGAACTTGCATCATAACTTGCATATGACCAAACACTTAGCATGCATAAACCACAATACTTAGCATGCATAAAACAAAATACTTAGCATGCATAAAACCAAATACTTAGCATGCATAAAACCAAATACTTAGCATGCATAAAACCAAATACATAGCATGCATAAAACCAATTACATAGCATGCATAAAACCAAATGCATAACTTGCATATTATGTTACATATAACTTGCATATACTCTCACATATAGTTTGCATAACATGTTACATATGCATAAATGTTCAACATAGTGTTTGGCATCATAAAACATGGCATTAAACTTGCATATAGCATAAAACTTGCAAGACACATAACCTACACTATACTAAACTTGCATAAACACATTTATCCACAAACATAGCCATCTCTTATCATATCCTACCATAATCAATTTAACAATTGATTATTAAAGCTATAGGAACTCACCACTAAGCTCCCATAAGCAAACCCTTGCCACCAATTACCCAAAAACTCTAGCCTTGGACATAAAGCTTGCAACTTGATGATGAATGCAAGCTAATGATTGCTTAAACAACTCAAAGATGCTTGTATGAACATGAAAGCCTTCATAGAAATAGTTTAGAAATAGGATGGAGGCTAGGGTTTTGAGTGGAGGCCATGATCATAGAAAATTTTGGCATAGTTTAGTTAGGAGATAGGACTTCGATCATTTAGGGCTAGCTTAGGGTCTTATTTATAGGATTAGGCAAGTGATTTAGGCCATTAGATTAACCCTAAATTAGATTAGGGCCATCAGATCTCGGAAGCTTCCAGAAACCAGCCCCAAAGCACAGCCCAAACACTAAAATGGTGCACCAGGCCAGAATCAGCCGACAGGGCAAGTCGACAGCCCTGTCGACTTGCCTGTCGACATGCCTGTCGACATGGCAGTCGATAGCCCTGTCGACAGCCAAGTCGACTTGGCTGGGCGGGATTTTTCCCGCCTGGCCCCCATTTCTGCATGTTTCGAAATTCAAATTTCCCGAAAAACTTCTTTGGGCCATAACCGGGTCATACGGACTCCGATTTACAAAATTTCGGACTCTATTTCGCGTATTTTTCCGAGATGAACACAATGACGTAACCCGTTTTCCCCTGATTCTCACATCTGAGATTATTAATTCTGTAATTAGTGAATATCAGTGTTAACTGAAATTCGGGGTGTTACATTCTCCCCTCCTTAAAGGATTTCGTCCCCGAAATCTCTAAGCTAAGGAGAATGCATATCCTACCATCCAAACAACCATCTACTCAATCCATCAAACACGGGCATCCATTGTCCTTAAAACAATTTCTAATGATGTATGAGCATATGCAAAAAGTGTGTGTATATGTTCCCTATCTAATGTATGAACATATGCAAACCTTGATAGTGCCATGCATCCAATATGTATGCGAAAGATCCCTATCGACACATACTATTTCTACATGAGTGCACAATCATTCACAAAATGCATCATCCATGTGATAACACAACCATTATACATCCATTAATATAGCTACCTACACACAATTTTATGCAATATGCAATATGAAGTGATTGAGCCGATCTAGTGTCTAAAGTGTGTGTATATGCGTCCACGAGCGACCACTAGCAAACACTTGCATCCACATGCATCCATCAATCATAACATGTCTCAAACACATGTTTCAACCATAGGTTTATCCTATCTAAAGGTCAAAGGTACTAACGAGAGGACATACTAAAGATAAGATAAGTACTAGACAAACGATAAAGGAGACGTTTAAAGGACATACCCTCAAAAAGGAATGGGTATAACGAACGCATCTTCGCTTCTGTATCCCAAGTAGCATTGCTCTCACCTTCTCCCCTTTTCACTTTGACTAGTCGAACCTCTCTGTTTCTCAACTTCCTAATCTCTGACCCAAGGATGCGGGTAGGAGCTTGTCGAATAATCACATCACGCTCTACCTTTACTTCTTTAAGCAAGCTCGGCTCTACCGCCTCTGCGGTCTTATGTAGGCACTTCTTCAAATGTGACACATGGAATACGCCATGTTCCCTATGTAACCGAACTATCTCTCGAATATAAACTGAAGCTAGACATGGAACAGTCCTCTTGCTCTTCACGGGTATGAAATGGGCGCTCTTAGTAAGTCGGTCTACCACACCCCAAATTCCCGTATTACCCTTCCTTGATCTCGGTAATCCATCGAGACACTATCCCACTTCCATAGCGGATCCACTGGGTGAACCAACCCACCGGGTTTCTTCTGCTCCGCTTTCACTTGCTAGCACACCAAGCATCTAGCGACATACTCGGCCGCATCTTTCTTCATACCGGCCCAAAAGAAAACTCACTTCATGTCTTGGTACATCTTGTCCCCACCGGGATGAATGGTCATTTTCGAACGATGTGCATCATCCAGTATAGCCTTCCTCAAACCCTCGCCTTGCGGTACACAAAGTCTACCGTCTCTACGCAACCACCCCTTACCATCTAGGGTGTACCTACTCAAATGGCTGGACGACTCCCCCTCCTCATGAGCTTCTCTACTACTCAACCAACTGTGGGTCGTCTCGTTGTGCTCCGCCAATACGCCCCAAAAGAGTAGGCCTAACCTCCAAGGAGGCTAGCAAACCGGGTACAAAGTCAACGGAAGGTCTAAAGTCAAACATAGAAATAAACTCTAAGCTCCGTCGTTCAATGAACAATGAACTCGAGGACAACCTTTTTCTACTTAAGGCGTCCGCTACCACGTTACCCTTGCCATGGGCATACGCCATCTCAAACTCATAGGATGCTAAGAATCCTATCCACTTTTGTTGTCCTAAGACTATGCGCTCAAAGAGTCTCCAACACTTCCCTAAGATGTAGGGCATGCTTTTCTCCACTTCTAGAGAAAATCAGGATATTCTCCCATGCAAAATCGTCACAACTATCCATCTCTCACGCAGACCACCCTAGTCGATGTAATAACCCGGAAAATCTGGGCCAGTTTAAAATTTTTATTTTGGCAGTTATAGCGAATTTTGATTATTTAAAATGAATTATTTTAAATAATATCGACGAGAAATTTATTTGAATAGAATTCTAACGTATATATTATACGCGTCGTCGTTAGAATATAAATAATTATATATATAATTATAAAAGGAATTGAAAATGGCGCGGTAGTTCGATAATTCGATTTCAAACTTCAATTGAATGTACCGGGTGCAAAACAATCCGGATTTTAGTGAAACCAAAAATAATGGAATCTAATAGTGAATATCTTTCCAACGAATCCGAAAAATCAAAAGTTCGTAGCGGGAATCAAAAGATATGTCCAGTTGAAAATTCTGAATAGTCGCTATGGAATTCAGGCCCTTAAAAATGGACATTTTGCAAACGACCTCGGATTTCGACGAAACCAGTTTTGTTGGGTTCGGGATGTAAAGTTATTGCTAGGTTTCAAATTTCATAATTTTTCGAATCAATATGTGAGCGTGGCAAAGGAAAACGCGTTTGACCAGTTTCAGTTGATTTTAATCGACTAGAAATTGGCCATTTTTCTAACGGTCTCAGAATTCGACGAAACTAGTTTTATTAGGACCGTATCGTCAATACGAAGCTAGAAAATATTTTTCAGGAATTTTTCTAGTTAGTATGTGACCCCGGTAATTTGAAATGTACGTTTAAAATTCAATATAGTGATTTAAATGTAAATTCAAAGGAAACTAATCGGAACGATCAAATCAGCTTGCGATACATATCCCATTGTGTTCGGAATGGGGGTAAAACGCTAGGGACGACAGTCGGTGGGTTCGATTTCGAGTTCAGAATAAAAAGGTACCTTTTTGAAATTAAAAATCATGGAATAAATTATAATATATATTATAAATCCACTACCCCCCCCCCTTATCTCTCGTTCATTAGTCAACCAGGAGGGAAAATTAAAAAAAAAAAAACCCCGATCGCTTTTCACCCGTCGCCCCCTCGAACTGGACCACCGCCCCTCCTCCAAGCGACGCCACCGCCACTCAGGGGACCGGACCCCCTGCTCCTCCCCTCACCTCAGTCGATCTCGCCCTTCTCTCGCCTCACTCCTCTTCTCCAGAACGCCAACGCCCAATCGAAGAAACCCGGGCCCCAACGCCTGACACCGTCGCACTACCCCTGCAGGACCACCGCCGGCCGACGCCCGCCATCTCCAACGCGTCACACCACCCGCGACAGCACAGCAAGCCCTTCTCCCCCTTCCAATTCGAGACCCATGCTCCCCAAAACCCGGCGCCACATCGCCTCAGACGACCACCACCAGCTAATTGGACCACTACGCCACCTCTCTGACCCCAGCATCGCACCCCCCTCAGCTCGGTCTTCGAGCGGTGAACCCAAGGACAAACGGTGAGTTTTCAGTTTGTTTTATTTATTTATTACTTCAAAATCAAATTTTTTCTTAAGGTTAAAGCTATGATTTTGATTAGGTTAAAGACTAGAATTTTTATTATATAAAGATAAGATTTTTAGTAAGCTAAAAATGCGATTTTTAGTTATGTTGAAACCTGATCTTTACATATACAGAGTAGCGAATAAAAATTAGACTTTTATATATGAAGTGAAAATATAAAAATTCGATTTCTACTTATGTAATCACAATATTAAAAATGTGATTTTTATTTTGTGAATGGCGATACAAAAATATGAAAATATAATCTTTATAAAAAGGAGAGCGATATAAAAATACAATCTTTATATAGTGAAGAGCGAAGAGAAAATATGATTTTGATTATATACTAGAGATTATAAAAATACGACATTTATATGTGTTGTAGCGAATTAACAATATAAAGAAGTGATTTTGTTTAAAATATAAGTTGAGTTTTTTTATATAGATAAAAATTCGACTTTTATAAATATGAAGTGAAGATAAGAATTCGATTTGTATATATTTGAAATAGAAATATATGAAGTAGAAATAAAAGTGTGATTTTCGTATATGTAGCGGATACGGACAACGCAAGTGACAAAAGGGAAAACACGATGAAGATTTCCTACATATGAAGAGTCGTGGCGTTTGATTAAGCTATCGGTGAGAACTTCTCACTCAAATTTACTTTTCTAGTTATAAATATATACTAGGATGCAGACGGTGCTTAGTAGCACCTGACACCCGTCATCCACAGACCATGGATGGCTTGTTTGTTAAATTGTTTGGTTGTGTAGTTGGTTAAATTATTTGGTTTGAATTGAATGGTTTGGTGAATTTGATTGATGTGTGAATGGCGTGGGCCTTCACTAGACCGGGGATAAGGCTAGGCCTTGTCCCGTTTCTAGTATCGTGTCGTTATGCCGCCGAAATTTTCTAAAATATGTTAGAAAAATAAAAATATCATTTTATTGAATAAATGAACCGAATAGAATATTTATAGGTTGAATAAAATGTTTTATCGTTAAAAATATAATTTTTAACGTGAAAGTGAATAAATAAATATTTATAAACAAATCGGCCGATTTGTTTATATACACTGATTTGACTGATATTGATTGGGACGATAAATTTTACACATCGCCCAACTGCACATCTAAAATCTGTGTTTGATTGTTTGAAAACCCCACACGGGTGTTGGGATGAAATATGAATTTCACTCATCCTGATTGATTAAATATGTCGATCGATTGATTGATAGGCTGTTATAAGCGTTAGATATCTATATTTGATGCTTATACAGTGTAGTGCACTTTGGTTGATGGTTGATTATCTATCGTTGCTATTATATACATTTGTTGTATGGAATCCATATAATTAACTTTATATGGTAATTGATTGGGCCTCATTTCAATTTAGAAAATAAAGAATAATATAAAATAAAGGTTCATGTGTTGACTGTACTCATCCGTTGAGATTAGTCATGTGTTGAACGAAATAATTTAACAAAAATAGTCACACGTGGACAGTACTCATTCGTTGAGATTAGTCGTGTGTTGACAAAAATAAATATTCATTTGTTGAATAGAATAAAGGAATATATGAAGCCGTGTTGATTAGATTGACGCCATTTTGACGTGAACGATATTTATATCGATTTTAAAACGATTTCGAAATGAAATGAATTGAAAACGCTTTCGAAATGAAATGAATTGAAAACGATTTTGAAAGGAAATGAATTGAAAACGATTTCGAAATGAAATGAATTGAAAACGCTTTCGAATTGAAATGAATTGAAAACGATTTCGAAATGAAATGAATTGAAAACGCTTTCGAAATGAAATGAATTGAAAACGATTTCGAAAGGAAATGAATTGAAAACGATTTCGAAATGAATTGAATATAAAGCGAATTCAAATTGAATTGAAAGCAAATTGAAATGAATTCAAATTGAATTGAAATTTGAATTGAATAAAAATGAATTTTAAAACGAATTTATAAAGAAGAATTCAATTTTGATTTGAATTGAAATGGAAGTTGAAAAGGTTTTTGAAACGAATTCAAAACTATTTATATAATTCGTTTTAAATAGAAATCGACGAAATATATATTATATATATTATATATATAATATAATGGCCTGAATAGAACGCGCCGCGCCGCGGCAGTTCGTGAATTTCGACCATTTATTTCAAACGGACATTACGGGAGATCCGACCGTCGGATTCTCCTGAAACTGGAACCGTTGGGTTCGTATCGAAAAGAGCTTTCTAACGAATATTAGAAATTTGAAATCTAACGGTTGGATTTGGAATTATGTCCAAATCAAATCTGAAAAAGGTCGCTGTAAGTGCAGTTCGATAGCCGTTGATGGAAATCGACTGTACGGGCCTTGATAAAATTATTAAAAATAGTAATAATTTGTGTAAAATCATAAGAAATGATTTGAGAAGAATTGGGATGAAAAACTCCATATTTGAAAAGATAAAAATAGATTTTTATCGAGATGAACTAGTTTTGAACTAGAATTATAATTCTATTTATTTTTAAATAAATGAATTGAATTTAAAAAGGGTTTTGAAAATAACCAGAATATCCAATGATTGCATTGGAGGGGATTTGAATCGAAATTGTCTTCGGAGTATTTCGATGTTGAAATTCGGGATTATACAGGTGTTGTTATGGAAATTTGAAAGATATATATATATTTATATCGTTATTTCCAATACGGCATTTGTTAGTCGTAGAATTCGATATTGAATATAAGCCGATATATTTTCTATTCAGAACCTTGTATTGAATATCAAATGTGATTTGGGTTTGTCGTGGATGGTGTCTTCACTAACACTGTTCTTGAACCCAGTTGAGAAATGATTAAATCTTTTTATTTAGATTTAATGAAGTGTACCAATTAAATGATATTTAATTGGAATTGAATTGGTATTGATTTTTGGGTTTATCGTGAACAGTGTTTTAAATAACACTCGTTCTTTAACCCGATAATTAATGGAATGTGATTTTGGGTTTATCGTGAACCGTGTTTTAAATGACACTGATTCTTTAACCCAGTCGAAGATTAAAACTAAGTGGAGTTTTAATGAATCTTTATTTAGATTGAAATGGTCGAGAATAGAGTATCACCAGTTTTGCTCCAGGCGATAGTTAAATCTTTAATTAGATTTGAACGTGAAATGGTAATTGAATTTACCGATAACACCGTGGTGTTAGATATGAAGTACTACCAGTTTTACTTCATGGGATGAATAGGTTGGGATTGGGAAAGTAAAACCAATGATTACTTCGGTAAGGTTCGTTAATCCCGACTAGTTTGAATTGATATTCAAAAATAGATTAAAGAATAAATTCAAGGAATTTACCTTGGATAAATTTAATGGAAACCTTTCCCTATGAATGTGAAATTTAGAAACTAACTGTCGGTTAGCCAAGCAGAATGGTTTTCTGGATATTGATCTGATGTTGGTTTCGGCCTTCGGGGTTAATATTTGGGGAATTATTCTCTTGATTAATTTACGGTTAGTGACTGATGAATTGGAATGAGGCGTATGTTGTGTTTGTGTAACACTTATTTAAAATATACGCGAGTTATTCGGGAAGACCGGGTTTATCCCATTCTGAATAACTGATACGACGATAAGTCGAAGATGAAGACGGTGGTCGAAGACCGGAAGTCTTCACATCGTTTGGGTGATTACTGATGATCTTGATTGGGCTGTACACCCAAGAAGATGGAAACAGTTAGGGATCGTCCAGATGTACTTGGAGATCGATGGATATGCGGGGTACTAGGTGCCTCCGGTTTCGTTCAGACCCAGAACGGACTTGTAAATGGACTGTGTGTCTGACATTGGATTTTAGTCCGTGTGATTGATTTCTATTAAATATACATCTGCTTGGCGGCGGAGAATTTATTCTCTCGCTTAACGCCCTTCTCTGAGACGTACGAGCTCAGGGGTTATATATTGATGGATATCAAACGCATGGAGTGAAGTGCCTGTGTGGCATGCCTAAGTGGCAATTGATCGAGGCTTCTGTTGAAAAGCAAAGTCTTGTGGTGATGATCAAAGCACGGCCTTTGTGGCGTAGCTTTGTGTAACGTTTGCTTCGCGAGTTTCACACCCGGTATGAACCAAAAACGGGAGAAGGACCTCAGGGAGGGCATGCGTTTCTTTCTAGTTAGAAGTGGCGTCAGTGGTTTTACACGCCCTGACGAGTTTGACTTATGTGGTTGTTGCTGTTGCGAGGCGCCTCGGTTTGATCGGACGATCCGGGTCCGATGGAGTCATTCGTTGGCTCATTTACGCCCCATAGGGCGGGGGAACGCATGTTCAGGGTTTAAGTTTAATCCACATCGGTGGACCGGCCCTGTCGCTCCAAGGGCCCACCTGAGTCTGGGTCCTGAGGGGCGGGCTAGAGCGTCTCGAATCGGTTGAGGACTATCTTTTGCCTCGGTTCATAGACGGAAATCTAATTCCCAAATACGTGACATTTGCGGTTTTATTTGTAAACCTATATATGGCGACATGATATATGGTACCCATGCCGCCTATGATTGATACTTATGATTTGAAGTTGTTTTATACACTATGCACTTATAATAATATCAAATGATTTGTTTTAAAACGTATCAAGCATTCTTTGGCTGTTATAAGGGAAAACCCTATCCCCCGGCTTGCGTTGCATTGTGTGATAGGACCTGGGTCTTATAACAGCTTCATTTTTCTCTATTTAGCATTGCGCTGTTTGTTTTATGCACTGGTATTCTTGGGAGGAAACCCGTTCCGGGTTATACGGCGTGGTCCCTTGATTTACCTAATGATTTAAAAATAAAGATTAATAACTGTTTTAGTTCTCACACCAGTCACATGACTGACCTGGAGTTTATTGTTTTAACCTAAACTCTGGGTGCCCCTATTTTGACACGGGCAGCTAGTAGTTTTGGTTTTTTGCAGATTTATATTCACAGGATCCTGGTTTACAGCTGGAACGATATCCGGAAAGCTTTGTATCCGTATATCTCATTCTAGTTGTGTATTGTATTATTTTCCGCTGCTATGTATTTAAATGTAATTTAAATCTCTGATATTTCTGTGTAATATTCATTGTTACTCTGTATATTCTTGTAATCTGATGCATTGTTGTAATATACAATGAAATGTTCTTCTGTATGCGCTCTGTTGTGGCTTGTTCTCGAACTATCCGACGCTTTCCTTTACGGGGAAGTTACGGGTTTTCACAGTTGGTATCAGAGCTTTGGTTTACAGAGCTCGAGAACAAGACACATTAGAGCCATACGAAAGAATTCATCAGATATTGGGTTAGTAATATCCAATGGGAATGACTCGTTAGAGATAGGATCAGTAGTATCCTAGAACGAGTGTGAAGAGTATATTTGTAAAATGAAAACAATTTTGTTTTGAAAATTTAAAATCAATTATTCGTATTTGATTATCTATTTATATTGATGTGGACAATCCAGTATATACAGATTTTGCGTATACGTCTGATCCGCGTGTATTCGAATTTTTAATATACTGGATAGATATAGAATTACACTCTAATCGCCCGGGGATGATTTTGATGATGGAGCTCCATCACTAGAATTTATGTTCGAGTGACGAAGGTGTGATTTTCTATATATTTCCATTAGACTGGTGTGAGAACCAAAATTAGATAGGGCTTATTGTTGTGATTTGGCATCAAAAATCTGATTTTGTATATGTATCAAAATTATGAATTTGAGACTCTAATTCACTAATTGATTGATGTTTGTGTTGTTTGTTTAATTGTTTGATAATTTTGAACCTTTATGCCTAACTGAATCAAATATTGAATTGTATTGAAAATTGGTCGCATTTGCATGCATATACATATACTTATATTGAACAGGTCATAGCAAGGAGGCTAGAGCCAGAGAATAAAATTTGTTTGCCCGACAAATAGGTACATGTTTACTACATAATTTACTGTTTTGTTTGGGTGATGGTGATTTTATGAGCCTATTGGCTAGCCGCTTGGCTTTTTCTTTTTCTTTTTGAGATCTGAAGGACCGGGGAAGCTATTTGAAATTCCCCGATGCTCCCGGTGCAGGGGAGGTTATGGCGAAATTTTTCGAAAATTTAGGGAGTTAGCCAAATTTTTGAAAATTCTCAGAAACTGAAAAGTTGGAGAATGGAAGCCAGAGTGAACGTAGAGTTGATTAATCAAACCACTTTCGACTTTGTTCCTTTTCGGGGACGAAAAGTTTTAAGTGGGGGAGATTGTAATAACCCGGAAAATCTGGGCCAGTTTAAAATTTTTATTTTGGCAGTTATAGCGAATTTTGATTATTTAAAATGAATTATTTTAAATAATATCGACGAGAAATTTATTTGAATAGAATTCTAACGTATATATTATACGCGTCGTCGTTAGAATATAAATAATTATATATATAATTATAAAAGGAATTGAAAATGGCGCGGTAGTTCGATAATTCGATTTCAAACTTCAATTGAATGTACCGGGTGCAAAACAATCCGGATTTTAGTGAAACCAAAAATAATGGAATCTAATAGTGAATATCTTTCCAACGAATCCGAAAAATCAAAAGTTCGTAGCGGGAATCAAAAGATATGTCCAGTTGAAAATTCTGAATAGTCGCTATGGAATTCAGGCCCTTAAAAATGGACATTTTGCAAACGACCTCGGATTTCGACGAAACCAGTTTTGTTGGGTCCGGGATGTAAAGTTATTGCTAGGTTTCAAATTTCATAATTTTTCGAATCAATATGTGAGCGTGGCAAAGGAAAACGCGTTTGACCAGTTTCAGTTGATTTTAATCGACTGGAAATTGGCCATTTTTCTAACGGTCTCAGAATTCGACGAAACTAGTTTTGTTAGGACCGTATCGTCAATACGAAACTAGAAAATATTTTTCAGGAATTTTTCTAGTTAGTATGTGACCCCGGTAATTTGAAATGTATGTTTAAAATTCAATATAGTGATTTAAATGTAAATTCAAAGGAAACTAATCGGAACGATCAAATCAGCTTGCGATACATATCCCATTGTGTTCGGAATGGGGGTAAAACGCTAGGGACGACAGTCGGTGGGTTCGATTTCGAGTTCAGAATAAAAAGGTACCTTTTTGAAATTAAAAATCATGGAATAAATTATAATATATATTATAAATCCACTACCCCCCCCCCTTATCTCTCGTTCATTAGTCAACCAGGAGGGAAAATTAAAAAAAAAAAACCCGATCGCTTTTCACCCGTCGCCCCCTCGAACTGGACCACCGCCCCTCCTCCAAGCGACGCCACCGCCACTCAGGGGACCGGACCCCCTGCTCCTCCCCTCACCTCAGTCGATCTCGCCCTTCTCTCGCCTCACTCCTCTTCTCCAGAACGCCAACGCCCAATCGAAGAAACCCGGGCCCCAACGCCTGACACCGTCGCACTACCCCTGCAGGACCACCGTCGGCCGACGCCCGCCATCTCCAACGCGTCACACCACCCGCGACAGCACAGCAAGCCCTTCTCCCCCTTCCAATTCGAGACCCATGCTCCCCAAAACCCGGCGCCACATCGCCTCAGACGACCACCACCAGCTGATTGGACCACTACGCCGCCTCTCTGACCCCAGCATCGCACCCCCCTCAGCTCGGTCTTCGAGCGGTGAACCCAAGGACAAACTGTGAGTTTTCAGTTTGTTTTATTTATTTATTGCTTCAAAATCAAATTTTTTCTTAAGGTTAAAGCTATGATTTTGATTAGGTTAAAGACTAGAATTTTTATTATATAAAGATAAGATTTTTAGTAAGCTAAAAATGCGATTTTTAGTTATGTTGAAACCTGATCTTTACATATACAGAGTAGCGAATAAAAATTAGACTTTTATATATGAAGTGAAAATATAAAAATTCGATTTCTACTTATGTAATCACAATATTAAAAATGTGATTTTTATTTTGTGAATGGCGATACAAAAATATGAAAATATAATCTTTATAAAAAGGAGAGCGATATAAAAATACAATCTTTATATAGTGAAGAGCGAAGAGAAAATATGATTTTGATTATATACTAGAGATTATAAAAATACGACATTTATATGTGTTGTAGCGAATTAACAATATAAAGAAGTGATTTTGTTTAAAATATAAGTTGAGTTTTTTTATATAGATAAAAATTCGACTTTTATAAATATGAAGTGAAGATAAGAATTCGATTTGTATATATTTGAAATAGAAATATATGAAGTAGAAATAAAAGTGTGATTTTCGTATATGTAGCGGATACGGACAACGCAAGTGACAAAAGGGAAAACACGATGAAGATTTCCTACATATGAAGAGTCGTGACGTTTGATTAAGCTATCGGTGAGAACTTCTCACTCAAATTTACCTTTCTAGTTATAAATATATACTAGGATGCAGACGGTGCTTAGTAGCACCTGACACCCGTCATCCACAGACCATGGATGGCTTGTTTGTTAAATTGTTTGGTTGTGTAGTTGGTTAAATTATTTGGTTTGAATTGAATGGTTTGGTGAATTTGATTGATGTGTGAATGGCGTGGGCCTTCACTAGACCGGGGATAAGGCTAGGCCTTGTCCCGTTTCTAGTATCGTGCCGTTATGCCGCCGAAATTTTCTAAAATATGTTAGAAAAATAAAAATATCATTTTATTGAATAAATGAACCGAATAGAATATTCATAGGTTGAATAAAATGTTTTATCGTTAAAAATATAATTTTTAACGTGAAAGTGAATAAATAAATATTTATAAACAAATCGGCCGATTTGTTTATATACACTGATTTGACTGATATTGATTGGGACGATAAATTTTACACATCGCCCAACTGCACAACTAAAATCTGTGTTTGATTGTTTGAAAACCCCACACGGGTGTTGGGATGAAATATGAATTTCACTCATCCTGATTGATTAAATATGTCGATCGATTGATTGACAGGCTGTTATAAGCGTTAGATATCTATATTTGATGCTTATACAGTGTAGTGCACTTTGGTTGATGGTTGATTATCTATCGTTGCTATTATATACATTTGTTGTATGGAATCCATATAATTAACTTTATATGGTAATTGATTGGGCCTCATTTCAATTTAGAAAATAAAGAATAATATAAAATAAAGGTTCATGTGTTGACTGTACTCATCCGTTGAGATTAGTCATGTGTTGAACGAAATAATTTAACAAAAATAGTCACACGTGGACAGTACTCATTCGTTGAGATTAGTCATGTGTTGACAAAAATAAATATTCATTTGTTGAATAGAATAAAGGATTATATGAAGCCGTGTTGATTAGATTGACGCCATTTTGACGTGAACGATATTTATATCGATTTTAAAACGATTTCGAAATGAAATGAATTGAAAACGCTTTCGAAATGAAATGAATTGAAAACGATTTCGAAATGAAATGAATTGAAAACGATTTCGAAAGGAAATGAATTGAAAACGATTTCGAAATGAAATGAATTGAAAACGCTTTCGAAATGAAATGAATTGAAAACGATTTCGAAATGAAATGAATTGAAAACGCTTTCGAAATGAAATGAATTGAAAACGATTTCGAAAGGAAATGAATTGAAAACGATTTCGAAATGAATTGAATATAAAGCGAATTCAAATTGAATTGAAAGCAAATTGAAATGAATTCAAATTGAATTGAAATTTGAATTGAATAAAAATGAATTTTAAAACGAATTTATAAAGAAGAATTCAATTTTGATTTGAATTGAAATGGAAGTTGAAAAGGTTTTTGAAACGAATTCAAAACTATTTATATAATTCGTTTTAAATAGAAATCGACGAAATATATATTATATATATTATATATATAATATAATGGCCTGAATAGAACGCGCCGCGCCGCGGCAGTTCGTGAATTTCGACCATTTATTTCAAACGGACATTACGGGAGATCCGACCGTCGGATTCTCCTGAAACCGGAACCGTTGGGTTCGTATCGAAAAGAGCTTTCTAACGAATATTAGAAATTTGAAATCTAACGGTTGTATTTGGAATTATGTCCAAATCAAATCTGAAAAAGGTCGCTGTAAGTGCAGTTCGATAGCCGTTGATGGAAATCGACTGTACGGGCCTTGATAAAATTATTAAAAATAGTAATAATTTGTGTAAAATCATAAGAAATGATTTGAGAAGAATTGGGATGAAAAACTCCATATTTGAAAAGATAAAAATAGATTTTTATCGAGATGAACTAGTTTTGAACTAGAATTATAATTCTATTTATTTTTAAATAAATGAATTGAATTTAAAAAGGGTTTTGAAAATAACTAGAATATCCAATGATTGCATTGGAGGGGATTTGAATCGAAATTGTCTTCGGAGTATTTCGATGTTGAAATTCGGGATTATACAGGTGTTGTTATGGAAATTTGAAAGATATATATATTTATATCGTTATTTCCAATACGGCATTTGTTAGTCGTAGAATTCGATATTGAATATAAGCCGATATATTTTCTATTCAGAACCTTGTATTGAATATCAAATGTGATTTGGGTTTGTCGTGGATGGTGTCTTCAC
Organism: Allium sativum; assembly: GCA_030737875.1. NCBI lineage: Eukaryota > Viridiplantae > Streptophyta > Magnoliopsida > Asparagales > Amaryllidaceae > Allium > Allium sativum. Next base: position 514,219,148 of record CM060918.1, read on the forward strand.
TAACACTGTTCTTGAACCCAGTTGAGAAATGATTAAATCTTTTTATTTAGATTTAATGAAGTGTACCAATTAAATGATATTTAATTGGAATTGAATTGGTATTGATTTTTGGGTTTATCGTGAACAGTGTTTTAAATAACACTCGTTCTTTAACCCGATAATTAATGGAATGTGATTTTGGGTTTATCGTGAACCGTGTTTTAAATGACACTGATTCTTTAACCCAGTCGAAGATTAAAACTAAGTGGAGTTTTAATGAATCTTTAATTAGATTGAAATGGTCGAGAATGGAGTATCACCAGTTTTGCTCCAGGCGATAGTTAAATCTTTAATTAGATTTGAACGTGAAATGGTAATTGAATTTACCGATAACACCGTGGTGTTAGATATGAAGTACTACCAGTTTTACTTCATGGGATGAATAGGTTGGGATTGGGAAAGTAAAACCAATGATTACTTCGGTAAGGTTCGTTAATCCCGACTAGTTTGAATTGATATTCAAAAATAGATTAAAGAATAAATTCAAGGAATTTACCTTGGATAAATTTAATGGAAACCTTTCCCTATGAATGTGAAATTTAGAAACTAACTGTCGGTTAGCCAAGCAGAATGGTTTTCTGGATATTGATCTGATGTTGGTTTCGGCCTTCGGGGTTAATATTTGGGGAATTATTCTCTTGATTAATTTACGGTTAGTGACTGATGAATTGGAATGAGGCGTATGTTGTGTTTGTGTAACACTTATTTAAAATATACGCGAGTTATTCGGGAAGACCGGGTTTATCCCATTCTGAATAACTGATACGACGATAAGTCGAAGATGAAGACGGTGGTCGAAGACCGGAAGTCTTCACATCGTTTGGGTGATTACTGATGATCTTGATTGGGTTGTACACCCAAGAAGATGGAAACAGTTAGGGATCGTCCAGACGTACTTGGAGATCGATGGATATGCGGGGTACTAGGTGCCTCCGGTTTCGTTCAGACCCAGAACGGACTTGTAAATGGACTGTGTGTCTGACATTGGATTTTAGTCCGTGTGATTGATTTCTATTAAATATACATCTGCTTGGCGGCGGAGAATTTATTCTCTCGCTTAACGCCCTTCTCTGAGACGTACGAGCTCAGGGGTTATATATTGATGGATATCAAACGCATGGAGTGAAGTGCCTGTGTGGCATGCCTAAGTGGCAATTGATCGAGGCTTCTGTTGAAAAGCAAAGTCTTGTGGTGATGATCAAAGCACGGCCTTTGTGGCGTAGCTTTGTGTAACGTTTGCTTCGCGAGTTTCACACCCGGTATGAACCAAAAACGGGAGAAGGACCTCAGGGAGGGCATTCGTTTCTTTCTAGTTAGAAGTGGCGTCAGTGGTTTTACACGCCCTGACGAGTTTGACTTATGTGGTTGTTGCTGTTGCGAGGCGCCTCGGTTTGATCGGACGATCCGGGTCCGATGGAGTCATTCGTTGGCTCATTTACGCCCCATAGGGCGGGGGAACGCATGTTCAGGGTTTAAGTTTAATCCACATCGGTGGACCGGCCCTGTCGCTCCAAGGGCCCACCTGAGTCTGGGTCCTGAGGGGCGGGCTAGAGCGTCTCGAATCGGTTGAGGACTATCTTTTGCCTCGGTTCATAGACGGAAATCCAATTCCCAAATACGTGACATTTGCGGTTTTATTTGTAAACCTATATATGGCGACATGATATATGGTACCCATGCCGCCTATGATTGATACTTATGATTTGAAGTTGTTTTATACACTATGCACTTATAATAGTATCAAATGATTTGTTTTAAAACGTATCAAGCATTCTTTGGCTGTTATAAGGGAAAACCCTATCCCCCGGCTTGCGTTGCATTGTGTGATAGGACCTGGGTCTTATAACAGCTTCATTTTTCTCTATTTAGCATTGCGCTGTTTGTTTTATGCACTGGTATTCTTGGGAGGAAACCCGTTCCGGGTTATACGGCGTGGTCCCTTGATTTACCTAATGATTTAAAAATAAAGATTAATAACTGTTTTAGTTCTCACACCAGTCACATGACTGACTTGGAGTTTATTGTTTTAACCTAAACTCTGGGTGCCCCTATTTTGACACGGGCAGCTAGTAGTTTTGGTTTTTTGCAGATTTATATTCACAGGATCCTGGTTTACAGCTGGAACGATATCCGGAAAGCTTTGTATCCGTATATCTCATTCTAGTTGTGTATTGTATTATTTTCCGCTGCTATGTATTTAAATGTAATTTAAATCTCTGATATTTCTGTGTAATATTCATTGTTACTCTGTATATTCTTGTAATCTGATGCATTGTTGTAATATACAATGAAATGTTCTTCTGTATGCGCTCTGTTGTGGCTTGTTCTCGAACTATCCGACGCTTTCCTTTACGGGGAAGTTACGGATTTTCACAGTTGGTATCAGAGCTTTGGTTTACAGAGCTCGAGAACAAGACACATTAGAGCCATACGAAAGAATTCATCAGATATTGGGTTAGTAATATCCAATGGGAATGACTCGTTAGAGATAGGATCAGTAGTATCCTAGAACGAGTGTGAAGAGTATATTTGTAAAATGAAAACAATTTTGTTTTGAAAATTTAAAATCAATTATTCGTATTTGATTATCTATTTATATTGATGTGGACAATCCAGTATATACAGATTTTGCGTATACGTCTGATCCGCGTGTATTCGAATTTTTAATATACTGGATAGATATAGAATTACACTCTAATCGCCCGGGGATGATTTTGATGATGGAGCTCCATCACTAGAATTTATGTTCGAGTGACGAAGGTGTGATTTTCTATATATTTCCATTAGACTGGTGTGAGAACCAAAATTAGATAGGGCTTATTGTTGTGATTTGGCATCAAAAATCTGATTTTGTATATGTATCAAAATTATGAATTTGAGACTCTAATTCACTAATTGATTGATGTTTGTGTTGTTTGTTTAATTGTTTGATAATTTTGAACCGTTATGCCTAACTGAATCAAATATTGAATTGTATTGAAAATTGGTCGCATTTGCATGCATATACATATACTTATATTGAACAGGTCATAGCAAGGAGGCTAGAGCCAGAGAATAAAATTTGTTTTCCCGACAAATAGGTACATGTTTACTACATAATTTACTGTTTTGTTTGGGTGATGATGATTTTATGAGCCTATTGGCTAGCCGCTTGGCTTTTTCTTTTTCTTTTTGAGATCTGAAGGACCGGGGAAGCTATTTGAAATTCCCCGATGCTCCCGGTGCAGGGGAGGTTATGGCGAAATTTTTCGAAAATTTAGGGAGTTAGCCAAATTTTTGAAATTTTGAAAATTCTCAGAAACTGAAAAGTTGGAGAATGGAAGCCAGAGCGAACGTAGAGTTGATTAATCAAACCACTTTCGACTTTGTTCCTTTTCGGGGACGAAAAGTTTTAAGTGGGGGAGATTGTAATAACCCGGAAAATCTGGGCCAGTTTAAAATTTTTATTTTGGCAGTTATAGCGAATTTTGATTATTTAAAATGAATTATTTTAAATAATATCGACGAGAAATTTATTTGAATAGAATTCTAACGTATATATTATACGCGTCGTCGTTAGAATATAAATAATTATATATATAATTATAAAAGGAATTGAAAATGGCGCGGTAGTTCGATAATTCGATTTCAAACTTCAATTGAATGTACCGGGTGCAAAACAATCCGGATTTTAGTGAAACCAAAAATAATGGAATCTAATAGTGAATATCTTTCCAACGAATCCGAAAAATCAAAAGTTCGTAGCGGGAATCAAAAGATATGTCCAGTTGAAAATTCTGAATAGTCGCTATGGAATTCAGGCCCTTAAAAATGGACATTTTGCAAACGACCTCGGATTTCGATGAAACCAGTTTTGTTGGGTCCGGGATGTAAAGTTATTGCTAGGTTTCAAATTTCATAATTTTTCGAATCAATATGTGAGCGTGGCAAAGGAAAACGCGTTTGACCAGTTTCAGTTGATTTTAATCGACTGGAAATTGGCCATTTTTCTAACGGTCTCAGAATTCGACGAAACTAGTTTTGTTAGGACCGTATCGTCAATACGAAGCTAGAAAATATTTTTCAGGAATTTTTCTAGTTAGTATGTGACCCCGGTAATTTGAAATGTACGTTTAAAATTCAATATAGTGATTTAAATGTAAATTCAAAGGAAACTAATCGGAACGATCAAATCAGCTTGCGATACATATCCCATTGTGTTCGGAATGGGGGTAAAACGCTAGGGACGACAGTAGGTGGGTTCGATTTCGAGTTCAGAATAAAAAGGTACCTTTTTGAAATTAAAAATCATGGAATAAATTATAATATATATTATAAATCCACTACCCCCCCCCCCCCTTATCTCTCGTTCATTAGTCAACCAGGAGGGAAAATTAAAAAAAAAAAAAAAACCGATCGCTTTTCACCCGTCGCCCCCTCGAACTGGACCACCGCCCCTCCTCCAAGCGACGCCACCGCCACTCAGGGGACCGGACCCCCTGCTCCTCCCCTCACCTCAGTCGATCTCGCCCTTCTCTCGCCTCACTCCTCTTCTCCAGAACGCCAACGCCCAATCGAATAAACCCGGGCCCCAACGCCTGACACCGTCGCACTACCCCTGCAGGACCACCGCCGGCCGACGCCCGCCATCTCCAACGCGTCACACCACCCGCGACAGCACAGCAAGCCCTTCTCCCCCTTCCAATTCGAGACCCATGCTCCCCCAAAACCCGGCGCCACATCGCCTCAGACGACCATCACCAGCTGATTGGACCACTACGCCGCCTCTCTGACCCCAGCATCGCACCCCCCTCAGCTCGGTCTTCGAGCGGTGAACCCAAGGACAAACGGTGAGTTTTCAGTTTGTTTTATTTATTTATTGCTTCAAAATCAAATTTTTTCTTAAGGTTAAAGCTATGATTTTGATTAGGTTAAAGACTAGAATTTTTATTATATAAAGATAAGATTTTTAGTAAGCTAAAAATGCGATTTTTAGTTATGTTGAAACCTGATCTTTACATATACAGAGTAGCGAATAAAAATTAGACTTTTATATATGAAGTGAAAATATAAAAATTCGATTTCTACTTATGTAATCACAATATTAAAAATGTGATTTTTATTTTGTGAATGGCGATACAAAAATATGAAAATATAATCTTTATAAAAAGGAGAGCGATATAAAAATACAATCTTTATATAGTGAAGAGCGAAGAGAAAATATGATTTTGATTATATACTAGAGATTATAAAAATACGACATTTATATGTGTTGTAGCGAATTAACAATATAAAGAAGTGATTTTGTTTAAAATATAAGTTGAGTTTTTTTATATAGATAAAAATTCGACTTTTATAAATATGAAGTGAAGATAAGAATTCGATTTGTATATATTTGAAATAGAAATATATGAAGTAGAAATAAAAGTGTGATTTTCGTATATGTAGCGGATACGGACAACGCAAGTGACAAAAGGGAAAACACGATGAAGATTTCCTACATATGAAGAGTCGTGGCGTTTGATTAAGCTATCGGTGAGAACTTCTCACTCAAATTTACTTTTCTAGTTATAAATATATACTAGGATGCAGACGGTGCTTAGTAGCACCTGACACCCGTCATCCACAGACCATGGATGGCTTGTTTGTTAAATTGTTTAGTTGTGTAGTTGGTTAAATTATTTGGTTTGAATTGAATGGTTTGGTGAATTTGATTGATGTGTGAATGGCGTGGGCCTTCACTAGACCGGGGATAAGGCTAGGCCTTGTCCCGTTTCTAGTATCGTGCCGTTATGCCGCCGAAATTTTCTAAAATATGTTAGAAAAATAAAAATATCATTTTATTGAATAAATGAACCGAATAGAATATTCATAGGTTGAATAAAATGTTTTATCGTTAAAAATATAATTTTTAACGTGAAAGTGAATAAATAAATATTTATAAACAAATCGGCCGATTTGTTTATATACACTGATTTGACTGATATTGATTGGGACGATAAATTTTACACATCGCCCAACTGCACAACTAAAATCTGTGTTTGATTGTTTGAAAACCCCACACGGGTGTTGGGATGAAATATGAATTTCACTCATCCTGATTGATTAAATATGTCGATCGATTGATTGACAGGCTGTTATAAGCGTTAGATATCTATATTTGATGCTTATACAGTGTAGTGCACTTTGGTTGATGGTTGATTATCTATCGTTGCTATTATATACATTTGTTGTATGGAATCCATATAATTAACTTTATATGGTAATTGATTGGGCCTCATTTCAATTTAGAAAATAAAGAATAATATAAAATAAAGGTTCATGTGTTGACTGTACTCATCCGTTGAGATTAGTCATGTGTTGAACGAAATAATTTAACAAAAATAGTCACACATGGACAGTACTCATTCGTTGAGATTAGTCGTGTGTTGACAAAAATAAATATTCATTTGTTGAATAGAATAAAGGAATATATGAAGCCGTGTTGATTAGATTGACGCCATTTTGACGTGAACGATATTTATATCGATTTTAAAACGATTTCGAAATGAAATGAATTGAAAACGCTTTCGAAATGAAATGAATTGAAAACGATTTCGAAATGAAATGAATTGAAAACGATTTCGAAAGGAAATGAATTGAAAACGATTTCGAAATGAAATGAATTGAAAACGCTTTCGAAATGAAATGAATTGAAAACGATTTCGAAATGAAATGAATTGAAAACGCTTTCGAAATGAAATGAATTGAAAACGATTTCGAAAGGAAATGAATTGAAAACGATTTCGAAATGAATTGAATATAAAGCGAATTCAAATTGAATTGAAAGCAAATTGAAATGAATTCAAATTGAATTGAAATTTGAATTGAATAAAAATGAATTTTAAAACGAATTTATAAGGAAGAATTCAATTTTGATTTGAATTGAAATGGAAGTTGAAAAGGTTTTTGAAACGAATTCAAAACTATTTATATAATTCGTTTTAAATAGAAATCGACGAAATATATATTATATATATTATATATATAATATAATGGCCTGAATAGAACGCGCCGCACCGCGGCAGTTCGTGAATTTCGACCATTTATTTCAAACGGACATTACGGGAGATCCGACCGTCGGATTCTCCTGAAACCGGAACCGTTGGGTTCGTATCGAAAAGAGCTTTCTAACGAATATTAGAAATTTGAAATCTAACGGTTGGATTTGGAATTATGTCCAAATCAAATCTGAAAAAGGTCGCTGTAAGTGCAGTTCGATAGCCGTTGATGGAAATCGACTGTACGGGCCTTGATAAAATTATTAAAAATAGTAATAATTTGTGTAAAATCATAAGAAATGATTTGAGAAGAATTGGGATGAAAAACTCCATATTTGAAAAGATAAAAATAGATTTTTATCGAGATGAACTAGTTTTGAACTAGAATTATAATTCTATTTATTTTTAAATAAATGAATTGAATTTAAAAAGGGTTTTGAAAATAACCAGAATATCCAATGATTGCATTGGAGGGGATTTGAATCGAAATTGTCTTCGGAGTATTTCGATGTTGAAATTCGGGATTATACAGGTGTTGTTATGGAAATTTGAAAGATATATATATTTATATCGTTATTTCCAATACGGCATTTGTTAGTCGTAGAATTCGATATTGAATATAAGCCGATATATTTTCTATTCAGAACCTTGTATTGAATATCAAATGTGATTTGGGTTTGTCGTGGATGGTGTCTTCACTAACACTGTTCTTGAACCCAGTTGAGAAATGATTAAATCTTTTTATTTAGATTTAATGAAGTGTACCAATTAAATGATATTTAATTGGAATTGAATTGGTATTGATTTTTGGGTTTATCGTGAACAGTGTTTTAAATAACACTCGTTCTTTAACCCGATAATTAATGGAATGTGATTTTGGGTTTATCGTGAACCGTGTTTTAAATGACACTGATTCTTTAACCCAGTCGAAGATTAAAACTAAGTGGAGTTTTAATGAATCTTTAATTAGATTGAAATGGTCGAGAATGGAGTATCACCAGTTTTGCTCCAGGCGATAGTTAAATCTTTAATTAGATTTGAACGTGAAATGGTAATTGAATTTACCGATAACACCGTGGTGTTAGATATGAAGTACTACCAGTTTTACTTCATGGGATGAATAGGTTGGGATTGGGAAAGTAAAACCAATGATTACTTCGGTAAGGTTCGTTAATCCCGACTAGTTTGAATTGATATTCAAAAATAGATTAAAGAATAAATTCAAGGAATTTACCTTGGATAAATTTAATGGAAACCTTTCCCTATGAATGTGAAATTTAGAAACTAACTGTCGGTTAGCCAAGCAGAATGGTTTTCTAGATATTGATCTGATGTTGGTTTCGGCCTTCGGGGTTAATATTTGGGGAATTATTCTCTTGATTAATTTACGGTTAGTGACTGATGAATTGGAATGAGGCGTATGTTGTGTTTGTGTAACACTTATTTAAAATATACGCGAGTTATTCGGGAAGACCGGGTTTATCCCATTCTGAATAACTGATACGACGATAAGTCGAAGATGAAGACGGTGGTCGAAGACCGGAAGTCTTCACATCGTTTGGGTGATTACTGATGATCTTGATTGGGCTGTACACCCAAGAAGATGGAAACAGTTAGGGATCGTCCAGACGTACTTGGAGATCGATGGATATGCGGGGTACTAGGTGCCTCCGGTTTCGTTCAGACCCAGAACGGACTTGTAAATGGACTGTGTGTCTGACATTGGATTTTAGTCCGTGTGATTGATTTCTATTAAATATACATCTGCTTGGCGGCGGAGAATTTATTCTCTCGCTTAACGCCCTTCTCTGAGACGTACGAGCTCAGGGGTTATATATTGATGGATATCAAACGCATGGAGTGAAGTGCCTGTGTGGCATGCCTAAGTGGCAATTGATCGAGGCTTCTGTTGAAAAGCAAAGTCTTGTGGTGATGATCAAAGCACGGCCTTTGTGGCGTAGCTTTGTGTAACGTTTGCTTCGCGAGTTTCACACCCGGTATGAACCAAAAACGGGAGAAGGACCTCAGGGAGGGCATTCGTTTCTTTCTAGTTAGAAGTGGCGTCAGTGGTTTTACACGCCCTGACGAGTTTGACTTATGTGGTTGTTGCTGTTGCGAGGCGCCTCGGTTTGATCGGACGATCCGGGTCCGATGGAGTCATTCGTTGGCTCATTTACGCCCCATAGGGCGGGGGAACGCATGTTCAGGGTTTAAGTTTAATCCACATCGGTGGACCGGCCCTGTCGCTCCAAGGGCCCACCTGAGTCTGGGTCCTGAGGGGCGGGCTAGAGCGTCTCGAATCGGTTGAGGACTATCTTTTGCCTCGGTTCATAGACGGAAATCCAATTCCCAAATACGTGACATTTGCGGTTTTATTTGTAAACCTATATATGGCGACATGATATATGGTACCCATGCCGCCTATGATTGATACTTATGATTTGAAGTTGTTTTATACACTATGCACTTATAATAGTATCAAATGATTTGTTTTAAAATGTATCAAGCATTCTTTGGCTGTTATAAGGGAAAACCCTATCCCCCGGCTTGCGTTGCATTGTGTGATAGGACCTGGGTCTTATAACAGCTTCATTTTTCTCTATTTAGCATTGCGCTGTTTGTTTTATGCACTGGTATTCTTGGGAGGAAACCCGTTCCGGGTTATACGGCGTGGTCCCTTGATTTACCTAATGATTTAAAAATAAAGATTAATAACTGTTTTAGTTCTCACACCAGTCACATGACTGACCTGGAGTTTATTGTTTTAACCTAAACTCTGGGTGCCCCTATTTTGACACGGGCAGCTAGTAGTTTTGGTTTTTTGCAGATTTATATTCACAGGATCCTGGTTTACAGCTGGAACGATATCCGGAAAGCTTTGTATCCGTATATCTCATTCTAGTTGTGTATTGTATTATTTTCCGCTGCTATGTATTTAAATGTAATTTAAATCTCTGATATTTCTGTGTAATATTCATTGTTACTCTGTATATTCTTGTAATCTGATGCATTGTTGTAATATACAATGAAATGTTCTTCTGTATGCGCTCTGTTGTGGCTTGTTCTCGAACTATCCGACGCTTTCCTTTACGGGGAAGTTACGGGTTTTCACAGTCGAACTCGACATCCTCCAAATGCAAGCCCCAAAGGCCTAAACCAATATCAGACAAACACCCAAGGGATACCTCCTTCGAATTCAGACGACCTACGTGAGATGATACTAGTAAAAACGGCTAAATAATTAAGCCCTTGTCCAACTCTGGATGTCCTCGCCAGTCTCGCTCCAAAACCACCGTTTATCCCATAACTGGCTTTGCTCAACCTATTGAGCACATACGAAAACTTATTTCGCTCCTAGAAAAGACCAAGATGTCATCCACCACGATCATCACGAACTTATTTAGGTACTCCCTGAACACCCTTCTCCTCAAATCAACAAAGTATGCGGGGGCGTTCGTCAAACCAAATGGCATCGCCAGCCACTCATAAAAACCATCCGGAGTCCTAAAGGCAGTCTTCTCTATACTATCCTCAGCCACTCTCAACTGACGAAACCCCGTGGCTAAGTCCAACTGCGAAAACACTGAGGCGCCAACCAACTGATCAAAGAGATCATCAATCCTCGGCAATGGGTGTCTATTCTTCTTTGTGAGTTTATTTAGTTTTCTTTAGCCTACACAAAGTCTGAGGGACCCATCCGCCTTCGTAGCAAAAACTACTGGAGCACCCCACTCCGATATACTTCGTCTTCTAAACCCCTTCTCAAGCAAATCGCCAACTTGCTTATGGAGTTCCCTCCTCCCACGAGGAGCCATGTGGCACACTGGCCAAGATACTGGTTTGGCATTATCTACCAGATATATTCGGAAGTCAATCTCCCACTCCGGAGGTAAGCCCTTCACCCCCTCAAACACATCCGAGTACTCCCGAACCACTCTAACAGATCGCAAACTCTCGACCGACGTGTCAAGCGATTCTAGATAACTTAGCATAACAGATTCCATGGGATTACAAGAGATCTCGAGAGTGTTACCCAAGCGGGTCATAAGCCTAACAACTCTCCCTTCAAAATCAAGAACGGCAACCCCACTGGATAACCAGTCCATGCCCAAAACTATCCCATAGCCCGTGAAGCCCAAAAAGCATCATATCTAAACTCAACGCTAAGTATAGAAACTTTCAAACCCAAACACATCATGGAGCCCCAATTGGGTTTGAAACAACTAAGGGATCATCTACTAAACTGGTGTCTAAGTGCAGTGTCTCAACTAACAATGATGAGATAAACGAACTCGATGTGTCAGAATCAAATAAAGTTCGAATCGGATAATAAAAAAATCCAAATTCCAACCTAGACGGTCCTATCCCCATCTGGTACCCTAGCCGTGAGGGAATACAACTACCCTCCAGGAGATTCCGTACCTTACCCTTGCCTCTTTGGACAATCCTAATAAGATGTCCTATTCCTCCAAAAGGATAACTACTAGCCCTCTTCTTCCCATTCTCCACTCGTAACCTCCCACCAATGAGGTTTCCTCCTTCATTAACCAAACAACTATTTGAGACTTCCTCCCATCGTCTATCCAATAGGTACCTACAAGTCCTCCTCCTTCTTGAACCAACTTCTAATCCGACTAATGTCTAAGTCCCTTGAAGTGGTTTTCCATTCTTATCTATCTTAGATAGATCATCTATACACGGAGGGGAAGCTCAAAACGAGAGAGGAAGCGATTCAAAACGGAGAATTTGAAAGATATAGATATGGCTATTGGGGATTATGCTTTTCTTTCAAAAACTTTTCTCTTAAAAGACATGTTTTTGAAAATACTCCTTTCAAAAATATTCTTAGAAAATAGTTTTTCTAAAAATTTTATCTGTTCTGGTAACCTTAAGCTCTGATACCACGTGTAACACCCCACACCCGCTACGGTCACTCACTAAGGGAATGCCATAACATCGGTGGAGTATTTTAAGTGAATATAGAACAGAAAAATTACAACAAGACAGATATAAGTAATACTTGAGAATTTAAAACATCATTTCATTCCAGTGGAAAGTAAAACATGTTTGGTTACACCAAAACCATAAATAAGAGTCAAGTACATAATATCCATCCTGATAAAAACAAAAGTACATAATCCCACTACATAACCTAATAGCCATAATAGAAAAGATAAACTGAGCTTTATATCCACGGTCCAAGCTCCAAAAGATAGATAAAGCAGTCTGATCCAAGCCCACTAGTGCTAGGCCCACTCTGAAAACCTGAGGGTTGGGAAAAAGATAAAGAAACAACGGGGTCAGACATAAGTCTGAGTGAGTCCTATAACCCTAACAATACAATCATTAAAGTAATTAGGGTATGATATAAACAAGGTACGGTACCTCTGGGGATAATGACTACACTAAGTAGCCAACTAAACACAGGATGTACTAAGATAACCGAAAAGACGCATTTATCCACCCAAGGATAATTACTAGATTGCACCACCCCAGATCTACCCACCCATGGGTAATTCCTATACTGCAACACACCAGTTCTACCCACCCAAGGGTAATTCCTACTTAAAGGTTGATCCCACTAAGTGTACTTAGTAATTTTACCCAGTAGTTTCTTGTACCCCTAGCTGACTACATAGGTGTCATCTGCCCCTATCTCCACTAGGTGTACCCACTACCCCCAAGCGATCGGCTCCCTACCGTAGATACCCGTGCTGGCCCCACAGTGGGGTGTATCACTCCCCAAAGTGGCAACCCGATAATCAATGGTGCACGGCTTATACCTACACGATGCAACAACGTCTTACCTACCAGCCCGGGTCCACACACGCATATGAAACCCGTTGGACTCGCGTTGCCACCGCTACCCCGTTTTGGCCTCTTATAGTCAAGCCCAATATGCGTGTCCCGTCCTCGACTTGGGTCGAGCCCACAAAGATACGTTTGGGATATTGGTTGAAATGGGCCCCCACAAGCTACCCACCTAAGCTTGTCATTTCTAGTGAATCCCACTTAACCCTTTAACCATGTCCACTTACATGTTATAAATTTTGGTTAAGTCTTTTAATCATATTTTAATTGCCACTCAAGGCCCCCACAAGCTACTACTTAAGCTTGTCATTTAATTATATTTCAATTGCCACTTAAGGCCCCCACAAGCTACTACTTAAGTTTGTCATTTAATTATTTTTCAATTGCCACTTAAGGCCCCCACAAGCTACTACTTAAGCTTGTCATTTAATTATATTTCATTTGCCACTTAAGGCACCCACTAGATTTCCGCATGCCACCCAAGGCACTTACTTGATTCCCTCATGCCACCCAAGGCACTTACTTAATTCCCACATGCCACCCAAGGCACTTACTTAACCCTTTAATCATGTTTAATTACATGTTCCACTTTGGTTAAGTATTCTAATCGTATTTTCTATTGCCACCCAAGGCAATCCCACTAGTTTCCTTATGCCACCCAAGGCACCCCCACTAGTTACTACATGCCACCCAAGGCACACACTTAACCCCTCATGCCCCTCTACATGCTAATTTGGTTAAGTGTTTCTTAATTAATTAAGATCGTAACCTTTGTAAAGACCTCTCACATTAGACTGTCTTTTATGGCAGCTGGATATGCCGGTTGGTTCCGGGCAGCCTTACACCATAACAGAGTCTAACCTTGTGTCTTTACACTTGTCACGTATTTAGTTTATGACTAAGACCTCTCACATTGGGCCGATCATTTGTAGCCGCTGGATTTGCCGGTCGGTTCCGGGCAGTCTTATGCTACAAAAGGGTCCAACCTCGTGTCTTAGTAGATTAATTACACCTAATTAATCACCCCCATAATTTGTATTAATTATCCCTAATAAATTACCAATATTTAAGAATATGGGTAGACCTAACTCAATAGGTAAATTCCCAATTCCATAATATGGGTAGACCTAACTTAATAGGTAAATTCCCAATTTCATAATATGGGTAGACCTAACTTAATAGGTAAATTCCCAATTATGTCCATCCACTTTACGGTATGTTTAATTATACCCACTTCACACAATTTTATGTGTTCATTAATTTTTACCCCATCGTCCCCACGTAAATACGTTAACATGACATACTTCAAAAGAGAAGATTCATCATACACATAATGGGTTCAACTTAGCATATCATTAGCATTACCATGGGTTTAAAAGGTGTCAACTTGTATATATGACCACAAACCCAACTTGCATAAATAACCAACCCAAACTTGCATGAATCACATATGTCATGAAGATGGTAACTTGCTTAATTGTTCATGTTATAGACTTATCATAAAGGTGTCAACTTGCATACAAGTCATAGGTCTAAAAGGGACGAACTCGCACATGTACTTATGTCATACATAAAGGCAAACTTGCATATGAACTTGCATCAATCTTGCATATGAACTTGCATCGTAACTTGCATATGAACTTGCATCACAACTTGCATATGAACTTGCATCATAACTTGCATATGAACTTGCATCATAACTTGCATATGACCAAACACTTAGCATGCATAAACCACAATACTTAGCATGCATAAAACAAAATACTTAGCATGCATAAAACCAAATACTTAGCATGCATAAAACCAAATACTTAGCGTGCATAAAACCAAATACATAGCATGCATAAAACCAATTACATAGCATGCATAAAACCAAATGCATAACTTGCATATTATGTTACATATAACTTGCATATACTCTCACATATAGTTTGCATAACATGTTACATATGCATAAATGTTCAACATAGTGTTTGGCATCATAAAACATGGCATTAAACTTGCATATAGCATAAAACTTGCAAGACACATAACCTACACTATACTAAACTTGCATAAACACATTGATCCACAAACATAGCCATCTCTTATCATATCCTACCATAATCAATTTAACAATTGATTATTAAAGCTATAGGAACTCACCACTAAGCTCCCATAAGCAAACCCTTGCCACCAATTACCCAAAAACTCTAGCCTTGGACATAAAGCTTGCAACTTGATGATGAATGCAAGCTAATGATTGCTTAAACAACTCAAAGATGCTTGTATGAACATGAAAGCCTTCATAGAAATAGTTTAGAAATAGGATGGAGGCTAGGGTTTTGAGTGGAGGCCATGATCATAGAAAATTTTGGCATAGTTTAGTTAGGAGATAGGACTTTGATCATTTAGGGCTAGCTTAGGGTCTTATTTATAGGATTAGGCAAGTGATTTAGGCCATTAGATTAACCCTAAATTAGATTAGGGCCATCAGATCTCGGAAGCTTCCAGAAACCAGCCCCAAAGCACAGCCCAAACACTAAAATGGTGCACCAGGCCAGAATCAGCCGACAGGGCAAGTCGACAGCCCTGTCGACTTGCCTGTCGACATGCCTAACGACATGGCAGTCGACAGCCCTGTCGACAGCCAAGTCGACTTGGCTGTGCGGGATTTTTCCTGCCTGGCCCCCATTTCTGCATGTTTCGAAATTCAAATTTCCCGAAAAACTTCTTTGGGCCATAACCGGGTCATACGGACTCCGATTTACAAAATTTCGGACTCTATTTCGCGTATTTTTCCGAGACGAACACAATGACGTAACCCGTTTTCCCCTGATTCTCACATCTGAGATTATTAATTCTGTAATTAGTGAATATCAGTGTTAACTGAAATTCGGGGTGTTACAGATCTAGCAGATTAGGCAATTTAGAGTATTAGCAGAACAGGCAATTCAATAGATTTAGCAGATTAAGCAATTCAGCAGATTTAACATTTCTTAAAAATTCTATTTACATATCTTGCCTAATCATAAATTAAGCCTAAACTTACATGCTCAAATCATGGTCATAATTCATAATACAATATATGCCCCCAAATTTTCGTTAAACTTTGCACAGTACAGAACACTCTCTAAAGGCCCCAAATCATGATATGAATTATGCCAAATTATAGACTTTAATGCCAATATCCAAAAATCCATATTTAGGTGCATTCACATTAGTAGTTATCCTATTTTAATATAGGCCTTTACGCCTAAGTTTAATATTCCTTTTTCAAGTCATGAGTCGTTATATAAAATATACCCAAAAATCTAGATCTTTAAATTATATCCTTTCAAAATCAGATCTTAATTTTTATATGTATTATGTCCCCAAGTTTCACGTCATGTCATATGTTATCATTCAATGAGTCCTCTTCTTCCAAATCACAGAGTATGCACAGATATAGATCTAATTTACAACATATATCCTTTTCTCAAATCAGTCACAGATCAGTCATGTCCAATTATGCATTATTCATTATTTACTCCAAAATTTAGCGTTCATGCATTAATTTCTTATGAGATTTGGCGTAGGCTCGTAGTAGCCTGGCTATAGAACAGAAAAAAGAAAGAGAATAGTCATAGAAAAACAAATCTAACAGATAAGAATATGCATAACCTCAGATTCAGATTTATAGCCATGTCAAGATCATAATTAAAGTTCATAACTGAAAATAACTGTACTCACAAAAAGGGAACAATTCTTGTATTCTGGAATTTGTATTCTGACACTGAATAGCTCTCATTTGGCGTAGACTATCGATTAGATTAGAAAAAAGTTGTTCTCTTTTAATTCTATTCAGATTGGAAGAAGATGCACTAGTTCTAGATTAGATTTCAGCAGAGTAGCGACGCCATTATATTATTTTAATTAGAATAGAGGCAGAGTATAGGCAGAATGAAATTGTGTGGAGAGAAAGTGAGGTTTGGGGGTGTTTTTATAGGAGAATAGGGTGATTTAGAGCCTTCAGATCAGTCCAGAAGTCATTAGAACCACCCAGCTCGAAGACAGGTCATCCAACCACTCAGAAGAAGACATGTCATCACAGAACACTCCAGAATTCTGTGCAGGATCAGTATGGGCGGATTTGGCAGGTGCGCCAGTGTATTTTTGTACTGGTGCACTTCACAAGTGCGCTAGTGTATTCTGGCTTGTTTCCGGTTTTTCTGCCTTACTTCCTTCATCCATATCTTCTTCATACGATATCCGTTTTATGCAAACTCGGACTCTAACTCAAGCAGAATTTCGAGACGAATGCAATGGCATATCCCGTTTACCTTAATTCTTCCCTTTAAATTAAGTATACTTTAATTTGTTACTTATACGTTTACAGAAAATATGGGGTGTTACAATATACGTGAATTATTTGAAAAGGCCGAGTTAATTCTCATTTCAAATAATTGATCGACGGTTAGAAGTCGAAAATATGAAGAGGTGCAAGACCGACGATCTTCACATCGAATGGATAGGTGCTACTGATGCTCACGATGGGAGTAGCTACCTTGAAGGGGGCTAAAGTGGTAGCCGTCCGGACGTACTTGTTGATTGTACAGATATGCGAGGTATAAGGTGCCTCCGGTTTCGTTCAGACCCAGAACGGACTTGTAAATGGATGTGTGTCTGACGTTGTATATTGACAACGTGGCATGCAGAGACGCTGTGATCAAAGCTTTTGTTGAAAAGCAGAGCTTTGTGGTTGATGATCAAAGCACGACTTTAAATAGCTAGCTTTGTGTTTAGCGTTGTTTAGCGAGCCTCACACCCCAGTATGCGCCATAAATGCGAGAGGACATCAGGGAGGACATGCGTTTCTTTCTAGCTAGGAGTGGTGCTTTGGGTTTTACAAGCCTGGGCATTTTACTTATGTGGATGATGGATTGCGAGGCGTCTCGGTTAGTTCGGTCTCTTCGGAGCCGATGGTCTGGTCGGGAAATAACCAGTTTACACCCCATAGGGTGGGGAAACTCTGTGTTCAAGCATTTTAATCCACTCCGTGTGGACCGGCCCTGACGATCCAAGGGTCACTCGAGCTCTAATCCTGAGACATGGTAGGCTAGATTGTCTCGAAGCAATAAGGACGATCCCTTGTCTTGGTTCATGACGAAAATTCAATTTCCAAATACGACATCGTGCGGTTTTGTTTGTATACCTATATACGGCGACATAGTGGTATGGGGCATTAATGTCGTCTATGATTGATACTTATGATTTGAAATTGTTTTTGAAACATATAAACACTAGTAATAATATCAAATGCTTTTGTTTTATTCGTATCAAGCATATTTTGGCCATTATAAGGTAAAACTCTATCCTCCGGTTTGCGTTGCATTGTGTGATGGGAACTGAGTCTTATAATGGCTTCATTTTTGTAAAATTCATTGCGATGTTTAAAAGATTTACTTGTTTAAAGCACTGGTAATCCAATGGAGAAAACCCGTTCCGCATTAGCGGCGTGGTCCTGTGATTGGCCATATTATAAAGTAAGTTAAGTAGATTTCTCATACCAATCCCATAACTGACTCATAGTTTGTTTCACTTGCAAACTCGGGTGCCCCTATTTCTATACGGGCAGCCTTGTATTCAGGTTTTAGCAGACTATTTCTGGATAGCTGGAGCTGAAGCTGGATTCTATCAATTCTTTCTTTTTATGATGTTCAGCTCCTATTGTACATATTATGTTTTGTTTCCGCTGTGGACATTTATGTAAAGATGAACTGTATTTTGTACTAAGTATGATCCTGTATACTGTGTAACTCTGATGATTATGTTTATCCTGTATTCTGTTGTACATTATCTGGTGTATTTAATTATTTCTGTTATGCTGTTATTTGCTTATGTGTTATATTCCAAAGATTACCCTTGCCACCGTGGAATGGGGTTTGGGGTCGTCACAACGTGGTATCAGAGCTTTGCTTAAGCTTAGTTCTGGAATATAACATATTAACGAACTCATTAGGAATAGAATCAGAAGTATTCTAGGGCGAGTAACTCACTACAGATAGGATCAGTAAGGTCCTAGTTTGAGTATAGCAGAATGAAATACACCCCAATAGACACATTTACATTCAAGTATATGTCTCTATGCTTTAAAATACCTTTTCTGTTGACCTGACACTTTGTCAGCAATTTGTAGACGCACTAGAAAATAAGTGGCAAAAACAAAAGAAATAATACATACCCAGATATAGAAGCTCTATTTAAGAAATATAGAAATCTGGGTGGAGTACCATTCTTGGGCGAAGAATCTATTACTAAAACACAAGCTTGGATTCGTTCTGCTGATAAAACTTTGAAGGTTTAAAGCTGAGAGATGACCGGAAAAGATTATTGGCATCTTGGGCACCCAAAGACGAAGATTTGTTCTGGTGGGATTTGATTATTAAGAATAATCCAGAAGGTAATATTACCTGGGATAGATTTAAAGAGATTTTTAGTGAAAGATTTATTCTTCCAGAAGCAACTGAGCGGTTATGTGATGAATTCTATTATCTGATACAAGGAGATATGACCATTCCGGAATATCATAAGAAATTCAATGAACTTTCTCATTTTGTCCCTTATCTAATTCAAAATATGAAGAGGAAGAATCTGAGATTTATTAACAGGCTCCAAAGAAAATACCAAAGTAGTAATGGGGCATGTGAAGCTTCCTTTTTCTAAAATGATATACATGGCTTATCAGTATGAAGATCTAGATAAGTGAGGTCTTTTGGTCGATGAAGAGGAATGCAGTTCTAGCAACAAATGGAAATTCGAAACTGATAGCCCAGAGACAAGTACACATCCTGAGGCCCGTATGACGTCTGGGGTCAGTAAGAAGCCTAAATTCAATAGGAAAAAGGTTAGGTCTGAGAAAGGACCAGTAACAACTGCCATATGCAATAACTGCAGGAATCCAAGGCATTTTAAAGGGAATTGTAAATCCTCGAAGAAAGAAAGAAATGTTGGGTCAAAATCCAATAACAAGTTTCAAGAGAACAGAAAGTGCAATCTTTGCCATTAGTCCAGTCATCTTACAAAGGCTTGCTAGCTATTCAGGAAATCTAAAGTGGCGCAGATAAATGAAGTAGCAGAAACTTCTGAACCCTCAGCTAGTCAAGCAAGGCCAGATGTTTTAGAAGGCAGGCTTACTGTCAAGAATATTCCAGTTAAAGTATTGTTTGGTACAGGCGCGTCGCGAAGCTTTGTTGCGAAGAATGCGGTTAAGAAACTGGATTTAAATTTGAGAAAGCTTAAAGAACCCATGACTGTCCATAATCCGATTGGGGGTTCCCTCGATCTTAGTTGTATTTGCGGAGTGCCTGTTTCTTTTTCCTGTTATCGATTCCCCCTTATCGCGATCGTCATGATTTTTACAGAATTTGATCTTATTCTGGGGATGGATTTGTTAACCAAATACGAAGCTGAGGTTAAATGCGCCGATAGAGTCGTAAAGGCGAAGATTAAATCAGGCAACTATATAACCATTCCATGTGAAGGGCCAAATTCTGATAGAAAAGACTTTTGGTCAGCTTTGGATGTCTCTCCTGCTCAATTAGAACCTGTTCCTGTCGTTACGGAGAATATTTCGGTCGACATTGAAAGTATTCCAGTTGTCAAGAACTTTGCGGATGTGTTTGAGGAAGTTGTTAGCTTGCCTCCGCGTAGAGAAATTGATTTCAAAATCTCTTTAGTTCCGAATGCAAGGCCAGTAGTTCGCGCTATTCGAAGAATGACCTTGAAGGAAAAAAGAAGAGTTAGACAGTCAAACTCGACAGCTTGTATGGAAAGGTCTGATCAGACCCGGTTTCTCTGATTGGGGAGCAGCAGTGGTATTTGTCCCAAAGTCAGACGGTACTCTCAGACTATGTGTGGATTATTGTGACTTGAATAAGCAGACATTGAAGAACAAATATCCATTGTCGTGGATTGATCATTTTTTGGATCGATTGAATAGTGCATAAGTATTTTCACGAATGGACCTAGCTATAGGTTTCCATCAGCTTCGTATTGCCGAAGAGTGTGTTCCTTTGACATCATTCAGAGGTCCAGATTTATTCTACGAGTGGTTAGTAATGACGTTCAGCTTATGTAACGCTCCAACATATTTTGTCGATCTAATGAACCGGGTATTCAGAGGAGTGTTGAATAAATTTGTTCTGGTTTTCATTGATGACATATTGATCTTCTCTAAGTCAGAAAGTGAGCATGAAAAACATTTGGAACAGGTGTTAGAGATTCTCAGAAAGAATGTTTTAAAAGCAAAATTTTCCAAATGTATATTCTGGCAAGAAGTCAAATTTCTTGGCCACGTTGTGTCAAAGGAAGGGATTTCAGTTGATCCCAGTAAAATCATTGCTATTCAGAATTGGAAAGAGCCACATACACCCACAGAAGTCCGAAGTTTTCTCGGATTGGCCAGTTATTATTGGAAGTTCGTTAAGAATTTTTCAAAGATATCCTGCCCCTTAACGAAGCTTACTAAGAAACATTCGAGATTTAACTGCACTCTCGAATGCGAGGCAGCTTTCCAAGAGCGGAAGTTAAAATTGATGATTGCTCCAGTGTTAACAATTATTGATGGCAACCAAGACATGAAAGTCTGGACCGATTCTTCTAAAGAAGGTCTTGGTGCAGTATTAATGCAAAGAGGTCAGGTAGTCGCTTATGCTGGCCGTCAGTTGAAACCACATGAAAAGAATTATGCAACTCACGATCTTGAATTGTTAGCCATCGTGTTTTCTATGAAAATTTGGAGACATTATCTATTGGGTGAGAAATTCGAATTATATACTGATCATCAATCATTGAAATATTTATTCACCTAGAAGGATCTGAATATGAGGCAGCAGCGTTGGTTAGAATTTGTTGCAGCGTATGAGCTTGATATTTTATATATTCCGGGGAAAGCTAATGTTGTGGATGACGCGCTCAGCAGGAAGAATGTGATCATCGCAAGTATTATCATTACACCATCGTTGATTGATAAAATAACTATTCTTCAGAAAGACGAAAGTTTTGTTAAAGAGATGATCAAAAGAATTCGAAAGGGCAAAGTCTCCGGTTTCCAAGTGGATAGCGCAGGAATTCTGAGATTGAAAGGAAGAATTTGTGTTCCCGACAATCTTGAGCTCAAACGAGAAGTAATGGACGAGAGTCACAATTCCAAACTGAGTATCCACCCAAGGGTTAGTAAAATGTATAAAGACCTCAAGCGAACTTTCTGGTGGAAGGCAATGAAAAAAGATATCTCTATATATGTAAGCAGGTGTTCCACCTGTCAGCAAGTCAAAAGCGATCAGCAGAAACTCACTGGATTGTTGCAACTATTGGAAATTCCAAGTGGAAAGTGGGAACAGATTTCTATGGATTTCATAGATGGTTTGCCCAGAACCAGGAAAGGAAATGACAGTATTTGGGTGACCGTAGATCGTTTCACGAAGACCGCCCATTTCATACCTGTTAGATTGAATAGAACTGCTCAGAGTCTGGCGTAGATTTATTTTAGTGAAATTGTTAAACTTCATGGAGTTCCCATAAGTATAGTTAGCGATCATGACCCGATTTTTGCTAGTAAATTATGGGAAGCATTCCAAGCAGAATTGGGAACGAAACTGAACTTGAGCACCGCTTATCATCCTCAAACAGATGGCCAAACTGATAGGGTGAACCGTATCCTTGAAGATTTATTACAGGCATGTGTTACTGATTTTGGCGGATCATGGGAAGACCATTTGCATTTGGCCGAGTTCTCATACAACAACAGCTACCAAGCGAGCCTGACAATGTCCCCATTCGAAGTATTGTATGGTAGACCATGCAGATCTCTTGCTTGTTGGGTTGAACCTAGTAATAGACTCATATTGGGACCCGATATGATTCGCGAAGCTGCGGACAAAGTCAATTTCGTTAAGAAACAATTACGCACTCAAAGCCGACAGAAGAGCTATACAGATAAGAGAAGAAGAGATATATCATTTATTGTTGGCAATTATGTGTATTTGAAGGTATCTCCGATGAGAGGAGTCATCCGGTTCGGTAAAACAGGGAAATTGGCACCCAAATTCATTAGTCCATTTCCTATTCTAGAACGAATTGGAACTCTCACTTATAGGGTTCAATTACTAGACTGGTTACCAGGAGTGCATGATGTGTTTCACGATTCTCAACTTCAAAAGCATGTTCATGATCCAGATTTGATCGTGGAAGAAGCAGCGCAATGGGATATAGAAATTACTCCAGAATTGGCTGTGAGAAGAGAGCCGCTAAAGATTATTGGCAAAGAAACAAAAGAGCCGAGGAACAAGAAGGTTCACTTAGTCAAAGTGCAATGGAGTGGAGATCCACGAGATTGTACTTGGGAAACAGAGGAGAGCATTAAGAAAGCCTATCCTAAGTGCAGGGTGGACATCTCTGATTGACTCTAGTGCAAGGTACATTTACCATATTTTACATTTCCATGTTGTTCTCTACTTTGTTGTTGTTTTCTTTTCATGGATGTATAATTTTTAATTATATAGTCTGAATGATTTTAAAAGAGTATATGAATTAATTAGTATACTTCTGAAAGATAAAAACAAATTGATTGTCGTTTGTGTTGTGTGATAATGGATTTGATTAATTAAATTATTAAAATGATAGTTAATTTAATCAATAAGAGAATGATGGTAAATTTATGCAATTAAATCAAGTATTGAATTGATTTAAGAATAGATAGAAATATATACATGTACATTTTATATGTTTGAACAGGTAAATGGATTAGCTGTTGAGTAAAGAATTTATTTGCATGCCCAAAAAATAGGTAAACCTTAATGAGTTGGTTGAGCAATTTTATTATTATATCAACCCCTATGAATGTCATTAGATGCGGAGTGCTGGTTGTTTTGTGTGTAATAATAAATGTCGCCATAGGATAGTAACAACTAATTTTGAACTACACTACATGGCATACTTCTTGGAGATAGGCATACTTCATCATATACCACATAAGCATTTGGAGCTTGTGTGACGAGGTTGAAGATTTACCATACGAGCGAGAGGCTCGTATGGCGATGAATGTATATGACAGGTTGAACTGATGACTGATATGGACTATATGAAATGTAACGGTAAATTGCAAGATTAATAAAAACCCCACACGGGTCTGGAGATGACAATAAACACGTCTCTCTGGTCATTAAGGCACAAAAACCAATTATAGGGTAATGAGAATTTATTCTCTGGAGTTATGATCTATACACACTCCCCTATGGACACCGGAATATATCACTATAAATATGGGCATGCTTATTAGGATTTATTGGGTACCTAATACGGCCCAATAAATTTCCAAACCCCTCCCCGTACAAAGGAGGTTATGGCGAAATTTTTCAAAAATTTAGGGTGTTAGCCAAATTTTTGAAGAATTTGAAAATTCTTAGAAACTAAAAAGTTGAAGAATGAAAGCCAGAATGAAAGTTGAGTTGGTTAATTAAACAACTTTCGACTTCGTTCCTTTTCGGGGCCAAAAAGATTTTATGTGGGGGAGATTATAACAACCCGGAAAATCAGAACCAATTTAAAAATTTTAATTTGGCTATTTTAGCGGATTTTAAATATTTAAAATAAATTATTTTAAATAATAACGACGAAAAATCTATTTTAATCAATGTTGGAAAATAAATATATTCATTTTAATTATAAACAAGACCTGAAATGGCGTGGCAGTTTCGAAATTTGAATTCAAACTTTGACTGACTGTACCGAGTGCAAAATAAAACGGATTTTAGTGAAACCAAAAATATTTAAATCTGTTTATGATTATCTTTCTAACGAATCTGAAAAATCAAAGTTTCATAGTGGGAATAAAAAGTTATGGCCAAATGAATTTTCAAAAAGGTCGCTATAGAGTTTATATAGCCGGTGAAAATGGACATTTTGCAAACGACCTCAGAATTCGACGAAACCACTTTTGTTGGATCCGGGATGTCAAATTATTGCTAGGTTTCAAATTCCATAATTTTTGAAGTTAATATGTGAGCATGGAAAAAGAAAATGAGTTTGGTTGATTTTAGTTAAATTGGATCGACCAGAAAATGCCATTTTTCAAACGGTCTCAGAATTCAATGAAACTAGTTTTGTTGGGACTGTATCGTCAAAACATAGCTAGATTTATTTTTCTGGAATTTTTGGGATCAATTTGTGGCCCCGGAAAATTGAAATGTACGTTCAAATCAAATATTGAATGTTTTATATTTTAATTTGAAGAAAAAACTGACTGAAACAGACGAATGGACCTACGAAACATATCCCATTTTGTTCGGAATGGGGGTATTTAGCTACGAATGACAGTCGTTGGGTTTGAAATGGAGTCCGTATGTGAAGAGGGGTATTTTCGGATTTAAAATAAATTAAATATTTAAATATAATGCTGACCAATCACATTCCTTCTCTCCCTTCCACGTTCACTCCAAAAACCCGATATCCCCTTAAGAACGAACGACGAAAATAGCCACCACCTTCTCTCCTCTTTTTCTTTTAATCCACTCATTAAAATCAAGAGCTCCTGTTGGGGTTTTTGTAAAGCATCAAGAGAGCTTTAAATCAAGATAGAGATTGGATTTTTTCATCGAGGATTCAAGGAGAATCGACGCCAGGAATTCTCGACGTTCGGACCGCCACCGCGTGTAACACCCCGAATTTTTGAATAATCGAATTAACTAAATTAAAGAATAATTAATCTCAGATTTGAGAATTAAGGGAAACGGGTTGCGCCATTGTGTTTGTCTCGGAATTCTAGTTGAGACAGAGTCTGAGTTTGCGTAAAGCGAATACCGGATGAAGGAGATATGGACGAATGAAATTAGGCGGAAGAATCAGAAAATATATATATATATATATTTGCACTGGCGCACATGGGAAGTGCACCGGTACAAATGTTGCACTGGCGCACCTGCCAAGTGCGCCCAGGCCGAGCAGAAAGCCTGCACAGCTTTCTGGTTCAATCTGGTCCATATTGTGACTCATTGCTGAGTCCTTTCTGACTCCTTGCTTAGTCATTAGGGCTGAGGTGTCACTCTATCCTGACTGAGTGGTTTTGATTAACCCTAAGATCATCCGACGGCTATAATTAAATTGAAATTCTATATAAACATGGGTAGGCTCAAACCCTTTAATCAAATAAAAATCTGAATCATGGCCGCCATGTTGTCATCTTGTAACCTAGAGTAGCCGCCACCAACTAGAGGGAAATCAAAGCTAATCAACTCAATTCTATTCAACTCTAATCTAAACAATAACGAATCTACTACAAAGGCGAGCTAAAACAATTTCAGGACTCATATTTCAGAACGCAAGACCTTCTTTTTGTGAGTTCGATT
Source organism: Allium sativum (assembly GCA_030737875.1). Taxonomy (NCBI): domain Eukaryota; kingdom Viridiplantae; phylum Streptophyta; class Magnoliopsida; order Asparagales; family Amaryllidaceae; genus Allium; species Allium sativum. The sequence goes on from CM060918.1 coordinate 514,245,381, forward strand.
TCTTTAATAAGATAATTAACAATTTAATTGGATTGAGCTATGATTTGGATTATATGGTTATGTTGTGAATCATTGATCATATGTTATTATCTATGTTGTAAATCTATGATGTTATTTCTATGTTGTAAAGCTATGATGTTATCAATTATGTTGTAAATCTATGTTAATTGTTGGCTTATGTACAATCAATTCATAATGATGTTTCATATGCTAGTTTGGTTATGTTGTTGGAACTAATTCATATGTTAAATCATATGTATGTATGCAAGTTTAGATGATAATTTAGATATGAATCATAGTCAAGTTAGTGAGAATCATATACAACTTTACATGTTTCATGACATCTATTTTATGTGTAAACCACATCTAAAGTTAGGCTATGACATGTGTGAGTTAGATGCAAGTTTATATCATAGTCTATGTTGTATAAATCACATATGCAAGTATATATATATATTGGAGTATGAATCATGTATTGTAAGTTTATGACTATTGCCTATGCAAGTTTACTCCATATGATTAGATCTATGACATCCATAGTTTATGCAAGTTTGTGACTATTGCCTATGCAAGTTTACAACTTATGATTAGATCTATGACATCCATAGTTTATGCAAGTTTGTAACTTTGGCCTATGCAAGTTTTTGGATGAAAAACCTTATTCACACATGCAAGTTCGCCCTTAAGTTTAGATCTAGTTTTTATTCTATGCATGTTGTGATGTTTTCTCTTTATTCCATAAGTTAGACTATTCGAGTATAATGTATATATTACGTTAAATGAACGAACGTACAACGTGGGGCAATGGGATAACATTAAAAGATTTAATATTGAGAATTGGCATAAATGCCTTAAATGTGATGTTAATTGGTATAATTTTATATACCATAAATAGATGGACATAATTGAGTCAATTATGGACATAGTTAAATTTGTAATTGATTGGCAATTTAAATAGGGAAATAAATTTAAATTGGGGGTAATTAATTAGGTGTAATTAATCGCCTAAGACACGAGGTTAGGCTCGTTTGTGGTGTAAGACTGCCCGGACCCGCCCGGCAAATATAGCTACCACAAATGCCAATCTAATGTGGGAGGTCTTAGGCATAAATTAAATGCGTAACAGTTGTAAAGACACGAGGTTAGGCTCGTTTGTGGTGTAAGATTGCCCGGACCCGCCTGCCAAATCCAGCTGCCACAAATGCTAGTCTAATGTGGGAGGTCTTTACAAGGTTACGGTCTTAATGAATTAAGAAACACTTAACCAGATAAACATGTAGTGGGACATGAGGGGGTTAAGTGGGTGCCTTGGGTGGCATGTGGAATTAAGGGGGTGCCTTGGGTGGCATTTGAAATACGATTAGATGCACGTAACCAAGATTGAAACATGTAAAAAGACATGATTAATAATGGGGTTAAGTGGGGAAAAACCTTAGAGGGGACCAAGCGTAGGTGGTAAGATTGTGTCATGCATTGGGGCCCTTTTCAAAACAATAACCCATTAATTATCTTTGTGGGCTCGACCCAAGTCGAGGACGGCACACGCGTACTGGATTTGATTGTAAGACGTCAAAACGGGTCAGCGGTGGCAATGCAAGTCCAACGGGTTCATATGCGTGTGTGGGCCCGGGCTGGTAGGTAAGACGTTGTTGCATCGTGTAGATATAAGCCATGCATTTTTGGTTGTATCGTGTTGCCACTTTAGGGAGTGATACACCCTACTGTGGGGCCAACACGGGTATTTACGAGTTAGGGAGCCGATCAAATGGGTGTAGTGGGTACACCTAGTGGAGATAGGGGCAGACGACACCTATGAAAGTAGCTAGGGGTACACTAAACTACCATTATCATTATTAAGTTTTGTAGGCGGGATCAACATTTAGGGTGACTAGTGGTGGTGCAGTGTAGTAATTATCTTATAACGATTAGGGGCGCCTTTAATGTTATCTTTGTTCGTCTTGTTTCCCTGTCATACCGAATTGTTCACAGTCATTTCCTTATTTTCCAGCTTATGCCTTAGCCTAGTTATTTTGATAATTATATTGTTAAAGTTATCGCACTCGCCAGACTTTATGTCTGACCCCTTTTTCTTTCCACCTCTTTTCTTCCTCCCCCCACCCCCTCCCCCCCTCCCCTCAGGTTTGCAAGGAGGGAATACTACAGCTTAGTGCCGATTTCTTTCCGTTGCTTGAAGAAAGTAGATGTATCGCTTGGGACTCTCTCATCTTTATGGCTTTGCTTATGCTCAGTGGGGATTTATGCATTTATGTTATTTAAGTATTTTCTTCTTTATGTACTTTGAAGTTTTTGGAAAAGACTACTGATCCTGTTGTAATAGGTTTTGGAAACTAGTTATGTAAACTCGTTTTGAGTTATGATGAAATAAAATAAGATTTATCTTTCGCTGTGTTGTTTTATTTATTTATTCTTGTAATTTATCTGTTCTATACAACAATAACGCTTCATGGACATTGATGCATTCCCTTTGTGAGTGACATTAATGGACGTGGGGTGTTACACGTGGTATCAGAGCTGAGGTTACAAGAACAGATAAAAAAGTTTTGAAGAGTGTTTTCAAAAGTATTATTTTCCAAGAAAGTATTTTCAAAAACTTGTTTCAAAGAAGGTAGTTTCAAGGAAAGTTTACTTAAAAGAGCATAATCCCCGCAAGCCATACATCTCTCTTTCGCTACCCTTGTTTTAAAATTCTTTCTTTTTCTTTTCAACATGTCTGGAGCATCTGAGATACTAGAGGGTGTTCATGTGCCCGGTTGGTTTCGTCAATATCTCGAGGCTAGGGCCGCTGCCGCGGGACCGGCCAACGTTCCTCCTCCCCCAGCTCCAGTCATTCCTCCACATGGAGATACTTTCTCAAAGATATGTAAAGACTTTCGTTCGATGGGTGGAAAATCTTTTAGTGGGACTGAAACGTTCATTGAAGCTAGACATTGGTTGAAAGAAGCGGAGGATCCGTTTGGCATTTTCGATTTGGACGATTGTAAGAAGGTCCAATTGGCTGCTTGGTTGATGAAGGACGAAGCTTCGTTTTGGTGGGAAGTCAATAATGGAGAGCGTCCGGTTAATACATGGCCAGATTTCAGGCGTTGGTTTGAGGCAAAGTTTCTCTCACGGGCTAAAGAGAATCTATACATGGAAAGGTTTTTGGCATTAAAGCAAGGGAATCTATCAGTGAAAAAATACGTCAACAAGTTCAATCAATTGGCAAGATTTGGCTTGGACTTGGTGAATACACCCGAAAAGAAGGCCCTGAGATTTGTTAAGGGTTTGAACGAGCCACTACATGGGTTAGCTATGACCCACATCCCTATGGGGGCCACCTTTGAGAAGCTAGTTGATATGGCGCTTATCATGAAGAGGAGAAAGGCGCCAATGCTAATAACGCACCTGAGAAGAAAGGGGATCAACAGAAACTGCAACAACAACAACAAAACAAGAAAGGTAGGAAGAACAATAATGGCAAAGGAAAGAAGAAGTGCTTTAATTGTGGGACACCAGGCCATCTGAATAAAGACTGTAGGAAAAAGAAGAAGACGGGTTGTTTCCACTGTGGAGAGGCAGGTCATCTAGTTAAGGACTGCCCAAGGAAACAGGGACAAGGTCAAAGAACTTCTGGAGGGCAGCTTCAGGCTCTCGTGGCAACGGGGCAGGCAAGGGAGCAGGTCCAGGCTCTCGCGGTCCCACCACTGTAAGAACGAGGTAGAAACATTTCTGTTGAGAGTTTAGTTTTTCTATTTGATCATCATGTCCGTACCTTATTCGATTCCGGCGCATCACATTCGTTTATCTCTACATCATTAGTTGAAACACTGCACTTAGACACTAGTCTTGTTGTGGATCCCATTGTAGTCTCAAATCCTATTGGTGGATCGGCTCATTTATCCATGTTTTGTAGGGATTTGAGATTGTCTATCTTAGGCGTTGGTTTTGAATGTAATGCTTTTGTGCTTGGTTTCATGGGCTATGGTTGATTTTAGGGATGGATTGGCTAGCCCGATATGGCGCCATCCTAGATTGTGAACGAAGGGTAGTAAAATTGTTGACTCCTAGTGGAAAGACCCTTGACATTTCTTGTGACCCTAGAGGACCGGTGATGCTTAGTTATCTCGAGTCACTTAACGCATCCAATGATGATTTATATTCTAATCGTAAGTCCGTGAATATGTTGATGTCTTCGATGAGGTGAGGGGTCTACCCACAAAACGTGAGATATACTTTCGTATTTATCTTGTAGACAATGCAAAACCAGTATCTCTGCCAGTACACCACATGGCTCCCCGTGAGAGGAAGGAACTCAATAAGCAAGTAGGGGAGTGGCTTGAGAAGGGGTTCATAAGACGTAGTATATCGGAGTGGGGTGCTCCAGTAGTATTTGCCACGAAGGTGGATGGGTCCCTTAGACTTTGTGTGGACTATAGAGAGCTTAATAAACTTACTAAGAAGAATAGGCTCCCACTGCCAAGGATTAACGATCTCTTCGATCAGTTAGTTGCCGCCTCAGTGTTTTCGCAGTTGGACTTAGCCATTTGTTTCCATCAGTTGAGAGTGGCTGAGGATAGCATAGACAAGACTGCCTTTAGGACTCAAGACGGTTTCTATGAATGGCTTGTGATGCCCTTCGGTTTGACAAATGCCCCCGCATACTTTGTTGACTTGATGAATAGGGTGTTTAGGGAGTACCTTAATAAATTCATAGTGGTCATTGTGGACGACATCTTGGTCTTTTCTAAGAGCGAGGAAGAGCATGCCCTACATCTTAGGGAAGTATTGGAGACCCTTCGAGCGCATAACCTTAAAGCTAAATTTTCTAAATGTCACTTTTGGAGGAAGGAAGTGCGATTCTTGGGGCACGTGGTTTCCAAAGAAGGGATAGCTATGGATCCCGCAAAGGAGGCGACCATCCAAAATTGGAAGGTCCCTAAAAATGCTACCGAGGTAAGGAGTTTCTTGGGGTTGGCAGGCTACTATAGGAAGTTTATCAAGGACATCACAAAAATATCAGCCCCATTAACACGCTTGACAAAGAAGAACCTAGTTTTTACGTGGGATGTAGATTGTGATGATGCGTTCCAACGATTAAAGAGAGCTTTGACCACAGCCCCAGTCTTATTTTTGCCATATGGGAGTAAGCCATTTACCGTTTATACCGATGCTTGTGGGACAGGACTAGGCGCAGTCTTAGTGCAAGAGGGAAGGGTAATAGCCTATGGAGGAAGGCAGTTGAGAGTACATGAGACGAGTTTACTTTTGGGCCGATATGAAGAAGGATGTTGCCGAGTTTGTCGCTAGATGCTTGGTGTGCTAACAAATAAAAGCAGAGCAAAAGAAACCTGGTGGGTTGCTTCACCCATTGGAGATCCCACAATGGAAGTGGGAGAGTGTCTCGATGGACTTTGTTGGCGGATTACCGAGATCGAGGAAGGGTAATATGGGGATTTGGGTCATGGTAGACAGACTTACTAAGAGCGCCCATTTCATTCCCGTGAAGAGTAAGAGGAATGCTCCATGGTTAGCCTCCGTATACATTCAAGAGATAGTTCATTTGCACGGTGTTCCTTCTAGCATAGTGAGCGATCGCGATCCTATCTTTACTAGCGCGTTTTGGAAGAGCTCGCAAGAGGCGGTAGGGACTCAGTTATGTTTGAGCACCGCATATCATCCTCAGACGGACGGCCAGACCGAGAGGGTGAATCATATTCTAGAGGACCTTTTAAGGCTATGTGTTTTAGACTTCGGAGGTACATGGGAGGAGCATCTTCCTTAGGTGGAGTTCGCCTATAATAATAGCTTTCATTCTAGCATTGGCACGACACCTTTCGAGGCTCCTTTTGGATGGCCGTGTCGTTCGCCTACATGTTGGTGGGAATCTACGGATAAGATCTTACTTGGGACCGATATGATTAGAGAGACTTCGGAAAAGATCGATTTGATTCGAAGGAGGATGAAGACGACGCAAGATAGGCGGAAATCTTATGCGGACAAGAGGAGGACAGATCTTGAGTTTGACATTGGGGACATAGTCTTTATCAAGGTGTCTCCATTACGGATTGTTGTTCACTTTGGGTCCGTTGGGAAGTTAGCACTAAGGTTCGTAGGGCCGTTTCCTATTAAGGAGAGGATTGGACAGATGGCGTATAGAGTGGAGTTGCCTGAGAGACTTAGTGGTGTACATGACGTATTCCATGTATCACATTTGAGGAAGTGCTTGCACGAGACTGCGGAAGTGGTAGAGCCGAGTTTGCTTAGAGAGGTGGAGGTAGAGCGTGATGCGACGATTCGACGAGCTCCTACGTGCATTCTTGTGTCGGAGATTAATAAGTTGAGGAATCGAGAGGTCAAGCTAGTCAAAGTGCAATGGGGAAATGAAGAGAGCAACGCTACTTGGGAGACGGAAGGGAAGATGCATTCATTGTACCCTTTTCTTTTCGAGGGTATGTCTTTTAGTTTCTCCTTTATCGCTTAGCTTGTACTTGTTTTATCCTTAGTATGTCCTTTCGCTAGTATCTTTGACCTTTAGATAGGGTAGTCCTATGGTTGAAACATGTGTTTGAGACAAGTTATGTATGATGGATGCATGTGGATGCAAGTGTTTGCTAGTGGTTGCTCGTGGATGCATATACGCACACTTTAGGCACTAAGATCGGCTCAGTCACTTTCATATTGCATATTGTATATAAAAGGATGTATTTAGTAAAATGAATGTACATCGAATGTGTGTATCATATGGATGTTGCATTTAAATGGATGGTTGTGCACACATGTAGTAATGAATGTATAGGATTCTTTGCATGCATGATGGATACATGGCACTATCATTATTTGCATTAAGGAGGTCGACTGAATCAGTTGACCGCCTGATTTAGCATTAGTATACGGACATATACAAGGACTATGCATATGTACATGAGAAGCATTAGAAATCTTTTAAGGACCATGGTTGCTAGTGGTTGATGGTTGATTAGATGGATGATTGGATGGTAGGATACGTTCTTCTTGACATAAGATTACGAAATCCTTTAAGTAGGGGAGAATGTAACACCCCGAATTTTTGAATAATCGAATTAAATAAATTAAAGAATAATTAATCTAAGATGTGAGAATTAAGGGAAACGGGTTGTTCCATTGTGTTCGTCTCGGAATTCTGGTTGAGATAGAGTCCGAGTTTGCGTAAAACAGATACCGGATGAAGGAGATATGGACTGTAATGACCTGCATTTTCCAGGGGTACAATTAATTTATTTAATTGTTTAAAATAGTGATATAGGAAATTTAATCGTCGTTAATTAAATTATAGTGAATATTTAATTAAATTAAATAATAGAATAATATATTTAATTTAGAAATAATCAAAAATATTGGAAATCACAATATTATGTGAACGTGGTCATCCCTAAGATGTAATTCAGCTTAGAGTTGAATTATATTGACGAATATATTCAATCGACGACAGTTTGAACGTATAATTATATTATAATTAAAATCGAGCTTGAAATGGCGCTGCAGTTCGCGATTTGGCGATTTGAACTTCAACTGAATGTACAGGATTCGTTTTAAGCCGGATTTCGGTGAAACAAGAAATGTGTGGAGCTGGTGGAGTATATCTTCCTAGTGGAAGAGAAAAATCGGGATTTCGTCGTGTAGATTTTGATTTATGTCCAAATCAAATTTCAGAAAAGTCGCTGTGGAATTCCTTTATAATTTGCAATGCTTTATTTATGTTATAAACGGATTTTCGATATAAATTGAATATCGAGATAATCTGGAATCTGAAATATCAAACTGTAAATTCTGATATGATATTCTGGAGCTATACGATATCATATGTGGATATATACGATAATATTAATTTATTAATATTTAATTTAATTGTATTTAAATATATTTATATATTTAAATGGGTCATTCAGAGCATTAAAAATAGCCACTTTTGCAAACGAAGTCGGAATTCGACGAAACTAATTTTGTTGGATCCGCAATGTTAAATTATTGCTAAATGTCAGTTTCCGTGATTTTTAGAGTCACTATGTGGCCGTACGGATTTTTAGAGTGAGAAACAGTCAGTATTTTGACAGCTAAAAATACGTTGTGTGAGTATACGAAGTCAGAATTCGATGAAACCAGTTTCGTTGGGACCGTAATGTCGAACTGAAGGTGCATGTCAATTTTCGTGATTTGTGGATATCGTATGTGATCGCAGTAATTTTTAAACAGAAATGAAAGTAGAGGTCCAAGTGAAATGAATACAATAATCAAATATATAAAATAAATATCTAAATTTTCCACTATAAAAACCCCTTAACTATTTTCTTCTAACCTAATTTCATCCCTCAGTCAACGAATTAAATCCGCCGTCAGTTCTTCGTTGCTTTCAGGAAATCATCCTCTTTCAAAAATCATAACAATTCATATAAAATCCTATAAATCTACATATGTATATAATTGTATCCATACGAGTAGCCTCTTCAATCTGGTATAGGGTTTGATGCATTTGGCGATAATTTTGATCGCTCGAATTTTAGACAGCAACCCTAGGGTTGGGTCGTTGCGAAATCAAGGGCAACGAGGAGGATAGTGGGATGATCAGCGTGGTCGGGCGCTCGTTTGGTGAACTTTTTGGAGGATTCGGTTATGGTAGATGTCGCAGGTTTTGCGGTTGGTCACACTGTCGACGCGGTTTCTAGGTGTGGCGCGAGCGGGGTGTTAGGGCAAAGAGGTGAATGAGACTTTGAAGGAGATCATGGTGCTAATTTCTGTGTTGAACTTCACTGAGCAGAGAAGGAGTGGTGGAGGAAGTAAGAATCGTGAATGGCAAAGGGGAATACTGGGTTCGGTATTTCAGTTTTGGGGAAGAAGCTCAAACACGGGTCTGGGCCTTTGAATGTGTTGATGGGCCGGGGGAAAAGTGGAGTTAAGGCCCAATACCAATTAGCTAAGTTTTATTTTAAAATAAAGTGTGTATTTACTAAGTTTTATCATGACTTATTCGTATGAAATCAGAATCACGAACCGTCAGTCACGTTGGGATCGTATTGTAACACCCCACTCCCGCTATGATCACTCACTAAGGGAATGCCATAGCATCGGTGGAGTATTTTAGTGAATATAGAACAGAAAAATTACAACAAGACAGATATAAACAGTACTTGAAATTTTAAAACATCATCTCATAACAGCGGAAGTAAAACATGTCTGGTTACATCATAAAACCATAATAAAGGTCAAGTACAATATCCATCAAAATAAAGGAATACATAATCCCACTCTCATACAATAGCCAAAACAAAAGAAAAGATAACTGGATAACTGGAGCTTTACATCTATCCAAGCTCCTCAAGACTGGAACAGCAATCCGATCAAGCTCCACTACTGCTAGGATCCACCACAGGACCTGAGGGTTGGGAAAAAAGATAAAAACAACGGGGTCAGACATAAGTCTGAGCGAGTCCTATAACTTTAACAATACAATCGTTAAAGTAACCAGAGAAGATATGAACTGATATACGGTAACATATAGGGATAAATGGGTACCCTAAGCAGTCAACTGAACTAAGATAAAGGATAAAGACGCATCTACCCTCCCTAAGGTAAATTACTAAACTGCACCACACCAGTCGTTTCTAACCTAAAGGTTGATCCCACCCAAGGACTTATAAAATTAACTAAATAGTGCTTGCGTACCCCTAGGTGACCAAGTAGGCGCCACGGGGCCCTACAATCCACTAGGTGTACACACTACTTCCCCATTCGATCGGCTCCCTAACGTAGATACCCGTGCTGGCCCCACCGTGGGATGTATCATTCCCCAATGTGGCAACCTGATAAAACTAACGGTGCACGGCTTATATCTACATGATGCAACAACGGCTTACCTACCAGCCCGGGCCCACTCACGCATATGAAGCCCGTTGGACTTGCGTTGCCACCGCTAACCCGTTTGCCTCTTACAGTCAAGCCCAGTATGCGTGTCCCGTCCTCGACATGGGTCGAGCCCACAAAGATACGTATGGGTTACTGGTTGAAATGGGCCTCCACAAGCTACCCACCTAAGCTTGTCTCTTTTTCTAGTGTATCCCACTTAACCCTTTAATCATGTTTTAATTACATGTTTCATTTCGGTTAAGTATTCTAATCGTATTTTCTATTGCCACCCAAGGCACCCACTAGATTTTCTCATGCCACCCAAGGCACCCACTTAACCCCTCATGTCCCTCTACATACTAATGTGGTTAAGTGTTTCTTAATTGATTAATTAAGAACGTAACCTTTGTAAAGACCTCTCACATTAGACTGTCTTTTATGACCGCTGGTTAAGCCGGTTGGGTCCGGGCAGCCTTATGTCATAACAGAGTCTAACCTCGTGTCTTTACATTAATTACGTATTTAGTTTGTGCCTAAGACCTCTCACATTGGGCTAACATTTGTAGCAACTGGTTAAGCCGGTTGGGTCCGGGCAGTTTTACGCTACAACTGAGTCCAACCTCGTGTCTTAGTCAATTAATTACACCTAATTAATCACCCTCATAATTTTATATTAATTATCCCTAATTAATCAAGTTTTCTTAACATGGGTAGACCTAACTTAATAGGTAAATTCCCATGGGGTAGACCTAACTCAATAGGTAAATTCCCAACACATAGTATGGGTACACCTAACCAAATAGGCAAATTCCCATACTATGTTTATTACTTTTGTGTTATGCATAATTATATTAATTTCACACAATCTTATTAACTTATGCATTTAATTACCCCATCGTTCCCACGTAATTTCGTTCATGATATAACACATATAAAAGGTGTCAACTTGCATATGAATGAACATGTTTCAAAGGTGCCATCTTGCATATTAACAAACACATAACTTGCATATGAACTTGCATAACATGTCACATAACTTGCATATAATAGGTCACATAACTTACATATTCATTTTTGCATAACAAACTTGCATATTAGCTTATAGACTTGCATAGTGTGTCATCATGAACTTGCATATTTACATACATGTAACTTGCACATAAATAAACATGTAACTTGCATATTTACATACATGTAACTTGCATATTAACCAACATGTAACTTGCATACTAACAAACATGTAACTTGCATATTTACATACATGTAACTTGCATACTAACAAACATGTAACTTGCATATTAACAAACATGTAACTTGCATATTAACAAACATGTAACTTGCATATTAACAAACATGTAACTTGCATATTAACAAACATGTAACTTGCATAGCATATCACTATGAACTTGCATAACATGCATATGATTACATAGCCCACAACTTGCATATTTAGCATCATGCATAACATACATCATATTAAACTTGCATAAACTTACATACTCAACATGCATAAACATAAGATTAATGCTAACATCATATCATATGATTTCAAAGCTCATTAACCCACATACAAAACCATAAATCTCATCACATCTCATCTAATTAGTTTACCAAAAGATCATCAAAGTGATAGAAACTCACAACTAGCAATTTTGCACACCAAATGAAGAAGATTAAGATGCTAAGAAGAGATTAGAGGTTGATTAGAGAGTGATTAGCATGCAACCCTCTTCATTGATTTGTGGAGGCCATGATCAAGTTGCATTTTGCCATAGTTTAATTACAAGGTTTAATTATGAATGAATTAGGGTAGGGTTGGGGTCTTATTTATAGGATTAGAAAGTGTTTTAGGCCCTTAGATTAACCCTAGATTAGATTAGGACCCTTAGATTTAGGAACCCTCTAGAACATAGCCCAAGACTCAGCCAAGACCAAACCTGGTGCACCCAGACCAGCAGGGCCGACACCCTGTGTCGACACCCCTGTCGACAGGGCTGTCGACACCCCTGTCGACACCCCTGTCGACATGGCTGTCGACACGGGGCTAGGCGGGAATTTTTCCCCCCTTTCCTCTTTTGGCTCCAAACTTGTTTTTCAAATCTGCTTTTTAAATTTAAACTTCCTAAAACTTCTTTGGGCCATAACCGGGCCATACGGACTCCGATTCTCGAAAACTCGGACTCTATTTCGCGTATTTTTCCGAGACGAACGCAATGACGCAGCCCGTTTCCCCTGGTTCTTCCATCTGAGATTAATTATACTTTAATTACTAACTATTAGTGTTAATTGAAATTCGGGGTGTTACATTCTCCCCTACTTAAAGGATTTCGTCCTCGAAATCTCTAAGTTAAGAAGAACGTATCCTACCAACCAAACAACCATCTACTAAACCATCAACCACAAGCAACCATTATCCTTAGAAACTTCTAATGATGCATGAACATATGCAGAAAGTGTGTGTATATGTCCGTATACTAATGCAAAATCAGGCGGTCTACTGATTCAGTCGACCTCCTTAGTGCAAACCATGATAGTGCCATGCATCCAATATGTATGCGAAACCCTATTGACACATACAAATTTCTACATGTGTGCACAACCATATACAAAAATGCATCATCCATATGATAACACAGCCATGATACATCCATCAATCTAACTACCACATCCATTTATGCAATATGCAACATGAAGTGACTGAGCCGATCTAGTGCCTAATGTGTGTGTATATGCATCCACGAGCAACCACTAGCAAACAATTGCATCCATATGCATCCATCAACCATAACATGTTTCAAACACATGTTTCAACCATAGGTTTTACCCTATCTAAAGGTCATAGGTACTAGCGAGAGGATATACTAAAGATAAGATAAGTACTAGACAAGCAATAAAGGAGAAGTTAAAAGACATACTCTCAAAAAGAAATGGATACAAAGAACGCATCTTTGCTTCCGTCTCCCAAGTAGCATTGCTTTCGTCATCTCCCCATTGCACTTTAACTAGCTGAACTTCTCTGTTCCTCAACTTCCTAGTTTCTGACCCAAGGATGCGAGTAGGAGCTCGTCGAATTGTCGCATCACGCTCTACCTCTATATCTCTAAGCAAGCTCGGCTCTACCACCTCTGCGGTCTCATGTAAGCACTTCCTCAGATGTGATACATGGAATACATCATGAACACCACTAAGTCTGTCGGGCAACTCCACCCTATATGCCATCCGTCCAATCCTTTCCTTAATAGGAAATGGCCCAACAAACCTCGGTGCTAACTTCCCAACGGACCCAAAGCGAACAACATTTCTTAATGGAGATACTTTGACAAAAACCATGTCCCCAACCTCAAACTCAAGATCCGTCCTTCTCCGATCCGCATATGATTTCTGTCTATCTTGCGCTGCTTTCATCCTTCTTCGAATTAAATCAATCTTCTCTGAAGTCTCTCTAACCATATCCGGCCCAAGCAAGATCTTATCCGTAGATTCCCACCAACATGTAGGAGATCGACAAGGCCTTCCATAAAGAGCTTCGAAAGGAGCCATACCAATACTGGACTGAAAGCTGTTATTATATGCGAATTCTACCAAAGGAAGATGTTCTTCCCATGTACCTCCAAAATCCAAGATACACAGCCTCAAGAGATCTTCTAAGATACGGTTCACCCTCTCAGTCTGACCGTCCGTCTTAGGATGATATGCGGTGCTCAAACACAACTGAGTCCCTACCGCCTCTTGCAAACTTCTCCAAAACTCACTAGTGAAGATAGGATCTCGATCACTCACAATGCTGGATGGTACGCCATGCAATCTAACAATCTCTCTAACATAGACTGAAGCAAGCCATGGAGCGGTCCTCTTACTCTTCACGGGTATAAAATGGGCACTCTTGGTAAGTCTGTCCACCACAACCCAAATTCCCGTATTGCCCTTCCTCGATCTTGGTAACCCGTCGATGAAATCCATCGAGACACTATCCCACTTCCATTGCGGAACTTCCAATGGGTGTAGCAACCCACCGGGTTTCCTTTGCTCCGCTTTAACTTGCTGGCATACTAAGCATCTAGCCACATACTCGGCCACATCTTTCTTCATACCGGCCCAGAAGAAAACTCTCTTCATATCTTGGTACATTTTGTCTCCACCTGGATGAATAGTCATTCTTGAACGATGTGCATCTTCCAAAATAGCCTTCTTCAAACCCTCATCTTGCGGTATACAAAGCCTACCGTCTCTATGCAACCATCCCTTATCATCTATGGTGTATCTACCCAAATGGCTGGACGACTCCCCCCTCATAAGCTTCTCCACCAACTCAACCAACTGTGGGTCGTCTCGCTGAGCCTCGCCAATCCGTCTCAAAAGAGTAGGTCTAACCTCCAAGGATGCCAACAACCCAGGTACAAAATCAACAGAAGGTCTGAAGTCGAACAAAGAAAGAAACTCCAAGCTTCGCCGTTCCACGAACAATGGACTCAAAGATAGCCTTTTCCTACTCAAGGCGTCCGCCACCACATTACCCTTGCCAGGGGTATATGCTATCTCGAAATCATAGGATGCTAAGAACTCCATCCACCTTTGCTGTCTTAAGTTTAAATCTTTCTGAGAGAATAAGTACTTCAATGATTTATGGTCGGTGAACAACTCGAATCTCTCCCCAAGAAGATAATGGCGCCAAGACTTAAGTGCGAAAACAATCGCGGCCAACTCTAGATCATGGGTAGGGTAATTCTTCTCATGCACTCTCAATTGCCTCCCTCCATAAGCTATTACCCTTCCCTCCTGCATCAAGACTGCGCCTAATCCTGTTCCACAAGCATCGGTATAAACAACAAACGGCTTACTCCCATCTGGAAGCACTAAAACTGGAGCGGTGGTCAAAGCTCTCTTTAACCGTCGGAAAGCATCATCACAATCTACATCCCATGAGAAAACCAGATTCTTCTTCGTCAAGCGGGTTAATGGGGCTGATATCTTCGCGAAGTCTTTGATGAACTTCCTATAATATCCTGCCAACCCCAAGAAACTTCTTACCTCGGTAGCATTTCTAGGAACTTTCCAATCCTGGATAGATACTATCTTTGCGGGATCCACAGCTATCCCTTCCTTAGAGACCACATGCCCTAAGAATCGCACCTCTCTTCTCCAAAAATGACATTTAGAGAATTTAGCTTTAAGACTATGCGCTCGAAGAGTCTCCAACACTTCCTTGAGATGTAAGGCATGCTCTTCTTCACTCTTGGAAAAGACCAAGATGTCATCAACAAAAACTACTACAAACTTATTCAGATACTCTCTGAACACTCTACTCATGAGATCAACAAAGTATGCAGGGGCGTTTGTCAACCCAAATGGCATCACTAGCCACTCATAAAAACCATCTGGAGTCCGGAAAGCAGTCTTCTCTATACTGTCCTCCGCCACTCTCAACTGATGAAACCCTGTAGCTAAGTCCATCTGCGAAAATACTGACGCGCCAACCAACTGATCAAAGAGATCATCTATCCTTGGTAATGGGTGTCTATTCTTCTTCGTGAGCTTATTAAGTTCTCTATAATCCACACAAAGTCTGAGGGACCCATCTGCCTTCGTGGCAAACACTACTGGAGCTCCCCACTCCGATATACTTCGCCTTATGAACCCCTTCTCAAGCAACTCCCCTACTTGCTTATGAAGTTCTCTTCTCTCACGAGGAGCCATGTGGCGTACTGGCAAAGACACTGGTTTGGCATTATCCACCAAATAAATTCGGAAATCTATCTCCCGCTTCGGAGGCAAACCCTTTACTTCTTCAAACACATCCGGATATTCCCGGACTACTCTGACAGAACGCAAACTCTCGACCGAAGCATCGAGCGATTCAAGATAACTTAGCAAAACAGATTCCATGGGATTACAAGAGATCTCGAGAGTATTACCCAAGCGGGTCATAAGCCTGACAACTCTCCTTTCACAATCAAGAACGGCACCATTACTGGATAACCAGTCCATGCCCAAAATCAACCCATAGCCCGTGAAGCCCAATACAAAAGCATCACATCTAAACTCAACGCTAAGTATAGAAATCTTCAAACCCAAACATATCATAGACAGATATATAGAGCCCCCAATTGGGTTTGAAACAACCAAGGGATCATCAACTAGACTGGTGTCTAAGTGCAGTGACTCAACTAACGATGATGAGATAAAAGAATGCGATGCGCCAGAGTCAAACAAAGTACGAACTGGATGATCAAACAGAAAAACCAGACTTTCAACGGAAATAGTTCTACCTCTCTGCTGAATCGGTGGAACTGAGAGAACCTGAACTTGCCCCCCTGACTGAGGTGGTGCTATAAGAGCTTGCACCTGACCTCCTGAGGTAGACCCCGTCTTCTGCCCCTTCTTTGGGCAGTTTTTCACAAGATGCCCTGCTTCACCACAATGAAAGCAACCGGTCTTCTTCTTTTTGCGACAATCCTTACTGAGGTGTCCTGGTGTTCCACAATTGAAGCACTTCTTCTTCGTCTTCTTTTTGTCACCATTGCCCTTTCCGCCCTTGCCTTGTTGTTGTTGTTGTTGTTGCGGTTTCTTCTGATCCCCCTTTTTCTCTGGTGCCTTAGAATTCTTATCATCCTCATGCATAAGTGCCATGTAGACAAGTTTCTCAAAGGTGGCCCCCATAGGAATGTGAGTCATAGCTATTCCTTGCAATGGTTCGTTCAAGCCTCTAACGAACCTCAAAGCCTTCTTCTCCGGTGTATTCACCCACTCTATGCCAAATCTCGCTAATTGATTGAATTTGTTGACATATTCTTTCACCGTGAGATTCCCTTGCTTCAAATTCAAGAACTTCTCCATAAACAGATTCTCTTCCGCCCTTGAGAGAAACTTAGCCCCAAACCTTTGCTTAAAATCTGCCCAAGAGTCAACCGGGCGTTCTCCATTAGTGACCTCCCACCAGAACGAGGCCTCTCCCTTCATTAACCAAGCCGCCAACTTGACTTTCTTTCCCTCTTCCACTTCAAAGATATCTAGCAACTCTTCCACTTCCTTAAGCCAATCTCTAGCCTCTACGAAAGTCTCTGAACCTAGAAAAGGTTTTCCTCCTATAGCCTTGAACTCCTTGCAAACCTTAGCAAAATTATCCACTCTAGGCTGAGGAGGAGGAGCGGTTGTCTCTGGTGTAGTAGCATTGGCTGGACCCGCAGCCGCGGCCCTAGCCTCTTGCAACCTCCTATACCATAGTGGTATAACTAAACCCTCCGGGATGTTAAGATCCTCAGCCATGCTGAAACGAAAGAGGAAAGATTCAAAAAGGAGATTCCGAAAGATAAAGATATGGCTATTGGGGATTATGCTTTTCTTTTTCAAAAACTTTTTCTCTTAGAAGACATGCTTTTGAAAATACTTTCTTCGAAAATACTCTTAGAAAATAGTTTTTCTCAAAAATTTTATCTGTTCCGGTAACCTTAAGCTCTGATACCACGTGTAACACCCCACTCCCGCTATGATCACTCACTAAGGGAATGCCATAGCATCGGTGGAGTATTTTAGTGAATATAGAACAGAAAAATTACAACAAGACAGATATAAACAGTACTTGAAATTTTAAAACATCATCTCATAACAGCGGAAGTAAAACATGTCTGGTTACATCATAAAACCATAATAAAGGTCAAGTACAATATCCATCAAAATAAAGGAATACATAATCCCACTCTCATACAATAGCCAAAACAAAAGAAAAGATAACTGGATAACTGGAGCTTTACATCTATCCAAGCTCCTCAAGACTGGAACAGCAATCCGATCAAGCTCCACTACTGCTAGGATCCACCACAGGACCTGAGGGTTGGGAAAAAAGATAAAAACAACGGGGTCAGACATAAGTCTGAGCGAGTCCTATAACTTTAACAATACAATCGTTAAAGTAACCAGAGAAGATATGAACTGATATACGGTAACATATAGGGATAAATGGGTACCCTAAGCAGTCAACTGAACTAAGATAAAGGATAAAGACGCATCTACCCTCCCTAAGGTAAATTACTAAACTGCACCACACCAGTCGTTTCTAACCTAAAGGTTGATCCCACCCAAGGACTTATAAAATTAACTAAATAGTGCTTGCGTACCCCTAGGTGACCAAGTAGGCGCCACGGGGCCCTACAATCCACTAGGTGTACACACTACTTCCCCATTCGATCGGCTCCCTAACGTAGATACCCGTGCTGGCCCCACCGTGGGATGTATCATTCCCCAATGTGGCAACCTGATAAAACTAACGGTGCACGGCTTATATCTACATGATGCAACAACGGCTTACCTACCAGCCCGGGCCCACTCACGCATATGAAGCCCGTTGGACTTGCGTTGCCACCGCTAACCCGTTTGCCTCTTACAGTCAAGCCCAGTATGCGTGTCCCGTCCTCGACATGGGTCGAGCCCACAAAGATACGTATGGGTTACTGGTTGAAATGGGCCTCCACAAGCTACCCACCTAAGCTTGTCTCTTTTTCTAGTGTATCCCACTTAACCCTTTAATCATGTTTTAATTACATGTTTCATTTCGGTTAAGTATTCTAATCGTATTTTCTATTGCCACCCAAGGCACCCACTAGATTTTCTCATGCCACCCAAGGCACCCACTTAACCCCTCATGTCCCTCTACATACTAATGTGGTTAAGTGTTTCTTAATTGATTAATTAAGAACGTAACCTTTGTAAAGACCTCTCACATTAGACTGTCTTTTATGACCGCTGGTTAAGCCGGTTGGGTCCGGGCAGCCTTATGTCATAACAGAGTCTAACCTCGTGTCTTTACATTAATTACGTATTTAGTTTGTGCCTAAGACCTCTCACATTGGGCTAACATTTGTAGCAACTGGTTAAGCCGGTTGGGTCCGGGCAGTTTTACGCTACAACTGAGTCCAACCTCGTGTCTTAGTCAATTAATTACACCTAATTAATCACCCTCATAATTTTATATTAATTATCCCTAATTAATCAAGTTTTCTTAACATGGGTAGACCTAACTTAATAGGTAAATTCCCATGGGGTAGACCTAACTCAATAGGTAAATTCCCAACACATAGTATGGGTACACCTAACCAAATAGGCAAATTCCCATACTATGTTTATTACTTTTGTGTTATGCATAATTATATTAATTTCACACAATCTTATTAACTTATGCATTTAATTACCCCATCGTTCCCACGTAATTTCGTTCATGATATAACACATATAAAAGGTGTCAACTTGCATATGAATGAACATGTTTCAAAGGTGCCATCTTGCATATTAACAAACACATAACTTGCATATGAACTTGCATAACATGTCACATAACTTGCATATAATAGGTCACATAACTTACATATTCATTTTTGCATAACAAACTTGCATATTAGCTTATAGACTTGCATAGTGTGTCATCATGAACTTGCATATTTACATACATGTAACTTGCACATAAATAAACATGTAACTTGCATATTTACATACATGTAACTTGCATATTAACCAACATGTAACTTGCATACTAACAAACATGTAACTTGCATATTTACATACATGTAACTTGCATACTAACAAACATGTAACTTGCATATTAACAAACATGTAACTTGCATATTAACAAACATGTAACTTGCATATTAACAAACATGTAACTTGCATATTAACAAACATGTAACTTGCATAGCATATCACTATGAACTTGCATAACATGCATATGATTACATAGCCCACAACTTGCATATTTAGCATCATGCATAACATACATCATATTAAACTTGCATAAACTTACATACTCAACATGCATAAACATAAGATTAATGCTAACATCATATCATATGATTTCAAAGCTCATTAACCCACATACAAAACCATAAATCTCATCACATCTCATCTAATTAGTTTACCAAAAGATCATCAAAGTGATAGAAACTCACAACTAGCAATTTTGCACACCAAATGAAGAAGATTAAGATGCTAAGAAGAGATTAGAGGTTGATTAGAGAGTGATTAGCATGCAACCCTCTTCATTGATTTGTGGAGGCCATGATCAAGTTGCATTTTGCCATAGTTTAATTACAAGGTTTAATTATGAATGAATTAGGGTAGGGTTGGGGTCTTATTTATAGGATTAGAAAGTGTTTTAGGCCCTTAGATTAACCCTAGATTAGATTAGGACCCTTAGATTTAGGAACCCTCTAGAACATAGCCCAAGACTCAGCCAAGACCAAACCTGGTGCACCCAGACCAGCAGGGCCGACACCCTGTGTCGACACCCCTGTCGACAGGGCTGTCGACACCCCTGTCGACATGGCTGTCGACACGGGGCTAGGCGGGAATTTTTCCCCCCTTTCCTCTTTTGGCTCCAAACTTGTTTTTCAAATCTGCTTTTTAAATTTAAACTTCCTAAAACTTCTTTGGGCCATAACCGGGCCATACGGACTCCGATTCTCGAAAACTCGGACTCTATTTCGCGTATTTTTCCGAGACGAACGCAATGACGCAGCCCGTTTCCCCTGGTTCTTCCATCTGAGATTAATTATACTTTAATTACTAACTATTAGTGTTAATTGAAATTCGGGGTGTTACACGTATGAACGGTGGCTACACCATGGAATTAACTGGAAGTGGATTCGAGCTCGTTTGAAGTTATGGCGAAATAAATTGTTTGATTCAAATCAAACAAACAGTTTATCGTTCTTTAACGATGAACTGCAAAGGTGAGTAAAACTCACCAACTTTGAACAGTTATATTTTTATAATGTATTCTTAGAACTGTTAATCATCTGTTGATTGTTGTGTGTTGGTTGATTGATTGAACTGCTAGTCAGTTAGTGGAAATTATATATATATATATATATATAAACCGTTAAATATTTATATATTGATTCTTCTATCAGAATAATTTATATTGAACTGAAAGTGATGATAATCATATTGTGTAACATCTGTGGATGCAGGGAGACAGGTTGGAGGAATCCGACTGGATTCCTCAACAGTTATTTTATTGTTTTTCATATATTGTTATATGATGTGATATAAAATCTCTGGGCGATTATACGTGCTTGGACGATATTGAACATCGTGATTTGATATGATTGAATACCATAACATACCGAAATGTTGATAAGGGGATTTTCAAAGTGATATTGAAAATAGAATATTTATAAAATGGGATATTTATAAATAAGAGATATTTATAAAGTGGAATATTTATAAATAAGAAATATTTATAAATTGGAATATTTATAAATAGGAAATATTTAGAAAAAGAAAATAATTTCAAAACATTTTCTTTTGAATGGAAAGGCCTGTGTGGCGGGTTTGGGGATTTTCCCGATGCTCCCGTTACAAAGGAGGTTATGGCGAATTTTTCAGAGAATTTAAGGAGTTAGAATATTTCAAGAATAAATTTGAAAAGGAAATATTTGTAAACCATTTACAAATAGAATTGAAAAGGAAACGTTATAAAAAGGAAATCATTTTTAAAGTGTAGAACCGTTATTTAAAAGTAAATCTTTTCAAATGAATAAAACGTTGTTAAAAAGGAAATCTTTATAAAGTGAATAAAGTAAATCGAATATGGTATTCGAAAGGAGTTAAATCGAATATGGTATTCGAAGGGAGTAAATCGAATATGGTATTCGAAAGTTAGTAAAACGAATATGCTATTCGAAAGGGGTTAGTCGAGTCGAGTTAGTCGAATAGAGTTAACCAGTTCAGTAGAGTTAACCAGTTCAGTAGAGTTAACCAGTTCAATAGAGTTAACCAGTTGGGTTAAGTAAGTCAAGTTAACCAGTTGGGTTAAGTAAGTCAAGTTAACTAGTTGGGTTAAGTAAGTCAAGTTAACCAGTTGGATTAAGTGAGTCAAGTTAACCAGTGAGTTAAGTAAGTCAAGTTAACCAGTTGAGTTAAGTAAGTCGAGTTGATCGAGTTAGAGTTACTCAATTAGAGTTAATCGATTAGAGTTAAAACGAACTAGAGTTAGTCAAATATAGTTAAAACGAACAAGGGTAAGTTTCCATCTCGTACGACTGCTAGCGTAATTCGCAGGGCTGTAAATAGCCTACGGCGGTCGGATGTTTCCTGAGGGAATCAGGCGTAACCATTGTGATCGCTGCGATCTAGAGTCAAGTGAATGGAGTTAAATAGAGTTATCGAATATTAGTTATTCGAACGGAGTTAAATAGAGTTTTCGAATATTAGTTATTCGAATAGAGTTAAACGGAGTTAAATAGAGTTAATTGAATTAGTTATTCGAATAGAGTTAAATAAATAAGAGTGATTCGAATTAGTTATTCGAATAGAGTTAAACACAAAGGAGTTATCGATTAGTTAAATCGAAAGGAGTTATCGATTAGTTAAACCGAAAGGGAAGATTATCGAATATCGTTTATTCGAGAGGAGATTATCGAATATAGTTTATTCGATGGAGTAAATTGATTAGAGTTAAATCAAATGAGTTGATCGAATATAGTTTATTAGAATAGAGAAAAGGAGTTAATTGAATATAGTTTATTCGAATATAGAGTTAGAGGAGTTAATCGAATATAGTTTATTCGAATAGAGTTAGAGGAGTTATCGAATATAGTTTATTCGACACGACTTAAGTGAATTAGTTAAGTTAAACTAAGTGAATTAGTTAAGTGAATTGGTTATGTTAACCAAAGTGGATTAGTCGAGTTAATCAAAGTGATTAGTTCAGTTAATCGAGATAAGTAAATCAAGTTAGGTTAATCGAGTTGAATTAGTCAGTCGAGTTAATAAATTGAGTTAGTCAAACCAAGTAAAACCAGTTAGAGTTAATTAATTAAGGTTAACCAGTTAGAGTTGATTGGTTAGAATTAACCAGTTAGAGTTAATCAATCAGAGTTAATCAAATAGAGTTAAGTAAAATTAGAACTGACTAGAGATTAGTAAATTGAATGGTTTTTCTAAGTGCCTATCTGATGTTGGTTTCGGCCTTCGGGATTTATACTTAGGGAATTGTTCTCATACTAGTTCACAGTCAGGGACTGATAGTTGGGGAAGAGTAGTGATTTGTAAATAAGCAGATGGAAACGTTTTCCAGTGTTAATAACATATATTTTCTAAACATAGAAAATAAGGCAATGTGAATACATATATAGATATATGTTGATGATTGATCAATATAATTTCCATCTGGAAATAATATCGTTGTTTGCACACTTGTTTTTCTTTGATAGTTAAATCACAGACTATCGAAGTTTTGACCATTTTAACGTTGTTAATATGGAGAGACCGGTTGGATTATTATCCAAAGAACCACTCTGTATTGGCATAAGCGTTGTGAATCATATATGCCAAAGATAATTGAAGACGGAGTAAAATGCAAGGGCTGTTGTATAAGTCTTAGATAACAGTGACTAAGATGGATATACGGAATAGTACCTTCGGTTTGTCCAGTCCCAGGACAACTTGCATGGACGAAGGTCTGACAGAGTATGTCCAATGGATCGCGTAAGTTGATCTGTTCAAACGTATTCACGTTTGGTGGCGGAGGAATTCGTTTCTCTTAGCTGTATACCCGTGTTTTTTTTTGGATAAGTCAATTTGTGATTTGGCGGGTATGACGATGTGACATTCTAAGTGAATGAGGATGACTTGTATAAATGAATGTCTGACAAAGTATTTCTAGAAAGGTCACGTACATTGATTTCTTCAAACGTACCAAGAGTGGAAGCGGATAAGGAAACTTCTTTTAGCTGACACGTAATGTATGATTGTAGACGTCAATTTGTGATTTTCGATGGATCTGACAATGTGGCATTCGAAGTGAATCTGATGTGATGATAAAGCGTAGCTTCTAGCCTCATCAACCGGTAAATGACAGAAATCGGGCAGGCAGCATGGCTAAGTCGGTCACACCGAAGTAGGGTGTATAATCACCTATCTAGAGAATATTCATTTGTTTCTTAAATCTATCAATGTTGTCCCATATATATATACGGGAACGGTTGTTGATCCCAACCGTTGGTGATGTACATTCGATACACTCAAGCGAAATGAGTGGTCGGTCATGTGTGGCTGAGTTACAAGATGTTCTTGTTGAACTCCAGTGTATCGTTCCTAGAGTACACTGATCGGAAGGTGGTTCCATACCTTGTCATAGTTGGAAATCCATTATCCAATACGTGCTTGCGATTTTGATTGTATACTATATATGTAGAACGTGAGATGAAAGCGTTTCTGCTAGTTGATATCTATTTGTACATAGACATTATTATAATATCAAAAGGTTTTTGATATAAAGATATTTTGGATTCTCATAAGGGAAAAACCCGTTCCGTTCTGCGGCGTGGTCTTATGAGATATCGTTTACTTGTTCATATACCTGTTTAAACTGTTTTACTCACACCAGTCCATGTTGCGTGCTTAGGCATGTGTCGCATGATAGGGGGTTCTCGCTTTTCGTTAGGTGGCGAACGGGAGACTCTTACCCCTACATGTCCCTTTGGTTGGGTTGGTTGTGAAGTCGAAAGGCTGGCCGTAAAATATGGTATTAGGGTACCAGTGTAAGCCACAGTGGGTTTTACCTGCTGCTTTGGAGGATGGGGACGGTTGCAAAGCCTACTCAAAATCCGGGTCGTTACATGGACGAGCGAAGTTAGGCGGAAGAATCAGAATATATATATATATGTATATTTGCACTGGCGCACTTGGGAAGTGCGCCGGTACAAATGTTGCACTAGTGCACCTGCCAAGTGCGCCCAGGCCGAGCAGAAAGCCTGCACAGCTTTCTGGTGCAATATGATCCATATTGTGACTCATTGCCGAGTCCTTTCTGACTCCTTGCTATGTCATTAGTGTTGAGGTGTCACCCTATCCTGACTGAGTGGTTTATGACATCCATAGTTAAATCATATGTTAAATCATATGTATGTATGCAAGTTTAGATGATAATTTAGATATGAATCATATGCAAGTTAGTGAGAATCGTATACAACCTTACATGTTTCATGACATCTATTTTATGTGTAAACTGGATCTAAAGTTAGGCTATGACATGTGTGAGTTAGATGCAAGTTTACATCATAGTCTATGTTGTATAAATCACATATGCAAGTATATATATATATTGGAGTATGAATCATGTAATGTAAGTTTGTGACTATTGCCTATGCAAGTTTACACCTTATGATTAGATCTATGACATCCATAGTTTATGCAAGTTTGTAACTTTGGCCTATGCAAGTTTTTGGATGAAAAACCTTATTCACACATGCAAGTTCACCCCTTATGTTTAGACCTAGTTTTTATTCTATGCATGTTGTGATGTTTTCTCGTTATTCCATAAGTTAGACTATTCGAGTCTAGCGTATATTTTACGTTAAATGAACAAACGTACAACGTGGGGCAATGGGATAACATTAAAAGATTTAATGTTGAGAATTGGCATAAATGCCTTAAATGTGATGTTAATTGGTATAATTGTATATACCATAAATAGATGGACATAATTGAGTCAATTATGGACATAGTTAAATTTGTAATTTATTGGCAATTTGAATAGGGAAATTAATTTATATTGGGGGTTATTAATTAGGTGTAATTAATCGCTTATGACACGAGGTTAGGCTCGTTTGTGGTGTAAGACTGCCCGGACCCGCCCTGCAAATCCAGCTACCACAAATGCCTGTCTAATGTGGGAGGTCATAGGAATAAATTAAATGTGTAATAGTTGTAAAGACACGAGGTTAGGCTCGTTTGTGGTGTAAGACTGCCCAGACCCAGCTGCCACAAATTCCAGTCTAATGTGGGAGGTCTTTACAAGGTTATGGTCTTAATGAATTAAGAAATACTTAACCAGATAAACATGTAGTGGGACATGAGGGGGTTAAGTGGGTGCCTTGGGTGGCATATGGAATTAAGGGGGTGCCTTGGGTGGCATTTGAAATACGATTAGATGCACTTAACCAAGATTGAAACATGTAAAAAGACATGATTAAGAATGGGGTTAAGTGGAGAAAAACCTTAGAGGGGACCAAGCGTAGGTGGAAAGCTTGTGTCATGCTTGGGGGACCTTTTCAAACCTATAACCCATTAGGTATCTTTGTGTACTCGACCCAAGTCGAGGACGGGAAATGCGTACTGGATTTGATTGTAAGAGGTCAAAACGGGTCAGCGGTGGCAACGCAAGTCCAACGGGTTCATATGCGTGTGTGGGCCCGTGCTGGTAGGTAAGACGTTGTTGCATCGTGTAGATATAAGCCGTGCATTTTTGGTTGTATCGGGTTGCCACTTTGGGGAGTGATACACCCCACTTTGGGGCTGGCACGGGTATCTACGAGTTAGGGAGCCGATCGAATGGGGGTAGTGGGTACACCTAGTGGGAGTATGGGCAGACGGCACCTATGAAGGTAGTTAGGAGTACACTAAACTACCATTATCATTATTAAGTTTTGTAGGCGGGATCAACCTTTAGGGTGACTAGTGGTGGTGCAGGGTAGTAATTATCTTATAATGATTAGGGGCGCCTTTAACGTCATCTTTGTTCGTCTTGTTTCCCTGTCATACCCAATTGTTCACAGTCATTTCCCTATTTTCCAGCTTATGTCTTAGCCTAATTATTTTGATAATTATATTGTTAAAGTTATCACACTCACCAGACTTTATGTCTGACCCCCTTTTCTTTCCACCTCTTTTCTTCTTCCTTCCCCCCCCCCCTCAAAGGTTTGCTAGGAGGGAATACTACAGCTTAGTGCCGATTTCGTTTAGTTGCTTGAAGAGAGTAGATGTATCTCTTGGGACTCTCTCATCTTTATGGCTTTGCTTATGCTTAGTGGGGATTTATGCATTTATGTTATTTAAGTATTTGCTTCTTTATGTACTTTGAAGTTTTTGGAAAAGACTACTGATCATGTTTTAATAGGATTTGGAAACTACTTATGTAAACTCGTTTTGAGTTATGATGAAATAAAATAAGATTTATCTTCCGCTGTGTTGTTTTGTTTATTTATTCTTGTAATTTATCTGTTCCATACAACAATAACGCTTCATGTACATTGATACATTCCCTTTGTGAGTGACAATAATGGATGTGGAGTGTTACACCGCGCCTCCTATAGGCCGTCGATCTGAGCATGCTAGCCGGCGCCGTGAAGCCCACTCCACCCCCGACAATATCATACCATCTGATCGTCCTATAGCTTCGTGGATTAATCGAAAAAGCTAAACCTAGTTTTGAAGATTGAGCTGAGGTAACGGCTGTTTATTTTTCTAAAGGATTATAGCACTTTAAAGCGCTACGAATTGTGATTTCATTGTAAAAATCATATCGTTTTGCTGTGTTGTCGAAATCCAGTGAAACAAGAAATACCGGGACCGTGAGGACGTCTTCTACATTCTAAAAGAGACCGGATATTTTTCTGAGCTTCCTACAATTTTTGGAGGAGTGGAACCCAATGTGAGATTTCTGATTTATAAACGATATGGAAATGACGATGTATAAATTATATAGTCGATGTATGAGTTATATAAGCGTTGTGCATCTCATGTATAAGCATTGTATAAGTTGTATGTTCGATGTATAAGTTATATATGCGTTGTAGAAATCATATATGCGTTGAATGAAATTGAAATGATATTGAAATGAAATCGAAATACATTTATATACGAATATCTATATATATATACTCCCCTCGTCCACAGACCATGGACGATATATATTGGTTGTGATATTGTTTGGATTTGGTTGATGTAAAATTTGGTGAATATCATGAATGGTTGATTTGAAATGATTGATTGAGGTTGAAATCCCAATATGATTAGTATATGGGAAAAATTCGTCTGCGTATGAACTAGATATTGAAATCCCCATTGTCAAAAGCTGCGAGGCTTTAATGTAGAGCGAGGAGCCGTACTAGGGACGGTGCCGGTTTTAACTACCCCGCCGTTATGCTGCTGAAATTATATGAAATATTTATGTGTTTGATTTATCTTCATGTATTGAAATATATTCACGTGATGAACGAAATGAAATGGTTTGAACGATAAAAATAATTTTTTTATCGAATGAATGAAATAAATGGTTTGAGCGATAAAAATAATATTTTTTATCGAATGAATGAAATAGAAATGGTTTGAAGAATAAAAATCACATTTATATCATCTATATGAGGTATATAAAATAATCATGTTTTGAAATAAATTGTTTTACAATAAAAATCACATTTTTACCATCTATATGTAGTATATAAAATAATCGGGTTTTGAAATAAATTGTTTTACATTAAAAATCACATTTTTACCATTATATGAAGTATATAAGATAATCGTATTTTGAAATAAATTGTTTAAGAATAAAAATCACATTTTATTATATTTATGAATTGTTAAAAATAGTGATGTGTTGAAATAAATATATGTTGGATGAAAATATCGTTTTCATCAAATATATGAAATGAATATGGTTTTGAAATCGAAGAATGAATTATACTTATATATACAAATATAATTAAAATAAATCGAATAACGAAGCTGTAGTTCGTATTTTGAAACCGTGATTTCAAACGATTATTGCGGGAGATCCGACATCGGATTTTCCCAAAACCGAAACCGTTGGGTTCGCTTTGGAAATATCTTTTCAACTACACCAACTTTGTAAAGATCCAATGGTTGGATTGTCTGGAATCTTTAATTTAAATCTGAAGAAAAACAACGCCAGAATTAATTATATTTATATATATATATATATATAATTAAAATAAATTGAATAACGACGCTGTAATTTCAAACGATTGTACCGAGAGATCCGACTGTCGGATTTTCCCAAAACTAGAACCGTTGGATTCGTTTTGAAAAGATCTTTCCAATGATATAAAATTTGTAAAGATCTGACGGTTGGATTTTCAGATATGTGTAAATCAAATCTGAAGAAGAACAGCGCTACGCCGCGTTGTGGCCTGAAGCGTCGTTTATATGAATTGGCTATTTTAAATGAATAAAAATAGCGATAAAATATTATAAACGATATGGAATGGAAATAAACCGAATTTACCTGATTTATTGGATATTTGATTGTTGAATGTGTTTGACGTGAAATTTACATTAAAGAACAAAATTATTGATGTCGAGTAATTTAACCATTGAAATGAATTGATTTGAAATTCTAAATATACGCGAATTATTTGAAAAGGCCGAGTTAATTCTCATTTCAAATAATTGATCGACGGTTAGAAGTCGAAGTTATAAAGACGGTGCAAGATCGACGATCTTCACATCGAATGGATGGGTGCTACTGATGCTCACGATGGGAGTAGCTACTTTGAAGGAGGCTAAAGTGGTAGTCATCCGGACGTATTTGTTAATTGTACGGATATGCGAGGTATAAGGTGCCTCCGGTTTTCGTTCAAACCCAGAACGGACTTGTAAATGGATGTGTGTCTAACGTTGTATATTGACAACATGGCATGCAGAGATGCTATGATCGAAGCTTTTGTTGAAAAGCAGAGCTTTGTGGTTGATGATCAAAGCACGACTTTAAATATCTAGCTTTGTGTTTAGCGTTGTTTCGCGAGCCTCACACCCCGGTATGAGCCAGAAACGGGAGAGGACATCAGGGAGGACCTGAGTTTCTTTCTAGCTAGGAGAGGTGCTTTGGGTTTTACACGCCCGGGCATTTTACTTATGTGGATGATGGATTGCGAGGCGCCTTGGTTAGTTCGGTCTCTTCGGAGCCGATGGTCTGGCCGGGATATGACCAGTTTACGCCTCATAGGGTGGAGAAACACTGTGTTTAGGCATTTTAATCCAGTCCGTGTGGACCGGCCCTGACGATCCAAGGGTCACTCGAACTCTGATCCTGGGACATGGTAGGTTAGATTGTCTCGAAGCGGTAAGGACGATCCCTTTCCTTGGTTCATGACGGAAATCCGATTTCCAAATACGACATCGTGCAGTTTTGATTGTATACCTATATACAGCGATATAGTGGTATGGGGTATTAATGTCGTCTATGATTGATACTTATGATTTGAAATTGGTTTTGAAACCTATAAACACTAGTAATAATATCAAATGCTTTTGTTTTATTCATATCAAGCATATTTTGGCCATTATAAGGTAAAACTCTATCCTCCGGTTTGCGTTGCATTGTGTGATGGGAACTGAGTCTTATAATGGCTTCATTTTTGTAAAAAGCATTGCGATGTTTAAAAGATTTACTTGTTTAAAGCACTGGCAATCCAATGGAGAAAACCCGTTCCGCGTTAGCGGCGTGGTCCTGTGATTGGCCATATTATAAAGTAAGTTAAGTAGATTTCTAATACCAATCCCATGACTGACTCGTAGTTTGTTTCACTTGCAAACTCGGGTGCCCCTATTTCTATAAGGCCAGCCTTGTATTCAGGTTTAAGTAGGCTCTTTCTAGATAGCTGGAGCTGAAGTTGGACTCTATCACTTCTTTCTTTTTATGCTGTTCGGCTCCTATTGTACATATTATGTTTTGTTTCCATTATAGACATTTATGTAAATCTGAACTGTATTTTGTACTAAGTATGATCCTGTATACTGTGTAACTCTGATGATTATGTTTATCCAGTGTATTCTGTTGTACATTATCTGGGGTATTTAATTATTTTTGTTCTGCTATTATTTGCTTATGTGTTATATTCCAAAGATTACCCTTGCCACCGTGGAACGGGGTTTGGGGTCATCACAGTAGGGCTCATTAATCCCAACTAGCTGATAAACCTTAATTTGGTTTAAGTTGTGAAAGGATATAATAAGATCTTATGAAATGATATCCAAAAGAAGATTTAAACAATAAGTTTACCAGAATTTATCTTTGATAAAATTAATGGGAGCCTTTCCCCAAAGATATGAATATTTGAATAAAAGAATATTCTAGATTAGAATGAGATGTGTGCTATCTTTGTGTATTTATCACGTGATTATAAAGATGCGTCAGTTATTCGGAAAGACTGGGTTTGACCCATTCTGAATAACTGTTATGACGATTAAAAGTCGACAATGAAGACGGTGTTGAAGACCAAAGATCTTCACATTGTTTGGGCGATTACTAATGTCTTGATTGGGTTGATCCCCCAAGACAAGATAATAAGTGGTGGTCGTCCTAACGTACTTGGAGATCGACCAGATATGCGAGTACCTCTCATGTATTGGACATATGGGATGAGGAATAAGATGCCTCCAGTTTCGTTCAGACCTTAAACAAACTTGTAAATGGATTGTGTGTCCGACACGGTATTTCATTATTTATTGATTGATTTGCATTAAATATATATTTATTTGATGGCGGAGAATTTATTCACTTGCTTAACCCCCTTCTCTGAGACATACGAGCTTAAAGGTTATATATCACTAAACATCAGTTGTATGGCATGGACTGTCAATGTGGCATGCTAAGACATAATGATTAAGGCTTTTTTTTGAAAAGCAGTGTCTTGTGGATGATGATCAAAGCACGACTTTAATATAGCGCAACTTTTTGTTTAGCGTTAATTTGCGAGCCTCACATCCCGGTATGAGTCAAAAATGGGATTAGGGACAGCATGGAGTGCATGTATTTCTTTCTAGCTAAAAGTGGCGTCATGGTATGGAGCCCAGACATTTTTACTTATGTTGATGATGGGTTGCGAGGTGCCTCAAATATGATTGGTCAACATACTAACCAGTTGACAGCTCTGATAAGACCGGGAAACGTATTGTTCTGGAATAACTAATCCACAAACGTTAGATGAGGACCGACCTTGCAAGATCCAGTGTTGCACATAGGTGTGATCCTGGGTCATCTTGCTAGAGGTAACCCGAATCGATAAGGAGCCATCCCTTGCCTTGACTTATGATGAAAATAAAATTTCCAAAACGCGACTTTTCGGATTTAGTTGTAAACCTATATGGCGACATAGTAGAATTGAGTACTATGGCTTCTATGATTAATACATATATATTTCGAAGATTGTTTTCTACACTATACCCTTATAATAATATAAAAATTATTTGTTTTAAAGCGTATCAAGCATGCTTGGCTATTATAAGGTAAAACTCTATCCTCTAGCTTGCGCTGCATTGTTTGATGGAACCTGAGTCTTATAATAGCTTCATTTTTCAAAAAGCATTACGTTGTTTTATGTTATAAACTAGTATTCATGTGGAGTAAACCTGTTCCGTGTCATATGGTATGGTCCCATGATTTTTTTCCCAACTTTTAAAGTAAGTTTCAATAACTATTTTAAGTTCTCACACCAGTCCCATGACTGACCTGAAGTTTATTTTTTTTCACCTAAACTCTGGGTTGCCCATATTTTCCACACCGGGCAGAAGTAGTTTTGGTTTTGCAGATTTCTATTTAACAGGATCCTGGTTTATAGCTGGAGCTATATTCGAAAAGCTTTGTATCCGTGTATTTCTTTCAGTTGTGTTAGTTGATGTATTCCCACTGTGCATTGTATTTATACATTTTTATGTCTGCTGCTATGTAATTTATTTATTATCTGATATTGTATTTTCATTGTGCGTTATTTATTCGTACTCTGATATTCTTGTACTCATATGTAAATTTTTGTAAAAGAAATGAAAAGTTCTATTGTTCTACGTTCTGATGCGTCGCCTTCTCGCACAATCCACGTTCTCGTATGGTCTTGGTCGGTTTAGCGATCGATTCGGACCAGGAGGAGTTCAGCGCGAAACACTGTACACCTATGAGACGACCCGAAATCCCGTTCAGACGGAATCAAGGGTTATCTTTGGAATATAACACAGAAACAGATAATAGCAGAACAAAATTAAATAAATACACCAGATAATGAACAATAGAATATACTGGATAAAAGTAATCATCAGAGTTACACAGTATACAGGATCTTACTTAGTACAAATACAGTTCAGCTATACATAAATGTCTACAGCGGAAATAAAAAAAATATGTACAATAGGAGCTGAACAGCATAAAAGGAAATAAATGATAGAATCCATCTTCAGCTCCAGCTATCCAGAAAGAACCAGCTAAACCTGAATACAAGGCTGCCCGTGTGGAAAAAGGGGCACCCGAGTTTGAGAGTGAAACAAACTACGAGTCAGTCATGGGACTGGTATGAGAAATCTACTCAACACATATATCATTTGGCTAATCACAGGACCACGCCACTTTCGTGGAACGGGTTTACTCCATTGGATTTCCAGTGCTTTAAAACAAATATTTCTTTTAAACATCGTTATGCTTTTTATAAAAATGAAGCCGTTATAAGACTCAGTTCCCATCACACAATGCAACGCAAACCGGAGGATAGAGTTTTTACCTTATAACAGCCAAATATGCTTGATACG
Organism: Allium sativum; assembly: GCA_030737875.1. Lineage (NCBI taxonomy): Eukaryota > Viridiplantae > Streptophyta > Magnoliopsida > Asparagales > Amaryllidaceae > Allium > Allium sativum. The sequence goes on from CM060918.1 coordinate 514,278,561, forward strand.
AATAAAACAAAGGCATTTGATATTATTGCTAGTGTTTACATGTTTTGAAAGCAATTTCAAATCATAACTATCAATCATAGACGGCATTAATGCCCCATACCACTATGTCGCCATATATAGGTATACAATCAAAACCGCACAGTCACGTATTTGGGAATTGGTTTTCCGTCATGAACCAAAGCAAAAGATAGTCCTTACCGACTTCGTGACTCTCTAGCCCGAGCCACAGGGTCAGAGCGCATCGACCCTTGGATCGTCAGGGCCGGTCCACCGATGTGGATTAAAATGCCTGAACAATACGTTTCCCCGCCCTTTGGGGCGTAAACGAGCCAACGAATGACTCCATCGGACCCGGATCGTCCGATCAAACCGAGGCGCCTCGCAACAGCAACAACCACATAGGTGAAAAGTATATAAATGTCAGGGCTGGTAGGTCACTGACACCACCCTAGCTAGAAAGAAACGCATGTCCTCCCTGAGGTCCTTCCTCCCGTTTTAGGTTCATACCGGGGTGTGAGGCTCGCGAATTTACGTTATACACAAAGCTACGCCACACAGGCGGTGCTTTGATCATCACCACAAGACTTTGCTTTTCAACAGAAGCCCTGATCACTGCATCTTAGCATGCCACACAGAATAAATCCTATGTCAGACACACAGTCCATTTACAAGTCCGTTCTGGGTCTGAACGAAACCGGAGGCACTAAATACCTCGCAAACCCATCGATCACCACGTACGTCTGGACGATCACCACTCATTATCCATATTTCGGGATGCCTCCCAATCAGGACCTCGGTTACCATCCAGACGAGGTGAAGATCTCCGGTCTTCGACCACCGTCTTTATCTTCGAATTTCAATCGTCGGTCAATTATTCGAAATGAGAATTAACTCGGCCTTTTCAAATAATTCACGTATATTTAGAATTTCAAATCAATTTATTTCGATGGTTAAATTATTTGACAACACCAATCTTGTTATTTAATGTATTTTCACACCAAACACATTCAACCATCAAATACAACATAAATCGAGCAAATTCAGTTTATTTCCATTCCATATTACTTATGATATTTTATAACTATTTATTGTTATTTTTATTTATTTTAAAATAGCTAATTTATTCAAAACGACGCTTCGGGCCATAAAGCGGCCGTGGCGCTGTTTTTCTTCAGATTTGATTTACACATATCTGAAAATCCAACTGTTGGATTTTCACAAAATTTACATCATTAGAAAGGTCTTTTCAAAACGAATCCAACGGTTCCAGTTTCGGGAAAATCCGACGGTCGGATCTCCCGGTACAATCGTTTGAAGTTTCGATTTCAAAATACGAACTGCAGCGTCGTTATTCGATTAAATATAATTATATTTATATATATAAATAAATATAATCATTTCTGGCGCTGTTTTTCTTCAGATTTGAATTAAACATTCCAGACAATCCAACCGTTGTATTTTTACAAGGTTGGTGCCGTTGGAAAGATATTTCCAAGGCGAACCCGACGGTTGAGGTTTCAGGAAAATCCAATGGTCGGATTTCCCGTACTAGTTGTTTGAAATCACGGTTTCAAAATACAAACTGCACGGCCACGTTTCATTTTAATTTTATTTATATTTATATAATTATATAAATATAGTTCATTCAATGATTTCAATATCGTTTTCACTTCAAATATTTTTCTAACACCTTAAAATTTTGGAAAATTTCGCCATAACCTCCCCTGCACCGGGAGCATCGGGAAATCGCAAATAGCTTTCCCGGTCCTTCTAATCTCAAAAAGAAAAAGAAAAAGCCAAGCGGCTAGCCAACAGGCTCATAAAATCATCACCCAAACAAAACAGTAAATGTGTACCTATTTGTCGGGCACAAAATTTTATTCCTCTTCTCTAGCCCCTTTGCTATAACCTGTTCAATGAATATGCATGTACATATATATACAATTCTTATCATTTATCATTTTCTATTCAACTTCATATTTGATTTCTATTTGGTTTAAAAACACCATTCATTCTAATGTTACATAAATAGGCGCAAATCATTTCATTAGCTGTTTAATGAATATTTCAACTCATATATGTTTATTTTGAACAAGTGGCTATTTTTAACACTTCACATTTCAACGATTTATGCATACAATAAAAATGTGATTTTTATTGTAAAACAATTCATTTCAAAACACTATTATTCTATATAGTTCATATAGGTGATAAAAATGGGATTTTTATCATAAAACAATTTATATTAAAACGAGATTATTTTACACAGTTCATATAGTCGATAAAAGGTGATTTTTATTATCAAACAATTTATTTCAAAATATGAATACCATTCAACACATGAATTTCTAATCAACGAATGAATATCAATTCAACACATGAATGTTTTCTATAGTTTCTATATATAGATAAAAATGTGATTTTTATTATCAAACAATTTATTTCAAAATATGAATACCATTCAACACATGAATTTCTAATCAACGAATGAATATCAATTCAACACATGAATGTTTTCTATAGTTTTTATGTATAGATAAAAGGTGATTTTTACATTTTAAAACGCGAATACCATTCAACACATGAATTTCTAATCAACGAATGAATATCAATTCAACACATGAATGTTTTCTGTAGCTTTTATATATAGATAAAAATGTGATTTTTATCGTCAAACAATTTATTTCAAAATATGAATACCATTCAACACATGAATTTCTAATCAACGAATGAATATCAATTCAACACATGAATGTTTTCTATAGCTTTTATATATAGATAAAAATGTGATTTTTATCGTCAAACAATTTATTTCAAAATATGAATACCATTCAACACATGAGTTTCTAATCAACGAATGAATATCAATTCAACACATGAATGTTTTCTATAGATTGAATAAATATAGTTTAAGCATATGAAAATAATTCAAACACACGAATATTATTCAAAATTTCGGCAGCATAACGGCAGGGTAGTTAAAACCGGGACCGTCCCTAGTACGGCTCCTCGCTCTACCTTAAAACCTCGCGGTTTTTGACAATGGGGATCATGCATCTAGTTCGCACGCAGGCGGCATGTATATATTTATTTCATTTCCACAAACTAATCCTATGTGGTTTCAACCAAATATTTCTCAACCACAAATGGGTATTTTTCAACCACAATCAACCAATATCAATCACAAACAATCCCAAACAATCATTCGCTATCAATCAATTTTCACAACAATTTCAACCAATAAATATCGTCCATGGTTTGTGGACGAGGGGCGTATATATATATAGATATATATTTATATATAGCAATTCACTTTCATTTCACACATATGTAATATTTTTAAATCAGAAATCTCACCAATAGCTAATTCAATCCCACGACCCTTCTTTGCATAAAATCTTCGCCAATCTCTCTTTTTGTCGCTTTGTTGCCCGTATTCTCTACATATGTAAAAATCGAATTTTTACTATGTTATCCAATATATAAAACTTGCATTTTGACTTCGCTGTTCAATATATAAAGATTATATTTTTAATATTCCTATAATGTAAAAATTATATTTTTATTACTTTAAAAATATAAAAATCATATCTTACTTCTTCTACTTAATAAAAATTCCGTCTTTTCTATTTTGAAAATATGATCTTTATTTTTCCAAGTTCAAATCTTTTTCTATTCAAAGTTCAAATATTTTTCTTTTAAAAGTTCAAATCTTTTTCTTTAAAAAGATTAAACCTTTTTCTATTCAAAGTTTAAATTTTTTTCCTTTTAAAGTTTAAACCTTTTTCCTTTTTAAAGTTTTAAAATCAAATCAGTTTTAAACTCTAAAAAAAAATCAGTTTTTAAATCATTTCAAAAATCTGTTTTAATCCTTTAAAAGAAAAACAGTATTTTCAGAATTTAAAAATAAAGATAAAAATAAAATAAAATACTTACTGTACGCGAGGGGGGGGCGTCGTCAGGCACGGCGGCAGGAGGTCGTCGGAGCTGGCTTCGAGGGGTCTCGGACTGGGGGGGGCGCTAATCGGGTGTCGCGATGCTTCAGGGGGGGGCTCGTGGGTCCTGCGAAGCGGAGGGAGAGTGAAGCGGAGGAGAGAGTGGCGCAGGTCGGAGGCGGCGCTGAGCGATGCCAGGGGGGCGGAGCTTGGGCGTCGGCGGCGTTCGCTTTAGGGGGGGCGGCTGTCGATAGGTTTAGGTTTTTTTTTTTCTTCTGGTTATTGGACTTCGGTAATGAATTACAGGGGGGGCCAAGGTATAGGAGGGAATTAAAATTATTTTATTATTTTATTATTTAATTTTTCAAAAAAGTTGACTTTTACCTATGACCTCTAAACGAGGCCCACCGCCTGCCGTCTATAGCGTTTAACCCTCATTCCGAACACAATGGGACATGTATCGCAAGCTGATTTGATTGTTACAATCAGTTTCCGTTGAATTTTCATTTAAATCACTATATTGAATTTTAAACGTACATTTCAAATTACCGGGGCCACATACTAACTAGAAAAATTCCCGAAAAATATTTTCTAGCTTCGTATTGACGGTACGGTCCTAACAAAACTAGTTTCGTCGAATTCTGAGACCGTTTGAAAAATGGCCAATTTCCAGTCGATTAAAATCAACTAAAACCGGTCAAACGCGTTTTCCTTTGCCACGCTCACATATTGATTCGAAAAATTATGAAATTTGAAACCTAGCAATAACTTGACATCACGAATCCAACAAAAGTGGTTTCGTCAAAATCCAAGGTCGTATGCAAAATGTCCATTTTTAAGGGCCTGAATTCCATAGCGACTATTCAGAATTTTCAACTGGACATATCTTTTGATTCCCGCTATCAAATTTCGATTTGTCAGATTCGTCGGAAAGATATCATCAATTAGATCCTAATGTTTTTGGTTTCACTAAAATCCGGATTGTTTTGCACCCGGTACAGTCCGACGAAGTTTGAATTCAATTTTTGAAACTGCCACGCCATTTCAGGCCTTGTTTATAATTATAATTAATTATATTCGTTTTCAATTGTCGATTCAAACTCAGTTTTCATCGCCATTATTTAAAATATTTATTTTAAATATTTAAAATCCATTATTTTAGCCAATTTAAAAATTTTAAATTGGTTCAGATTTTCTGGGTCGTTACAACCTATAAATAGACAAGCAGTGTCTACCCTCCAACTCATATTTCTCAAACGACGCCAAGGCTCTGCCATTTTCTTTCTCCTCCAAACCTTTCATAAATTAGAATATTAGCTTTTAGAAGTTTTGATTCAAGATTTAAAGACAAAGAATGTAAATCTACAACGCAGGTGTTCAAATTTCTGATCAATGTGAGGTAAATCCTGTGAATCTAAATTGTTTAGATTTCTTTCTTTATTCCGTTATTCTTCTATCATCAGATTTGTAAATCTGTGGTTATATTAATATTAGATTCAATTAGCAAGACCGCGGAATAACAGACTTGAATCAGATTCAAGGATTGGAAAATAGTCAGGTGAGTGGATTTAAAATTATACCTTCTAGTAATGGTATATTTATCATTTAATTTCCCAGTAATTCTTAACATGATAATTAATTAGAATTTGTGGTAATTGCGATATAATCTATTTTTAACAATATTGTTGTTGCATAAATCTATCCTATTAATCTTCTGCTTGGATTAAGAATTGTTGTAATATTGGAATTGCGGAATTTACAATAAACATGAATATGTTCTTAAGATTATTATGTTATGACAATTTGAATATGCTATAAATAGAATTACAGTGAAATTGGGAATAAATGGAAATAGAATTGATATGCCTAATTTTGTAGAGAAAATTTACAGTAGTTGGAAACGGTAATAGAAAACAAGAGTTAACATCAAACTCAGAAAATAAAAAGGAGAAAATTAGTAGTGGACTAAGTTAGTTGGATTTGGGAAGAATGGATATATTTCCATAACAGCAAAATTACTAAGAATCAAGTTGCAAGAAAAGAAAGGAAAATAGGATTAGTGTGAAATAGGAGTTCTTTTACCGTATTGCACACTAATTCAAATCATATGTCCACAAATAAAATAAAATAAATAAATTGTAACTATGGACCTAATTTTGTTACACACTATGGAAACATATCTTTATATCTTTCTGTTAACCAATGTAATGAAGTGTGCAAAGTATTTTCCTGAAATAATAAAAATGTATATGATGGTAATTAAAGAAAGACTACAGTTGTAAAAGTTGGCTCATATTAAGGAACCGAAGAAGAATTGTGATGAATAGGGAATATAACCAAGTATAATTAATTATATGAATGATAAAGAAATATAATAGGTAGATTTGTCTTAGGGACAAGAGAAATTATAACATAGGTTATAATTTAGAAAAGGGAACTTATTAATAAACCTTAGTTAAGAGAACTAAGTTAATAAGTAAACAACAACAAGTTGTGATAACAGTGTAAGACAAGGTTATGATTAAATAAGAAAGAACAATATAGGGTTATTATTGGTAGAGTTATTGTTGAAAGTATTAAGTCTAATAATTGTAATAAATAATAAGTGGAATTCTACTCCGGCGGCATAGGGCTGAATAAAGAAAGTAAGAAGCCAATTGCGAGCTAATGAACCAAACAACTTGAATAAAAAGTGAATATATGGATAATCAAGTTAAGTAACAAAGTGATGAGATAAATCAAGCAACTAATTAATAGATTGGACATAGGTTCTAATAACATGTTGGCGTGATGCGCTTAGACCAGTCCGTACGTCTGAAGCTGAAGAACCCAATGAGGTAGGTCATCGTGGTTTCTGAAGACAAGAGAGGGGCACATCCATCTGATTCTGCGGGATTGGAAGGAAGCACATGGCTTCTGTGGGATGTGATATGGTACTCCATGATGGCCCTATGTGTGGTACGTGCTCAGGCCTTACTCATAGGGGTTTAGTCTGTACGATACCACCCGGTGAGTATACCTTGACTACAACTTAAGTCTGGCAGTTAGAAAGCTGTGGCGGATGCATTGGGCGATTCGGCGGTTTGCCTCGGGAGAGGTTGGTCAGGAGAAAATAAAGGTATGTTCCTCGAATACCTATCGTCGGCAGTCAGTGTGATGTGGAAAGACTAGAGCTAAATCTATAGACCTTCGATCTTTCACTATCGAGATGTTGGTTGCGGGACACGCCAAATTGGATGTTAGATTGGTTAATAAAGGCATGTCACTTAGCTCTTGATGTAGTCTTTCATTAGTTGAGGGAGGAGTCAGGGTGGGGACATAGCCACCATGAAAAGATAGATCATACTTGAATATCTGTATTATAGGCTTAATAAGGCGGTCCTTTGCAGATATTGAAAGCTCCTGACCGAGTTCCATGCACTTGATGCAGCCCTATTACGGGGCTCGGGTTATAGTAGACAATACACTCGCGTAAGGGTCTAGGAACACGCACTGGGTGGTGTATTGTAGACATTAGAGCATTACTCCATGTTGAGAAGTATTTGACCAAGGAGTTCGAGTATGACGATCTGTATGCTTACGTGGCATAGTGATGGTAATTCTATGCGATTACGTGGTGTAATGATTTAGATTTTCTTACGCCACTCAGGATGAAAGTTGCATACACTTCTGAGGCGTGACGATGGAGAACGTACGAGGAGGGTACTATGGGAAGTATTCATGAAATTGGGTTTAGCTACATATATTGTAATGACCCGCAAAGTCCGCAATATCAGAGTTGACTATATACATCATACGTCCAACCCAAATATCACGGAAATACGAAACTTTTTTTTTAGAAGAAAAAGATAGAAGAAGAACAGAAATAACAACACAGAATCTCACATCACAGCGGAACAAAATATAATATATCATAACTTTTGAAATACAAAATTTTAACTGTATAACATACACTTATCAGAGTACACCACTTACAACACAGTGGAACAAAACTCTATATAACTAACGCTGAAGCCTCCTGCTCCAAGCTCCTTTAGATAGATCTGTAAAATCCTGAACTACTTGACTGCCCGTACAAATTTAGGCACCCAAGAGTTTACGTAGAACAAAACAAAATAAACTCCAGGTCAGTCATGGGACTGGTATGAGTAAACAGTTTTAAACAATTTCAGAAAACTAAATGATATCTCATAAGACCACGCCGTATAACACGGAACGGGTTTTTCCCATATGAGAATCCAAACACTTGATTAATTTTCAAAATCCCTTTGAAAGGAATGATAATATTTATATCAAAACTCTTTTGATATTATAATAATGTATAAATCAAGTAAATAGCAATCTAGTGGAACGTTTGCATCTCACGTTCCACATAATATATACAATCAAAACCGCAAGCATGTATTGGGTAATGGATTTCCAACTATGACAAGGTATGGAACCACCTGCCGCTGGTATATCTCTAGAGGAGAATACACCGAGTTCAACAAGAACATCTTGCAACTCAGCCACACATGACCGACCACTCATTTCGCTTGAGTGTATCGAATGTATATCACCAACGGTTGGGATCAGCAACCGTTTCCCGAAAGGGACAACATCAACAATAGATTTTTAGAAGTAAATGAAACTCTAGATCAGGTGATTATACACCCTAATAGGTGCGACCTACATAGCCATGCTGCCTGCCCGATTTTTGTCATTTACCGGTTGATGAGGCTTGAGGTTACGCTTTATCATCACATCAGATTCACTTCGAATGCCACATTGTCAGATCCATCGAAAATCACTAATTGATGTCTACAACAGTACATTACGTGTTAGCTAAAGAAGTTTCCTTCTCCGCTTTCACTGTTGGTACGGTTGAAGAAATCAATGTACGTGACCTTTCTCAAAATACTCTGTCAGAAATTCATCCATACAAGTCATCCAGGAACAGGATGAACCGAAGGCACTATTCAGTATATCCATCTTAGGCACTGTTATCTAAGATTTACAACAGCCCTTGCACTTTACTCTGTCTTCAATTATCATTGGCATATATGATTCGCAACGCTTATGCCAATACGGAGTGGTTCTCTGGATAAGAATCCAACCGGTCTCTCCATATTGACAACGATGGTCAAAGCTTCGATAGTCTGTGATTTAACTATCGAATAAAAACTAGTGTTTCGATAGTCGATGATTTAACTATCAAAGAAAAACAAGTGTTTATCCAAACATCAAACAATCCCTGAGCCCTTAATTAATATTCCATTAATTAAATCACTTCTCCCTTTCTTTATCAATATTTGTTAACCAAATATTTTCAATAACCATATTGGCCTTTTTCGTTATTTGGAAAACATTTCCAAATATCGCCTTCCTTTATTTTCCAAACTTAGAAAATATATACTATTTATAATTGGAAAATATTCTAATTACTTATCTTTTTTCCGATCTCATTTATTTCTATACTTAGGAAATATTCTTTATTTTATTTCCAAGCTTACACTTATTTGGGTTAAAACGGATGTTGTGTAGAACATCGTTACGACAACCCAAATACAATATTCAACTAACTCTTATCCAACATTGATCTTCGAGCCTGAAACCTTACTATTTATTTGTTAATAATGAAATCAATCAAGTTGGGGTATAACTACCTCTCAGACCTTGACTGAATAACATTTATAACGTCAAAACAGATAAGACTACTTACTCGAATAATCAATACCATACAACTACTTCTTCACTTTTAAACACGTATACACTTTCTCTTTCTATTCTTACGAGATTTTATTCTTATACTTCCTTTTTGATTATACTATTCTATTTATAAGTTCGTTTCCTTATCGACTTCTATATATATTGATATATAGATTCTAGTTATCAAACTATCTTAAAAATATTCTAACTCCTTAAAATCCCGGAAAAATTCGCCATAACCTCCTTTGTACCGGGAGCATCGGGATATTTCAAATAGCCTCCCATGGCCCTCACCAATCCAAAAAGAAAAAAGAAAAGCCAAGCGGCTAGCCGATACGGCGCATAAAATCTCATATATGAATTAAATACGTACCTTTTTGTCGAGCACTCTATTTATATACCTTCATTAACGTTATCCATACCTGTCTCCTGTATATCTAACCCTGTTCAATTTAATTCAACTATACCCGATCGTTTAACTCAATTCGTATTTGTTAATTAACTCTTTAGTCTATTTCACTTTTATACTTGAACATGACATGTTCAAATATATTTTAACTTGCTTATTAACTAATTTGAATTCAAATTTCAAATATAAGTTCTATATTCGATTTCGAATATACATTTACACATCCAATTCACCTTTCAAAGTTCGACTTCAATTCAATATCCAAATTCTATATTCAAGTTCTACGTCCAAATTCTATATTCAAGTTCCATGTCCAAATTCTATATTCAAGTTCCATGTCCAGATTCTATATTCAAGTTCCATGTCCAAATTCTATATTCAAGTTCCATGTCCAAATTCTATATTCAAATTCCATTTTAATTCTATTTGAATTTTTATATATTTTAACTCCATTTAAATTCTATTTGAATTTCTACATATTCAAACTCTATTTAAATTCTATTTGAATTTCTATTATTCAAATTCTATTTCACTTCTATTTGAATTCTATTTCACTTCTATTTGAATTCTATATTCAAATCCCAATTCAACTCTACTTGAATCATATATTCAAATTCCATTTTAACTCTATATTAAAATTCTATATTTGAATTTCCTTTATATTTTCTATATTCAAATTCTATATTTGAATTTCATTTGAATTTCTATATTCAATTTCTATTTCAATTCAAATTCTATTTCAAACTTTCTTTATTCATTCTTTAAACAAGTCTCGATTTCAATTCCTTTTGAAATCGATATTTCTACTTTTGTAAAATAGATTTCCCTTTCAATTTCACACTTGTATTTTTATTTCTGAATTATCCAATGATAATTCTTTTCACTTCATTTATAAACTTCGTTTATAAAAGAACTATTTTAAACTTCGTTTATAAAGTAACTTCTTGTTTTATTTCTATAAAACAAGTTTATATTTCAAATCTATTTAAAAATTCAAATTCTATATTTTAGAAAAATAGAATTTCCCTTTCAAATCTCAATTATCCCTTTCAGGATATTTTTATAAATTATCACTTAGGCCCAGTGATATATATACACCAAACAACCAATTATTTATTTCAGGTTTTATAACACATCATATATGACAGTATATATGCAAACAAATAAACAAACAGAATATATATATATATATATTTTTGAGGAATCCAGTTGGATTCCTCCAACCTGTTTTCCTGCATCCACAGACGTCAGCACATAAATAATACCATCCTGCTTCGAGGCAGGATATCACGGTATGAAGGTCATCCACTAATATATATTTGTGGGGCGCATAGGGAAATCATCCGCTATGAAACTGCGGGCATCCGCTAATGAGACTGCGGGAATTCAACCAATCATCCACCCAATATATATATAATAATTAACCCTAAATAACTAATATATTTAAATCAACCAAACCGCATTCAAACAAGCAACAACAAATATTTTTAACGGATAAAAATAATTCTAAATAAGGTGAGTGAGATTTACTCACCGTGGTTTTCCTTTGCCGAATATTTATTTAACATTCTCCATCGTCTCGCCTTTCCATCTTGTTGAATAAATTAATTTTGTACCTACCATTAATTTAATTCAACGGTTAAATGATTTTTAATTTAAACTATCATTTTTAGTGAGACGACCCGAACTTCCCCGTGAAGGAAAGCACGGATAGAATTGAGGACAAGACAAAATAGAACGCAAACGGAAGAACATTTCATTGTTATTACAACAATTCCATCAGATACAAGAATTTACAGAGTATAAATGAATAAATTACATTCAAGAAATATCAGAGATTTAAATTACATTTAAATACATCGTAGCGGAAACTAATACAAAAGCACAACTAGAAGTAATGCACGGATACAGAGCTTTCCGAGCATCGTTCCAGCTGTAAATCAGGATCCTGTGAATATAAATCTGCAAAACCAAAACTACTAGCTGCCCATGTAGAAGATAGGGGCACCCAGAGTTTAGGTTAAAACAATAAACACCAGGTCAGTCATGTGACTGGTGTGAGAACTAAATCAGTTATTTAAAACTTTACTTTAAAAGATAGTAATTCAAGGGACCACGCCGTATAACACGGAACGGGTTTCCTCCCAAGAATACTAGTGCATATAACAAAACAGCGCAATGCTCTTTGGAAAAATGAAGCTATTATAAGACCCAGGTCCCATCACACAATGCAACGCAAGCCGGAGGATAGGGTTTTCCCTTATAATAGCCAAACATGCTTGGTACGTTTAAAACAAATCACTTGATACTATAATAAGTGTATAGTGTCAAAACAATTCAATCATAAATATCAATCATAGGCGGCATGGGTACCATCTATCATGTCGCCATACTAGTTCTACAATTAAAACCGCAATATCACGTATTGGAAATTGGATTTCCGTCATGAGTCGAGGCAAGGGGCAAGCTCCTCTCCGATTCGAGACACTCTAGCAAATGTCCCAGGACCCAACTATGATCCTTGGATCTTCAGGGCCGGTCCTCTCTTACTTTTGAGGATTAGTTATTCCTGAACACACGTTTCCCGGTCCTTACAGTCCTATATCCGAGGCGCCTCGAATCCAACAACCACACAGGTGAAAAGTATATAAATGTCAGGGCTGGTAGGTCACTGACACCACCCTAGCTAGAAAGAAACGTCGTGCTCTCCCTGCAGTCACTATCCTGTTTTTGACTCATACCGAGGTGTGAGGCTAGCGAATTCACATTATACACAAAGCTACGTCACACAGACCGTGCTTTGATCATCAACCACAAGACTTTGCTTTTCAACAGAAGCCTTGATCAATTGCCACTTACGCGTGCCACACTGGCAATTCACTCCATGCGACTGATGTCCATCGATATACAACCTCTGAGCTCGTACGTCTCAGAGAAGGGCGTTAAGCAAGAGAATAAATTCTCCGCCGCCAAACAGATGTATATTTAATAGAGATCAATCAACACAGAATAAAATCCAATGTCAGACACACAATCCATTTACAAGTTCATTCTGGGTCTGAGTGAAACCGGAGGCACTTTCCTCGCATATCCATCCATCTCCAAGTACGTCTGGACGATCACCAACTGATTCCCTCATCTTGGGTGTACAGCCCAATCAAGATCATCAGTAATCACCCAAACGATGTGAAGACTTCCGGTCTTCAACCACCGTCTTCATCTTCGACATCTCGTCGAATCGGTTATTCAGAATGGGTATAAACCCGGCCTTTCTGAATAACCCACGTATATGATAAACAAATGTTACACAAACACAACAAACGCCTCATTCCAATTCAGAATATTCTTTTATTCACAAAATCACATTCTTAGGGAAAGGTTCCCATTAATTTTATTCAAGATAAATTCTTCTAAATTTATTCTTTAGTCTTCCTTTGGATATCATTTCAAACCATATTATGGTTTTCCAAACTAGTCGGGATTAGCGAACCACACCGAAGTAATTATTTATTTTATTTCCCAATCCTAACCTATTTCTCCCATGGAGAAAACTGTAATACTCCATCTCTAACACCACGGTGCTGTTGGTAAAATTAATTACCATTTCACGTTCAAATCTAATTAAAGATTTAACTATCGCTTTGGAGCAAAACTGGTGGTACTCCATTCTCGATCACCTTTCAGATTTGATAATTTAAATTATCAATTCACATTTTTAATCTAATTAAAGATTCATTAAAACTCTACTTAGTTTTAATCTTTTCAAAAATCAATATCCTGTCTTTAACTGGGTTAAAGAACCAATGTCATCTAAAACACGATTCACGATAAACCCAAAATCACACTCTATTGTTAATCGGGTTAAAGAACGGGTGTTGTTCAAAACACCGCTCACGATAAACCCAAAAACCAATTCAAATTCAATTCCAATTAAATATTATTTAATTGATACACTTCATTAAATCTAAATAGAAAGATTTAATCTTTTTCTCTATTGGGCTTAAGAACAGTGTTAATGAAGACACCATTCACGACAAACCCAAATCACATTTGATATTAAATACAAGGCTCTGAATAGAAAATATACCGGCTTATATTCAATATCAAATCCTGAAACCAACAAATATCTTATTGGAAATAACGATATAAAATATATCTTTCAAATTCCCATAACAATATCTGTATAGTCACGAAATCCAACATCGAAATATTCCGAAGATAATTTCGATTCAACTCCAGTCCAATTCACGTATTGGGAATATTGATTATTTTCAAAATCACTTTCAAATTCAATTTATTTATTTCAAAAATAAATTGATTTTAATTCTAGTTCAAAACTAGTTCATTTCGATAAAAATCTATTTTTCTCCTTTCAAATGTGGAATTTTTCATCCCAGTTCTTTCCAATTCATATATTATGATTTTACACAAATTATCAATATATTTAATAATTTTATCAAGGCTCGTACAGTCAATTTCCAACAACGGCCATCGAACTGCACTTACAACGACCTTTTCTGAAATTGATTTAGACATAATTCCAAATCCAACCATTAGATTTCAAATTTCTAATATTCATTGGAAAGCTCTTTTCGATACGAACCCAAAGGTTCCGATTTTAGGAGAATCCGACGGTCGGATCTCCCGTAATGTCAATTCGAAGTCAATGGTCGAAATTCACGAACTGCCGCGGCGTGTTCTATTCAGGCCATTATATATAATATATATATATATATTATATTTCATCGATTTCCTTTTAAAACGTATTTTATAAATCGTTTTAAATTCGTTTTCAAAACCATTTCAACTCTATATTCAATTTCAAATCAAAATTGAATATTTCATATCATTACTATATAAATGATAATATTTTCAAAACGTTATATTTTGAATTCACTTCTTTTCTATATTCATTATAAAAACGAATATAATCGATATAAATATCGTCCACGTCAAAATAGCGCAACTCTAATCTACACGGCTTTATATCTTTCAATAAATTCGTTATTCTATTCAACAAATGAATATTTATTCTATTCAACACATGAATCTATATTTCTTTCAACACACGACTAATCTCAACACATGAGTACTATCAACACACGACTATTTTTGTTATGTAAAATATTTTATAAAACTATGGTATCTATCGTTTGATTTTTAATTAGACTCCACAGTGAAGTAGATTCTAATCGTAAATATGATAAAGATGTAAATTTTATTATTAAAATATTTTACTTAACACATAAATAGTTTCAACACATGAACATCGTCAACACATGACTATTTTTATATTCAACACATAAATTTTCTTTTATAATATTCATTATTTTCCCGATTGGAATGAGGCCCAATCAATCACCATATAATGTTAATTATATGGATTCCATACAACACATGTATATAATAGCAATGATAAACAATCAACCATAATCCAAGGTGCACCACACAACTGCATAAGCATCAAATATAAATAATTAACGTGTACACAGCCTGTCGACCAATCGATCGACATACAATTAAATAATTGGGATTAGTGTACGCCAAATTTCATCCCAACACCCGTGCGGGATTTCAAATCAACAAACACAGATTTTTATTTGTGCAGTTGGGCGATGTGTAAAATTTATCGTCCCAATCAATATCAGTCAAATCAGTGTATATAAACAAATCGGCCGATTTGTTTATAATTATTTATTTATTTATTTTAATTTCAAAAAGTTGACTTTTTATTTCGACCTCGAAACGAGGCCCACTGCCTATTGTCCATGGCTAATTACCCCCATTCCGAACACAATGGGATATGTATCGTAGACTGATTTGATCGTTTCGATCAGTTTCCGTCAAAATCAACATATAACTCTATATATTGAATTTGAACGCGCATTTCAATTTACCAGGGTCACATACTAACTCGAAAAATTCCAGAAAAATATTTTCTAGCTTCGTATTGATGATACGGTCCTAACAAAACTAATTTCGTCGAATTATGAGACCGTTGGAAAAATGGTCATTTTCCAGTCAATTAAAATCAACTGAAACTGGTCAAACGCGTTTCCTTTGCCACGCTCACATATTGATTCGAAAAATTATGAAATTTGAAACCTAGCAATAATTTGACATCGTGGATCCAACAAAAGTGGTTTCGTCGAAATCCGAGGTCGTTTGCAAAATTCCCACTTTTAAGGGCCTGAATTCCATAGCGACTATTCAGAATTTTCAACTGGACATATCTTTTGATTCCTGCTATGGAATTTGATTTTCCGGATTCATTGGAAAGATATTATCAAATAGATCCTATTATTTTTTGTTTCACTAAAATCCGGTTTATTTTGCACCCGGTATGTTCAATTGAAGTTTGAAATCGAATTACCGAACTACCGCGCCATTTTTAATTCCTTTTATAATTATATATAATTATTTATATTCTAACGACGACGTATATAAATATATACGTTCTAAATATATTCAAAATAAATTTTCGTTGATATTATTTAAAATAATTCATTTTAAATGCAGAAAATTCGCTAAAATTGCCAAAATAAAATTTTTAAATTGGCTCGCATTTTCCGGGTTGTTACATTTAATTTAAACTAACCTATCCTATATATTAACTTATTCTATGTATTTTCAAACACTTAACCATATATATTTTCACTGCTTACTTAAATAAATAAACAACAACTTTAATTACCTTTTTCCATTTTCTTTTAAATAAATTAGATTTCCAATTATATAAACTAATTCACCATAATTCATTACCAATTTATATAAATAAATCTCCTTGTAAATTCTGAAATAAAAAGAAAATAAACTAAAATAAAATTACCTTAAATCTATTTTCCTTTCATCTCCTTAAACAAGGAGCTTCCGTATCTGCAAATGATTGCACAGTTGAAACCAAATGCTCATCCTCTTTCCTTTTCATCCCAATCCAATACCACTGTGAACCATCAACAACAATTTGCCAAACACCCAGACCATACTCCACTGTCAACTCCATACCAAACTCAAACAACAGTTTTTCACCTCATCGCACACACACTCTGACCTTCACCTCCTTTTATCACATCAGAGCTCCATTTCCAATCCCTGTATACTACCAGACTTCAAATTCCGATACTTAACCTCGTGTTCCAACCTGGCGCCATGACATCACGAACCTTCTAGACCTCATCGCCACACAAACCGAGACCCAATAACATCGTACCCCCTTCAATTGAAATAGTGACTCCTAGTTTAGCACCAACCATCCATCGCAACTTTGAAATCTCGAAGCCCCTCATCGTGTTTTCCTTCCCATCTGACAGCAGCTACAGGAGCCTTCGACGCTTCAGGTTAACTCGCGATACACCTTTCTACCATTGAAGACATGAACGCTGTTTGGATCTAAAGTATTTTAAGGGAGGACGGTTTTTGATTTAAAGGGCATGGGTACTTCGATTTACAGAAGCCGATTTTTTTGCAAAGAAAAGAATAGAGCGGCATCCTTTTTATTGAAGTTTTTATTTTGGGTTTTGTGGTATAAAAAGAAGCACGGATTTGATTTTGAGCCATGAGAAATTTATGGAAGATAAAGGGAGACGTGGTTTTCTCTCATCCTTTAATTTAGGTTATATATATATATTGAATTAACCGATATCAGTAAATTCACAATACTCCGTGATCCCAAACTCCTCTTCGAACCCAACAGCTGACAGTTCTAGGGATAAATCACCATTCTAAACACGCTGGGACGGGCTACGAAGTCAAATTTTATTATCTGAATAAGATATTAATTTAAACCTATATAAATAAAATTTCAGACAATTTATTCTTCGATAATAAATAAATATTATTATTTCAATTCAAACAGAATTTCATATTGATTATTTGAACTGACTTTAATTCATTTTTAAATTTGAATTCAACTTACTTCGTATTACGATAATTTAATCTGTTCGATATTAAATTGAAATCGATTATTAAGAATTGATAACTTAATATAAATAATTCATTTATATTATCAACTCGATATTTAAATCTGTGTCAAATATTTAAAATTAACCCATAAGAATCTGGGTCATTACATATATACTATATTAGGTTTAATATATCGGGGACTAAATGGGTACGACATAAGTATAGACCCTAAAGTGTTGCTAACCCAAAAACGTAATAGTTAAGAAAACATAACTAAATGGTATATGTAATTATTTCAGAACGTATAATATTTCTATTCACCAGAACTTTGTGTTCAGACCCCCTCCTCATAACATACTTGGAGATTAGGTTTATAGCATGGATTTGGTAGCCTTTGGACACTTGTTAGACAGTGTTATTATTTAAGTAAGGTTATATTTGATTACTATATTTATCCATTCCGCTGCGAGATGTTTTATCAAGCTCGGATATATTTATTATCTCTTTCTTTTCTACAGGATACCAGACAAGCCAACTCGAGCTTTAATAGATTGGTATTCTTGAAAAATAAATCGATCTGTAAAAAATCGGGTTGTTACAGAGGAGATCAAGGATGCTTTTTTTTCCTTCAACAAATCTTCTAGCAGTGGCCCTATTGGCTTTAATGTCGCATTTTATACTTTTTGTTGTGATATAATAGGGACTAATGTATGTAAGCCAATCAGATGCTTTTTCAAAAAAGGAAAAATGATGGATTCTTTGATAACACTGTTATTGCTTTAATTCCTAAATCTAAAAATGATAATCATGTTAATGCCTTTAGGCCTATGTCGTGTTGCAACGCTATCTATAAATGCATTACCAAGTTCATTTCCAAGAGTCTTAAATGTGCACTGCCTGGCATTATTTTTCCAAATCAATCTTTTTTCCTGATAGGAGCATGTTAGACAATGTCCTTATGGCGCATGAAATTCTAAATGGGTACAAAAACAAGAACATCTCTCCTAGGTCCATGTTAAAATTAGATATTAAAAAAGCCTTTGATACTCTGCTTTGGGACTTTCTTGTCAGGATCTTACGCTATATTAACTTTCCTCCTAACATAATGTCCTGCATCCATGCCAGCATGTCAACTACTCTCTTTTCTCTAAATATTAATGGAAGCCTTGTAGACTTTTTCAGAAGTAAAATAGGTATCAAACAAGGAGATCCTATATCTTCTTATATTTTCATTATTGCGATGGAACTGTTAACCAAGTTACTTAATGACATGGTAGACAAAAGTGCATTCAAATTGCACCCCAGATGTAGTGACCCTAGGATTATTTCTATATTGTTTGTTGATGATCTTATTATCTTTTGTAAACCTAACATTTCTACCATGACGAACATCATGAGTACTTTAGAGAAATTCTATGAATGACAGGTCTGCAAATCAACATGAAAAAACAGAAATGAACTTGGCTAGGATCTCTTCTAATTGCTTCTTAAGGCTTCAAAACATCAAGGGTTAAGGATCAATAATAACACTATATCTTACCTAGGTCTCCCCTGTCTAGCTCTAGGATGACTATTGAACAATGTTTACCTCTTTATTAGAATATTACGGCCAGAACGGGATGATGGTCTTACAGAATGTTAAGCCAAGCTGGTAGATTAATTTTAATTAAATCTATAATAATCTCCATGCATTTATACTGGTCTAGCACTATTATACTCCCTTATAATCTTTTGAAGATGATAAAAACTGCTTGTATGAGATTCGTTTGGAAAGGTAATATACACTTTAAATACTCTACTCCGATCTCCTTTAACTACATTGAAAACCCATAAACAAATTTGGAATCAACATTTTCAATACTTGTTTATGGAATAAATATGCTTTTGTTAAGCACATTGGCAACCTGCTTAATAGGAAGAATAATATTTAGGTCCATGGTCACTCAATCATGTGATTGACAATAACTTCTGGACTATGTCTACCTCCTAATATCTTATTTGGACATGGTCTGGCATCCTCTAATTAAGGGAAGACATTTTTCCTTATTTCAAATATAATGTTCCTACTTTCCATACCATTAAGTTTTGGGATAACCCTTGGGTTGATTATGGGGTCATCCTTAGCAATAACATCTCTTATCAAGAAAAGATTCAATCTGGTGTCCATCCTCAAGCTATTATTGGCAACCTGCTCCATGATAATAGGTCTGTTCTCCCAAGAACTACATATCAGAGTAGTTCTGTCCTCTAGGATAAAATTGAGACCGTGAATACACTTGTTATTGGTGCTAGTAGATTGAGTTCGCAATGTCCAGGTGAGAGTTTCAATATTAGTCAACTATATAATAATTTGAACAGAGTTAAAGATATGCAACATTGTAGGTGAGACAAGTTGATCTAGAGTGGAAAAAAATAAGGACATGGAGAATCTCTTTTCGTGGAAAGTGTTGCATAATGCCATTTTCACCAAGGTCAAGTTGCTTAGCAGAGAGCAACTTATTCCGATTTAGTATGAATTCTGTGGACTGGAGCCTAAAGGGGTTCGCATCTTTCGTTTGAATGCAATCTTATTAATGATCTATGGAGGGTAGTTATAAGGAAACTGGGAAGGAATAAAATTTCTCAGGATAACTTGATTCAATGATGTACTTTGCATGAGATGATGAAGAAAGGTGATGATAAAGTTAGGCTTACTGCTTTTGTTTTGAATTTTTTTCCGCATATGATATGGAAGAAACAAAATGACTTCATTTTCAGACCGGAGAATGTTATTTCCATATATCAGTTAAGGAACTAGTTGCTTCTCTTGACCAGGGAGGGAATCAAGATTCTCAATTTCACATTTGATCTTGTTATTCAGGCAGAAGCTTGTTGTTCATGTTGTACATCATTGTTTTCTTCATGTGTCTATTTTGTAGTTTTGTTGTATTCATATATCTTTTCTTTGTTTTGATAGTTTTGTTTCTGTGTTTAATTTTTCGTTGTTGTCTCTCTATGTATTCTTCCTTGGTTATCAATAAAGTGATAGGGGTCACTCAACCCTGTCGGCTTTGCCAAATAATAATAATAATAATATGAAAACAAGTAACATCTAGAATATTTAAGGAATCCTGTTGGATCCCTTGAACCTGTCCTTCCTACATCACAACATATAATATCATTTTATATATGGATATGAAATAGAATTCTGAATCTAGTCTACATAAGATGACGGAAATATAAATATGGACAACTATTAATAAAACAATAATCTTCCAAAGCATCCAAACACACAAT
The DNA here is from genome assembly GCA_030737875.1 of Allium sativum. Classification (NCBI taxonomy): domain Eukaryota; kingdom Viridiplantae; phylum Streptophyta; class Magnoliopsida; order Asparagales; family Amaryllidaceae; genus Allium; species Allium sativum. The sequence goes on from CM060918.1 coordinate 514,299,771, forward strand.
TGATACTAACAACAATGAATATTGTTATATGAATTTAATCACATCATAGTATTTCAGAAAGCATGAGAGTTAACTCACCATCCAATTCCAATTCAACGATTAATGCGTCGATTTATCTAATTTCAAACAAGGATTTGAAATTAGATAAAATTTCAAGTAGCTTCAAACTTCGCCAATTAAGTTCGTATGTGTAGATATTGTCAACACGAATCAACGGATCTTGATTTTGTCCCAATCTGATATCGTACGATAAATTTATAACTATTACGAGTTTGTATACATATTAAAATAAATATAAGTTGAGTAGTAATATAATTATTTCCTTAATTTCCTTGCTTAACTTACCCGCCTTAATCATTCTTCTACATCATTCCATCGCTGTTGTACAAACCTATCACCACCGTAACTTCTCCCCTCTCTCACGACCACCTCACTTCATGAAATTAAATCCTAAAATCACCAACCGGTCCAGCACCTAAATGTCTACCCTATCATCACCTCAAACCCACATCCGACACCTCCCATCGAAAACAAACCGGTCACCGTACGCTATAGGGTGCGACCCTATTCCACGTCGAACTCCTCCAAAATCCACAGCCGTATACTAACCTCCCCCCCCCCCCACACCCCCCGAACATGAAGTCATGCTCAGATCTCCCTCCCAACGCCTAAACCCGCAACAAGTCGCAGCCCTAACTCGACTGCCCAAAGATGGATCAACTCAGTATTGCATCGCACCTTAAACGAAGGCTATCAAAATGAATCCTACACTTGTACGAGCTCAACGGATCAATTATTGTCCGATTTCATGGCTTTTTTGATTTTTTTTTTTTTGAAGTTTTGAGAGTAACGATTTGAAAACGAACAAAGGAGGAATAGTCAGTATGTTTTTATAAGGAAGATGGTATATTTGTAGGCATAGTTTTTATTATTTATTAGTTTATATTCACATGTTTTAACGTCGACCATTTCAAGCTCGCACGACAACATAACAAATCCGATTGTCACGAAAATTAACATCTTTCTACATTTCAGACTCGATGAAACTGGTTTCGTTGAATTTCAAGATTTTTTGCAAATACACTATTATAATTCCAAACCGTTAATCGATATGCATCTATATCGCGCATGATCATACAATAACTGCAATGGACACGAAATTGGAATTCTAACTATAATTAGCCATTACGGATTGACAAAGTTGGTTTCGTTGAAATCCGAGGCCATTTGATAAAAGGCTATTTCCATGGGTTAAATTAAATTGATATCAAAATAGAAAAATTTATTGATAAAAAATTGTTATTATTGTATATATTCGAATAGAATTTTATATAGCTTCAAATTAACTTAACTTGTTTATAAATTCAAGATTTTCATATTCAAGTTAATTTAACATTCAATTCCTTACTTAAATAAATTTGAAGTCACTAGATCTTAAAATAAATCATCTTAAATATTTAAATTGATTAAATATTTTTGCATAAAAATCTAGATTATCATATTCTTCCCACTCGTAAATGTATTTTGTCCCCGAAATCACTAGTTACGAGGGTTGTTATAAATGATTAATTTTACTTCAAAGACATTTCTTACTAATTTTGGGTAAATTTTTCTAACAGCTCAAATTTTCGGAAAATTTCGGCAACACCTCCCTTATATGACTCGATCTAAAAAATCCCAAATGCCTCGCAGGGCCTCAGTCAATTTAAAAGGAAAGGTAAAACTAAGCGGCTACCCATTTCTGGGACATAAAATCATCTAAACAAATTATAACATAAACATGTACCTATTTATCAGGCAACTAAACTCTTATTTATGAAACCAAAAGCTATAAGCAAGCTATCCAGCTTTTGCTTCCGTATACCTATATTACTTACATAACTCAAAGAGAGTTAATACTGTTTAATAGATGAAAATAGAAGGATTTGTAATACCAACCCATGAAACACCATCATTTTGAATCCATCCCATTTGAATTGGTGTTTTTTACATCACAATTATTGTGAAGAAACAGCCACAATAATTAGCATTGAACAATTTATTTATGAAAATCTATGTCTAGTTAAATATGGGACACATTTAAAAATATCTGGTCAAATTTTAATTGTTTATGTTGATTCCTTAGTTATAAGATCAGCTAAGCCGTATTTGGCTACTAAGTAACATAAAAGCAACAACCAACATATGCATAAACCAACAAATTCAACCACCAAAAATGATGCAAGTCAGCAAACAACACATATGTAACATAACATTACATGTAGTCACAATCAATCAACACACATCATTATCATATAGTGTTATAAACACTAAAAATCTTAACTTGAGATTTATTCAGAATATAAATTTTATCATCACACATGGATGATAAACAGCCTATTAAGCATCACCATTCGCTCAACAATCTCAGGTTATTACTTAACCGATCATTCATGCTACCTCAAGCAACTCCAAAATTAAAGCTCAAAGACACCACAAGTTAATATACCTAGCAGGTATATTTTAGTAATGGAAATTCCAGTTTTATTTACTAAAAATTCTTCCATTTTATTAAATAATTGTTATAGTTTACAAACAACCACACCGCGATTTTTTTGAAAATTTTATTTTGACATAACTCAATATCTGCAAGATGAATTCTTGATTTTTTTTCCTAGTAGAAAACTATAATTCAATAGATCGGGAAGATTCTTGTTTCAAAGAATTCCAACTTATATCAGATCATATATACTCAATTGAAGTACAAATAGTAAAATTACAAACTACCACGATGCGACGACCTAATTTTAATTAAATTTAATTTATACATTCAAACTTCATTTAGCTAATAAATTATAACAATATTCAATTAAGATTTAATATAAAGTAATCTAGGTTTTCAAATCGAACTTGAAATTTTTGACTGTCCAAAATCATCGAATATTCCATTATGAACCTATGAAATACCACATCAAGTTAAATTCACCATTGATCAGTAATGATTTGAGATTCAGTAAATTATAAATTGATTGTTCTATTAATTAATTTATTAATTAAGTTGTGTTTAATTACGTTAATCGTAATTATATATTTTTATTGAAAACTGTTAGTGGAAATAGACATCATTCCACTATGTATTTGATTAACTGAATTGTTTGGACACCCTGTTAGCAGAAATAAACACCATTCTGCTATTATATTACTTTGACATAGTTATTCTGTAACGACCCGTATTCTACACATCATAGGATCGTACAATATTTATTTCTTTCCCATATGAAGTCGTATGGTCATGTATCTTTGGGAAACATCCACTAGAGTCATTTCCCATGTTCATGATTTTTGTCGATTTTTAAATGACCATTTTGCCCCTAGCTGATCTTGTTTTGGCCATAACTTTTGATTGGAAAGGAATTTTGACCTGAAACCGCTTCCATTAGATTCGTTTGATGGTTTACCTTTCCGTAGAGTGGTCATAATAGCCAAACGGACTTACCGTTTGGGAGATATGGCTGAAATAAGGTTTGGAGAGTGAAAAACTGCTTAACCGGGCCAAATAGGGTGATTAGTGAGTAGGCCCATAACCCATTTCGGGATTAGGGTTATGGGGAGGCTGAAATGAAGTAGAGAATCATTCCATTTCAGTTTTCTAGCCTCCACTTATCTCCAAGGAACCCTAAAAAATGGCCTCCAACCTCTAAATCACCTTTTGGTCAAGGATTTGGCTTAGCAACCTTTAATCAAGGAAGATCTACACCAAACCAATATTAGAGCTGCTGTTTAGCATTGAGATTCGCATCAAATCAGAGATTTATTTCATATTTTAGTTTATTTGTGGCTAAGGTGAGTGATTTGCATAGTTTTGCACTAATTATGGCTAATTAGGGGTGATTAGTGTTAATTAGCGAATTTAAACATGATAAAATTCTGGAAAAATGTTTATAAAATTCGGAATGATGTTTTAGACCTCTGATATGAATTTGGGTTAATTTGGGGAAGTTTTGCTAATCATATCATAAGTTTCACCTAAACATGCTTAAGGGAAAATATGGGGTTTTGGCTATGTTTGATCCATTTTAACCTATTATATTGTTGTTTTGATGTTTGTGGTTGATTATATATGTTTCTATGGCTGTATGATATGCTTTGTGGTTGACTAGAATAGTTGGAATGGTCAAAAACGCCGTCGAGGGGCGTAAACAACTCGCTGGACAAGGTGCAGGAATTCGGATCGGATAGGGGATTGAGGGTCGATTGGATCGCCCTATGGGATCGTGGGACATCACCACGAGTCAAGTCATCTCCTCCGAGCCGAACCATCTGCGCAAGGTCCACGAACCTCAACTGTGAACTGCCTCTCGTACCCGATCCTCTCATGTTTCGCACCCCGATCCGACCAGAGGGAGGCAACGTCCGTGATCCACTTGTACTCGAACGCTCCGACCCGAATACCCGCCACGAGTTGAAGGCGCCATGAACCGATCTGAAGAGAGCACCCGACCCGAACCGTGGCAAGCTGGAGACCTCGACCCGATCCGCCAGGGGTGATGACGACCCGACCCGATCCAGTGAAGAAGGAGCATCCTGATCCGAACCGAACCGATGATTAGGGGGAGACCCGAACCGATCCAGTATTGACCAATAACCCGAGATGCAAAGGTAGTCCAATATGGGAAGTTAGAGCTCAGGATCCAGTTGGGAACCAATGAGTTCACTTCATAGTTGGGCTTTGCTGCGGGACGTGTGCTAAGGAGTTGTCGACGTTCATAACTTCGATTCACCACTAAAAAAATGAATGATGGCTACTTATCAGTGCAGTAGGGTCATTATGACCCGAGGGGCAAGGTGATGGTAGCAAGACTACGTTATCAGTGCAATATAGTCATTACGACTCGAAGGGCAAAGTGATGCGTAGTAGGACTATGAGCCAGTGCAGTGGGGTCATTGTGACTTCATGGGACAGAGTGGACATAGTAAGGATTAGTAAGGCTATGAGCCAGTGCAGTGGGGTCCTTGTGACTCCATGGGGCAAAGTGGACATAGCGAAGGATTTGTGGCTACGTTATCAGTGCAGTAAAGCCATTTATGACTTCATGGGGCGGAGTGATCGTAGCAAGGTATGTTGGGTGATCGAAGTGGTGAATATCGTATGCTTTACGCACTGAGTGAGAGATGTGAGGATGGTTGCTATGTTTGATTGTTTGCCATCACTATGACATGCACACCTCCCCCACCTCCGTAAATTTACATTGTTTGATATGGCACCTTAGAGTGTTGTACAGTATGTAGTGCTAACTCTTTGGTTGCAGGTCCAGGTTCAGGTATGTTTTAGTCTACCTGTAATTGTTCACTTTAGATGCTTATTGCTCATACCAGACTTTATGTCTAACCCAGAGTTTTATGTCTCCTCTTATTACTCTGGGTGATCACATGAGCAGACTAGAGACAGGTTAGCTGGTGATGCGCGAGTAGCTGATTCGGAGGCGGGCAGGAGGCTTCCACGTATGATATATATATATACACATTCTCCCTGTGTCGTTGGTGGTCGCTACTTGGGCATTAGTAGTGTACCTCATTTATCTTACTTTTGCTTTGAGACAGTTTGAAAAGTTGTAATAAGCTATATTTTAGATTTCCGCTGCTATGATGTTTAGTTCTGGGTTTTAGCTTATGCACTGTCTCTCCTGTTTTATGTCAAGTATGTTATTATTATATTTTATTCTATGCACTGTGAGACATTCTACAGGTTCTTTGCATGTTCATTTCCTTCTTCCTTTTCCTTCTGACGACCCGTTCCGTGCTAACTGGACATGTGTACAGCGCACCTTTGGAGTAAATGTCGGTTGGTGCGGGGCGGGCCGTCACGCTTGGTATCAGAGCTCTAGGTTGCGTAGTTAACCTAGGGAAAGACACTAGGGAGAGATAGTACGTATATGAGAGAGCGTATTTGTGATTACTTTGGTTTTCAAAAGCTATATATGTATATACTATCAGTAGTATAAGAATGAAGTCGCACTGCACTAGCACCACTATGGGATCGTTAATCATTTCCCTTTTTCAGATTGACGATGAGCCGATATGCTAGAGGTGCTGGTAGAGGAGCCAATAATGGGAATGCCGCTGACATTAGGGCGATGTTTACTAACCTCATGAGGGACATGCTTAGAGAAGTGCAAGGGGCAGTTCCCAATCCCAGAGTTGGTGTTGGCCCAGTAGTGCAGGCGCCTAGGGCCGATTTCGCCAAGTTGTGCAAGGATTACACTAACCTTGGTGGGAAGCTGTTGTAACAACCCGAATTTTGAACAACGTGTTAAGACAAATATCAAGGAAGAATTAAATTATAAAATCTGAATCAGGATAAACGGGTTGCGCCATTGCGTTCGTCTCGGAAAAATACGCGAAATAGAGTCCGAAATTTCGTAAATCGGAGTCTGTATGACCGAGATATGGCCTCGCGAAGTTTCACGAAAATTCAAATCCGAAAACAGATTTGAATTCAGCCCAAAAAGAGAAGGCGGGAAAATTCCCGCCAGACACACAGGGTGTCGACCCCTGGGTCGACCCCCCCTCCAGGGGGTCGACATGGGTGTCGACCCATGGGTCGACCCCTCCCCAGGGAGTCGACATGGGTGTCGACCCCTGGGTCGACGCCCCCTGGTCGAACCAGCGACCTGGTGCACCTGCTTCTGGTTTTGGCTCCTGGGACTTGTTTTGGAGGCTTGTGACGATTTTTGAGGGTTCAGATCTATCCTAGGGTTTATCCTACGGCCTAAACTACTCCTAATCTCTATAAAAAGACCCCTAAGCCTACCCTAAACCCTCACAAATCACTCATGCCACGAAGTGCTGCCCAAAAGCCAAGTGATCATGGCCTCCATCTCCAACTCCAAGTGACTATGCATGCAAATGGGATCCGAATCGAAAGGTGCAAGCTTGCTACACCAAATAGAGGCTCGATCAACGTTGCTACGGCGATTTCATGACGGTTCTTCATCAAAGGAGCCACCTTTCTCCGTCACGACGATGCATAAACCTTCCCTAAGCCTCGCTATGTAAGTTCTAGCTACTTGTAGATTCTAACGGTGGTTCTAATGTGACATGGGATAAAATGCGATGAAACATAAGTATGCTAGCTTATGTGAACCTAAATTTGCCCCTTTTCCATGATCTATGACCTTGGGCTAAGTTGTAGCGACTTAATCATGCTATTCATGTTATGTTTAACCTAGTATATCTTGCAAGTTTGAATCTTTATCTATGAAATGTTAGCATGAACCTTTGGGAACCACTTGACTTGTGAAACATGGGCAAAGACTTGACTTTGGAGGCTTATGCATGTTTGTGACCAAATTACCTTAGAATGCTATGCATGTTTGTGGCCAAATTCACTTATGATACTATGCATATTTGCGGCCAAATTCCCTTACGATACTATGCATATTTGTGGACAAATCCCCTTACGATACTATGCATGTTTGTAGCCAATATGTTGGCATAATACCCTACTATGTGACTCGCTTCCACTTGGGTTGGAAATACGTTTGGGTAGCTTAGGAAAAACGTGGGTATGACATGAAAAACTTGACATGGGGTTTACATGAGAACATGACATTCATGATACATTTAAATATGGTCATGACACGTGGGGAAAACATGGAACTTGAATTAGACATGGGTGGGTTGTAAGTGTAATAAGACACTAGACCAAACATGAAAATGGCCAACTCGAGGTTGGGTTGAGTTTGTAGCATAAATCTACCCGGACCCGCCCGGCTTAACTAGTGGCTACAAACAATAGGATCTAATGTGAGAAGTTGGTCATGTAGCACTTAAAACCCGAGGTTAGACTAGGTTGTGGTGTAAATCTACCCGGACCCGCCCGGCTTAACTAATAACCACAACAAAGTCTAATGTGAGAGGTTGAGGTGCATTAATCTAATTAATGCCACATGAAAAGGTTAAGTAATTTTGATTAATGACACTTAACCGATATGACACGAATGGGTAGGTTAAGTGGGACCGAGCTTGATTTCTTAATGACACTTAACCATACAAGACAATTAGGGGATGGGGTTAAGTAATTCACGCTTAACTAATCCGACTTGGTAATTAGATGGGGTTAAGTAATTTAGACTTAACTAATCTAAACACGGTAATTAGATGGGGTTAAGTAACCTACACTTAACTAAGCTAAACACGGTACTTCGATGGGGTTAAATTAAACACTTAACCAATCTAAACTTGGTAATTCAATGAGGTTAAGTAGCCAATACTTAACCAACTTAACAGGATAATTTAATGGGGTTAAGTAGCTTATACTTAACCAATTATACATGATGTTTTGTTGAGGTTAAGTAACCTATACTTAACCAATCTAATATGCGGACCTGATAGGGTTAAGTCATAAGACCTTTTAAATATACTTAACCATTATAATACGATTAGTGGATGGGGTTAAGTTAACCTATACTTAACTAATCCGACTCGATAATCCGATGAGGTTAAGATAATTTGTGCTTAACCAATCTAACACGATAACCTGATAGGGTTAAGATAAACAAATACTTAACCAAATTGACTTGATGATTGAATGGGGTTAAGTCATGAGCTTCTTGGTATACTTAACCAACTTGTAGGGCTAGGTCTTGGACTTGAATACTTAGCCAATCTTGACATGATTCATAGGCGGGCTAAGCCATGAACTTGAATAACAACACTTAACCCAATAGGCAAAACCCTAGTTAGAGGAACTAGGTAGAAAATCGTAGTTAATCAAGAGTAACGGGGAAATGAAGCTAAGTGGTAAACCTTAGTTAAGTATAACTAAGTAATAATTCTTAGCCAAGGACATGGGACTAGTTCATGAATAGATGAGTAACCCGGTACGGTTGGTCATCGCTTAAAACACGAGGAGGAGCATATTTTCTGACTTGGATAAAGGCTCCAACGAACTGGGTGACGAAGCGGTAGCTTCGGGGGACCTGAGGGTACTCTTGGTATCCCTCTGTGGGGTGGCAGGTGGTCCATGAAACCCGGCCTCACAGAGGTTAAGGTCTGCGGTAGAAGAGCCAAGAGTATGCCTTGGTTGCTATGCGAGCGACCTAAAGACTGGGATGGATTAGCGTGGAGTCGACGATACTTGATTTTGCCCTGGATAGCACTTCGCCGACTACCTACCATCTTTAGTGAATCGTGTATGAACGAAAAGGCAGGGAACCCCCAACAGACCATGTTCTTGCTATCAAGGCATGGGTGAGGTTGGCCCATAGGAAAGTGGGGCTATAATGGGGTCGGGATGTGGTTCTCATACATGATTTTTCTTGGATTGCCTTTCAGTAGTTGAGGGAGGGGTCACGTGGGACCATAGCCACGGGTACAAAAATAGACCTTGATATCTGCATCAGCAGACGACTTAAAGCTCCCGACCGAGTTCCGTATTTCTTGACTTACCCTGGCACGGAACTCGGATGGCACATTGAGGAACATGTGCGTCTAGACATGGAAAACGATTCACGATACATACGCGGGATAAAGGGCGTGGTTGACGGGTGGCATAATCCCTAGTGGCCCTAGGTGGCTTGAACCCAAACCGAGACACGGAAACGTTCATTAGGTAGCATAATCCCTAGTGGTCCTAAGTGGCATAAATCCTAAGTGAACACGCGATAGTTCATGGTAAGAAAACATAGCCAGATCAAGGGTAGCAGTCCAAAATAACCTCAAGGATAAAACGGTACTACGATGAGGTGGTATGGATTTACATGGGAAAGCCCGTACGGCCTACGGCAAAGGACTGAACTTATACATGGGAAGAAACATACGAGTGGGAAACCTACATATGCTATATATTAGGTTGACATGGACCATTACATGACATTGGGCAAGGGACATTCATAGTTAACACATGACGCGGGTAGGGATACTAGTACGAGAGGTGCAGAGCGAATAGACGTGACAAATACCTTGGGATGTTATACATGATAGATACCGTGGGATGTTATACATGACAGATACCTTGTGATAGTATACTTGATAGAAACCTAACGATGTGATACCTTGATTCTTGACACCGTAGTTTATCATGATACTTTTGTTTACCTTGCTACAGTAGTTCATCCAGTTATCTTGGTTTAGCTTATCTATCTGTCTTGTCATCCTTATGTTTACTTTCAGTTTATGCATGTCATGTTACCTTTACCTGTTTTTATGCTGGAAGTAGATAGGACTTACCAGTCTTTATGACTGACCCCGTTTTCTTTCGCCTCTTTGTCTTCCGTTTCCCCCCCAGGTTTCAGGGAGGAAATGCTGTTGTTTAGTTCGGACCTCTTATGCTTGAAGGTCATCTTGTATAGCTTGGTCTTCTCTTGGCTGTGGCTGCTTCACCGCTTTATTTTGGGGAATAATTTATGAAAAGGTTTTATGCTTCTTTACTATTGCAAGACAGGTTTTGATGTATTCTGATTTAAAAGGCTTTAGACCTTATTTTATAAGGAAATGAAATTTGTTTTACTTCCGCTGTTTTATATATGTTCTATCTTGTAATATTTCTGTGCATGTTTACCTCGATAATGCTTCACCAAACCTAGTGCATTCCCTTTGTGAGTGACCCTAGCGGAGGTAGGGTGTTACAGCCGTTCCACGGGACGGAGTTGGCCTCAGATATTCAAGACTGGATGGATAGCTGTGATCGTATCTTTGATGACTTGGGTCTTGAGGATGCGATGAAGAGAAGGCTAGCGTCTCGTCAGCTACAAGGGCGAGCGATGAATAGGTGGAATGCCATTAGAACAGCTACTCCAGAGGATCAGATTACTTGGGATCAGTTCAAGGCTCGCTTTAGCGAGAAGTTTATTCCAGCTGCCCAGAAGTCAGTGTTGTTCAAGAGGTTCTTGGAACTCAAGCAGAACGGAAGGGCAGTTTCTGATTATATTGCTGAGTTCGACACCTTGTCGAAGTATGGACTATCTCTTATCGATACTCCTGAGAATAAGAATGAGAAGTTCATTACTGGTTTGGATGGATACTTGGGGGAAAGGCTTATCAATCACATCGATGAGACTTTTGAATCGATTGTAGGGAAAGCTTTGAGGTCAGAGAGTCTTTACCCTAAGTCAAAGACTGAGGCTGCATCTGCAGAAGGGCCAAAGCCGCAAGCAGGCGGTGGAGGCAAGAATAACTCTCAGAATAAGAGGAAGCAGGACCAATCTAAGGGTGGCCAGAAAAAGAGCAAGAAAGATGTTGAGTGCTTCAGCTGTGGTAAGAAGGGCCATTATGCTAAAGAATGTCGGGCCAAACCAGCGGAAAGGAAGTGCTACAACTGTGGTCAAGTGGGACATCATAAGGATAAGTGTCTGCAACCTCTTAAGGAGAAGCAGATTGTGAAAGCATATGCTATTGATGTTGTTCCTTCTTCGTCGAATGCCCCAACTGCGGCGGAGAAAGGAAAGAATGTTGTTATTCAAGGTATGCTTTCTATTTATGATGTACTAGTTCGAGTTTTGTTTGATACTGGGGCTTCCCGTTCCTTCATATCTAGTGACCTGGTAGATAGGTCGGGACTAGAACCCGAGATAGTCGATAGACCATTGGATGTGACGATCCCGATTGGTGGTTCGACTAGCCTTAGTATGATTTGCAGGGATTTGGTCTTATCGAGTCATGGATGTATGTTTGTTTGTGATTGCTTTGTTTTGGGCTTTACTGGGTATGGCATTATATTGGGAGTCGATTGGCTCCAAAGATACGGGGTGGTGGTAGACTGTGAGGGCTTTTTGGTGACAGTGAGGGCGGATGATGGGCGAAGGGTAGTGTTTGGTAGTCTACCTAGTGATGGGGTTATGGCTAGTTTTGTAAATTCCCTCGACATCCCACAGGATGAGTTGTTAGATGTGCCCGTGGTTGGCCAGTATCCGGACGTCTTCGAGGAGGTGACCGGGCTTCCACCACACCAAGAGATTGAGTTCCGTATTGATTTAGTGAAAGATGCCAGACCTATAGTGATGCCACTTTGTCGTATGGCACCAAGGGAGCAGCGAGAGCTCGGGGTGCAAGTCAGCAATCTTTTGAAGAAGGGATTTATTAGAAGGAGTGTCTCCGAGTGGGGAGCACCAGTTGTGTTTGCCACTAAGGCAGATGGTTCCCTTCGTTTGCGTGTAGACTATCGCGAGTTGAATAAGGTGACGAGGAAGAATAAGTATCCTCTACCGCGGATAGATGATTTGTTTGATCAACTGGAAGGAGCAAGAGTGTTCTCCCAGTTGGACCTCGCGACAGGATTTCATCAGCTTCGAGTAGCAGATGAGAGTGTTCCGAAAACGGCATTTAGGACGCCGTCTGGATTTTATGAGTGGTTGGTCATGCCATTTGGGTTGACCAATGCACCAACCTACTTTGTGGACCTTATGAATCGAGTATTCAGAGATCAGTTGAATAAGTTTGTTCTTGTGTTCGTAGATGATATCCTTGTTTACTCAAGGACAGAGGAGGAACACAAGGGACACTTGAGGATAGTGATGGAGGTGTTGAGGAAACACCAATTGAAAGAGAAATTCTCTAAGTGTCATTTTTGGAGAAGGGAAGTGAGATTCTTGGGTCATGTTGTTTCCGAGAGTGGTATTGCCGTGGACCCTGTGAAAGTGGCTACGGTATAGGATTGGCCTACGCCCAAGAATGCAACAGATGTGAGAAGTTTCTTGGGATTAGCTGGATATTATCGTAAGTTTATCCAGGACTTCTCCAAGATAGCGGCACCGTTGACTCAGTTGACTAAGAAGAATCAGTCCTTCGTCTGGGACGGAGTGTGTGAGAATGCATTCAAGAGTCTAAAAGAGAACTTGACGTGTGCGCCAGTGTTAGTCATTCCTAAAGGGAATGAAGAGATGACGGTATACACGGATGCTTGTGGTACCGGACTGGGTACTGTATTGATGCAAGGAGGTAGGGTTGTAGCTTATGCTAGTCGACAGCTAAAGCCGCATGAGAGGAAGTATCCTACCCATGATTTGGAATTGGCAGCGATTGTATTTGCGCTGAAGATGTGGAGACACTATCTCTTGGGAGAAAGATTTGAGTTGTTTACCGATCATAAATCGTTAAAGTATCTTTTCTCTCAGAAAGATCTGAATCTCCGTCAACAGAGATGGTTAGAGTTCTTGGCTTCGTATGATTTTGATATCGCATACACACCTGGGAAAGGTAATGCGGTAGCCGATGCCTTGAGTAGGAGACATGTGTAACGACCCGGATTTTGAGCGACTTTGGTTATCGACATAAGCTCGATGTCGATAACCAAACCATCGAAAAATCCCAGTAATTAATGAAAGAAATTCGAAGGTGAGAATAGATAAGATAGAAACTTAGAATAGAAGAAGAAGAAGAAGAAGAAGAAGAACACAACATCAGAGTAACACAAACCTCACAGCGGAACGAATAACATATAATATATAACATAACTTTGAAATATAACAGTTATGTATACAATAGCACTTATCAGAGTACAGCACTTACAACACAGCGGAAATAAATTATAGCTATATGATCCAGAAGCCTCCTGCTCCAGCTCTTCAAGTATATCTGTAAATCCCGACTACTTGACTGCCTGTACAAATTTAGGCACCCAAGAGTTTAGGGAAAACAACAAAGTAAACTCCGGGTCAGTCATGGGACTGGTGTGAGTAAAACAGTTTAAACAGGTATATGAACAAGTAAACGATATCTCATAAGACCACGCCGCAGAACGGAACGGGTTTTTCCCTTATGAGAATCCAAAATATCTTTATATCAAAAACCTTTTGATATTATAATAATGTCTATGTACAAATAGATATCAACTAGAAGAAACGCTTTCATCTCACGTTCTACATATATAGTATACAATCAAAATCGCAAGCACGTATTGGATAATGGATTTCCAACTATGACAAGGTATGGAACCACCTTCCGTTCAGTGTACTCTAGGAACGATACACTGGAGTTCAACAAGAACGTCTTGTAACTCAGCCACACATGACCGACCACTCATTTCGCTTGAGTGTATCGAATGTACATCACCAACGGTTGGGATCAGCAACTGTTCCCGTATATATATGGGACAACATTGATAGATTTAAGAAACAAATGAATATTCTCTAGATAGGTGATTATACACCCTACTTCGGTGCGACCGACTTAGCCATGCTGCCTGCCCGATTTCTGTCATTTACCGGTTGATGAGGCTAGAAGCTACGCTTTATCATTACATCAGATTCACTTCGAATGTCACATTGTCAGATCCATCGAAAATCACTAATTGACGTCTACAACCATACATTACGTGTCAGCTAAAAGAAGTTTCCTTCTCGGCTTCCACTCTTGGTACGGTTGAAGAAATCCATGTACGTGATCGTCTGGAAATACTCTGTCAGACATCCATCTTCATTCACTTAGAAATGTCACATCGTCATACCCGCCAAATCACAAATTGACTTATCCAAAAATAACACGGGTATACAGCTAAGAGAAACGAATTCCTCCGCCACCAAACGTGAATACGTTTGAACAGATCAACTTACGCGATCCATTGGATATACTCTGTCAGACCTTCGTCCATAAAAGTTGTCCTGGGACTGGACAAACCGAAGGCACTATTCAGTATATCCATCTTAGTCACTGTTATCTAAGACTTATACAACAGCCCTTGCACTTTACTCCGTCTTCAATTATCTTTGGCATATATGATTCACAACGCTTGTGCCAATACAGAGTGGTTCTTTGGATAATAATCCAACCGGTCTCTCCATATTAACAACGTTAAAATGGTCAAAACTCCGATAGTCTGTGATTTAACTATCAAAGAAAAACAAGTTTGCAAACAACGATATTATTTCCAGATGGAAATTATATCGATCAATCATCAACATATATTTATATATATATATATTCACATTGCCTTATTTTCTATGTTTAGAAAATATATGTTATTAACACTGGAAAACGTTTCCCATTTGCTTATTTACAAATCACTACTCTTCCCCAACTATCAGTCCCTGACTGTGAACTAGTATGAGAACAATTCCCTAAGTATAAATCCCGAAGGCCGAAACCAACATCAGATAGGCACTTAGAAAACCATTCAATTTACTAATCTCTAGTCAGTTCTAATTTTACTTAACTCTATTTGATAAATTCTGATTGATTAACTGTAACTGGTTTTATTTGGTTTGACTAACTCAATTTAT
Organism: Allium sativum; assembly: GCA_030737875.1. NCBI lineage: Eukaryota > Viridiplantae > Streptophyta > Magnoliopsida > Asparagales > Amaryllidaceae > Allium > Allium sativum. The sequence goes on from CM060918.1 coordinate 514,314,965, forward strand.
TAATTCGACTGACTAATTCAACTCGATTAACCTAACTTGATTTACTTATCTCGATTAACTGAACTAATCACTTTGATTAACTCGACTAATTCACTTTGGTTAACTTAACCAATTCACTTAACTAATTCACTTAGTTTAACCTAACTATTCACTTAACTCCTGTCGAATAAACTATATTCGATAACTCTTCTAACTCTATTCGAATAAACTATATTCGATTAACTCCTTTAATCTATTCGAATAAACTATATTCGATTAACTCCTTTAATCTATTCGAATAAACTATATTCGATTAACTCCTTTAATCTATTAGAATAAACTATATTCGATTAACTCCTTTAATCTAACTAATCGATAACTCCTTTCGATTAAACTATAATCGATAACTCCTTTCGATGAAACTAACATCGATACTCCTTTCGATGAAACTAACATCGATTAACTCCTTTCGATGAAACTAACATCGATTAATTCCTTTCGATGAAACTAACATCGATTAATTTAACTCGACGAACTTAACTCGACTCACTTATCTCGATAATCTAACTCAAGAACTTAACTCCTATCGAATAACTAATATTCGATTTAACTTCATTCGCTTGACTCTAGATCGCAGCGATCACAATGGTTACGCCTGACTCCCTCAGGAAACATCCGACCGCCGTAGGCTATTTACAGCCCTGCGAATTACGCTAGCAGTCGTACGATATGGCAACTTATCCTGAATAACTCTGTTTGACTAACTCTATCTCAAATAACTATATTTGATAACTCTAGTTCGTTTTAACTCTAATCGATTAACTCTACTGAGTAACTCTAACTCGATCAAGTCGACCTGATTAACTCGACTTACTTAACTCAACTGGTTAACTTGACTTACTTAACTCACTGGTTAACTTGACTTACTTAACTCACTGGTTAACTTGACTTACTTAACTCACTGGTTAACTTGACTTACTTAACCTAACTGGTTAACTCTATTGAACTGGTTAACTCTACTGAACTAGTTAACTCTACTGAACTAGTTAACTCTATTCAACTAACTCTACTGAACTAGTTAACTCTACTGAACTAGTTAACTCTATTCAACTAACTCGACTCACTAACCCCTTTCGATTAGCATATTCGTTTTACTAACTTTCGAACACCATATTCGATTTACTCCCTTCGAATACCATATTCGATTTAACTCCTTTCGAATACCATATTCGATTTACTTTATTCACTTTATAAAGATTTCCTTTTTAACAACGTTTTATTCATTTGAAAAGATTTACTTTTAAATAACGGTTCTACACTTTAAAAATGATTTCCTTTTTATAACGTTTCCTTTTTCAATTCTATTTGTAAATGGTTTACAAATATTTCCTTTTCAAATTTATTCTTGAAATATTCTAACTCCTTAAATTCTCTGAAAAATTCGCCATAACCTCCTTTGTAACGGGAGCATCGGGAAAATCCCTAAACCCGCCACACAGGCCTTTCCATTCAAAAATAAAATGGTTTGTAATTATTTCCTTTTTGAATATCTCCTATTTATAAATATTCCAATTTATAAACATTTCTTATTTACAAATATTCCATTTTATAAATATTCTATTTTCAATATCACTTTGAAAATCCCCTTATCAACATTTCGGTATGTTATGGTATTCAATCATATCAAATCACGATGTTCAATATTGTCCAAGTACATATAATCGCCTATAGATTTTTTTATCACATCATATAACAATATATGAAAAACAATAAAATAACTATTGAGGAATCCAGTCGGATTCCTCCAACCTGTCTCCCTGCATCCACAGATGTTACACAATATGATTATCATCACTTTCAGTTCAATATAAATTATTCTGATAGCAGAATCAATATATACTATTTAACGGTTTATATATATATATAAAATATTCACTAACTGACTAGCAGTTCAATCAATCAACCAACACACAACAATCAACAGATGATTAACAGTTCTAAGAATACATTATAAAAATATAACTGTTCAGAGTTGGTGAGTTTTACTCACCTTTGCAGTTCATCGTTAAAGAACGATAAACTGTTTGTTTGATTTGAATCAAATAATTTATTTCGCCATAACTTCAAACGAGCTCGAATCCACTTCCAGTTAATTCCATGGTGTAGCCACCGTCCATACGATCCCAACGTGACTAACGGTTCGTGATTTTGATTTCATACGAATAAGTCATGATAAAACAAAGTAAATACACACTTTATTTTAAAATAAAACTTAGCTAATTGGTATTGGGCCTTAACTCCACTTTTCCCCCGGCCCATCAACACATTCAAAGGCCCAGACCCGTGTTTGAGCTTCTTCCCCAAAACTGAAATACCGAACCCAGTATTCTCCTTTGCCATTCACGATTCTTACTTCCTCCACCACTCCTTCTCTGCTCAGTGAAGTTCAACACAGAAATTAGCACCATGATCTCCTTCAAAGTCTCATTCACCTCTTTGCCCTAACACCCCGCTCGCGCCACCCCTAGAAACCGCGTCGATAGAGTGACCAACCGCAAAACCTGTGACATCTACCATAACCGAATCCTCCAAAAAGTTCACCAAACGAGCGCCCGACCACGCTGATCATCCCACTATCCTCCATTTTCCTCCTCGTTGCCCTTGATTTCGCAACGACCCAACCCTAGGGTTGCTGTCTAAAATTCGAGCGATCAAAATTATCGCCAAATGCATCAAACCCTATACCAGATTGAAGAGGCTACTCGTATGGATTCAATTATATACATATGTAGATTTATAGGATTTTATATGAATTGTTATGATTTTTGAAAGAGGATGATTTCCTGAAAGCAACGAAGAACTGACGGCGGATTTAATTCGTTGACTGAGGGATGAAATTAGGTTAGAAGAAAATAGTTAAGGGGTTTTTATAGTGGAAAATTTAGATATTTATTTTATATATTTGATTATTGTATTCATTTCACTTGGACCGCTACTTTCATTTCTTTTTAAAAATTACTACGATCACATACGATATCCACAAATCACGAAAATTGACATGCACCTTCAGTTTGACATTACGGTCCCAACGAAACTGGTTTCATCGAATTCCGACTTCGTATACTCACACAACGTATTTTTAACTGTCAAAATACTGACTGTTTCTCACTCTAAAAATCCGTATGGCCACATAGTGACTCTAAAAATCACGGAAACTGACATTTAGCAATAATTTAACATTGCGGATCCAACAAAATTAGTTTCGTCGAATTCCGACTTCGTTTGCAAAAGTGGCTATTTTTAAAGCTCTGAATGACCCATTTAAATATATAAATATATTTAAATATAATTAAATTAAATATTAATAAATTAATATTATCGTATATATCCACATATGATATCGTACAGCTCCAGAATATCATATCAGAATTTACAGTTTGATATTTCAGATTCCAGATTATCTTGATATTCAATTTATATCAAAAATCCTTTTATAACGTAAATAAAGCGTTGCAAATTATAAAGGAATTCCACAGTGACTTTTCTGAAATTTGATTTGGACATAAATCAAAATCTACACGATGAAATCCCGATTTTTCTCTTCCACTAGAAAGATATACTCCACCAGCTCCACACGTTTCTTGTTTCACCGAAATCCGGCTTAAAACGAATCCTGTACATTCAGTTGAAGTTCAAATCGCCAAATCGCGAACTCCAGCGCCATTTCAAGCTCGATTTTAATTATAATATAATTATACGTTCAAACTGTCGTCGATTGAATATATTCGTCAGTATAATTCAACTCTAAGCTGAATTAAATCTAAGGGACGACCCCGTTCACAGAATATTGTGATTTCCAATAATTCTGATTATTTCTGAATTAAATATATTATTTAATGTATTATTTTAATTAAATATTCCCAGTTATTTAATTCTACGACCATTAAATCCTTTAATTCACCCTTTATATAATTAAATAAATTAATTATAACACCTCTGCCAATGCGGGTCATTACATTCTTCCCCACTTAAAATAATTTCGTCCTCGAAATCGCTAAGCTAGAGGACGACCCTATCTATTGGAACTCCAAAGATTTGTTTACCCCTTATTTCTGATTTCAACTTAACCAATTAATATCGACTAAAATATTTATTCATTCCGACCAACTAAAATTTTCAAAAATTCTGCAAATTTTCTAACACTTTAAATTTTCGGAAAATTTCGTCGGTATCTCCTTTGTACTGGTCAATATGACAAACCACAACTCGCCTCTCTAGGCCTTCTCCAACCCAAAAGAAAATCAAAACGCCAAACGGCTTGCCAATTCGGCTCATTAATTCCAAACTCATATATAAAATATAAACTTTTACCTTTTTGTTGGGCATATCATTATATCCCTACCATCTATTATCAACTCGGCATATACAAATGCCATCCCAATCAACTCCAACCAAGTTATTCTTAACACAACCACTCTCTTATTCAAGCCGAATTTAATTTCAAATTCGAGTTTCAAATTCCAAACTCTCAACTTATCATTTCAAATCCAGATTATTCTCTAATCACTTCAGTTTTTCTTAACCTATCATCTCAAGTTAAATTCTGGTTTATTATTTACTTTTACCATCCCATTCAAATTAACTTCACAAGTTAAATTTTAATTTCTAGAACTTAAATTCCCGGTTTTAATTCAAATCAAATCTGAAATCATAATACCAATTCAAAACCTTTGAATTCTTAAACACTTGTTTTCGCAAAACAGATTTGAAAATAAAATCTTGGGTAGTAATCCATCACTTATAACTCGAAAATCACACTGATGATGTGTACACCATCATCAGAATTATTTTCCAGCGATCAAAGTGAGTTCAATACTATATTCCTTTTCAAAACTCCAATTTAAACACTTCCATCTTGAATCAGTTCACAATATCCTTATTAAAACAAATTTAAAACCTCCCAGGATTTTAAAATTCACCTATGTCTAATCCAGATTCAATTACAAACACTTATCTGAATTTCCAGTTTTTAATTTCAATTCTGACTTTAATTTCAGATTTAATTCACTTCGTAATACTGATACGAAATTTGATTGGTTATTTTCATAACTGTTTCACTTTTATAATCTTACTCGATTATAATAACAACCAACACATTATAATAATTCCAATATATATACTTCGGGTAAAATTATTTCATTTACCCTCTTTTCAAAACATACCGTGTCGACCCATCGTATTCGAGTGTTTATAAACTCCTACCGATATAGTGGATCAAACTGATCGACTAGAACTCATAAACAAATCAGCCAATGAATCTCCACAATATAAAACCATTTTCATATCAAATACAAATACGCACTCGTATATATACATTCAAACTCAATCTAGGGTGTTACTAACCCTATCTCTACCGAGTCACGCCACAGAGCCAAGGTAATTCTTAACTTAAGCTCTGATACCAACTGTAACGACCCAGATTTTGAGTTAAGTAGGCTTTGCAACCATCCTCTCCCCATCCTCCAAAGCAGCAGGTAAAACCCACTGTGGCTTACACTGGTACCCCAATACCATATTTTACGGCCAGCCATTCGACTTCACAACCAACCCTACCAAAGGGACATGTAGGAGTAAGAGTCTCACGTTCGCCACCTAACGAAAAGCGAGAACCCCCTATCATGCGACACATGCCTAAGCACGCAACATGGACTGGTGTGAGTAAAACAGTTTAAACAGGTATATGAACAAGTAAACGATATCTCATAAGACCACGCCGCAGAACGTAACGGGTTTTTCCCTTGTGAGAATCCAAAATATCTTTATATCAAAAACCTTTTGATATTATAATAATGTCTATGTACAAATAGATATCAACTAGCAGAAACGCTTTCATCTCACGTTCTACATATATAGTATACAATCAAAATCGCAAGCACGTATTGGATAATGGATTTCCAACTATGACAAGGTATGGAACCACCTTCCGTTCAGTGTACTCTAGGAACGATACACTGGAGTTCAACAAGAACATCTTGTAACTCAGCCACACATGACCGACCACTCATTTCGCTTGAGTGTATCGAATGTACATCACCAACGGTTGGGATCAGCAACCGTTCCCGTATATATATGGGACAACATTGATAGATTTAAGAAACAAATGAATATTCTCTAGATAGGTGATTATACACCCTACTTCGGTGCGTCCGACTTAGCCATGCTGCCTGCCCGATTTCTGTCATTTACCGGTTGATGAGGCTAGAAGCTACGCTTTATCATTACATCAGATTCACTTCGAATGTCACATTGTCAGATCCATCGAAAATCTCTAATTGACGTCTACAACCATACATTACGTGTCAGCTAAAAGAAGTTTCCTTCTCCGCTTCCACTCTTGGTACGATTGAAGAAATCCATGTACGTGATCGTCTGGAAATACTCTGTCAGACATCCATCTTCATTCACTTAGAAATGTCACATCGTCATACCCGCCAAATCACAAATTGACTTATCCAAAAATAACACGGGTATACAGCTAAGAGAAACGAATTCCTCCGCCACCAAACGTGAATACGTTTGAACAGATCAACTTACGCGATCCATTGGATATACTCTGTCAGACCTTCGTCCATACAAGTTGTCCTGGGACTGGACAAACCGAAGGCACTATTCAGTATATCCATCTTAGTCACTGTTATCTAAGACTTATACAACAGCCCTTGCACTTTACTCCGTCTTCAATTATCTTTGGCATATATGATTCACAACGCTTGTGCCAATATAGAGTTGTTCTTTGGATAATAATCCAACCGGTCTCTCCATATTAACAACGTTAAAATGGTCAAAACTCCGATAGTCTGTGATTTAACTATCAAATAAAAACAAGTGTGCAAACAACGATATTATTTCCAGATGGAAATTATATCGATCAATCATCAACATATTTATATATATATATATATATATTCACATTGCCTTATTTTCTATGTTTAGAAAATATATGTTATTAACACTGGAAAACGTTTCCCATTTGCTTATTTACAAATCACTACTCTTCCCCAACTATCAGTCCCTAACTGTGAACTAGTATGAGAACAATTCCCTAAGTATAAATCCCGAAGGCCGAAACCAACATCAGATAGGCACTTAGAAAACCATTCAATTTACTAATCTCTAGTCAGTTCTAATTTTACTTAACTCTATTTGATTAATTCTGATTGATTAACTGTAACTGGTTTTACTTGGTTTGACTAACTCAATTTATTAATTCGACTGACTAATTCAACTCGATTAACCTAACTTGATTTACTTATCTCGATTAACTGAACTAATCACTTTGATTAACTCGACTAATTCACTTTTGTTAACTTAACCAATTCACTTAACTAATTCACTTAGTTTAACCTAACTATTCACTTAACTCCTGTCGAATAAACTATATTCGATAACTCCTCTAACTCTATTCGAATAAACTATATTCGATTAACTCCTTTAATCTATTCGAATAAACTATATTCGATTAACTCCTTTAATCTATTCGAATAAACTATATTCGATTAACTCCTTTAATCTATTCAAACAAACTATATTCGATTAACTCCTTTAATCTAACTAATCGATAACTCCTTTCGATTAAACTATAATCGATAACTCCTTTCGATGAAACTAACATCGATACTCCTTTCAATGAAACTAACATCGATTAACTCCTTTCGATGAAACTAACATCGATTAATTCCTTTCGATGAAACTAACATCGATTAATTTAACTCGACGAACTTAACTCGACTCACTTATCTCGATAATCTAACTCAAGAACTTAACTCCTATCGAATAACTAATATTCGATTTAACTTCATTCGCTTGACTCTAGATCGCAGCGATCACAATGGTTACGCCTGACTCCCTTAGGAAACATCCGACCGCCGTAGGCTATTTACAGCCCTGCGAATTACGCTAGCAGTCGTACGAGATGGCAACTTATCCTGAATAACTCTGTTTGACTAACTCTATCTCAAATAACTATATTTGATAACTCTAGTTCGTTTTAACTCTAATCGATTAACTCTACTGAGTAACTCTAACTCGATCAACTCGACTTGATTAACTCGACTTACTTAACTCAACTGGTTAACTTGACTTACTTAACTCACTGGTTAACTTGACTTACTTAACTCACTGGTTAACTTGACTTACTTAACTCACTGGTTAACTTGACTTACTTAACCCAACTGGTTAACTCTATTGAACTTGTTAACTCTACTGAACTAGTTAACTCTACTGAACTAGTTAACTCTATTCAACTAACTCTACTGAACTAGTTAACTCTATTCACCTAACTCGACTCACTAACGCCTTTCGATTAGCATATTCGTTTTACTAACCTTCGAACACCATATTCGATTTACTCCCTTCGAATACCATATTCGATTTAACTCCTTTCGAATACCATATTCGATTTACTTTATTCACTTTATAAAGATTTCCTTTTTAACAACGTTTTATTCATTTGAAAAGATTTACTTTTAGATAACGGTTCTACACTTTAAAAATGATTTCCTTTTTATAACGTTTCCTTTTTCAATTCTATTTGTAAATGGTTTCAAATATTTCCTTTTCAAATTTATTCTTGAAATATTCTAACTCCTTAAATTCTCTGAAAAATTCGCCATAACCTCCTTTGTAATGGGAGCATCGGGAAAATCCCCAAACCCGCCACACAGGCCTTTCCATTCAAAAAGAAAATGGTTTGTAATTATTTCCTTTTTGAATATCTCCTATTTATAAATATTCCAATTTATAAACATTTCTTATTTACAAATATTCCATTTTATAAATATTCTATTTTCAATATCACTTTGAAAATCCCCTTATCAACATTTCGGTATGTTATGGTATTCAATCATATCAAATCACGATGTTCAATATTGTCCAAGTACATATAATCGCCTACAGATTTTTTTTATCACATCATATAAAAATATATGAAAAACAATAAAATAACTGTTGAGGAATCCAGTCGGATTCCTCCAACCTGTCTCCCTGCATCCACAGATGTTACACAATATGATTATCATCACTTTCAGTTCAATATAAATTATTCTGATAGCAGAATCAATATATACTATTTAACGGTTTATATATATATAATATTCACTAACTGACTAGCAGTTCAATCAATCAACCAACACACAACAATCAACAGATGATTAACAGTTCTAAGAATACATTATAATAATATAACTGTTCAGAGTTGGTGAGTTTTACTCACCTTTGCAGTTCATCGTTAAAGAACGATAAACTGTTTGTTTGATTTGAATCAAACAATTTATTTCGCCATAACTTCAAACGAGCTCGAATCCACTTCCAGTTAATTCCATGGTGTAGCCACCGTCCATACGATCCTAATGTGACTGACGGTTCGTGATTCTGATTTCATACGAATAAGTCATGATAAAACAAAGTAAATACACACTTTATTTTAAAATAAAACTTAGCTAATTGGTATTGGGCCTTAACTTCACTTTTCCCCCGGCCCATCAACACAGTCAAAGGCCCAGACCCGTGTTTGAGCTTCTTCCCCAAAACTGAAATACCGAACCCAGTATTCCCCTTTGCCATTCACGATTCTTACTTCCTCCACCACTCCTTCTCTGCTCAGTGAAGTTCAACACAGAAATTAGCACCATGATCTCCTTCAAAGTCTCATTCACCTCTTTGCCCTAACACCCCGCTCGCGCCACCCCTAGAAACCGCGTCGACAGAGTGACCAACCGCAAAACCTGCGACATCTACCATAACCGAATCCTCCAAAAAGTTCACCAAACGAGCGCCCGACCACGCTGATCATCCCACTATCCCCCATTTTCCTCCTCGTTGCCCTTGATTTCGCAACGACCCAACCCTATGGTTGCTGTCTAAAATTCGAGCGATCAAAATTATCGCCAAATGCATCAAACCCTATACCAGATTGAAGAGGCTACTCGTATGGATTCAATTATATACATATGTAGATTTATAGGATTTTATATGAATTGTTATGATTTTTGAAAGAGGATGATTTCCTAAAAGCAACGAAGAACTGACGGCGGATTTAATTCGTTGACTGAGGGATGAAATTAGGTTAGAAGAAAATAGTTAAGGGGTTTTTATAGTGGAAAATTTAGATATTTATTTTATATATTTGATTATTGTATTCATTTCACTTGGACCACTACTTTCATTTCTGTTTAAAAATTACTACGATCACATACGATATTCACAAATCACAAAAATTGACATGCACCTTCAGTTTGACATTACGGTCCCAACGAAACTGGTTTCGTCGAATTCCGACTTCGTATACTCACACAATGTATTTTTAACTATCAAAATACTGACTGTTTCTCACTCTAAAAATCCGTACGGCCACATAGTGACTCTAAAAATCACGGAAACTGACATTTAGCAATAATTTAACATTGCGGATCCAACAAAATTAGTTTCGTCGAATTCCGACTTCGTTTGCAAAAGTGGCTATTTTTAAAGCTCTAAATGACCCATTTAAATATATAAATATATTTAAATATAATTAAATTAAATATTAATAAATTAATATTATCGTATATATCCACATATGATATCGTACAGCTCCAGAATATCATATCAGAATTTACAGTTTGATATTTCAGATTCCAGATTATCTCGATATTCAATTTATATCGAAAATCCTTTTATAACGTAAATAAAGCGTTGCAAATTATAAAGGAATTCCACAGCGACTTTTCTGAAATTTGATTTGGACATAAATCAAAATCTACACGACGAAATCCCGATTTTTCTCTTCCACTTGAAAGATATACTCCACCAGCTCCACACGTTTCTTATTTCACCGAAATCCGGCTTAAAACGAATCATGTACATTCAGTTGAAGTTCAAATCACCAAATCGCGAACTGCAGCGCCATTTCAAGCTCGATTTTAACTATAATATAATTATACGTTCAAATTAATTATAACACCTCTGCCAATGCGGGTCATTACAACATGCCAGCTTAGGGGCAATGTTTCTTGAATGGAAGCAACTGGAGTATATCGCGGGGTTTGATTTCAGACCAAAGTGCGAATTGGATCCAGTTATGCTAGCTAGTTTGGCGATCAGACCCACTTTGATAGAACGGATTGGTTCTAGTCAGAGGAACGATCCTAATCTATTGGAAATCATCTCCAAGTTAGAGATGGACATCGACGGTGAGGAGATGAATGCGTATGGGCTTGATCGAGATGGATGGCTTAGAAAGAATGGAAGACTAGTTGTGCCCAACGTGAATGGTTTGAGAGATGAAGTGCTTAGAGAATGTCATCACTCAAAACTGACTATCCATCCCGGTGGTAATAAGATGTATCGAGACATGAAGCAGACTTACTACTGGGAAGGGATGAAAAGAGATGTTGGGAAGTTTATATCCAAATGCATGAATTGCCAGCTAGTTAAAGCCGAGCAAAGGAAGCCCAGTGGGTTGTTGCAACCATTAGAAGTTCCCGAATGGAAATGGGAGCAAGTCTCGATGGATTTCATCGATGGTTTACCGAGGACTAGATCGGGATATGATAGCATTTGGGTAATTGTGGATCGATTGACTAAGAGTGCAAGATTTATACCAGTCAAATCGACCAGAACGGCAGCCAAGTTGGCAGAATTGTATATGCAGTGGGTAGTAAGATTTCATGGAGTACCCAAAAGCATTGTAAGTGACCGAGACCCGTTGTTCACTAGTGGGTTTTGGAAGAGCTTACAAGAGGCTCTAGGGTCAGGATTACATCTCAGTACCGCATATCATCCTCAGACCGACGGTCAGACAGAGAGGGTGAATCGTATATTGGAATATCTCTTGAGAGCTTGTATATTGGATTTTGGTGGATCATGGGATGACTATTTGCATCTGGTAGAGTTTGCATATAATAATAGCTACCGATCCAGTACCGGTATGGCTCCATATGAAGCTTTGTACAGAAGACCGTGCAACTCACCATCATGTTGGATAGAGACTGGCGAGAAGTTTGTGCTTGGACCAGATGCGGTGAGGGAAACTTCCGATAAGATTAAGATCATTCAGCAACGAATGAAAGCTGCCCAAGATAGGCAGAAGAGTTATGCTGATAAGAGGAGAAGAGACTTAAAATTCTCCGTTGGTGACTTGGTGTTTGTCAAGATTTCTCCGTTGAAGAGCGTGATAAGATTTGGCAGGAGAGGCAAGTTGGCACCCAGATTTGTTGGCCCATTCCCTGTTCTTGAGCTAGTCGGGAATTTGGCATATAGAGTTGGCTTACCAGAGAAGATGGCGGGAGTTCACAATGTGTTTCATGTTTCCCAATTAAGGAAGATCGTTCACGACCCAGATATGACTATTTCACCTGATCAGTTACAGGACTTCGAAGTAGAACCCGAGGTGGTTGGGAACCGCAAGCCGATTCGTATTGTGGGGCACGATACGAAGCAACTTCGAAGGAAGGCGGTGAAGCTAGTCAAGGTTCAGTGGGGCGAAAACGAGAATGATTGTACTTGGGAGATAGAGGAGAGCATTAGGAAGACATATCCAGAACTCTTTGCCTGGTAAAATTTTGACTTCGATTTAGTTATTCCGCATGCTAGGATAGACTCATTTTGCTTGTCTTGCATGTTTGATTGTTGTTTTATGATTGATAGGCATGCGGGACCCTTTTTGTGTGTTTTGGTTAAGGAATTTCGGGGGCGAAATTTCTTAAGGGGGGGAGAGTGTAACGACCCGTATTCTACACATCATAGGATTGTAGAATATTTATTTCTTTCCCATATGAAGTCGTATGGTCATGTAACTTTGGGAAACATCCATTAGAGTCATTTCCCATGTTCATGATTTTTGTCTATTTTTAAATGACCATTTTGCCCCTAGCTGATTTTGTTTTAGCCATAACTTTTGATTGGAAAGGAATTTTGACCTAAAACCACTTCCATTAGATTCGTTTGATGGTTTACCTTTCCGTAGAGTGGTCATAATAGCCAAACGGACTTACCGTTTGGGAGATATGGCTGAAATAAGGTTTGGAGAGTGAAAAACTGCTTAACCGGGCCAAATAGGGTGATTAGTGAGTAGGCCCATAACCCATTTCGGGATTAGGGTTATGGGGAGGCTGAAATGAAGTAGAGAATCATTCCATTTCAGTTTTCTAGCCTCCACTTATCTCCAAGGAACCCTAAAAAATGGCCTCCAACCTCTAAATCACCTTTTGGTCAAGGATTTGGCTTAGCAACCTTTAATCAAGGAAGATCTACACCAAACCAATATTAGAGCTGCTGTTTAGCATTGAGATTCGCATCAAATCAGAGATTTATTTCATATTTTAGTTTATTTGTGGCTAAGGTGAGTGATTTGCATAGTTTTGCACTAATTATGGCTAATTAGGGGTGATTAGTGTTAATTAGCGAATTTAAACATGATAAAATTCTGGAAAAATGTTTATAAAATTCGGAATGATGTTTTAGACCTCTGATATGAATTTGGGTTAATTTGGGGAAGTTTTGCTAATCATATCATAAGTTTCACCTAAACATGCTTAAGGGAAAATATGGGGTTTTGGCTATGTTTGATCCATTTTAACCTATTATATTGTTGTTTTGATGTTTGTGGTTGATTATATATGTTTCTATGGCTGTATGATATGCTTTGTGGTTGACTAGAATAGTTGGAATGGTCAAAAACGCCGTCGAGGGGCGTAAACAACTCGCTGGACAAGGTGCAGGAATTCGGATCGGATAGGGGATTGAGGGTCGATTGGATCGCCCTATGGGATCGTGGGACATCACCACGAGTCAAGTCATCTCCTCCGAGCCGAACCATCTGCGCAAGGTCCACGAACCTCAACCGTGAACTGCCTCTCGTACCCGATCCTCTCATGTTTCGCACCCCGATCCGACCAGAGGGAGGCAACGTCCGTGATCCACTTGTACTCGAACGCTCCGACCCGAATACCCGCCACGAGTTGAAGGCGCCATGAACCGATATGAAGAGAGCACCCGACCCGAACCGTGGAAAGCTGGAGACCTCGACCCGATCCGCCAGGGGTGATGATGACCCGACCCGATCCAGTGAAGAAGGAGCATCCTGATCCGAACCGAACCGATGATTAGGGGGAGACCCGAACCGATCCAGTATTGACCAATAACCCGAGATGCAAAGGTAGTCCAATATGGGAAGTTAGAGCTCAGGATCCAGTTGGGAACCAATGAGTTCACTTCATAGTTGGGCTTTGCTGCGGGACGTGTGCTAAGGAGTTGTCGACGTTCATTACTTCGATTCACCACTAAAAAAATGAATGATGGCTACTTATCAGTGCAGTAGGGTCATTATGACCCGAGGGGCAAGGTGATGGTAGCAAGACTACGTTATCAGTGCAGTAGAGTCATTACGACTCGAAGGGCAAAGTGATGCGTGGTAGGACTATGAGCCAGTGCAGTGGGGTCATTGTGACTTCATGGGACAGAGTGGACATAGTAAGGATTAGTAAGGCTATGAGCAGTGCAGTGGGGTCCTTGTGACTCCATGGGGCAAAGTGGACATAGCGAAGGATTTGTGGCTACGTTATCAGTGCAGTAAAGCCATTTATGACTTCATGGGGCGGAGTGATCGTAGCAAGGTATGTTGGGTGATCGAAGTGGTGAAAATCGTATGCTTTACGCACTGAGTGAGAGATGTGAGGATGGTTGCTATGTTTGATTGTTTGCCATCACTATGACATGCACACCTCCCCCACCTCCGTATCTTTACATTGTTTGATATGGCACCTTAGAGCGTTGTGCAGTATGTAGTGCTAACTCTTTGGTTGCAGGTCCAGGTTCAGGTATGTTTTAGTCTACCTGTTATTGTTCACTTTAGATGCTTATCGCTCATACCAGACTTTATGTCTAACCCAGAGTTTTATGTCTCCTCTTATTACTCTGGGTGATCACATGAGCAGACTAGAGACAGGTTAGCTGGTGATGCGCGAGTAGCTGATTCGGAGGCGGGCAGGAGGCTTCCACGTATGATATATATATACACATTCTCCCTGTGTCGTTGGTGGTCGCTACTTGGGCATTAGTAGTGTACCTCATTTATCTTACTTTTGCTTTGAGACAGTTTGAAAACTTGTAATAAGCTATATTTTAGATTTCCGCTGCTATGATGTTTAGTTCTGGGTTTTAGCTTATGCACTGTCTCTCCTGTTTTATGTCAAGTATGTTATTATTATATTTTATTCTATGCGCTGTGAGACATTCTACAGGTTCTTTGTATGTTCATTTCCTTCTTCCTTTTCCTTCTGACGACCCGTTCCGTGCTAACTGGACATGTGTACAGCGCACCTTTGGAGTAAATGTCGGTTGGTGCGGGGCGGGCCGTCACATATTCAGTTTATCAGTTGATAATATTGAATTGTATTTACTTGTGCAAATTGGGTTAACAACTTGAATGTGTCTGTTATAAGAACTGTTATATGTTGTTGGAACTGCTATGTTATAATTTCTGTAAAGTAACTCAGAAATAAACTTAAGTTTTAATAATTGGATATAAATTGATTTAAAGAAACAATTAAATGGATTATTTTAAATTAATTTATTTAAAAAGGGAAGGTTAATTGTAATTAGTAAATCAGTTTATTTTATGTAAACCAACTATTTTAGATGGAAAATGATTATTAAATTAATCTATTCAATTAATTTAATAGGAAAGGTTTTAACAAATGATTGTTTTAAAAACTAATAATATTTAT
This sequence comes from Allium sativum, assembly GCA_030737875.1. Taxonomy (NCBI): domain Eukaryota; kingdom Viridiplantae; phylum Streptophyta; class Magnoliopsida; order Asparagales; family Amaryllidaceae; genus Allium; species Allium sativum. Next base: position 514,330,708 of record CM060918.1, read on the forward strand.
TAAAGTTAATTGACCTTTTATTTAACAGAGTTTGGTAAGCTAATTGTGAAGTTAAGTAGTAACTTGAATTTTGATAAATTATCTCAAATGGATGTTTTATAAACTTAATTAATCTTTTAATTAAGTAAGTTTTAAAGATAATTTAGTTATAAGAGAATAAGAAAATCAATTCTATTATTTGAATTAAATTCCTTGATTTGATATTAAAGTTAACAACTTAATGAATGGTTCAAAAACAATAACGTTGTTTTGGAAATGGCATAAGATTGAAAATCAAATTGGATTTACAGCTTATGGTTTGTCAATGGATATCGATCTTCTACAAATCTTCATGATAAGAATGAGTTCGACTCAAGGTCTGAAAGTCAACTAAAATAACCCAATGAAGCGACCAAAACTTCCCCGTGAACGAAAGCCCGGATTTAGTTGAGAACATGACAAATCAGAACACAAACAGAAGCACATTTCATTGCTTATTACAACAATTTCATCAGAATACAAAAATATACAAAGTATGAATAAATATTACACATTCACTAAATATCAGAGATTTACAAGTTACAATGCAGCGGAAAATAATACAAAACACAACTGAAAAGAATATATGGATACAGAGCTTTCCGAGTATCATTCCAGCTGTAAACCAGGATCCTGTGAATATAAATCTGCAAAACCAAAACTACTAGCTGCCCATGTGGAAAATAGGGGCACTAGAGTTTAGGTTAAAACAATAAACTTCAGGTCAGTCATGTGACTGGTGTGAGAACCAAAACAGTTATTTAAAACTTTACATTAAATTAGATATATCAAGGGACCATGCCGTATAATATGGAACGGGTTTTCTCCCAAGAATACCAGTGCATATAACAAAACAGCGCAATGCTTTTTGGAAAAACGAAGCTATTATAAGACCCAGGTCCTATCACACAATGCAACGCAAACCGAGGGATAGGGTTTTCCCTTATAATAGCCAAACATGCTTGGTACGTTAAAACAAATCATTTGATACTATTATAAGTGCAAAACAACTTCAAATATAAATGTTTTTCAATCCTAGACGGCATGGGTACCATATATCATGTCGCCAATACTAGGCTCTACAATCAAAACCGCAAATGTCACGTATTGAAAGTTGGATTTCCATATGTGAACCAAGGCAAGGGATCGTCCTTACCGCTTCGAGACTGTCTAGCCCGAGCCTCAGGACCCAGACTCAGGTGGGCATTGGATTGTCAGGGCCGGTCCACACGGAGTGGATTAATAATACCGTAAACGATATGCTAGTCTACCCTATGGGGCATAAAATGGGTCTGTATAAAGACCATACCATTGGCCACGGAACGACCGATATAACCGAGGCGCCTCGCTATCCATCATCCACATAAGTAAAACGTCAAGGCTTGCAAAACGCTGACACCACTCCTAGCTAGAAACCAGCATATGTCCATTTCCTTGAAGTCCTCTCCCGTTTCTGATTCAAACCAGGGTGTGAGGCTCGCGAATCAACGCTACACAAAGCTACGCTATATCAAAGTCGTGCTTTGATCATCAACCACAAGACTCCGCTTTCCAACAGAAGCCTTGATCATTTGCATCTAAGCATGCCACAAAGGCAATTCACTCTATGCAACCGATGTCTATCAATCACAGAGAATGAAATCCGATGTTAGACACACATCCATTTACAAGTTCGTTTTAGGACTGAATGAAACCGGAGGCACCTTATTCCTCCCCCATATGTCCAATACAGGGGAGAGGTCCTCGCATATCCAGTCGATCTCCAAGTACGTCTGGACGATCACCACTTATTACCTTGTCTTGGGTGTACAACCCAATCAAGACATCAGTAATCATCCAAACAATGTGAACACCTCCGGTCTTCCACCACTGTCTTCATTCTCGACATATCATCGAATCAGTTATTCAGAATGGGATAAACCCGGTCTTTCTGAATAACTTGCATATATAATAAACAGGTGTTATAAAAACACAACATATGCCTCATTCCAATCCAGAATATTCTTTATTCAAACATTCTCATTCTTTGTGAAAGGTTCCCGTTAATTTTATCAAAGATAAATTCTTTAAATTTAATCTTCCTTTGGATATCATTTCAATCTAATTAAAGATGCAATAAAACTCCACTTGGTCTCAATCTTCCCAAAAATCAATATTAACGATTGTTTAACTTGGGAAATCATATCTTGTCTTTAACTGGGTTAAAGAACCAATGTCATTTAAAACACGGTTCACGATAAACCCAAAATCACATTCCATTCCATCAGCCTTTAACCGTAAATTAGCAAGTGAACAATTCCCTAAGTATTGACCCCGAAGGCCGAAACCAACATCAGATCAATACCCAGGAAACCATTCAACTTAACTAATCTCCAGTTAGTTTCTGAATTTCTTAACTCTATTGGGTCTAAGAACAGTATTATTAAAGATACCATTCACGAAAACCCAAAATCTTATTTCGGTCTTTAACTGGGTTAAAGAACCAATGTCCTTTAAAACATGGTTCACGATAAACCCAAAATTACATTCCATTCCATCAGCCTTTAACCGTAAACTAGCAAGTGAACAATTCCCTAAGTATTAACCCTGAAGGCCGAAACCAACATCAGATCAATACCCAGGAAACCATTCAATTTAACTAATCTACAGTTAGTTTCTGATTTTTTTTCTTAACTCCATTGGGTCTAAGAACAGTATTATTAAAGATACCATTCGCAGCAACCCTAAATCTTATTCGATTGTTAATCGGGTTAAAGAACAAGTGTTATTTAAAACACCGTTCACGATAAACCCAAAGACCAATTTCAATTCTATTCCAATTAAATATCAATTAACTGGTACCCTTCATTAAATCTAAATAAAAAGATTCAACCTTTTCTCAAATGGGTTCAAGAACAGTGTTAATAAAGACACCATTCACGACGAACCCCAAATCATATTTAATATTAAATACAAAGCTCTGAATAGAAAATATGTCGGCTTATATTCAATATCAAATTCTGGAATCAACAAATACTTATTGGAATAATGATACATATATCTTCCAAATTCCTCCACAATATCCGTATAACCACGGAATCCAATATCAAAATATTCTGAAGATAATCTCGATTCAAATCCATTCCAATTCATATATTGGAAATTCCGGTTATTTTTAAAACCATTTCGAATCCAATTTATTTATTTAAAAATAATTGGATTATAATTCTAGTTCATAATTAGTTCATATCGATAAAAATATATTTTTATATTTTCAAATATGGAATTTTTCATCCCAATTCTTTCCAAATCATTTCTTATGATTTTACACTAATTATTGATATTTTTAATAATTTTATCAAGGCCCGTACAGTCGATTTCCATTGACGGCCATCGAACTGCACTTACAGCGACCTTTTCCAAATTTGATTTGGACATAATTCCAAAACCAGCTGTTAGATTTCAAATCTCTAACATTCATTAGAAAGCTCTTTTCGATACGAACCCAACAGTTCTAGTTTTAGGAGAATCCGACAGTCGGATCTCCCGTAGTCTCCATTCGAAGTCAATGGTCGAAATTCGCGAACTGCCGCAGCACGGCTCATTCTATTCAGGCCATTATATTATATATATCATATATATATTATATATTACGTCAATTTCCATTTAAAACGTATTTTATAAATCGTTTTAAATTCGTTTTCAAAACGATTTCAACTTCAAATTCAATTTCAAATCAAAATTGAATATTCCATATCATCGATATATAAATGATAGTATTTTCAAAACATTAGATTTTGAAATCAATTCCTTTTCGATATTCATTATAAAAATGAATAAAATCGATATAAATATCGTTCACATCAAAATGGCGCTAATCTAATCAACACGGCTTTATATATTTAAATATTTTCATGTCCATCCCAAATCGGACATCAAAATCAGATTTTGATCTTTTACTAAATATTATTTTAAAATATTCTTTATTTTAAAATATTCATTCTTTCTGAAATGGAATCAGACACAGTCAATCACCATATAATGTTGTTTATATGGATTTCATACAACACTTGTATACAACAACAGTGATAAATAATCATCCATCATCCAGAGTGCATTCTACACTATATAAGCATTAAATATAAATATGTAATGCTTACAACAGTCTGTAACCTATCGATTGACATACCCCTAATTATTGGGATAAGTGTATGTCAAATATTATCCCAATACCCATGTGGAGTTTTCAAACAACAAATATTGTTTATTATTTGTGCAGTTGGGCAATGTGTAAAATTTATCGTCCCAATCAATATCAGTCAAATGTGTATGCATAAACAAATCATCTGATTTGTTTATAAATATTTATTTATTCATATACACGTTAAAAATTATATTTTTAACTATAAAATATTTCATTTCATTCCACATCGCACAATAAATTCTCACCACACAATCAAACAAGCAAACAAGTCGTCCATGGTCTGTAGCGATAGGTGTCGGGTGCTGCTAAGCACCACCTGCATCCTAGTATATATTTTAACTAGAAATAAAATAAAAGTGAGGAGTTCTCACATTTGGGATCCACTCCGCTGTGCTTTGTTTCTGAACTGTTTAGATTCGTTCAAAATTCCAATGCATCCTTTTCACTCTGTTCATTTATAAAATCACATTTTTATTTCAACGTTACAGAAATCATATTTTTATTTCAACGCTAGATATATAATAAAAATCAGATATTTTGCTACATATATAAAAATCATATTTTAAATTCGATACTTATATAAAAAAGATTACAATTCTATCATCGTTATATATATAAAAATCAAATCTTTTCCATCGTTATATATATATAAATCAAATCTTTATACTATGTTTATATTTTGTAAACAATTCTATTTATATTTTTAAAACCACATTTTTAAAAACATGCTTTTCTATTAAAAATAATATTTTTAATTCAAAGTTATAGATATAAATCATATTTTAATTCATGGTTATATACGTAGAAATCATATTTTGCTATTTCTATTTCAAAACAATGGACATTCATATTTTCAAAACAATGGGCCTTTATATTTTCAAAACAATGGACCTTTATATTTAAATCTATATACATAATAAAGATCTAATTTTTATTTCTATGCTAATATAATAGAAATTTCATTTTTATTTAAAGCTATTTCATAATAAAAATCTAACATTTTAAGCTAAATAAATTAATTAGTGACTAACTAAATTAATTAATTACCTTAAGCCTAATCATCTTCCTCGTTACTTCAGGAACTCGTCATCGACTAAGAACTCCTCACATCGCGACTCCCACAGTGGACCGGACGTCCATCGGGTCGTGCCACGTTGGAGTGCACGGTGGTGCCTCCCTCCAGGATGAATCCCGTCGAATTCGGCGGCCTGACGTGGTCAGGAAACGGGAGCGACCGAGACAGGTTTGAGCACCCAAATCGAGAGCTCCACTACACTTTTTCCGATCACAACGGTTTGAGAAAGGGAAGTTCTTCGAGCTGAAGAGGATGGCAGTGGTAATTTGGCGTATGAATCGATGGATGAAGAGAAAAAGACGAGAGAAGGAGGGAGTGGTTCCGTCGTTCATCGTATTGAAGGTAGGTATTGACCGCGGCTTTGAATTTGACCCAGGTTTAGAGGAAAACATTTATATATAATAATGATTTTAATAATATTAAATTCCCATATTCTTGTTGAATGCCACAAACTCCAAACGAACCCCAACGACAGATGCCCCTAGCTAATTACACCCATTTTGAACACAATGGGATATGTTTCGTAAGCCAGTTCAACTGTTTTGATCAGTTTTCGTTTAAATTAAAATATAAATCTATATATTCAATTTTAAACGCAGATTTCAATTTACCGGGGCCACATACTAACTCTAAAAATTCCCGAAAATTTATTTCTAGCTTTATATTGACGATTCTAACAAAACTAATTTCGTCAAATTTGGAGACCGTTTGAAAAATGTCTATTTTTTGGTCGATCCAAATTGACTGAAATTGTCAAAACACGTTTTCCTTTGCCAGACTCACATATTGATTCAGAAAATTATGAATTTTGGAATCTAGCAGTAACTTGACATCCCAAATCCAAGTTTCATCGAAAATGGAGGTCGTTTGCAAAATCGCTATTTTTAAGGGCTGTATTTTCCATAGCGATTATTCTGAATTTTCAACTGGGCATAACTTTATATTCCCGCTATGAAATTTCAATTTTTTGGATTCATTAGAAAGATATTTTCAAATAGATTCAAATATTTTTGGTTTCTCTAAAATCTGGTTTATTTTGAATCCTGTACATTCATTTGAAATTTGGAATCGAATTTTCAAACTACCGCGCCATTTTCAATTACTTTTATAATTAAAATATATACTTATATCCTAACGTCGATTCAAATGAATATATTCATTCCAATTTTATTCAAAGTAAATTTCTCGTTGTTATTATTTAAAATAAATCATTTTAAATATTCAAAATTCACTAAAACCGCCAAAATAAAAAATTTAAATTGGCTCAGATTTTCCGGATTGTTACACCCAACTTGAATGATTTCACTATTATCTGATGGATTGTATTAGTCTGTGTTTGGAATGAGTGTTAGAATTGAATATCGTCTTCAGCTATGAAATTGATATTCAAGAGCAAGATTATCACGTAAAATTGATAATAAGAATTTTCTATATTAATTAATATTTATGTTTTCAAATAAATATATAAAAAAGTTAGTATTTGAATTTAAATAATTAAATTTTATTTAAATAAGGCTTGGTAGATCTAATGGAAAGAAATTTATTCATTTATTATATATTTGATAGTTAAATAATTGACTATCAAATCTACACTTTTACCTTATCACTATCGTTTCGAAGAGTCCAGAATCTAAATTCCAGTTCGATTTGATTTATATGTTGCGAGTCGGATATTATATTGATGACCATTGAAGGCGAAGTTTATGCAAGGGGTGTTTTGTAAATCCTAGGTAGAAATTGCCTAAGATGGATTTACAAAATAGTGCTTACGATTTGTCCAGTCTTAGTACAACTTGTATAGATGGACGTTTGACAGAGTATACCTAACCGATCACATATGTTGATCTCTTCCAACGTATTTATGTTGGTGGCAGAGGAATTCGTTTCTGTTGCTTCATACCCATAATATATTTTTAGGGAAGTCAACTAGTGATTAGCGGTTTTGATGATGTAACATTCAAAGTAAATAAGGAAGTGATTTGTCAGAGGTAAGTCATCCTCAAGCTTTAAAACCGGCAAAGATCGGGCAGGCATCATGGCTAAATGGGTCGCTCCCAATTAGGGTGTATTGTCAACTACCTAGAGAAAATCTCCTTTCTTCTTATCATGGTCGGGGGCTAGGGTAACTCCTGTGGGAGAGCTGTGTTATGAGTGACCTTATTGCATGGTTCAGATAGCACATGTGTATGTGATGCAAGTGAACGTGTACGAAAAAGCTATCATAAAGTTTCGTTGTTCGTTCCATCATTGACCCTATCTATTTTTCTATGATGGCCCAATAACACGCTCATTCTTCAACCGTAGAGAGACTTTTGAATTATGAGGTACCATTATGAGCTCAATATATACGAGTGTTATTCTGTGAAATAACTCGAATTTCAAATCATTCACTTGCTTCAACTACTTCTATCGATGTTGTCCCTTTCGGGAAATGGTGGGTAGCTCCCAACCATTAGTGATAATACATTTGATAAAATCAAGCGAAATTATTGGTCGGTCATGTATGGCCAGGTTGTAAGATGTTCGTGTTGAAACTAGTGTATTCCTCTCTAGAGATACACTATCAGAAGGTGGTTCCATACCTTGTCATAGTTGGAAATCCACTTCCAATAAGCGCTCGCAGTTTTGACTGTATACTATGTATGTAGAGCGTGAGATGCAAGCGTTCTGATAGATTTTTATTTATTTGATTTAGACACTATTATAATATCAGAAGAGTTTTTATACAAAAATGTTTTGAGGTTATCTTAAGGTAAAAACCATCCATATTTATCTGTGGATCGGTCTTATGATTATCTTTTCTTTCAAAATGTTTTTGAAAGATAAACCAAGTGTTTTGGATTCTCATAAGAGAAAAATTCATCCCGTGTTATATGGTGTGGTCTTATGAGATATCTGTTATTTATCAAGCTATTTTAAATCCTTTACTCACACATGTCCCATGACTGATCCATAACTTATTTTCTATGTTTTCCCTAAATTCTTGGGTGCCCAAATTTGTGTGGGAAGCCTAGTAGTTCAGGACTTACAGATTTACTGAGGAGCTTAGAGCAGGAAGCTTCAGTGTTAGATATTAGTAGTTTATTTCGCTGTGTTATATATGTAATGTACTCTGATGATGTATGTAAGTAAAAATACAGTTTGTATTTCAAAAGTGATTACATTTATATATTATATTTTATTCCGCTGCGATTATGAGATTCTGTGTTGTTGTTGAGTTCTATCTTCTATCTGTTTTCTTCTATTCAAATTTTCTATTTCTCACCCTTTAAATTCTTTCTATTAATGATTTTCATTTTTATGCAATTTGGATTGGACGTGACTTGTATTTAGTTAGCTCAAACGGTACGGATTTGCGGGTCGTTACAACTGTTTTTTTTTTTACGTTAAGTCGATTGACAAACTAAATCCTCATCTAATATAATATTATGGTGGCAACAGAATTTATCTAGAACTGTAATGACCCGAAAATCCGGTCCACTACTTCATTTGAAAACCCGACCCGACAAACCTCCTTCCTCCTGCTCTAAATCCCACGGCTTCAGCACCCTTTCAAGACTGCCACCTCCACTGTTTTGCGCCCAACCACCAACTCCATTCATCATTACAAACTCACCACCATTCACAATATTTCCCAAACAGAACTCCTCATCAACTAGACCAATACCTCCCCTTCGCACCTTCCACAAACAGAACGTACTTCACAACGTACAGGCACTTCATCATTTCAGCACAACACATCCGATCTCTCCAATCCCATCACAAATTTACCCAACTCGTTCGCAACCTTCTGCTCCGTGATTTCAGACCTGCTTCACGCCTATCCCTTACAGACATCGACACAAATCTTCGATCTGCAAAGCTCCCATTTTTCACATCTTCTCTTCACCGAAAATTCAAACTAAAACACCATGATTTTCTCCTTCGAATTCTCTCCCAACTCATACCCTTTTCAGTACACTCGAACCCAGTATCGCACTTGCGTTGAGCAGCAGGTTTCGTGCTCCAGTACTTCGAACGACAGGGAAAACCCATCGAATCCCCCAACCTTTCGCAAGTAAGCTATAATTCCTACCATAAACACAATGGAAAGACTCCCTTCTTCAATTAGTGCCTGATTCTCGAGATTTCTGCGAACCCTAGTTCGCTGCGTTCGATTTCAGCGACCCAAAATGAAGGTCGAACTGAACGAGACTCATATAGAATTGAAGAGCAGGTTACAAGGATTCCATATATATATGTATTAGGATTTTCCAGATTTTATATGAATTGATTGAATTCTCCAAAAGAGGATTTTCACGTTTTCTATTTTTCTGGGAGGTAACGGCGCTCTGTTGACCATAGAAAGAATGAGAATAGGGTTTAAGGCAAATGTTGGTGTATTTATAGTGGAGACAAATATCTAGATATTTTATTTCTTTATTATTTTCTATTCGTTTTGCCTTTTAAAAATTCGTACGATCACATATGGTACCTAAAAATCACGAAACTGGACATGCAGCTACAGTTCAACATTACGGTCCCAAAGAAACTGGTTTCGTCGAATTCCGACTCTGTTTGCTCACACAGCGTATTTTTAACCGTCAAAATATTGACTATTTTCCACTCTAAAAATCCATACGGCCACATACGAACTCTAAAAATCACGAAACTTGACATCTACCAATAATTTAACATTGTGGATCTAACAAAATTAGTTTCGTCGAATTCCGAGGTCGTTTGCAAAAGTGACTATTTTTAAAGCTCTGGATGACCCATTTAAATATATAAATATATTTAGATATAATTAAACTAATTATAAATAAATTTATATTATCGTATATCTTCACATATGATATTGTACAGCTCCATAATATCATATCAGAATTTACAGCTTGATATTTCAGATTGCAGATTATCTCGATATTCAATTTATACTGAAAATCTATTTATATCGTATATAAAGCGTCGCAAATTATAAAGGAATTCCACCGCGACTTTTCTGAAATTTGATTTGGACGTAAATCAAAATCTACCCGAAAAAATCCAGATTTTTCTCTTTAACTAGAAAGATATACTCCACCAGCTCCATACGTTTCTTGTATCACAGAAATCCGGCTTAAAACGAATCATGTACATTCAGTTGAAGTTCAAATCGTCAAATCGCGAACTGCCGCGCCATTTCAAGCTCGATTATAATTATATTAAAATTCTACGTTCACACAGTCGTTATTTAAATATATTCGCTAATATATTTCAATCCTTAACTGAAATGAAATCTTAGGGATGACCCAGTTCACAGAATATTGTGATTTCCAATATGTTTGATTGTTTCAGATATTAAATATATTATTCTATTACTTAATTTAATTAAATATTCACTTTATTTAATTAAACGACGATTTTATTCCCTAAATCACTATTTATGTAATTAAATAAATTAATTATACTACCTTTGAAAATGCGGGCCATTACATTCTTCCCCACTTAAAATAATTTCGTCCTCGAAATTGCTAAGGTAGAGGACGACCCAATCTATTGGAATTCCTAAGATTTGTTTACCCCTTATTTCTGATTTCAACTGAACCAATTAATATCGAGTAAAATATTTATTCATTCCGACTAACTAAAATTTCCAAAAAAATTGAAAATTTTCTAACACTTTAAATTCTCGGAAAATTTCGCTATGACCTCCTTTGTACAGCCCTATCAGTAAAACCACAACTCGCCTCTCTAGGCCATCTCCATCCCAAAAGAAAATCGAACAGCCAAGCGGCTTGCCAATTCGGCTTATAAAATCACCAAACTCATGTGAAATATAAACTTGTACCTTTTTGTCGGGCATATCATTATATCCGTACCATTCGTTACCACTTCTGCATATAACAATGCAATACCAACTTGATCTCCAATTAGTTCATTCTCAAAACCATATCATTCGCTTATACCTAAGTCAAATTCTATTTCCACTCGAGTTCCATTCTTGATTTCAAACTTTTAACTTATTAATCCAAGTTAATTCCAGATTATTTCTAATTCAATCAGTTTTTACTTAACTTAGTTCAAACTAAATTTTAATTTATTTTTACCATCTTATATTATTTAACTTCATGAGTTAAATTTAAATTCCATAATTTAAATTCCTGGGTTTATTTCAAATCAATTTGAAATCATAATACCAATTCAAAACCTTTGGATTTCTAAATAACTTGTTTTCTCAAACATTTCAAAAACCAAATCTTTGGTAGTAATCCGTCACTTCCCAACTCGAAAATCACACTGACGATGTCCGGATCATCATCGAAATTATTTTCCAGCGATCGAAGTGAGTTCAATACTATATCACTTTCAGTTTGAAAAACGTTTTCAAAATCTCCCAGGAACTTAAAATTTTCTTATTTTAAATTCAAATTCTGATTTAAATTCAGATTTAATTCATCTTATTTCATATACTTTACTTATATGAATTCTAATTAGTTATTTATAACCATTTCACCTTTATAATCTTACTCGATTATAATAACATCCAATACAATATTTCCAATATATATAAAATATATTTCGGGTAAAATTATTTGATTTACCCTCTTTTCAAAACATACCATGTCGGTTCATCGTATTCAAGTGTTTATAAAACTCCTACCGATACAGTGGATCAAACTGATCGACCAGAATTCACAAACAACTCAACCAATAAATCTTCACAATATAAAACAATTTTTATATCAATAACAAATACGTTCACTCATATATATACACTCAAACTCAATCTAGGGTATTACTAACCCTATCTCTACCGAGTCACGCCACAGAGCCAAGGTAATTCACTTAACTTAAGCTCTGATACCAACTGTAATGACCCGAAAATCCGGTCCACTAATTCATTTGAAAACCCGACCCGATAAACCTCCTTCCTCCTGCTCTAAATCCCACGGCTTCAGCACCCTTTCAAGACTGCCACCTCCACTATTTTGCGCCCAACCACCAACTCCATTCATCATTACAAACTCACCACGTTCACAATATTTCCCAAACAGAACTTCTCATCAACTAGACCAATACCTCCCCTTCGCACCTTCCACAAATAGAACGTACTTCACAACGTACAGGCACTTCATCATTTCAGCACAACACATCCGATCCCTCCAATCCCATCACAAATTTACCTAACTCGTTCACAACCTTCTGCTCCGTGATTTCAGACCTGCTTCATGCCTATCCCTTACAAACATCGACACAAATCTTCGATCTGCAAAGCTCCCATTTTTAACATCTTCTCTTCACCGAAAATTCAAACTAAAACACCATGATTTTCTCCTTCGAATTCTCTCCCAACTCATACCCTTTTCAGTACACTCGAACCCAGTATCGCACTTGCGTTGAGCAGCAGGTTTCGTGCTCCAGTACTTCGAACGACAGGAAAAACCCATCGAATCCTCCAACCTTTCGTAAGTAAGCTATAATTCCTACCATAAACACAATGGAAACACTCCCTTCTTCAATTATTGCATGATTCTCGAGATTTCTGCGAACCCTAGTTCGCTGCGTTCGATTTCATCGAGCCAAAATGAAGGTCGAACTGAACGAGACTCATATAGAATTGAAGAGCAGGTTACAAGGATTCCATATATATATATATATATATATGTATTAGGATTTTCAGGATTTTATATGAATTGATTGAATTCTCCAAAAGAGGATTTTCACGTTTTCTATTTTTCTGGGAGGTAGCGGCGCTCTATTGACCTAGAAAGAATGAGAATAGGGTTTAAGGCAAATGTTGGTGTATTTATAGTGGAGGCAAATATCTAGATATTTTATTTCTTTATTATTTTCTATTTGTTTTGCCATCTAAAAATCCGTATGATCACATACGATACCTAAAAATCATGAAACTGGACAAGCAGCTACAGTTCGACATTGCGGTCCCAAAGAAACTGGTTTCGTCGAATTCCGACTCTGTTTGCTCACACAGCGTATTTTTAACCGTCAAAATACTGACTGTTTTCCACTCTAAAAATCCATACGGCCACATACTAACTCTAAAAAACACGAAACTTAACATCTAGCAATAATTTAACATTGTGGATCCAACAAAATTAGTTTCGTCGAATTCCGAGGTCGTTTGCAAAATTGGCTATTTTTAAAGCTTTGGATGACCCATTTAAATATATAAATATATTTAGATATAATTAAATTAAATATAAATAAATTTATATTATCCTATATCTTCACATATGATATCGTACAGCTCCATAATATCAAATCAGAATTTACAGCTTGATATTTCAGATTGCAGATTATCTCGATATTCAGTTTATACTGAAAATCTATTTATAACGTATATAAAGCATTGCAAATTATAAAGGAATTCCACAGCGACTTTTCTGAAATTTGATTTGGAGGTAAATCAAAATCTACCCGACGAAATCCAGATTTTTCTCTTTCACTAGAAAGATATACTCCACCAGCTCCACACGTTTCTTGTTTCACAGAAATCCGTCTTAAAACGAATCATGTACATTCAATTGAAGTTCAAATCACCAAATCGCGAACTGCCGCGCCATTTTGAGCTCGATTATAATTATATTAAAATTCTACGTTCACACGGTCGTTATTTAAATATATTCGCTGATTTATTTCAATCCTAAACTGAAATAAAATCTTAGGGATGACCCAGTTCACAGAATATTGTGATTTCCAATATTTTTGATTATTTCAGATATTAAATATATTATTCTATTATTTAATTTAATTAAATATTCACTTTATTTACTTAAACGACGATTTTATTCCCTAAATCACTATTTATGTAATTAAATTAATTAATTATACAACCTCTGTAAATGCGGGTCATTACAAGAACAAAACGCGATTATAATAAATAAATATAAGTCACACAATAATACACATAAATGAATATACTGTTACTAGCCATAAAACAGTACACAATGTCACCAAATAGTGGATACATAAACCACAATATAGATACAACAAGTCAACATGGATATAATACAAAGATCAGAGTACATGAATCAACACTACGCAAATACTCAAGATACGCTAATTGAGGCGCTCAAAAAGATAATAAAGATCCATAAGAAGAAGCTAGAAGAGCAAGAATCTACAAAGAAGCTAACTTGAAAATTACTCGATCTAACTTAGGCGGTTAAATACATGGATCAGTCAAGTATAAACAGTGATGAACAATAATATGTAGTTTCATAAGGAATAAATCTTCTTGAAATAAAAAGAGTAAGTACTAAATATAGTATGACATATAAATAACAAGATTAATTAACTTCATCACCAAATATGGTGACACGAGCAATTAAGCTAATAATAAGTGAAATTTGCTTCTAACAACAAGTGTTAAGCTTTGAGCCAAGCACATATAAATCATCATTAAAACACCAAAGAAAAACATAAGAAAATTCTTTAAATATCAACGTTTTAAACTCATAAGTGTTATTCAACTTAAAAGTGATCACTAAATTTAAAATGCAACAAAGTAGCTCTTAGGCTATAAGTTGAAATTCAACATCAACATATCAACATGATTCAGATCCAACATCGAACAACAAGAAAGTCATCCAAAACACAAAATGGATCCAACAAAAAGTTGCATTTTCATCAACAAACAAGCTTCCCCTTAGTTCTGCCTAGTATTATATACGTATTCCAGCGCCTAACACCACGACCCCCCTCCCGACTGAGCGTAACTTGACCATAGAAATCATGGGAATACACATATACAAGTAACACCCGGAGTCTAGCTTCACACTGAAGAAAGTATTGGCACAACAACAACAATCATATGTCATAAAATTCCAAATAGTAACTTGAAAAAGAAAGCAATACCTCTCATACCACACGTTTCACTAATTGTTTTGCTGCAAGTTAGCCTATTTCACACTATACAACAAATAACTTCAATCAACGAGTCTAGAATTAACCGACATAATTAATCAACGAGTCCCATACCATGTGATTTATTGTATTGTTTAAATCACGTTCTTGTTTTCTTGAATGTGCAACAATGTGTAGTTCATATATTGAAAATACTTGATTTGAGAAAACGCGGTTATAAAACAATTTTAAAATCATTAGGATTGTTTCTGTGAACATCTATATATTAATATATATATATGGTACATAGCATAACTTTGGGATGATTTTATTTTAAGTAAATAGACAATTAAAATCATTCGTATCAAAGCAATATGTATATACATATAAATTCTTTATTGAAATCATTTTATAAAACGTGCAATGTCGGAAATCTCAAGAAATAGTTTATGAATCAACACGGGAAACTTCAAGAAAACTCTATTGATCCAATATAGGAATTAGCATCAATGGTGGCTTTTTCGTTTAGGAATAAGCCTAAGAATTTGTCTCACAAAGTCATCTCAGAATTATTCAAAATTAGCAACAAAAATACTTAGGAAAAACACTCAAAACATGGGTGCAATCTTCTCTGGGTTCAACTTTCAAACATAATTTGAATGTCTTATTGACATTAGAATGGTATGAAAGTTGATATGCACAATTAGAACTCTTTGGTATTAAGTGCAAAAAAATGACTTAATTTCGATAATAAATGACAAAGATATGAGATTTCAAACATGGACTCAGGGCATGTTTTCCTAGGTCTGTAATGTTCTCTGGGTTCAACTTTTATATAAGTTTTGTATGACCAAAAAATCTCATAATTGTCTAAAAGTTGATATGAAAATACTAAAAAAAATCTCTATGAACTGGAAAAAGGATAATAGAATTCCGACCTAAAATAGAAAAGATACGAGTCTTAAACTTGAACTTAGACCATGCTGGATTCTGGCCTAGTCTGAGACCTTCACTAGGTTCAAGTTTCTGACCTAATTTGAATAGCTAAATGACCTCGTAGTGGTCTTAAAATTTACATCATGAAGACAACATTTAAAATTTAAAATGGAAAAAGAATAAAGTAAATCATACCAAAATTGAAGGAGATACATTACGTCAAAGTAAGACCTGGATACTATTTTCACCAAGCATCGAAATTTCAAGTCTAGCGAGCAATTATCGAAAAATTAACATGTTTGGGTCGACTCCTTATGTGTATAGGTTAACCCATATGAGGGTTGGGTCGACCCAAGATGATAGTGGGACGACCCACAACATGGAATTTCCTACAGGTTCATTTTTGGCTCTATGTTCAATTTGGAGCAGTAGTTTCTACACACTGGCGGTCTCAGATTTGTCTCAAAATTGACATGCTAGAAGATTAACAAAACTACTTTCATTCAACAAAAAAATTGTCATGATTGACAAGAAATAAAAAAATATAGCAGCCCAAAGTTGGAGTCTGGGCTCTTTTTCACAGCTGAAACAAAATCGAACAAAAACTTATAGTTTCAGCAGTTTTTGACAAAGCAAACACAGTGTTGGCAGAAAAACACTATTAAACTAGAAAGTGTGAGGTATATCACCTTATTCGTGAATTTTTAGAAATTACAGCAAATATTTGGTGCAAGACAATAACTTTGAGGCTTGGGGAAGAATTTAAACACTTGTAGAATTGTATACAACAACATGCAACAAAAATTTCTCAACATACAGCAACAAATTCACAAATTTGAGGGAAACCTGAGATATAATTCATGGTTTATGTTGATTACCTATGTTTACTTTGGCTTAACCCTCTAATTTTAGCTTTTACTTTGAATTTGGATTTAGGGATTAAATTTTGAATGAGGATTTTATGTTTCTTTTCCTAACTGTAGAGTTTTAAAAAAAGGAAGAAAGTTTCCGGAAGAAGAGTACGTTCTGAAAATTGTTTACCAAATGTTTTTCTTCCTAATCCTTATGTTATTAAGCTTAATTAAATCCAATTAGGCCATGTGTTATTATTTAGGCTTATAGTGGCATAAATAACTAATTAAGATTGTTTTATGCCATTTACCACTAATTTTGCATAACTTAAGCTTAGGATTTAGTATTTTACACTGTTCAACCTTCCCAAAATTTACGCAATATGTTTAAAATTCTTTATAAACCTCTTTATCTCTATTTTGCATGTTTAAAATTAAATTTCACATTTAAAATGTCAAAATTTTACTTTCTATGTTAAGAACTTACATTCATTAATACTAAAGTAATTCAAATTGCTTTAATTAAAAATAAATAAATTTACATACACCTTAAAATTATATTCGACACAAAAGTAAACCTTTTTTTATGCAACCTATTCACATTTTATATTTATTTTGGCAATTTTACAATTAAAATTTACAAGTTTAACAAAACGTATATTTTACCTTTCCTTTGAATAATCTTACAAATTTAAGAGTTAAAATCATTCAAATTATATTATTTTGACACAACAATCTTTAAAACATAAAATTTATTTTTATGCACATATGTGTATTTTGAGAATAAAATTAACATTTTTATACTTTTATCTTTACCCAATATTTCTCGAAAAGCACAGTTTGTTCCAAACATTCACTATTTGTTTTTATTATGCAATTTGTTTCAACAAATTAAACAAAAATATTGGAAACACTTTATTTTTTTATCAAGATCCACATATTATAAAGTCTCCAAATTTTATTTTCCATTTTAAAATTTAATCACCTCCAAATTTTGGGTTATGAAATCCAATTTCATTTCAAATATTTTTACTTGAAACAAATTCAACTTCAAATCACATTTTGATTAGTTTTTCTTAAAACCCAACACGTGATATTTTTAATTAATTTCCTCAAATTTACACAAAATCATCATTTGGATTTATTATCTTCCTCTTTCCCCCACTAAAAATTAATTTCCATCAAACTCCTTATTTAATCATTTAGAATGATTAAATAATACCTTACTCCAGATTCTCCCTAATAAAATACAAGAACTCAAATTTAAACCTAAACTTAAATAATTGAGTCTAATATCTCTTTTGTTTGAATATATATATATATATATATATATGTGTGTGTGTGTGTGTGTGTGTGTGTGTATTGATTAACAAATTATAATTCTTATTATAATTCATTAATTACTATTACAAGTAATCTCATAACCAGGGTTATTACAGACCATCCTTATAAAAATTGTGTCCTCGTAATTTCCTTAGGGGAATGTTGAATTCAACTCTATCTATTCCATCAACACGAGAAATAGGCACGAAAAAGACAAGCTTAAGTTTGAAATCTCTCACCCTACTATGAAAGGATAGAAAATTAGGATAGGTTGTTTGATAAATTCCATTGTTTCCCAAATGCAATTATAGGGATTATCAAACCGTTGAATCTTTACGTGTGGCATATTCTTATTCCGATGGCATCTAATCTTTTAAAGCAAGAACACACATAGGATATTTTGCAAAAGGAAGATTAGGTGAAATCTCTTATTTTTCCAAAACACGAGGATCAATAAACTAAATCAAAACCATGTAACACCTCCGCAACTGAGAGGCGTGGAACACGTAGTGAATTCCATAAAATTGTAACAAACCATTTTTCTTACCATTTGTTACCTTTCCTTTTGGCCCGACTGCTAGAAGCAGTCCAAGCCCACACGATGTTTGCTAAACGGATATTCTATTAAATTAGAAAACTGTTAACACGAAATATCGTGATAATACCACAAGCGCACGACGTACAATTGTTAGTACGTGGCGAATACAGCTCGATCCGCAGGGAAAGAATTTATTCTAATCTTACTCAATCAAATTAAACTGAAAGCGAGTGAAATTGTTAGCTTTGAACTAAAAGAAAACTAATAATGTTAAAATGAATACAAATATGAGACTAAGAGACAATTTAGGAGTGGATTCGCTATCAATATCAATCTAATTAACATAAAAAAATGGCTCTAACTCTCTTTAATAACTAGCACATTAAGTGTTGTATTCATACAAGCATGATTTATATGCTAGAAAATTCAAGCTACATATATCATCAATTTTCAATACAAACTTAAAGCCCTAATTATCACATAGAAAATGATAGTTCTAATATAAATGAAATATTATGAGTATGTTCTGTTTGTTAATATTCACTAACTACACAGAACATCAAGAATGATTTCACTTCTAACGTCACTACCTTTTCTAAAATGAATTAGACTGTGATAAAGTATGATTCTATTAATGATATGAGTATAACACATTTGAGAATAATCAACCAACATGTGCTATTAATTTTCACCATATAAAATCTTTACATTATCTATATTCAATTTTATATTAAGCTCAAATAAGAGAGTTAGAAACATGAAATTCTTATGTTAATTATTCATGAATCATGAGAGCTTAACTACCCCTAAATTGAAGGGATTTAACTACTCATTATGGATTCAATGATAACATAAAGAGATTTCATTATAAAAGACAACAAAAGAAAAGAGCACTATATTAAAATTGCACTAAAAAAATTACAAAAAAGAAATGGCTAAGAAGCCATAGAGGAGAGATAGAGTTTTTGATTTCAACCACTCTAAACTAAATAAAATCCAAGATTCTTTTTACATCAACATACAAGGGTTATTTATACATGTGAAAAAACCTAATTCACTTATAGTGTGCTACCAAGAATTCTCTTCATTAAGCTTCCTTTTGTCTTTAGAAATAATGATTCATGAAACCCTTTTTGTTTCCACTAAAGGAGGAGGGAAAGTGGGTGGGGTCCTCCACTAATCTTCTATTTGAATTGATTCCTTCTCCATTGATTGATTTCCCTTTTTTGTGGCAAGTCATTGATTTTCTTTTTATTGGCAAGGCATTGATTTCCTCTTTTTTCCTTTGTATTCATATGTATCTTTATAAATCCTCTTCTGCATGCATCAAATCTATATAAAAACAATGAAAAATGTCCAATTGAAAATTCTCAAAATAACTTAAGCGTAAAAATGACTATTTTCCCCCTATATGATGATGAATGCATGATGTTCTGAAATCAACTGATTTACAATTTAAACATGATAA